>CM023489.1:77234704-77710475 GCA_013339685.2 Hyalomma asiaticum
TGCCGTCCGGCTGCGCACGTCGCCTGCCGCATGACGCGTGGCGTGATACGACAAAACTGCTTCACGAGGCAGCGCTTCGTAATAATGATAACGGAAATGTTAAAGATTGTTTCATAATGATGATGTTCATGATGCCTCAGTAATAGGTGCAGAGCTACAAAGCATACAGCCTTGTGTTCTTTCAAATGATTCTTCGAACCCGTTATGAAATCCACTTTCCGCGACGTGTAGTACCCTATTATTATTATGCCACGTAACATTAGATTTCTTAAGTCGATTCCTCGGCAGCCTTTATGCCTGTTTAGGTCTTTTAGCGATGATTTTGCAAGCACAGGCGTAGCTCTGTGGAAGTACAGCCACGTTTGTGATGAGCTCTGCTGGAAACAGCGCATCGGCCCTTGGACGAGGATTCCAATCATCGTCAACGACTCATTCCGATAATTATAAGATCGTTCTTCCTCGTCTACCAACTGGAAATACCGTTCTCAATTCAGTTTTCCTGTAGGCTGACCTGACAGGGCGACCGTATAGAGCGCCGAACTTTCGCGATGCGATCCTTTCGGTGCTAAACCCCGGTGACATTCTTGGCGCTGGACAGTACCAGATGAGTCATTCGTGGCTGGTTACATGTGTCAATAACATTACAAAACAAAAACTTGTCTTTAAAGGCGAGCTATTGGTGAAGGGTCTGAAGTGCCTTATCACAGACCCGGAATGCAACATCAAGATGAAGCTTCTTTGGCTTCCGCCACATCTACAACAGAGACGGATTGTTGAAGCGCTAGAACCGTATTGGACGGTGCAATCTATCACGAGAGAAATGTGGCGCTGCGACGGTATGGAAGGTTGGCAAATGACTAATCGTGACGTGGCCTTTACGCTGAAAGATGGAATCTCTGCCAGTTACCTACCTCACCTACTGACCGCATACGGACACCAGTGCCTCGCCTTAGTTCCGGGTCGACCACCCCTTTGCCTACGGTGCAATAGAGTAGGACATATCCGGCGGCAGTGTAGAACACCATGCTGCAGTAACTTTCATCGCTACGGTCATCCTGCAGAAGCATGCGTTGGTAACTATGATGACAAACTTCGTGGAAATAGACCCGCTGAAGATGACACTATCACTGACCATACAATGGATGTGAGTGAGGTGGTAGACGCAACCGGGGAAACGCCCGCTGAGGCCCAGGAGCAGTCAAACCTTTCATCGCGTAACAATTGCCTCATCCTGAAGCCTACGGCGGAGGATGTTAACAAGTCACCCGACGACGATCCAGCTATGGGCAGATGTGCCACCAGTTCAGGATCTCCCGCCGTCAGCAGAACTGGGATCGGCGTGGGACGCTGCCAAGAAGCGTCCAGCGCCAGCTGATAACCCATCACCTGCGGAAAAGGAGGCTCCGGTTCCAAAAGTTACGAAGCTAACGAAACCGCTGCGGGGACGGCCTGCTGTTGCAGGTGTGTCTTCTACTAAAGTGCTGCAAAAGGTCGCCACTGCATCACCTCATGAAGAAGGGAGTGGTGCAGTTGTGCAGAAGCCTTCAAACGCTGCACCAATTTAGGTAATCATGGCAGGCGCTCTTCCCTTCCATTTAGGTACCTTAAACGTCGTGGCTTACGCAGTAAGCGGTGGCAAGTGCAGCATCATCGTTTGCTACGCAATAGAAAATTAGATATTGTTGCTATTCAAGAAACAAAGATAGAATCCGATGAAAACATGGAAGCTACTTTAAATCCATTCCTATCTGACTATAATGTTTCTGTAAGCCATGCGATCGGAGTTTCCGCTGGTTGCATGTTATTTGTTAGAAAGCATGTGCAATGGAATTTGCAGCAGGTGTTTACAGATATGGAAGGGCGCCTAATATAGTGTGATGTTGATATTAGTGGTATTAGTTTTAGATTTGCGTGGTGTTTATGTCCCGAACAAGTCACGGGAACGAGAACGTTTCTTCTTATGATTAGAAGATAATTTGTGTACTGATCGGGCATTGGTTCTTTTTGGAGGCTTCAACTGTGTATGTAGCGCGCAAGATCGCACATCACTGCAGCTGAAACGTGATACAAGCAGCGATGTGTTACATCGCCTCATGTGCGATTACCAGGAAGTTGACATTGGAGAAAATAAAAAGGCAGGATGTCGCTATACGCATTTCCAGGGTTCTTCACATGGAAGGCTTGATCGAATTTACGTTTCCCTTAACACTCTATCTCTCATTTCTTGTTACGCTGTGCACCCTGCAATCTCTAGTGATCATTGCCTAGTGTCAGTCTCTTTTGGGAGTCGTCTATACCAGAGTCGGCGTGTCCTGAGAGTTGTGGAAATTTAATAACCAATTACTTTCGCGGGAGTGCTTCCTAAAGCGTGTTACTGAGCTTGTAACTATTCTGTCACATCGCAACGAGTTGCCTCCCATTGATGTGTGGGAATTATTCAAACAAGAAGTTAAAATGATAGCTATCGCAGAGTCATCGATATTGACTTTTGAAAGAAAGAGCAATTACAAGGCATTGTATAGACTCCTGAGTCAATTACGGTTGTTTGCGGATGACTGTGTTGTGTACAGAAAAATTTTCGATCCCAATGATGCATCAGAACTTCAGAAGGACTTATCACTCATTCATAGCTGGTGTACCAAATGGAACATGAATTTGAATATAACAAAGTGTGTACATATATCATTTACTAAAAAGATGAAACCATTTCAGTCACGGTACCACCTGAACAATGTACAGTTAAAACAAGATAGTACATATAAGTATCTAGGTGTGCTGCTATCATCTGAATGTTCATGGAGGCCTCAGGTGGACACTCTCATAGCGAAAGCTGGTAAGGCTTTAAATTTTATTCAAAGAAATCTGCGATGTTCACATGTGAATTTAAAACGCATGGCATACACTACTTGTATCAGACCTATCTTGGAATATGGTTGTGTCATGTGGGACCCCGCCGAGGTAACCTTCATTGCTGCTCTTGAACAAATTCAAAATCGCGCGGCCAGATTCTTATTGGGACGGTACGGAAGGAGGGAGAGCTGCACTACAATGAAGGCTGAACTAGGATGGGAGTGTCTTTCTGACCGTCGCCGTAAACAGAGATTGAAGTTTCTTTATTTGATTTACAATAACAAAACTGGAATTAACCGAGAAACTTACCTACACAAACCTCATTACATATCAAAACGTTTTGATCATAGTTGTAAAATCCTGGAATACCAAGCTAAAACGAACATGTATACCAATTCATTTTTTCCCCAAACAATTAAACAGTGGAATAAGCTAACTGAAAAGCAAGTACATAGTGTGAACGAAGATGTATTCTATTCAATGCTATAATCCCGTGTTGTAACCTGAACGAAGATGTATTTATGTGTGAGCAAAATTGTATTATGTGTGTGAACAAAGATGTATTTCAGTTATTGATGTATGTACAAAGTTGTATTATGTGGGCGAACGAAGATGTACGTCATTTATTGATGTAATCCCCCCCCCCCCCCCCTCCGCTATAACGCGTTCGGGCGCTGCGGGGTATCTCATGAATAAGAATAAAGAATAACTTGAATGTTTGCATCCGGGACAATGTATTGATGACATCCACAGCACCAAGTCGCAGTTGCAAGCCTTGTACACAGAAAATACAGGGGTGCACTTGTGCGTGCGCGAGCGCTCCGTTTTCTAGAACAGCCTTGTAGTAGTTCTCTAGGTGATGAGCGCCAACACGCACGGTCTAAACAAATCGTAGAGATAGAGTATGGTGGAATCGTTGTCAATGAACCTACTCTAGTAACTAAAGCATTTTTCGAACACTATGCAAAACTGTTTTGGAGTCATGAGCCATTAGATAGGTGCCTCTACCAAGATATTTATATCTTTGCTACCGCAGCTCAATCAGGATGATTGTGATTATACAAATGCAAACTTTGATATCAGTGAGATAACTGCATGCATAGATTCGTTAGCGAAAGGAAAGACGCCAGGTCCGGATGGCCTTACCACCGAATTTTATCAGTTTTCGGTCCGTCTTGTCACCGTTGTTACTACAGGTGTATCATGAGGCCTTAGAAGTTGGGTACTTACCTGCTACAATGTATGAAGGGGACACGGTCCTCACAGCCAAAATCAACGAGGAAACTAAATTGCAAAAGGTTGATGGACATAACCACATTTCTCTGTTCAATGTGGATTGAAAATTTTTGCAAAGGTTTTGACGAACAATTCGTGATAAGGTCTGTGGTAGGTGGACACCAAACATGTGGCATCAGAGGCCGATCCATTCAGACAAATATCCATGTTGCGAGATCGGTGCTGCAGTGTGTAACAGAGGGTAACGGGCAAGTTGCGATGGTACAGGTAGATCTGTCTAAGGCATTCGACAGCGTGAATCATTCGTTCCTGTTTAGTATACTAAATGTGGTAAAAAGAGACGACGACGGCGATGGTCGACGACCTAAGCGGCGCGTTTGCGGACAAAAGTGTGCACGTGGCGGCGGTGGCATAGAAGAGGTATAGGACGAAGGCGCGAGCAGGACAGCCGCCACGAAGGCAGAAGAAGACGGCGTTCGAGGAGCCGAGGTTTGAAGAGGGCTACCCGGGCTGAAGCGCTGGGCAGCCTCCTGACCGCTCCTGCGAACGTCGTTGGCCGGCGACTGCTGCTTGACGGCGCCCGGCGACCAGTGTGGCCGTTGCCTGCTGCCTTCTTGTCTCGGCGTGTACCTGCGCTGGGCCGGCGTGACCTCGTGCTGCTTCTGAGAGCCCGAGCCGCCGCCACCGTTCTAGCTCCGCAACCTCTCCTTCCCGCCGCGTCCCTCAAGTCACCACATCGACGACTCGTGCTACCGGCGTCGACATAGACGTGAGCTTGGGCGCATGCACGCGACTTGGCTTTTTTGAGAACTGTGCACGCGTAGGACTTGCATGGTTAGAAGAGGACTTAACGTGTAGCTCGCGAGCTTTATTGTTTGTTGGTTTGTTTATTTGTGCCCTTTGAGAGTGCCCATTTAATATATGTGTGTTTTCCTGCCATGCCGTGTACCGCATCCACCCTTCACCGCACCGCACGTCAACAAACGTGACGGTCCGCACTCACTCACTCTCTACATTAAACCATTTAAATATATCGGATCACAGCTTCTGAAAGGCATCAAAATATGTTATGCTAATGGCTCAACGAGGCTAATAGTGAATGGTTCGCTCTCTGATACGATTAGGCTCCTGTCTTCAGTAAGGCAAGGAAGTCCTTTGTAACCTGTTTTGTTTTGCCTATATTTAGAACCACTTTGTATGGACATTTCGAAAGAACAAAATTTTCAAGGGTTTAAATTGCCGTCATATGAGATTCGTGTTCTTGCATACGCAGATGACGTGGCCTTTTTCTGTGGTGATAAAATGAATGTAAGAACTGCTCTTGCAATTACAGAAGACTTTTGTGCGGCTTCTGGAGCTAATGTTAACTTTGAAAAAAGCTCAGGCTTTTGGTGTGGAATATGGGCCACAACGCCGTCCCACTATGCAGGAATTGAATGGAAAAAAGACATACGCTATTTAGGTGTCCCTCTCTCACAGTACAGGAACAGCAACAATCACTGGTCGGGAGAAGTTAAGAAGCTACAAAGCAAAGCGAACTCATGGCAAGGGCGCAAGTTGTCAATGTTTAGTCGCGCTGAAGTTTGCAATGTCGTTTTAGTTTCACGTCTCATGTATGGTGCTGCAAGTACTGCACTGCTCACGACTCCGCATTCAGGCACTGCATCGTGTATTAGCAACAGTTATTTGGAGCTCGAGTTATGAATCCATGAGGCGCGACAATGTGTTCGTCCCAATTGAACGGGGTGGTTAGTCCATCTGTTTGTTAAACAAATTGTTTCTCGACTGTTTTTCTTTCGAGAAAGCGACCATTCGTTTTTGCACGAAATGCTACAGGTCCGATTAGTTCAGCACCTTCCTAATATAGTAGTTTCATCAGATGTCGTAGGTACTTCACAGTCTCCTTGGGGCTTCCTCAGGGAAGTTGTAGACTCATTCCTTTTCCTAAAAGTTAGATTTAGCCTAGAGTATATTTTCACCGCGAGCCGAAAAGCGACTTCTATTGCACTGGTGAACTCGATTTTCCCAGATCCTTTGTATCGGACCACACCTTATTTAAGTCGGCCTTATCAATATGTACTTAGAAGGGTTTCGAAAATGTGTACACGTCCCGGTGTCAAAACATTTTTCTTTAAACTGCGTTTGGAAACACTTCCTGTTAAAACCTAGTTGAACGCGAAGGGCTGCTTTGTGCCATGGTCCATGAACGGCCGACTCTGTCGAAGCGCAGAAAAAATTGATCACTGTTTTATTGAACGTACGGATGCAATGTTTTTCTGGGACATTCTCCAGCGAACTATTAAAAAGGACATGTACATCACTCCTTACTCAATTCGATTTCTACCGTTTAAAACGATTTTCGGTCCTCCCTATGACATGTTCATAGTGCTTGGTTTATACAACCTATAGAGATCGAGACTATGTGATCGCCCAGCGGAAAACCCACGTTCCACGAAATCATTCTACCGGGAAACTGTAGTCTACGTGAGAAGTGTCTATGCGGCTCAAGAGTCGCCGCCTGAATGGATGCACTTGTTAGACGCATGTGTGCGTATGCCTGATTTTTTATTGTGGAGACGTCCTCTTCCTGATTTTTGACATCAGTTGTCATTTTCATGTAATAAAGAAAAATGCAGGCGTAGATCTGTGGTAGAATGCTGGAATGCCACGCAGAGGGTGTGGGTTGGAATCCTCCTCGGTCTTGCATTTTTTCTCAACATTTGCGCGATAGTGGTTACGGACCAGTGGCGGACAACTACGGCGCCTAAAACGGCCCTTGTGATCTCATAACAGCTTACGCTGTAAAATAGAGAAGGCGCTGGCTTAGCCTAGCTTTGGGACTGGTGGCCTGACCACGTAAGATAAAGTCACGTGTAGTCACGCGGCCCAAATCACGTAACATTTCGTCGCAGCTAGTCAAGTGACATGTTCTCGCCAAACCACGCAAGAAGACGTCACAAGGGGACATTTTCTGAAAAGTCAATTCGAACCTCGACACGTGACCCGTATCACGTAACATGACGCTACAACTTGTCACATGACATGTGCTGGCCAAACCACGCTACAGCTAGTCACTTAAAATGTCACGCTACTTAGTCGAGCTTGTAGAAGTCAGGACAAGCTAGGTCGACCGCAAGCTCCGCTGTTAGTTCAGCACAGCACCACTAGTGCAAGCTGCCCACATTCTTTTTTGTATGGAACACTTGCGCTACTAGCCCTGTGTGTAAGATTAATGCGCCTGATCTAAGTCATCATCGTGTGTACACCCACGGTAGGGCAAAGGCCTCTGCCAGGTAATTATACATAATATAAACATATGATAACAACAACAGAAAGCACTATTGATTACGTATGAGTTATGTCATTCATTGGCTCTCTGGATTAAAGCGAAAGTTAATACTTTCAGAGGATATTTGGGCCTTCCAGAGGATATTTGTGTCTTCTAAGAACTTTTTCAGCGCATCAAGTGCCCTTTCCTGAAGGCCCGCTGTTGGCCACGGACCAAGGATCTTTTGTAGGTTAAATGGTATCCTATCTAAAAGCGACAAAACGGCTCGCAGCACACTCCGTGGCGAGTCGTACTTTGGGAACTCTAGCAGAATATGATACACATCATCGTTTGGGTAGTCGCGAGGACACTGCGGGCTAGACACCGGTTTGATCCTGCAGAGCAAGTGCCGTGTAGGTGCTGTACCAAACTCTCTATGTTCTAAACTTTCTATTTTCGTTAATATTCGTTTCAATGAACATTTGTATGCCTGGGTCGATGGGGAATAAGTCTGATCTCTTCAATTTTACGTCGAAACAAACCTTTTTGCTCTCAGAAGGAGAATGATTTCACTGCGCGAAATAGGAAGGCCAACTGTCCGGGCGGTACTGTGTGCGCAACCGCTGTAACACCGCAGCTGCATCCGCTGCGGTGTTACCAGGAATATTGCAATGTCCTGGTATCCACTGAAGCAAAATTGTCTTGTTCATAGCACTTGCTTTTATGTGTTCTTTGAGAGTCTAGTACAGCGACATACTATTTAAGTCTTTTTCGTCACTTTGCAGCGATGCAAGGGCTGCTTGCGAGTCACTAAAAAAGCCATTTTTGCGCAGTTTTTACTGCTTTTATTAAGCGCAACGCACAAAGGATTGCAAAAGAATCTGGAACAGTGGGGGATGTCGCACGAGAGGTTTTAAATGTCGGCTGTATCGCCAACTGTGGTATAACAAATGCAGAAGCAGGTTAATTGTTAGTACACGAACCATATGTATAAACAAGGACGTACTGCGGATATAATGACTAAATTTAGAATAGCGCCAGTTGCTGAGCAGCTAATATGAACCTGGCTTTCTTAGATATAATTCCTTCCACTGATAAGTCTACTTTAGGCTTTGTTGACGTCGAAGGACGGTAGCTGATGTCTACTTCAGATATCTTGAAAGACGGCAGTATTGCTTTGTGTTGACGAGTGATACGTGGATTCTGCTCTTGTTTCTTTCGCTTAGTGCGCAGGTTAAGGAATGAGCCTCGTGTTGTGTTAAAATGCGATAGACATGTCGGCATATTCAACCGTTCGCAAGACTGAAAATGGTGGGCAAAGAGATCCAGCGACTACTAGTGAACTACAGGTCGCCTGCGGGACACCAAGACAAATCCTCAGCCCCATTGCGAGCAAGCGTTGAAGACGTTCCTTAGAGGTTTCCGATAAGCCATGGAGAATAGCCGCGGATAAGCAATTTTTGGCTTTATGAGAGCGTTATGCACTTGTAATACGGAAGAGACTGATCCTCCCCATGTCTGGCCAGCTCGTCGGCGAAGTACATTTACTACTGTGTTCACCTGCTTCTCAATAGCACGGCCATGCGATGCCACGTCAACTGTCTGTCATGGATAATGCCAAGGAATTTATGTTCTTTCACGAACATCAAAGGTTGTCTTTCAATTGTCAGATTGAACTCATTCAGATGTCGCCCGGTGAAAGGGTGTTCTGCATTTTTCGGGAGCGAGAGACTCATACCTCTTTCTTTCAAAAAGTTATTTCAGGCCCCTCTTTCAGTGCTATTTGCATTTCTCGTACATGCTGTCCAAAAGCCCATATGCAGATGTCATATGCGCATAATGAATAGTGCAAGCCAGGCGGTAACTGTCGTGCCAAGGCAGCCATGGCACAATTGAATAGAAAGGGACTAAGAACACTGCCCTGTGTAACACCCTTGTGTGACGATGTGACAGTTGCTTTCGCCGTCAGTTGTCTTCATAATGATTACCGTTTCGCTTAAAAAACTTGATATCTATCGCAGTGTTCGACCACTTATACCAAGATCTAACATGCCAGCAAGCACGTGTATGTGATTTACTATGTCGAATGCTCTCTGAATATCTTAAGCATACTGCAACTGTCACATTTCCACACATGATAGACATTGTCACGTGCGTGTTCAACGCACTTGACAGTGTCTATCACAGCTTCCATTGCACTCCGCTTCTGTCGAAAGCCTGTCATGTAATTCAAAAGCGCCTTTGTGTGTTCGCACCACTAGCAGTCGACTGTCTATCCATCGTCTCCATTAACTTACAAAGACGTCCTGAGAGGCTGACGGGTCTGAAGCAGTCAAAACAAAGTGAAGTCTGGAAGATCCTCCACAAATATGGAAGACCCTCTTTTATCCAGATATCATTGAATATCTCCAGAACAGCATTTCTGCCTGCTGGCCCGAGGTTCTGTAGCATCATATACGTTGCGCCATCTGGGTCTGCAGCTGTCTTCTTACGACATAACGTACACTGATAAAACTGAAAAACGACGACGTCGTCGTTTTTCAGTTTTGTCATGTTACTTCCCGACCAGACGGGCATCCGTCAAAACTTCGACTTCATAACGTACACTCGAAGCAAAAATTAGCCGAGATGGGAGCTTTTACCAGCGCGTCAACCGCAAGAACTCTCATTCCCCAACCATTTACTCCACCATAGCGGAGTGAATGCGGGGCACGTCATCAATTTACCACCATTCCTAAGTGACAGAGTATAAAAACGACATGACCTTGTTGTACTACCCACGGAGTTTCAGGTCACGTGGTCACAACCTCCCCATGGGGGTTTTCAACAACCATCTTTGGTAGCGACGCGCTTGCGGCGGTGTGATGTGTGTGTGTATGCGCGCGCGCGCTCGCGCGTCTGTTTAGTGCTTCCGTGTGATGCTCCAGTGCATCGATTGGTTCGACGAATCGTCGGTGGTAGTTGTATCTGTGCGTCTTCGCGCGTGTATTTAGTGAGTCCGAGTGAAGCACCACTTCATTTTTTGAAACAACGAGTCATGAGTGCGCAGTTGAAACAACGAGTCATGAGTGCGCAGTGAGTGCGCAGTGAGTTTGAAACGGCCGATCGGTGTTCTCTATAAACGAGTCAAGGCTCTTTCCACTGGTGAACTGGACCGCTCTGCTCCTCCAGCCAGAAGCCAAATGACAATGACAATGACATTTATTTTCGCATCACGTACATGATACGAAGGGGCGGGCGATAAAAGCTGTCGTCTAGACAGCTTGACGAAGCCGCAGGCCCCCTCATTGGCGATGGCAGCAGTCATGTCGACACAGTTGAACAATACATATTGAAGAATAAACATACAGTTCTAAATTAAACATGCAGGAGTACAACGAAATACGGTCTAAATAATTTTTCAAAAATGCAGTCCTTTGCATAAACATAAAAAAAAGCAAAAGATAACATTATACAAATGCAAGTTTGCTGAAAGGTAGGGCGTGAAACAAAGATTCTGAAGGGAAAGCATAAAAATATTTTTATAGGTCATTGGTTTTTTGATCAAAGTAACTACGTATAGCTTTAAAGGTTGTTGTCTCTACTTGCAATCCTTCGGTAATTAGTCGGTTCAGTAGTGTTCGTAGGCTGTCTCCGAGTGTTTGTTTTCCATATATTGTTCGTACTGTTGCTATTTCCCAGTATTCTTTTTTACGTGTTGCTTATGGAGTGGTGTTAATTTGTAGTTTGGAAGGACGCTTAAGGAAATCTGATCTAGTTTTTAACTCTTGTTTATATGCCCTACAAAGTCGGTAATCATATAAAGTTGTGACTGGCAGTACCCTATATTTTAAGAAATATTCACGTGTGTGAAAGTAACTTGGGACATTTTCAATTACACGAAGGAACTTTTTTTGTAAGAGAAGTACAGTATGCAAATTTCCTTGAGTCGTAGTTCCCCAAACTAAGTGGCAGTAATTAAGCCGGGATTGAAACAGGCTGTTAAAAATTAGCATCATAAGGTTTTGTGATAATATATGGCGATTGCGGTAAACAATACCAATTACTTGTGATAGCTTTGTTGCTAAGCAGTCGATATGTGCGTCCCAGCATGAAGTTTCCTGAAAGATGACGCCCAATGTTTTAAAGTTGGATACAATAGCTACTGGGGACGAATTTAATATAATTTCTTTATTAAGCACATTATTTTTTGTTTTTACTGCGAAATAACATAGCTCTTGTTTTCTTTGTATTTAATTTAAAACTGTTTTTACGTGCCCATTCGTCTAACTTTTTTAAGGTTAAATTGGCCTCATCAACGAATTCATCAATCGAATTCCCTATCAAAAAGATGCTAGTATCATCGGCATAAAATATGAATTTCGCTGCAAGGTTTATGTTGATAATGTCATTTATGTAGACATTAAAAAGGAACGGACCCAATATACTACCTTGTGGCACACCGGAGGACACGGCGAGAGGACTAGACAGTTCCCGATTGATGTGAACTCTCTGGATACGATGCTGCAGATAGGATTTAATGAGGTGTGCAGCTTTGCCGCGGTAGCCATAGCGTGAAAGTCGCTGGGTGGTGGTGTTGACGTGGTTTTAGGCTTCCGAGATCATCAAGATTTTATGCAGACAGACCGGGATTATCGGAAAGCAAACGTCAAGACTATCGACCGGAAGGAGAAAGGACCAAAAGGATGCCAAATTTACGCAGGTAGACGAAATATTAATAAAATTATGCAAGGAATTGTCCCAGACCACGCCTAGGCGTAGCTGGCTTCAGCGAAAGCTCCTACATGGATGTAAACATAAACTTCCGTATAGCTACCCGCCATAGTTCCGCGATGGATGTAAACGTATACCCCCATAACATACATATACCCGGGTAAACATATACCCCCAAAAGCTACTTAATGGATGTAAATATTTCTCCCAACAGATCCACCGAAAAGCTCCGTTCAAACGGAGTAAACCTTTTACTCCGCATGACCGGAGTATATTAAACTCTTATCGGGGAATACGATAGAGGGCAGATCATTTACTCCAATCTCGGCTAATTTTTGTTTACAGTGTAAGGGCACTTTTCAGTTCGTATAAACTGAATTCGCAGTCAGGTTAACGTTGTTGTGACGCAAAAGCAAGCACGAACCTTCTGATCTTGAAGCGCTACAGAACTTGCAACTGCTGGGAAACTAACTGATAGTCCTGGTCTGCTTATAAACTGACAGAATTCATCAGCGAAAGCTGTTTGTGGAGTGTTTCGGGCTACAGCAAGGGCTCGGAAAGGGTGGCTCTGGGTAACGGGACCACTAAAGGATCTTACAACTGTTCTTATCCTTGGAACTTGAATGAATAGAGAAAATGATGCCCAGTATTCGTGCCATTGCCGGTTAGCTAATTTCTGTAAGCGCCTGCGCGATGTGAGCTTCCTCCGCCTATTGTAGTCCTCAAGTTTTCCGTGCTTACCGTGCTTACCGTACGGCAATTCTCCACTGCTAAAACACCTTAGTGGCGTCCTTTCCTTAGCCGAATCACTATTGTTTCGCCTTTGCACGCCAGTGTCTCGTAACAGTCGGCGCAGGTTTGCCCTTGTTAAGCACCTCGTTTCAAATGCGAAGCATGTGTTGGCGAACTTCAGCGACTTAAGATCTATCTATCTATCTATCTATCTATCTATCTATCTATCTATCTATCTATCTATCTATCTATCTATCTATCTATCTATCTATCTATCTATCTATCTATCTATCTATCTAGCCGACTACGTCTATAGGTGCTCTCCGGGTCGTTTCGCTGACCTCGGGTACACCAAAAGTGGGACAGTCGGGTTTGAATGCATAGCGACTATAAGTATTTCACGTTCACATCATTAGCTACATATACTTGTCGTGCACGTCACGAATAAAGATAACACGATCAGTTTTTAAGAACAGCGAGACACGCCGTTTGCTGTAGCTTGTTGCAGAAGAGTATGCATGACAAGCACAGATATACAAAGAGAAAGATGCTCTAACCGCCGTTAGCGCACGTTGTTGTGTGGCCGTGACCGAGCCGCACTTTGACTTATTTTTGGGTAGTGGTCAGCCCAAGAAACGCTGTTTGAGTTTGGTGCCGACGTCGTCTGTCATCCTTACCCACTCCGAGCCGACCAGTTGGCTGTCACCTACGTGACTCTGCCTTGAATGTGCCTGCAGTCGAGTGTACCGGCAGACCGGCAGTAGGTTCCCGTACCGTAAAGGAATCATATCTTCCCATTAGGGAAAATGAGGGCGAGGGAAGCCGGTGTGTGCGTGCTCTACTTACTACTTTTACGTATGCCTTTCTTTTCTTTCCTTCTTTCTTCTTTCTTCGGTAAGCAAATTCTTGTATTCGTATGGCTCAATGATATTCACATATCGCAAGGACGGCTATTTAGTCTGATATATAATTAGGCCTGCTGTGTTTTGGGGATTGGATTCAAAACTCAGCATTGACATTTCTTACGCTACCAGCTTTTTTTAGGACAGTGCTCTCAAAATTGGCAACTCATGATAAGCTTCGCTTGGAAAGTGGACGGTGACTTCGTCTGTGATGATGTTTCCACCACTTTCATGCATCAGGTACAACGCTTTGAAGGATACGGGAGCAGTCCGTAAAGAGAAAAATGGCAGGTCTATCACTCCGACAAACTAAAGACCGACATGCAATAGAAAGTGGCATATTTCGATTGTTTTCCCTGTAATACGAGCGTTTATTTTTGTCAGCCTCATAAACGATGTATTGACTTAATGCTGCCAGTCAACAGTTTATTGCTCTTTCGCTCACTGCAAACAACGCGCTACTTTTTGGTCGCGGAAGTACACAGCGCTAACAAGAGCACCGGCTTTGACAGCGTTGCACCTGCTGCACGAAACGCAGTATAGTTCGTCTCGTTACTCTGAGGCATTTTAGTAAATTGTACACGCATCTAATGTATGCGTTTCGGAATGTGATCGGAATTGTGCATTTTCGAAAAGAGGCAGATCCAAATAAGCCTATGGCCACACAACCGGTGCTGCTACGCTACCTGGGAATAAAGTAACGGTCGGAAAAGTGAACAATGTGCTCGTAAAAATTCAACTACTGGCAATATTTTTACCAGAGACATACAGGTACACCTTATTCGCGTAAAAGTCTTCTTTTAGAGCGCGATGAAATGTTCGAGAGATCCCCTTTATAGGTTTCTGTCTTTCCCATGCAGTTATGACGCTTTTAGGCAGAGATATCTTACTTCTGTAGTACAGACACGACGTGAATGAAATGCCTTTGTTTTACTGTACCCTTCGAAGAATTGCTCCTTGCATGAGCACCTGTACCCTTTCCGTGAACCGCAGGCAGACGTGGTTCATGTAGCAAGTGAAGGCTGCGTCCGCAACACATGACACCGTGAAAAGCACTGCCATGGACGTCAAATTCGACGTTCCCGCAATCAGAGACCTGAAACAAGCAAGCGGAAAAAACAACTTAGTGGTCTTACTGGAAAGCCAGTGCTGCGTTCGAAGCTTTGGCACAACGTGGCGATACTCACTCCAGCACAAGGGCCCTTCCTATGACGACAAGATAGTAGGCGAAGCCGGAACTGATGATCCACACCAAGTCGCGCCACAAAACACGGAAGAGGGCCAACAGGAAACGCCGCTTGTTTCCGTAGACGGTCCTGCGTTTAGTCGGAAAATATTTGAAAGAGAATTTCTGAGGAGTTAACGAAATTGAACGTGTACACGTCAACCCAAAATTTCTCATTCATAATTCGTAGTCATTCATAGGCCGTTTTTAGAAGTGGTTCATAATCGCAGTGCCCCACCATTATCATAGAAAGCATTCCATCATAATAGACAGCAATTTTTAGTCTACAGATAGATAGATAGATAGATAGATAGATAGATAGATAGATAGATAGATAGATAGATAGATAGATAGATAGATAGATAGATAGATAGATAGATGGTCCTCAGTCCGTCATTAACGCAGCGTCCAATTTGTCCTGTGTAGGACTAGAGTGCCCTAGTTATTCCAGGTCACTGTAGTAGGAGTGAGGGAGCACGCTAACTTGTATCTAAATTATTTACTAGAAAAAATGCAATCTAGAGGTAATCAGAGCGAAAAACGAAGAATTTAAAGTAGCCCTAGGCAACAAGTTCGAGGCCTTAGGCGAAAATGGTGACGATTTAGAAGAAATAAACAAAACCATAACGAAAACAATCCTTGAAACAGCGATAGAAATCGGGGTAAAACAACAAAGCAAGAACAAGTAAGTTGTCCCAATCTACCAAGGACTTAATAAAAAAACGCCAACAAATGAAATTAACTTCGCCAAAAGATAAGATTGAATTCGCAGAACTGTCAAAATTGATGAGTAAAGCCAGGCAAAGAGATGTAAGAAACTTTAACATGAGAGAAATAGAGAAAGCAGTAGAAAAAGGCACCAGCATTAAATCGGTCAAAAAGAAACTGCACTTAGGGACAAAACAAAATGCATGCGCTAAAAGATAAACAAGGTAACGTTATCAACAGTTTCAACGAAATAGTAAAGGTAGCAGAATATTTCTACTCTGAACCGTACAGCTCTCAGAGAGACCATACAACCTTAATAGAAATAGAATCAGAGGAGGACACTGAAATTCCTTGTATAACCGCTGACGAAGTCAAAAAACCTGCCAAAGGCATGTCCCTCGGTAAAGCAGCTGGTGAAGATGGTATAACAGCCGACTTGATCAAAGACGGAGGAGATATTGTACTTGAAAAACTTGCAAGACATGTAGTGTACCGCGCAGTTGGAAAAATGCTAATATAATCCTTTCCACAAGAAAGGTGACATAAAGGAGTTAAAGAATTACAGACGAATTAGCCTACTCCCAGTAATATACAAGCTATTTACAAAAGTAATTTCTACGAGGATAAGAGAAACACTCGACTTTAACCAACCGAGAGAACAAGCTGGTTTTAGGAAAGGTTACTCGACAATGGACCACAGTCACACTATCATCCTCGTAATTGAGAAGTACGCGGAATATAACAAACCTCTTTATATGGCGTTTATCGACTGCGAGAAAGTATTTGACTCCATGGAAATACAAGCAGTTCTAGAAGCTCTACGTCGACAAGGGGTACCTGGCGTATACGTGAATACCATAAACATCATATACAAAGATTGCACAGCCACACTTACTCCTACGTGAGAGATGCAGAGAAATCCCGATCGGGAGAGGTGTGAGACAGGGAGATACAATATCCCCGATGCTATTCACTGCATGTTTAGAGGAAGTCTTTAAACGTCTAGACTGGGAAGGCAAGGGAATTCGAACTAGACGGAGAATATCTCAGCAATTTAAGATTCGCAGAC
Source organism: Hyalomma asiaticum (assembly GCA_013339685.2). Lineage (NCBI taxonomy): Eukaryota > Metazoa > Arthropoda > Arachnida > Ixodida > Ixodidae > Hyalomma > Hyalomma asiaticum. The sequence goes on from CM023489.1 coordinate 77,251,408, forward strand.
GACATTGTGCTCTTTAGCATTGATGGAGACGAACTACAAAACATGATTGATGACCTAAATCGGGAAAGTATTAAAATTGGATTAAAGTTGAATAGGCAAAAGACGAAAGTTATGCTCAATAGCCTAGCTAAGGAACAGGAATTTCGGATTAACAGTGAACCCTTAGAATGTGCAACGAATACGTATACCTGGGACAGTTAATAACGGGAAATCCTAACCATGAAAAAGAAATTCTCCGTAGAATAAGGATGGGCTGGATCGCATTCGGAAGGCATTACGAAATCATGACTGGAAACTTACCGCTCTCACTAAAGTGAAAAGCATTCAATCACTGCATTCTCCCAGTATTAACGTACGGTGCTGAAACGTGGAGGATAACGAAAACACTAGAGATGAAACTAAAGAGCACGCAACGTGCAATGGAAAGAAAAATGATAGGAGTAACCCTAAGAGATAAAAAACGAGTGGAATGGATCAGGGAACACACAGGAGTAGCAGATATTATTACATCAATTAAAAGAAAGAAGTGGACCTGGGCAGGACATGTCATGAGGAGGAAAGATAACGGATGTACATTAAGAGCGACGGAATGGATACCAAGAGAGGGAAAACGCAACAGAGGCAGGCAAAAGGTTAGATGGAGCGATGAAATTAAAATGTTCGCGGGAATAAAGTGGAACCAACTCGCTCAGGATAGGGTGGATTGGAAATCGTTGGGAGAGGCCTTCGTCCTGCAGTGGATCTAAACAGGCTGATGATGATGATATACATATATATGTGTGCGAGTGTGTGTGTGTGTTATTTCTCCCCCTTTTTTTCTTTATATTCGACTTTTTTATATATCTTTCTCTTTGTACGGAAATCTTTTTTCTATTTACAGCAATATATTTAGTACTGTGTATTCTTACTCCTATAGCGTATTCTTATTTTGATGAACTGTTATTTTTTGTTTGGTTCAACATGCACGTGGAAGTCAAGCGCTGCCTTGAATATGGTGTCCGGGCCTCTGTCAAGCTGCAGACCGCAGCTTTTAGCCCCGTCACCCACCAGTCTGTTTTGCAATTTTAATTAGAATTTGAATAACTGACTCAAGCGGAGGGCAATCGCTTTGGGTTGTGGGCCTTGTTTTGAATGCTTATTTCGAGCATGGGGCGTTTCCTGTTAAACACGCGCATGAGCAGTCAACATCACGAATTACCTTTAGATCAGGGTTCTCTTGGAGGTTAAGAAACATTATGAGTGCGAAAACGTACACGGAACACACAAGGAAGAAAGGACACAGGACAGGCGCTGCTTACAACTCCCTTATTTTTCACATCATGGTCACGTATATATAGAATGCGCATGCGCATTTTTATTTCACACCACGTGCCTTCGGAGCTGACAAAACAAGAAACAAAATAAAAACTATCTGCAATGTGCTTCTAGGAATTGATATTGAGTGCAGACTGATAGACGGTTGACTAACGCAACTATCACCCCTGTTTTTTGTACGGTATGCCTCCAGAATTAAGCGGGCCTGTTCATTGAGACCTGTTCTGACCGGGAACGCGAATTGTCCAACCACGTGGTGAGAGCCAGGGATGAGTGCTAATGATAACGTATAATATACTGCGTGCTATATAATTTTCCGGGCTGTCTTCCTAGTGTGTTGCGTGTACGCTTGTTAATATTTGTTAATCATGCGTCAACTGGGGCCTCAACATGTTCGTTTAAGACATATTTCTCTTAGAGCGGCACACCGGACGCTGGAAATTTCAATTAGGAGGCCCTGTGCGTTGTATTGCGCTGTGCTGTGTTTTTGAAGCGAGGAAGCTGTGTGCGCGGCGTGAACTCTTGTGAAATTAGCGGTTTTATTTCTCCATCTCATTGCATGCTCGTCTCCACGCCGCTTTCGTTGGCAGACCGCCACCTTAGAAGCGAAGCCAAAACTTGGTGAAGTAAACTCTTCACACACATTTCTAATCACCCCAGTTGCCAATAAGGAGCCCATCTCTCGCTTCCCCTCTTTCACATACTAGCTAATACGTCAGAATATTCCAAGCGTTAAATCTATTGATTGATGTGTGCGGTACGTTTAACGTCCCAGAACGAGCTCTGATTATGAGAGACGCCGTACAGGAGGTCTCCGGAAATTTCGACCACCTGGGGTTCTTTAACATGCATGGACATTGCAGAGTACGCGGGCCTCAACATCGAAGGTTGTGGGATTCGATCCCGCAACCTTCAGATCAGCAGCCGAGTGCTATAACCACTCGACCACCGTTGTGGGACAGCGTTAAATCTAGCTTTGCCATTTTCACGAGGTTTAGCATTCACGTAGAAGGCGGTGACTGTAACTTACGGGATTTTACTTGCCAAAACCACTATACCATGAGGCACACCGTAGCGGAAGGCTCTTTATTAATTCTGAACACTTGCGATTGCGTAGTGTGACGTAAATCTTAGTGCATGAGGGTTCTTTTTCTTTTTGTTATCTTTTTTCTTTGCATTTCGCCACCATCAAAAATGCGGCCGCCGTGACCGAGCTCGATCCCGTCACTTCGAACTGGGCACGCCAACACTGCAGCCGCTAAGCGACCACGGTGGGTTGAAAAGCGGGCGTCGCGAACACTAATGCTGCTACATATACGTTTTGTCAAAAGTATTTGAATTGTGCATCTGAATGAAACACGTGGAGCCATGCATTCATCCGCATTAGCAGTAATGAGGTGAGAGGAACGTGCGAGCAAGGAAATATAATTGCACCTACGCACCGCTTTGGCACCGCAACGTAGAGCCTTTTCACAGTCCTTGCACACAGGCTGTGGAGGCTTGGCTTAATGAGCTCTCGGACTCTCGTAGCCGACTTCCCGAGAATATTCTTGAGGTTTCTGAAGAACGAAAGGAAGCAATGCGATCAGGTTAAGAGACAGTATAACACACGCGAAAGCTTGACACATGCCGGCACCATTTTGCAAGCACCTCTACGCTGACTAAGCAAATCACTGTTTCGTTAACATTGCTCAACCTGTGATGCTGCTAGGGCGGTTGGCGACTTCGCTGCGCCTTCAAGGGAACAAACTTCATCCTGGGCCACAAAATCAGCCCGTGACGTCTCAATAAGAAGGGGCGCCTCCCTGCAACACGGATGCAGCTTCGAACGACCGATTCGCCCTGCCTTGGTCTGCGAATGTAACCTTAACTGCTTCGTGTATAGACGCCTCCTATGACGAACGGAACACGTTCGTTCACGGTATGGCCGCATTTTATTCTCGCACGGTGACACAGTCACACAGACTTGCAGCAGGACAGCTTGCGCTCAGAAGTTCGTGCTTTTCTCGACCTATTTGTGAAGGTCACCGACACCTTCCGCACAGCCACTTGCGGTTACGACTCCAGGAATATGAAATGCGCACATTTTAGTGTTCCCTTCAACCGTGAACCATACTGTACGTTGGTGTCCTACACCGCATGAGCCGAATAGCTGTACACTGACCTTTAATAACCCCTAGAGTCAGGTCTTTGAAGTTGTGGATGGCTGCTAGTTCTTGTCGCAAGCTTAATTTTTCTTTCTTTATTGCTTTCCGTGAACAATACTGTTTCAGCAAGTGAGGGGTGGCGGACGGGGTCTTTTGTGCGGCGGTTCTAGTAGACGCTCCCAACAAACAACTATTATGACGATGGTCGTCTAGACTTGGGCAGTGCAAAACGTTCCAGGCTATCTTGTCTATCAAACTGTTGTTTTTCTACTGGCCAGGCGCCGATTTTCCCACAATCCCGCCTAAAATTCTGTAGACAACCTCCGTTCCTTCGCCTCCCAACTACCAGAATCGGATGTGTACATCGGTACGACATGCTCGAAGAGACAATAAAGGAGGATATTAAGATTTCTTTACCTCTTATGCAGCCTAGTACGGCCTTCTGCGTGCCAATAAAGGAATTTTATTGCGTCGAAAACTGCCGCCGAAAGCGTTAGATATCGCCACTCAATTTAAATCGCCCGCGCCAAGAAGGGGTTTGATGTCATTAGACACTACGCGCAGTGACCTCCACGGCCGTAGTATATAACAACAGATGCGGCTTACCACACGTTTATTTATTGTTTGACCTTATACAATTCATTTTTGATTTATAGCCCTCAGAAGTAATCGAGCACTCAAAAAAGTTAACATGACGTCATTTCAAGAAGGTACCAACATAGGGCGTCAGAGGGCGCCATGGCAAATTCTCAATTTCGCCGTTTTCTCGGTTGCTCTGTTCTCGCCGGGATTCGCGAATTGGTCGTTGCACAAGTGCAACCTTTCAATCTAGCTTGACTTGAGATTGTCCTTTAATGTCGTCTTAAGAGAGCGACAGCTCGCCCGAAGCCTGTAGCTTAGTTCATAAGCGTGAGTCCGAGAGAAGAGCCTGAGTCCTACTGCTTGGGTTTGTACTTGATTTACAGAACTTTTATCCACAAGAGCAAGGTTTACAGGCGTATATGAAGCCGGACCTTTCCTAATAAAAGAAGTTTCGGATGATCTGAACGAACTATATTTTGCCATGCTGCAAACCTATAGGTTTCATATACGCTAAAAACAGCGCGGTAACGCGTATGGCGTATTCCATTGCGATTCCGCCCGTAGGTCGTCAGCATCTTCTGGGTGGACCTGTGAATAGTGCCCAGCTCGTTTAAATAGTTGAATAAGTAAACGCAAATTCAATAGTGCAGGCGTTGCAAATCCGTGCAATCAGCTGCGCAGAGCGTTCACGCTACACAGAAACCCTCGTTGCACTGACCTATGTATAGGAACGCAGACGAAGAGCCCTAGTGGAGAATAGGATTCTTCTTCTCCCGTCAACTGGAACTGAAAACGAGAGAGAATATTCTTGCGTGATGGTTTTCAATTGGCCGTAACATACAAGTCGACCTCGTTTGCCGATGTATATGAGACTACGATTCAATTTGCCGAACATTGTAGTCGAGCAATGCTACGTAAGCACGTCGGCAGATAATTACTGTGCTAGCGGCACAACAAATCACAAGGACAAAGGACAAGTCGACAGGCGTCGTTGTGTTTTGTTGCACCGCTTACGTAATAGTTATTCATGCCCAGCAAAAATCATTCCAGCAGCGCATTTTATTAGACGTTCGACGTTATAGCGCTCGCTACGCATGGTCATGGTCTATCAATTAAGCCATCCGAGGCAAAGGACAGAAGACAACGGCCTACCATTTCTTTTTATTTAAGTGTAATTTAAGCGCTGTCACAATCCCATGAACTACTGTTCTTCCTAATTTTAATACCTTGCTGTTTGTCAGGTTGTGAAAAACAAAATTATAAGTTCATGAATGAGAGAGGAATAAATTTTTAGTTAATAAAGCCAGCGACTTGCTGCGCTCTGTAGATTTAACAACTCTATTACGTTAGTCATGAGTAGCTGCTTTTTTATGTGAGCATTTATGCGTTCCCCCAGCCAGCTAATCGTGTTGCACGGGTCTCAGATTAACATAATATTCAGGCTGCTTTGATATTTATGCGCTTTTTTCCTGCCGTCCTGATTTTATATGGCAATTCTGTAGAGTTCTTGCCAATTCTTTTTTTTTTATATACTGCTCACAATCTGCATTTTCCGGGCAAGCTGCACTCATAAGAGTGCGTGTAGTATGTCAATTAGCTATAGCGCTATTCGCAACTGCGGCCAAACCTCGTTATAACGAAGTACCATCGGAGTCGTAAAGAGTTCGCTATATCCGATATTTATTGTAGCAGCAGATATAACACTCGCCCTTAAGAAATTGTCGATCTAGCTCGCACAGACGCCCTAGATACAAAAAAAAACCACTATTCAGCAGTTCTCTTCGTCGAGAGTTTGTCCACGTAGCTTTTCGGCCTCCTGGGCATGTCAGCGGCGTGAGCACTGCTTGTAATTGGTTCAACACTCATCGGTAGCAAGCGCAGCCTGTAGAACACGTTTCCCTTGCTCGCGCTGGATTGGCAAGTACTTTCTAAAAAAAAAAAAAAGGATCCTTGCGAATTGCCTTTCGATGTTTTGCTTTGGTTTTCATGCTACTTTTTCGGTCTTGTATGTCACGATAACCAAATATATCGTCGTTATTGCTGATACGGCACTGTATGTCGACTTTTCGGTTCTGTTAGAAAAATCCTGCGGATCCCACGCGCTGTGAGAATCGGTGTCATGCGAAGCAGTAAGTGAGGCGATTGCCGAATTGTTTGGCATTCAGGCAACTGTGACGAGTAGGATCAATGTCTTCATCTCTGCAAAGCGCATGAGTGCCACCTAATGAGCATGCTTAACGTGGGCTAGCCAGGAGCGTCGACAGCACTACGGCGACTGAATCGTAGCTCGAGGTACGACGTAACGTTGGCATTCACGTTGGTCCAAAGCATACACATCTGTTCTGTCGAAGAAAACTGAACTATACGGTGTGTCGAGCCGCAATCATAAGCGTCGTTCGTAGGTGTATTCCTAAGGAATCGAGCAAAGTTGCACAAAAACATACCAAATGCTGGGAAAAAATATGTATCGCTATCATAGTGCTTATCACACGTTAGAAGCACAATTAACGTTACGCAAGCACTGCCACTCGCACTGCTTAACTGCTGGTGCAGTAGGTTTATTTATTCTATGTACCGCGTCGGAGCAGCCACCGTAGCATAGTGGTAGCGCGCTTGCTTGGCACCTCGAGAGCCCGTGTTCCATACCCCCACCAACCGTTTGGTAATTTGCATGTGCGTCTGTGTGCTTCTTATGGGTGCGTTTCAGTCACAAACGAGTGTAAACGGTATTCCTTCCTTGTTTTAGTAGCAGAGTTCTTTAAGCCTGCCGTGCGGTGTGCGGGCCGATCAGGGAGGCAGTGCACCGTCTGAGGTGCCGAGAACTACGCGTGCTTGCAGTATCGTTAATCGTGACGCACTTGGACTAGTATGTCAGTTTAGTGATGTAAAAATTAGACATCCATGTTCGCCGCACATTCATACACTGCCTCCGAAATTCTTGGGTTCACGAGGTGAATGAGGCGACCAGGGGAGCCCCGAGACGTAGGCGGCTGGATAGATATCTAGATAGATACGGTAAAAGTGACTCAAGTTCGCCAAAAGATGTTTCGTATTTAAAATATAAACGTCGCTGAATTCGTGCGCGGTAAACCGAAGCTCACATTTATTTAGCTATAACCGACAATTCCTTATAACTGTATTTTAAACCTTCAATGGAACTTGCCAGTAGGTGAGAGCCAAGTCGCAGCGCCAAATGCATACTGACGCAAGTCGCTCTCCGTGTTAAATGCAGCGTGCGTACTCGTGAGCAAACAAACGCAATAATGAAATTTAGTCACAAATAACTACACGTGTTTAGCCTGAGACCTGTAACTTACGCAAGGACTAAAGCACCAAACAGACAACTCAGGAAGAAGAGACACGGAAAAGCGCTCATGTCCTGAGCAAGTTCTTGTGTTGTCTCTTTGGCGCTTTTGTCCTTCTGTGACGTGCACCAACTAGCCCAACGAGAAGTTCTGCTTCAGTGCTGCGTAACTTATTGTTGCCTAACGGAAGGCATCGCTCTATTACTCTGAGGGACGACCACATCGTTTCTCAGGACACTCTCTGTTTCTCGCGGGACATTTTACTTCCGATGGACGACAGGCATTAGGTTCCCACCATACATGTCTGGCCTTATGAAAGGGAAAATTAGCATGCACCCGTTTGTAGCATATAGCTACAAGTAAATCCATACGGATTGCTCAGTAATGAAAGCTTCCTAGTTGCCGAAAAATTCATCCTGGTACGGGATTCGAACCCAGGTTCAACGCATGTCCGGGTAGCTTGCTCTGTCAAATGAGCTAACCAGGAAGCGATAAATTGACAGCGCGAGAGCGAGCGAACACCCCGGACAGGCATGAGCTCCGGGTTAGAGCCTAGGATCAGGAAGAATTCTTAGTCAGCTAAGAAGCTTTCATTTCTGAGAAATCAGTACGGATTTTCTTGTAGCTTTGTGCTACACACGGGCGGATGCAAATTTTCCGTTTCGTAAACGCTACTCCACCTTACGGACTTCGGATTTCTGTAGAAACCATTAGCCACGTCTCACCTTGCCTGATTTCCGACTGTAAACCAGGGTGTCTCGCAGCCCAGCCACCACCACGTTCCCGGCAGTGACGACAAGTAGCAGCACATTGAGCACAAGAAGGCTTGCACTGAAGTCGTCAGCTCCAATAAACGACTGCAATGGAGGGCACAAAACTTGCACTTAGATTCGGCATTTTCCCTTCCTTCAACCTTCCTGCTCCACGTCATTGTGAACGACACCAGATAACTTTATCTATGGAATCTCGTAACTTGGGAATTATAACTTGGAAAATTTAAGCACCATGAACGTGACGGTGCGCTACACCAGCTGGCCCTAACATGTTTTTCAAACTCTACTTTGATTTCCGACGCTCCCAACACAGGAGTAATGATGCGACATTCAACACAGCGCTTGTTGGCACAACACCGTCCTCACGGTTGCAGCAAGAACGACCGAAGTTTGTGCTGAACAGTTGGAAGTTCTCATGAGCATATTCCCAATGCAAAACACGCGAAAAACTTATGAATCAGCAATAATGAAATGTTAACAATATACACAGACATCTCCATGCACCAGTTCTAACGTTTCTCACCGTAGAGAAAAGCACTTCCCTGAGCAGGAGGGGTTGTTTAGCCAATTACATAATGGATAAGCTACCCATTGCGGTAAAATGGCAGTGAAGAAATTTCACCTCTTAAAAAGGGACAAAAGGGTTAGTGAATTGTGCCTTATGTTTGCGCAGCTTGAAAGAAAATTAAGGTAGGATTAAGGATGTACATGAAGAAAACAACGATGATGCTAAGTGGAACGGCGAAAAAAACGTGTCTTCACAATTGAAAACCGTGCATCAGAAGTCGTACAAGCATACATATATCTAGGACAGCTGCTGACAGGAGAACCTACTCATGTAAAAGAAACGCACTGAAGAATAAGCACGGGATGGCGTGCATACGGGAGACATTCCCAACTCATGAACGGGAACCTACCACTATCACTCAAGCGGAAATTATATAACTACTGTATCTGGCCAGTAGTGACATAGGGGGCCAAAAGTCGTTGAATTAGAGAGAAGCTAGAGAGGAAGTTAGGAACCACACAGTGGGCTATGGAAAGAAAAATGATAGGTGTTATATTAAGAGATAGGCAGACAGCCGAGTGGGTCAGGAAACGGACAGGGCTAGTCGACATAATAATCGATGTTAAAAAGAAAAAAATTGATAGGGGCAGTCCACGCGATGACAAGGCTAGACAATCGATGGACACTTAGAAGGACGGAATGAATACCAAGAGAGGGTAGGCGTAGCCGCGGATGATAGAGAGTAAGACGGTGGCACGAAATTAAGAAATTCGCAGGCATAAAATGGAATCAGCTCGCACAGGACAGGCAAAGATCTAGAGCATAGGGAGAGGACTTCGTCCTGCAGTGGACATAAGATGGGCTGATGATGATGATGATTCCGGAGCGTGCATAAAAAAGGGGCAGTAGTGAAGAAAGCTGCAGCTGAAGAAATGTTCTGACACAGGTCATAAGTTCGGTGAGATTCAATGGGGTGTCATGAGCTTGGAATACAAAAAAAAAGTTCGTTTATGTTGTATATAAAAAAGCAAAATTAAGGCAATATAGAAAATGCGAGAGAAGTTAGGAATCTCAGTAGGTTTATTCGCAGGCAGCCTTACAAGAAACGCAAGCTATTTTTGGAAAGCGCTAAAGGAGACTAGCAACGAGGCAGCAAGCTTGACTTACATTGGCGGAGATGCCTGTAAATAAGACACCAGTGTAGATAGAATTAAGTGCGCGTTAAAGAACCCCAGGGTGGTGAATATTACACCACGGTCACCCACTACGGTGCGCCATTCATAACTTGTTTTGGCACGTAAAACATCCTCCATCATTATTACCGACAAGCCGAGAAATCAGACATGAAGCCATTCAGATTTTGCCCGAAACTGCTCCGCCCGATCGACTTTAATGTCGTAGCACTGTACAGGAAGAGCGAGTCAAGGGACACACTACTACTGCGTCATGGTTCCCGCATAATATTGTGTCATAAATAGCGTTTTACGATTAAATACCTTACGAAGACATCATAATCGCTACTTTTACTGCTTTCCGCACGGCGTCGCTTTGCTAGGGTTGTATGTCACATTTGCCAGGAATGAAATAGCCACGTGCTCTATGTGCATAGCAAGATGAACGATTTAACCTCGACGATTTAGCCTCTATTGCGTTGGTTAATTCCATTATATGCCTGAGTGCTTCAATAAATCAGCCAGTTTAATCCTCTTCGAATGCGTAGAGGTTGTGTGCCGAAACCAGTGCCTGGACGTCCAACTCTTTGTCTTTATTAGTACAAGGGAAGGGTTCGTGTTCAAGAAAATTGCGGCGTTCGTATCTCGAACTGAATAAACGAGATATGATGAAATTCTGTGAATTAAATTCGTAAAAACCACTCTTGTAATTTCTTTGCGTGTCATCAGTAGCGAAGCCATTCAGTGTATCTAAGTTCACTAACGACAGGATCAGTGTGAGCTAAAATCATCACAACGCAACCCTGTTAATGTGGCAAGGTATCTTGCCCGGGCTAATCTGTTTAAATAGTAATCTTTTTCAGGCGCCATTGATTACTGAAATATTCTGGCTTTTAGACCATCATGAATGCAGTGCTCTACTCCTTGTCTTGGTTTTCTGCATTATTTTCTTCATTTTGGATGAATTTGGTGCTAGTCGTAAGCAATAAATGGACGAATCTGTCTTAAACGTTTGATATGTTGAGATACTTGATATGCCGGTAAGGTACACCGGCGACAGCTGAAACGACACGCTCGGCAGTTAGCGAAATATCAACGGTGATGTCCGACTGGGCTCTATGCCGACCGAAACCAACATGATAGCTTTCTGGAGTTTTGCGTCCCAAAACCAGCTATGATTGCGAGAGACGCCGTAGTGGAAGGCTCCGGAAATTTCGACCTCCACGGGTTCTTTAAGGTGCACTGACATCGCACAATATACACGGGCCTCAACATTTCTCCTCCATCGAAATGCAGGCACCACGGCCTAGATTCCATAAACTGTACTGCGATTGAAGTATAAAAGCCGAGGCGTTTCACCGTCCATCGATTTTTTACCATCGCCTATCGACGATTGTGCTCGCCGCCATCTTTGTGCAGTCAGAGCCGCTTCTCTGATGGGCATAAGATTGCCGAGTAAAATGTTTCATCTTTAGCATATTGGTTACGGCGCTCATCATTTTCGCGACCACGTGACAATAATTAGCTTAACATTACAGCACTCAACAAGTGAGCGTTCAGAGTCAGTGGTAGTGTGAAGTATTTCCGCAAGATACTACAAATAACTGACGTAGAGCACTGCGTTCCGGCGCGGGGGGATTTAGGGTTAGCGAACAGCGGCTTCCGTAGAATAACGGTGCTCTTGTGCGCAATGTAAGTATGCTGCTTGGTGTGGGATGCAGTAAAGAATATGAAACGCAGGAAGCTCCTGCGGGAGAGTGGTATTGTGCTTGATAAAGACAAGCGTATCATGTTGACGCGTTTTCAAGTCAGCTTATAGGGATTGCCCATTAAAGATGCAATCAGCAAACATGACCTCGGAAAAATGAAGCTACATCAAGCGTGCTCCATTCACTACGTACAGCGCATGAATAGCTGAGCGAACAGAGCAGCGTACGTTTTTCTGTGCTGACTGACACTTGGCTCGAGTGCACTCTTTGCGCGAACGGCACGAAACAGTGGTGATTTGAAAGGTTCCCTGCAACACCTTTCAAATGGGTGCCTATCAAACGGTGTCTATCAGTTGCTCCCGTGGACATGCGAGCTCAATATTACTGCACACGGCACGCACCAGGGCATCCGCACACTGGTTTCAGTATCTAAACGGAAAGTACCTGCTCTTCTTTTAACGAATGGCGTCACGGATGGCACCGATGACGTCGCTCGATATTTATCGTTCCCCTTTAATGGAGTACTGACAAGATTGTCAGGTGGCGTGAAAGGGGCACATTCCGTTTTATTGGCATGAATTGTTGGCACTCTACCAACGCGAGGGCCAGGAAAGACGTATAAACTATTTACTTGATTTTAAAGTTTCCATCGACCAGCGTCTGCGAGCCCGCACTATCGCGCGATGGACAATACAATGACGTGTGAACGCAGTCGCTTTAGTATTGGCGAAATCGCTGCCACAGTAGCTAAGCGAGGATAAAATCATTGCTGTTTTTGTGCACCAAGTGCAACCTATAGCAGTAGCCAACAGAGTTGCTGCGACTCCTTCGCGAGCTCCTGCCGCTACGTGACTGAGACCCATGGAAGAAGAAATAGTTAGGAGGGAGCCTTACGTCACAAGATTGAAGCCAACAGTGGTGGCCCAAGAAGTGACCGAAACTGAAGGGGAACGGAAATTATGTCAGGGCGCGTGGTACGTTTCAGTAATCGCGGTTTCCGAACCCTTCCGACTACCACCGCGAGGCCGTGCGGAAGCTTGCGGCATCGAATCGTGTTGTTTCTTCAAAGGCAGGCGTTTTTGCTGCCGATCATGTTTGTCCCAAAGCACGGCGTGGAAACAGCGGTGACAGTGGCGTATTATGCCACGGCGAGACTAAGCGAAGGCGCGAACGCGCGGAGTCTCTCCGCTACCTGGCCTTCGGGTCTAGGGCTCCCGCGTGTCAGCTAGGCGAGCAGCATCAGCTACGCGCGCGTATGTCCTCGTGTCAATATCTGGCGCATGCTACTTACCAGCGAACAGTGATAAAGCAGTAATGCACACATACACAATGTTTACCGCGCACAGCGGTCGTTTTAAGTCAGCCGAAGCGCATACCGGCAGCCCAAGTGCGCAGCGTTGCGTTGTAATCTTCCAGCAGCTAGCGCACAGCGCGAAAATTGCAACAGCCGTACAGCCCAAGAATCTGTTTTACTGAAACATTCGGAGAGGTTTGAGCACACACACAGGCACAGTAGCCGAGCGATTGCCGGCTACATTAACTCTATGGCCGGCCAAGTGCGAAAAAAGCCCGGAAGGACACTCACCGGTTAAAAGCTACCGTGCACCAAACATCTCGGCAGATCTCGATCCATGCGTGACTCTGACGCAAAATGTCACGTGCTGGGCCACCAGTGGTGGCTTCACGGAGCATTCGCTTGCCGAGGCTGGCTGCGTGACGTAATGCTCCCTCCTAACCTTCGTTTCCTCCATGCTTAGACCTACGTTCGACTGCGTCGACACGTCACTATGAAACTGCCCCGTAAGAATCGAAACCGAAAGTAGGTTTTAAAGGTCATCGTGTAAAATAAATATTGATTGCGTTCCGAAGCACCACGATACTCCACTGAGGGTACTCGTCTTCAGGGCTCTTGTTTAGAGCAATAATATCAAAACGTTTAAAATTCGTGTCAGTAGTCCTTTAAGAAAGGTACGCACATTTTCATTTTTTCTTGTGTACGAAGCGAAGCACAGCAGATGTTCTTTCCGCGATCATGAAATCGGTCAATGCAATTTTCGCCTCAGAGCGGCTTAGTCGGTGTGTCTAGTAGCGTCTTAGCTTTGCAGCTGTGTTCGAAACGAAATTAAGAATTTCTGGGTGCGTGCAGCACACTAATATTCTGCTCACATGTTCATAAGAGCCTCCACGATTCATTGGTGCCTTTTGCTGACTTTGTCCAATAGGTGTTGTGCAAGCGGCCCCTTTGTAGTGGCGCCCCTTATTGCAGGGCACGTTTGAATGTGCGGCTAAGCTAACGAAGGCCACTTACCATGGAGGTTACGAGTTTCGCTTGAAATATACAAAAATCCGTGGCCGCCGCCGTGAACACCATGGACATCACGAGGACTAAGTACGACGATGAGTACTGGCCGCACAAGAACCTTTGCAGAGACGCCAGGAAAATGATCACCTGTTGACGTAACAGCGGAAATGGTAGAGAATTTCGCTGTGTTATGAACACAATATCAATATAGTGCAGTACAGATGAACAAATTTGCAGCTGAGGTGTTGCTCAGCTCGTGTAATCAAAGAGAAAAGGTACGAGAAGAAGGCGGCGAGGGGGAAGGTATCAAGTATACATTTTCATAATTTCGAAAATAACCGCCTCTTCAGTGAAATTAATTCTGTTCCCACTAGCGAAAAGCAAGAAGTACTTCTCGTTACTTTGCAAATATTCGTTTTCCCACTAGCAAGAAAATAACGAACGTTCATTTAAAGTGTCAGCGCTTAATTAGTCTGGTCTGCTGGGCCAGCAGGTACACATTCGTGATGTGATGATTCCAGCAGGGGACGAAGCGAGCCTGCGCCTTTCTCCGTTCTTGTGCTCGCGTCATTTCCTGCTTGGATGTTCACAACGTGCCCGCATGATTTCTTAGAGGTACTTTGGGAACACCAAGTTCATTTGCGTGATGGGCGCTATGCATTACGATGCTATTTCATCCCTCTCCATTAATTAGAAAGTCGGCGTGAAGTGATTGAAGTCCACGAGAAAAAAGAAAGTGCCACCCGTAATTTTCGCGGACGCCTCTTGGCACAGTTGAAATACAGGCTGGCTAAGCAAACGTTTACGCGACTCCGTGCGTACAGAGTGACGACGCGTACACAGGCTAAATAGACAGCTTCCCCGAAAGGCTGCGTCAGCGCGAGAACGGCGTTGACAACTTGGACCGCAAGGAGAGCGCGCCCGCCGAATACTGCGAGGTGTGTGTCCAGTGCGCCTCCTTAGAAAAATTCCGCATCATTGACACGTGCAGGACTCCAATGGAAACGCCAGCCAAGTGGGGTACCTGGCCTTCACCACTGAAGATCTTATAAAAAACAAAGACACTTAAATATCCAGCTGCGCCTAGAAATGCTCCCGTGGAATGGACATCATTTACCAACTTGGAAATCCTGACACCATATTCCACTTCGTACTTTTCGCATGTCCGTCAAAGACCCTAAGAAAGAACGCAATAATGCCTCCAAGAAATCCGTTTTTCGTGAAGTTCACTTTTGGGTTGAGGTTGTGTCAGATCACTCAGGATATCGGAAAGGCGAATCCGTCGGTTTCACTTACTATTTCGGATACCAATAATGCCACCTATGTAGGCGTTGCAAAGTATTCCTAAGATGGGCTATATCGTACTTGGCATTTTCGATCCAGGCTGGGAAGTTTATCTGCTGCAGATATTTTGGCTGTGTTTCGTTCATTGCAAGAATTAATCGTTCTTTCTTTTTGGAATGAAAAGACAAGAAATGAGTGGTAATAAAAAAAACCACAAAATATGCCAGTTCTCAAATGTTTACCATATTTAAATGCTTGAATAATAAGAGTCTTTAATGCTACATCTGTCATTGCGATAAGTAAGTACGTGACAAGAAAAATGAAAACTGCATGGCGTACTACTTAGGGGAATAAACACACTTTGTATGTTTCAGTTTCGATACAATGGAAATAAAACGACAAATTAATGGGCTCCAACCGTGATGTCACAGGAGGGAAACCAGATTTAAGTACGGAAATGATTCTAGGCTATTTCAATAATTCGGCATGCATTGCGAGCCGAAAGAATGCTGAAAGAGCGTGGCTAGATTGTGACATGTTCCAAGTTTTCGTAATTGCGGTGCTTTAGGGACATGAAATCACATCCAGAAGTTGTGCAAGTGTAAAGACGATGTATTCGTTATTGTATTTCTTCACGCTTGGCATTGATGTCATGTGTGTTTGGATGTGAAATAGGGACCTCAACATAAGCAGCACGGGAGCCTCATCCGTGCCAGCAGACGAAAAAGCTCCTTGGATTTTACGGCGCCGTCTGCCCGTAAAACAACGTTACGATTCTTCGATAACGACACCGTCGAGTTCGACGCGTTATTTCCATTAAGGTCTTCCAATACATTTTTTTTTTGTATCAGAGCAGGGCGTGTTCGATGCGTGATGGTCGAAATACTTCTTTCTTATTGCTGTTACTTTGATTCTGCTTATGTTCACCTGCTCGCGATAGCGCCTACGATGATCCTGAGATTGTTATAGCTTAGCGTTCTAACAAGGAAGTTTCTTGTCGTTAATATAACCTTTCATGTGCCTCCAAAACCAAGCGCTTTGTGTGCACTCGTGAGCGGCTTTTGGCCAGGCAGTGCGAGCAAATTTGTCCGCTCTCAACGATGCCGCTGCGTAAACAGCGCGATCGTCGCCGTCACGTGAACATATACGTGTTTATACACTGTAACATATACGCTACGAGTGGTTCAGATACGTTCACTTCCTGAAATCGTGGGCGTTTAGCCCTCTGAATACGTCAATCGCTTTGCGAGCGTGGTTGAGTAGACCCGAAGCTTAGTAATTCGGAGGATTTCGCTTATTTTAAATGCGAAGCATTTCTTAGCGAACTTCGGTGAGTTTGAGCGTATCTATCTATCTATCTATCTATCTATCTATCTATCTATCTATCTATCTATCTATCTATCTATCTATCTATCTATCTATCTATCTATCTATCTATCTATCTATCTATCTAGCCGCCTACGATTTTGTGCTCTCCTGGCCGTTTCGCTAATCGGATGTTTACGAAAATTGGTATGCCACGTCATGACTACTGACGAACATAAATGGCAGGTCATAACATGAAAATCATGATATGCATGTCATGCGCGGCATGATTTACATGCCACGGTCTTAAGGCTCTCCTGGCCGTTTCGCTAATGGGATATATGCGAAAATTAGTAATGCACAACATGACTGCCTGACGAACATAAGCGGCAGGTAATAACATGAAAATCATGACATGGTGCGTGTCATGAGCAGCATGATTTACATGTCACATTCTTGGTGCTCTCCTGGCCGTTTCGTTCAAGGGATGTATACGAAAATCGGTATGCCACGAAATGACTGCATGGTGAACGTGATTGACAGGTCACAACACTGAAAGTCATGATAGGCATGTCATGGGCGGCATGATTTACATGCCAGGCGTTTCGTTAATGGGATGCATACCAAAATTGCTATGGCACAACACGACAGCATGACGAACGTAAATGACAGGTCATAACATTAGAATCATGACACCCGTGTCATGACCGGCATGATTTACAAGTCATGGTCCTGGCGCTATACTGCCGTTTCGTTAATGGGACGTATGGGCTCCGTCTACTGACCAGAAGGCGCTACGTAGCTCTCGTCGGACGGCTCAGTCGCGCACGGTGTAAACCGAGGCGACAGCGACGCGCGCGTTTCTTCGCTGCTTTCCGGGCGTGCCTGCGAACCACACGAACGCTCGCGGCGTCGCCATTTGGAACAGATTGCCGCAGGTTTGGAGCGCGCGTCTCAAAGGAAATAAAACGAAAGAAGGTGGGACGGGCGGTCGCTGCTGCTATAGAGTTGGAGACGCGCACCGCGTTCGCGTATTTTCCTGTCACAGTCTGCCCAATTTTGCTTCTTCTCTCCGCCAGGCAGTGCATTCTGGCGCTGATGTCGTACATGGAAAACTCGACCGCGCGGAGCCTATACGGAAATTGGTTTGGCACAACATGACAGCATGACGATCATAAATGAGCAGGTCATAACATGAAAATCGTGACATGCATTTCATT
Source organism: Hyalomma asiaticum (assembly GCA_013339685.2). NCBI lineage: Eukaryota > Metazoa > Arthropoda > Arachnida > Ixodida > Ixodidae > Hyalomma > Hyalomma asiaticum. Next base: position 77,269,029 of record CM023489.1, read on the forward strand.
AGCGGCATGATCTACATGCCACTCGTTTCCTTAGAGGGATGTATACCAAAATTGCTATGGCACAACATGACTGCATGTCGAACGTAAATGACAGGTGATAACATTACAATCATGACATGTGTGTCATGAGCGGCATGGTTTACATGCCAAAGTCTTGGTGCTCTTGTGGCCGTTTCGTTAACTTCATATGCACCAAACTCGGTATAGCGAGACAACAATGCAAATCCATTTTACGTTCCTGATGCGTGCTTCGCATTTCCGTGATTCTCACTGCACGTGGGATCTGCCAATTTTTTTCTTCACTTCCTTTGTTTTCTTAGCAAGCGCACCATGTCACACGACGAGGAAGGTCAAACACGTATTGTAGGTGATTATGTAAGGAAAAGGCGTGCAAAGCACGGACACAAGAGAACAGACAGTGCAACGAAAGTTTCACCGGATAACGACCTTTAATAGAACGCGCTGGTTGCCGACGTAGAGTCGTCCGCAACTAAAAGGAATCTTATAAACTACACCCAGGCGACAGTCGGCAAAATTATTGACGGCAGTGTGCTTTACCTGGCTAATACCTATGCGCTTTATTCTTTGGAACTGGTTATTTCTTCCTATGCACAGCAGCGCATATCTTACCTAAGTTATTGGAGCAGTAAAGACAGCGGTGACATGATGTCTACATTTGACTTTCTTAAGCCTGTGCGTGCCCTTAGTTGACTGCGTCATTACGGTATTTCGTTACACGAGTCACTACTTGATTTTTGTAATAAGGATGAATTTGAATCCGTCCTAACATTTGTAAGCTAACAATTTAAACTAAATGGATATGCTTTAACATTTAGGAAAGAACTGCTTCATGGAAACGTAATGCAATATGTATATATCTTTTTCACGTTGGAGCAAGATCACGTTACTTGGCAGTACTCCCCCAGAGCTCCCCGAAGCCTTTCTAAAAATTCCATCGCAAGCATTCTAAAACAAGTAAAAAAAAAAACAGAATAGTCAAGTCCTGTCTAAATTCATCATCATCATCAGCATGTCTACGCCCACTGCAGGGCAAAGGCCTCTCCCATAGATCTCTAATTACCCCTGTCCTGTGCTAACTGGGCCCAATTTATCCCCGCAAACTTCCTGATCTCATCTGCCCACCTAACTTTCTGCAGCTCCCTGCCACGCTTGCGTTCTCTAGAAATCCACTCTGTTACCCTTAATGACCAACGGTGTCTTTTCCTCTCATTACGTTGCCCGCCCACGCCTATTTCTTCTTCTTAATTTCTATTAATATGTCCCTAACACGCCATTGTTCCCTAACCCACTCCACTCTCTTCTTGTCCCTTATGGTTACACCTACCATTTCCCGTTCCATTGCTCAATGTCCTCAATTTAAGCTTCACTTTCTTAGCCTACAAGTTGCTGCCCCGTAAGTGAGTACCTGCAAGATGCAACTGCTACACACTTTCCTCTTGAGAGACAATGGTAAGCTACCATTCATTATCTGCAAATGCTTGCCGAATGCACCTCCACCCCATTAATATCCTCCTAATTACCTCAGCCTCATGATTCGGATCAGGGGTCACAACCTGGCCTAAGCAGGCCATATTCACTTACTTACTATTTCCAATGCCTCACCAGCTATCTCAAACCCCCGTGCTCGCCCAGGGCTATTGAGCATTACTTTAGTTTTCTGGATAATAATTTCAGGCCCACTGTTCTACTTTGACTGTTTAGGTCAGTAATCATGCTTTGTAATTCATCTCTCGAGTTACTTAGCAAGGCAATGTCATCAGCACATCTGAGGTTACTGAAATATTCCCCATTAACACTTACACCCACCTGTTCCCGATCCAGTGTTCTAAATACTTCTTGTGAATATGCTGTGAATAACATTGGAGAGATTGTGTCCCCTTGTCGTACGCCCTTCATTATAGGTATTTTGCTGCTCTCCTTATGGAGGAATGTGGTGGCTGTGAGGCCGTTGTGATGTCTTCCAGTACTCTTACGTAGTGCTCGTGTACGACCTCATTTCGCAATGCCTACATGATTGCTACATGAAAGCAGTAGAAAAAGGCAGCAGCATTAAATCAGTCAAAAAGAAACTGCACTTAGGGCAAAACAAAATGCATGCGCTAAAAGATAAACAAGGTAATATTATCAACAGTTTCAACGAAATAGTAAAGGCAGCACAAGATTTCTACTCTGAACTGCACAGTTCTCAGACAGACCATACAACATTAATAGAAATACAATCAGAGGAGGACACTGAAATTCCATGTATAACCACTGACGAAGTCAAAAAAGCTGCCAGAGGCATGTCCCGCGGTAAAGCAGCTGGTGAGGATGGCATGACAGCCGACTTGATCAAAGACGGAGGAGATATTGTACTTGAAAAACTTGTTTCGCTCTTCACGAAATGTGTCAGGACATGTAGTGTACCGCGCAGTTGGAAAGATGCTAATATAATCCTTATCCACAAGACAGGTGACATAAAGGGGTTAAAGAATTACAGACGAATTAGCCTACTCGCAGTATTATAGAAGCTATTTACAAAAGTAATTTCTACGAGGATAAGAGAAACCCTCGACTTTAACCAACCTAGAGAACAAGCTGGTTTTAGGAAAGGTTACTCGACAATGGACCACAGCCATGCTATCAACCTTGTAATTGAGAAGTACGCGGAATATAACAAACCTCTTTATATGGCGTTTATCGACTACGAGAAAGCATTTGACTCCATAGAAATACAAGCAGTTCTAGAAGCTCTACGTCGACAAGGGATACCTGGCGTATACGTGAAAACCATAAGCAACATATAGAAAGATTGCACAGCCACACTACTCCTACATGAGAGAAGCAGAGAAATCCCGATTGAGAGAGGTGTGAGGCAGGGAGATACGATGTCCCCGATGCTATTCACTGCATGTTTAGAGGAAATCTTTAAACGTCTAGACTGGGAAGAAAAGAGAATTGGAATAGACGGAGAATATTTGAGCAATTTAAGATTTGCAACGACATTGTGCTCTTTAGCAATGATGGAGACGAACTACAAAACAAGATTGATGACCTAAACAGGGAAAGTATTAAAATTGTATTAAAAATGAATCAGGCAAAAGACAAAACTTATGCTCAATAGCCTAGCTAAGGAACAGGAATTTAAAATCAAGAATGAACCCTTACAATGCGTAAACGAATACGTATACCTGGGACAGTTCATAACAGAACTCCTAACCATGAAAAAGAAATTCTCCGTAGAATAAGGATGGGCTGGAGCGCATTCGGAAGGCATTACGAAATCATGACTGGAAACTTACCGCTCTCACTAAAGCCAAAAGTATTCAATCACGGCATTCTCCCAGTACTAACGTACGGTGCAGAAACGTGGAGGATAACGAAAAAAAACTAGAGATGAAACTAAGGAGCACGCAACGTGCAATGGAAAGAAAAATGATAGGGGTAACGCTAAGAGATAAAAAACGAGTGGAATGGATCAGAGAACAGACAGGAATAGCCGAGATTATTATATCAATTAAAAGAAAGAAGTGGTCCTGGGCAGGACATGTCATGAGGAGGAAAGATAAGAGATGGACAGTAAGAGCGACGGAATGGATACCACGAGAGGGAAAACGCAACAGAGGTAGGCAAAAGGTTAGATGGAGCGATGACGTGAAAAAGTTTGCGGGCATAAAGTGTAACCAACTCGCTCAGGATAGGGTGGAGTGGAAATCGTTGGGAGAGGCCTTCGTCCTGCAGTGGACCTAAACAGGCTGATGATGATGACGTGATTGCTGAGGTATCGACCGAGTCAAATGCTTTCTCGTAATCTATGAAGGGTATATATAGGGGTTGATTATACTCCGCGCATTTCTCTATCACCTTTTTGATAGTGTGAATATGGTCTACTGTTCAGTAGCCTTTACGAAACCCTGCTTGTTCCTTAGGGCGACTGAAATCTAAGGTGGCACAAATTCTGTTAGTGATTACCTCGGTAAATACCTTGTAGACGACTGACAGTAAGCTAATCGGCCTGTCACTTTTCAAGTCCTTTGTGTCGCCCTTCTTATGGATTAGGATGATGTTCGCACTCTACCAAGATTCCGCTACGCTCGCAGTCATTAGGCATTGCGTATGCAGGCTTGCCAGTTTTTCCACTATAATCTGCCCACCATCCTTTATGAGATCTGCTGTTATCTGGTCCTCGCCGGGTGCCTTCCGCGCTTGCATCTCTTTCAAAGCTTTCTTTACCTCCTCTGGCATTACTGGTTGGATGTCTTCTAAACTGCTTCCCCTTTCACTATTATCCAGGTTATCGCGGCTACTGTAGAGATCTCTGTAAAACTCCTCGGCGATTATGACTATCTCATCCCTATTCGTGATCACATTGCCTTGCCTGTCTCGTAATGCATACATTTGAGTTCTACCTATGCCTAGACGTCTCTTCACCGCTTTCAGGCTCCTTCCATTCTTTAGAGCATGCTCAATCCGCTCCATATTATGCTCCTTTCAGTGTATCGGCTGTCCTACGCTTATTGATTAACTTCGAAAGCTCTGCTAGTTCTATTCCTTCGGTTACATTAGATACTATCTAATGTAGATAACATCTAATGTAACCGTTTTCTAATCAAGTCTTTCGTCTCCTGGGAAAGTTTGCTAGTAATCTGTCTACCGATCTTACCTCCTACTTCTATTGCACACTCCATGACAATGCTTATCGCTGACTTCATGAACGCAAATGTCTGCTTGCCCGGTTAAAGCTGAATAATTGTTCTGCAGCGCTATTCTGAATTCTTCGACTTTCCGTCTTACTGTTAGCACATTGATCGGTTTGTTTTTTACAAGCTTACTGCGGTCCCTCCTCAAGTCTAGCCCAATTCGAGATCTCACCATCCTGTGTGGTCACTGCACCTAATCCTGCACATCCTGCACTACACCATGGTTATCGCTTAGCATGAAGTCTATTTTATTTTTATGCTCTAAATGTCTAAGAGTTAGAGATGTCTAAAGTCACCCCTAACTAAAGCATGTGTGCCCCCTATGAACGTAAGCCTTTTAACGCAGGTCAAGCGCCTAGCAGAAGTATGTTTCACTAGCTTAGCTGCAGCCACTGTAGCTGAACGCCTAAAGAAGTGGATTTCGTCCGGAACGCATAAGGTAGCAGACTGCAATATAACAAAAAAGTATTCAGTATATCCCTTCCGTATCGCAAAGGCATAATAAAGTTGCATATAGATACGGTGTTAACGTTGCTTTCACTGTTCCTAATAATTAGTTAGGTAAGATACGTGCTGCCATGCAGATAAAAAAAATACGCAGTTGCCAAGAAAAAAAAGCGCAGGTAGAGCACACGGCCAACAATAATTTTAGCGACTGTCGCCTGGGTGTGGTTTATCAGATTCCTTTTAGTTGCGGACGATTGTACAGGCGCGAGCAAAAGTATACGGACCATGGCATCGCGTGGCTCACAGGCTCTTCGCGACACTTCCGTCACGTCAGCTGCGATCGACAGCAGCGCTACGTGCAAGAAGCATCCCTGCTTAAATCTAGGGCCCGTCTGTTTTTCCAACTGTGAACAAGTATTTTCCACTTTTCTTTTTCTAACGCTAAGCGCTCTTCGGTATCCGAATCCACGGGTTCATATGACGATAGCGCTTCGCGAAACTGATATCTCTTCATCGGCAGACCGGTCGATGCAGGCCGTGACGGCTGTGATACCGCTATCAAGGCAGATATGGGGCGTTCTTGCCGCCGACGAGTGCTGTGCGTGGGAACAGCAAACTAAGAATGCGGTGCACGGCACTGAAAAATTTACATGCTAGCGAATAGCCAGTAGACTAATTTCCGGTGGAGCTCTCTGGTGGCCGTTAGGCGGCGTTCCGCTAGGTGGAGCGGAAAGCCAGTTTGGCACGCGCTCGTGTGGTTCGTATACTTTTGCTCGCGCCTGTACGTAGGACAAACAACGCGCTACATTAATCAGAGATTACTTAAACATAGAAGGTCGTTATCGGGTGTAATGCCGTCTAATCTATCGCTGCACTGCCGGGACAGAAACTGCACGCCCAAGCTGGACAAATGTGCGGTTCTGTAAGAGCATATATGAACAAAAAAAAAACGTTTAATGGTTGAGACCTCGCATGTCAATAATAGTGGGAGCGCGTTCATGATGTCAGCCATCGATAAGCTTCACAGATAAGAGACAGAATGTTAATAGTTGTATATCGCGTAGATGGGCAAGTGTATCCGTTTGACAGCTAGCTCTACCATTTCTGAGCATGCGCAGAGAAGTTGTGTGTCTTCTTTCTTTTTCGCATCAGTGCTCTTCTTCATGATTGATCGTCGTCGTTCGTGTTTAGCACGTCTCTTCCTTAGATAAGGAATCTTTCCCAGCTCGCTCAGCTTTCTATCATTTCACCTGGGGTTCTTTAACGTGCACTGACATCGCACAGCACACGGGCCTCAACATTTCGCCTCCATCGAAATGCAGCCGCCGCAGCCGGGATTCGATCCCGCGACCCTCGGATCAGCAGCCGAGTACCTTAGCCACTAGACCACCGTGGCGGGGCGTCATTTTATTGTACGTGAGCCAACTAGGAATGCTTAGCGTCAACAGCGGACCTTATAATGCCACTCGTCACTGCCTGAATGAAGTCATTTTATTCGACAGAGCTGATTGCGTGGAGTATGATAGACTTACAACAGTCACCGCCGCAACGCAGTCGCAGGCCGCAACGTTGAGCATGGCTTCTTCGTCCCCGGGCACAAACGCGTCCTGTGGCCAGAGAATGGAAGACTTTGCGACGTATAGGCATATATTCACAAAGGAAAGTACCTGCGGTGCCAAATAAAACAGGCAATAAGTATTCTCTCATTTTTATTCCGTAAAACAAGGCTGCCAGAGATTAAGAAGCTTTTATTAAAAATTATTTCTGAGATTTTACGTTTCGAAAACGCGATATAATTACAACAGACAAAGTAATTTCGATGGTCGAGAAATTTCGACCATCTCAGATTCTTTAACATGCGCTGACATCGCACAGCGTACGGGCCTCAACCTTTCGCCTCCATCGAAATGCAGCTGCCGCGGCCGGGATTCTACCCCGCGACCTTCGGATCAGCAGCCGGGTGCCATATAGCCGCTACACCACACTGACGGGGTGTCAAGAAGCTTTTCGTACTGGCGCAAGACTATCATTTCCGAAGGCGCTATTTGCAAATGGAGAATCTCATTAAGATGTACCTCGTATGCCATCGTTCATCGCTAGGCACCTCTCTGAAACCATCGCGAACATTTGGATTAGCCATAGGCTGCTGCTGTTTCAGCAGAGATCATCGTGTACAGAAAATATTTCGCATTTCTACATTGACCATTATAAAGCCATACACTTGGGTAAACTGCTGTCCCCTCAAAGTTAGCGGGAAATGTGGGCCTCAACAACAACGGCGGTGACGACTACGACGACAACAACAACAAGAACAACAACAAACATTTTGTATCTTGCTTTTCTTTGGCCGCAGCTGCCCGTGGACAGTTGCTCAAAATATATCCACAACTTCGATATACATATTTAAACCGTTTGTCACTTGAATCCTTTTAACGCGCTGTTCATTAGTCACTGAAATTCTCAAGGTTCGGAACGTGAGCTGACGTGATATACATTGAAATAATCAACCCCTTCCTGCGTCATTTATGCGGTATTCCTCCCCCCTCCCTTCCAACTATACTTCGCCAATAGTGCGTTTGTGAATCCATCGAATAGAAATCATAGGCATGGGGCAGTTTAACTAGGCATGTTTTCAGTGACTTCAAGGGGCTTGCAGCAGTAAGAGTGGTTTTTCCGTACGACCTGGTCTTTAATAACATGAGCAGCCTACGCCGCTTACTTATTAGCAGCACTTGTTCAATAATGTCATACAAACACCACCGAGTGCATGTTACTAACAATAGCCCCGCCACGATGGTCTAGTGGCTATATGGCACTCGGCTGCTGACTCGAAGGTCGCGGAATGGAATCCCGGCTGCGGCAGCTGCATTTAGATGTAGGCGAAATTTTGAGGCCCATGTGCTGCACGTTAGGGAACACCAGGTAGTAGAAATTTCTGAAGCCTTCCACTACGGCGTCTCTCATAATTATAGCGTGGTTTACGGACGCTAAATCCTAGGAATCAATCAATATTACTAACATTCATTCATGGGAAAACACATAACTGTATTACGTTGGAAGCTAATAGCAAATTTGGCTATCTTAAACGAAATGGAAGCATTTCTTGGCGAACTTGAACAGCTTTTACCGTGTCTATCTATCTATCTATCTATCTATCTATCTATCTATCTATCTATCTATCTATCTATCTATCTATCTATCTATCTATCTATCTATCTATCTATCTACGTCTCGGTACTCTCCGGGACATTATATGACGAGTATAAGACGAGCATTAATGACACATCTGTAACATGATGTACACGTAATGTACGTCAAGATTAACAATACTACAATCACGTGTGGCTGTATTCCTCGGCCCGTGTTATTCAGGTATGCGCCACAGGTGTTTGAATTTTGTACAGCCCATGCCAGTCTCGATACAAGTAAAATATACATTTAACAGTCAGGCCGCACTTTAAAATGCACGCAGATTCTGCTAGGTCGCGCAATGCCAAACTACTGCGTTGCTGGCCGATAGTTTACTGAAACAGGTCACTTGATTGTCATGGGGTATTTTGGCGGGAACATGGCATGTGACCTTGCGTTTGTGGGTTTGGCGGGAACACGTCACGACGTGACATTGTGTTGCGTGATTGTTGCGCGAACATGTCTCATGATCGCCCAAAATCACGTAACGCATTGTCACGTGACATGTTCCCGCCAAAGTCACGCAACGCAATTTCAGGTGACATGTTTCCGCAAGAAATCCCGTAAGAAAACGTCAGTGACATGTTCCTGCCCAAATCACGTAACGCAGTGTCACACGGTATTGCATGATGCCTGACGAACTGCGACTACCTTATACAGCTTCGCCGCTTAATCTACAAAGGCACACCGATTGTCGTAGCCTGGGAATGTAACATAGACATAATACACAGACGCACACGAACGCGCTGTGATCTCCCAAGGCCGTATGTGCGCATCGTACCCGGGCCGGCGAGGTGCCAAGCAAGCACGCCGCCAGTGGGCTACGGAGGCTCCTCCAACGCGATATAGCAAACAAACCCTATGCACCAGTAGTTCAGTCACCATGGGTTCCTATCCTGAACCTGGTGACCGAAAATCCTACGGGAGCTCTTCCGCCGGCGACTACCGAATCAGGTACGCATGATTTTAGGAGTTTCACTTACTACTACAACGACTACTGAAGCCTTAGCAAGCAAGGCGGACCAGATCATGGCTACTTTCCGCCCTGTGATATCTGACATCGATCGCTTTAATGCACCCGTGTCAATTCAAGCGAAGTTAGGGCATTATGTAATCATCCGCCATGGCGCTACTCGCGCTCTTTTACAATCGCCGTACGAAGTTCTCAAGCTTGTCGCCAAGCATTCCGCATTTCTTGTCTACGGACGCGAAGCGACAGTTTCGATAGACCGGTTGACGCCAGCTCGTCTAGGCTCTGGGTGTGCCGTCTCAACAACATGAACCAATCAACGGCAGTGTCTTCGTCACCAAAAAAAGGGGGGGGGGGGGGGTGCATGTAATGTAGTGGACAGTGCGCTGCAAGCCTGCTGGCGAAGAAGTGGTGCACTGGATGAGCGCCATCACGCATACAAGCTGGACGTTAGCAGCCGTGGTACTTAAACAGCCTCCTATTTAATAATTCTTGTGGGCCTTCACTTCCTACACCATAAAGCTGCCTGAAATTAAGTGAGGGAGGGCTGAACGATGTGTTGCAAGTAGTCATTAATACAAGGTGAGCTGTCGGAATGCATATACTGTCTACACAATGCCTGTAAGGTAGCCATCTTACAAAGTGCCCGATGTCAAGAAGTGTGGCTCCTCTCGTCTGGCCGATGATCCGTGTGGTTCGGCACCTCAGCTCCACCCAACCGACTGCGATCAGTGTTGCCAACGCGGCCGTCTTGAGCGCGACCGATGCGTTCTCCGGAGTAAGCAACACGGGCATTTTGCTTCCTGCAAGAAGAAACAACCGATGTTCAGTTCACGAAACACCTGAGCGTTTGGCTTTATGTAAACTGACAATACTTATGTTTGAGTACGTAACGTCAAGGAAACAAGAGAGCGATATTCAGATAACGGGGACGCTGACTCACAACTGAGCGATTTATGTAAAAATAAAGACACGGTCACACGGATGGTGGATGTTAGATGACATGGCAATGTGCTCAAGAGCTGGATTCACCTGCTACGAAAGATGACAGATGTTTGACTAACGCACGAGGAATGGGCCTTGTTAGAAGCCAGCAGTGGTTATATATTTTTGGCAGTAAATGAATTACAAAATTCTTATACAGGTCTCATAGTCAGAGACTGAACCGGGGCCTCCTATGGTAGTTGTACGCTCCTCCTCACCATCACTTTCCTTTGCCACCCTTCTCTGTATAGTATATCGATTTCTGCAGTGCTATGAAACGCATCCTCCTTTATGTATGTTATATGTGAAGTGCGCACCCAGAAAGTGCCATTTTGAAAAGTGCGCGTGAAATACTTGAGTAGCGCAAGGAAAGCGAAGACGACAGCAGAAGACTGCTTGAGGACCGGATAAGAACAGTACGTGAAGGATGACGACGCCGAAGAAGAGAAAATCGTGACTTTGCAAAATAAAATAAGGAAAATAAAGGAGCCAACCACGAAGTTCCACGGAGCCAACCATGAAGATCCACGCGGGAACACAGCGGCCGCCAATTAAAAAACAACAAATAAGCAGAAGAAAAGAAAAGCTTGCAGCATCGGATTCTCAGAGGGAGTACCAGGAAGGCGAGGGAAGGCAGAGGATCGTCCACCGGGCCGGGCGTTAAAGACGGCAGTCGGGTTCCGGACTCGAGCCACCAGGGCTTCACCCGACTACCTCATGGCCTATTCCAGCCATCAGAACACCAGTGGCTAGCAAGCTCCGGGCGAAGGCCTGCTGAATCTGTACCAGTAAGCATAGCGCGAGCAGTCGGGCTACGGGACCGAGTTCCTTGCTCAGATGCTTGGCCAAGAGGCCGATGCAACCTTATCGAGTCGTCCGTTGAGACCAGACATCCGGAGTCGTCCTCTACGCGAGCGTGCTGCACGTCGCTCATCCGCTCTTCAATCAAGCTCATCGACGATTTGGCGAGCCATCCACTTTTCCCGCGTCACGTCCGCGCATCACTGCCGGACCCTTAAAGGCTAAAGTTCCAGCACTCACGTAGCACTGATAGAAGTTTTGTTAGAAATATCTTGTCACACGTTATGAGACCTTTCCCAAGTGCTTATTGTTTTATTTTGTTTTTGTTAGCTTATATTAAAAGCTTTGTGTTTTCTTGTTCTGAAAAAGCTTTGTGTGAAAAAAACGGCTTTGTCCTCATTTATGCTTACATATGCTCCGCTCGAGAGAGTCAGCTAAAAGGGAACAGGTCAGTAGGAGAAAGAAACTGCTATCACAGTGTAGTCGTTGACTGAGCGCGTGAGCGTAAGAAAGAAGTGCGCAAGCACATATTTCATGAGGATGATAGTTTTCTGTTGGCACGTGCCACCTGACGCTCGGCTTAAGGAGTTCCGCTAATAAAAGTGTGCTCTCGTCAGAGAGACCTCAATGTTCGCCTAGTGTCACTGCCGCCTGCTGCAGTGTTGCCATTGAGCACCTTAGCTTGATTTGGGGCTGAGTTCCCTTCGGAAATAAAACTCGCATGTGCAAGTTGAGGCCACAGTTAAGGCACACGCTTCATAGCTGTGGACGTTGGCGGATAAATAAAATAATAATAATAATAATAATAATAATAATAATAATAATAATAATAATAATAATAATAATAATAATAATAATACAGTGTCGAATAATACAGTCGGCAACATCTCGCGAGCGACCGGTACCTCAGAGGAAACCCGAATTCAGTGACAGACAATCGGGTGCATCACTCAGCACGCCGCACCTTAGGCTGCCAGCACTCATGGCAGGCGCGTTTTCCTTCTTCGCCGCTGACCTGCTTTCCCAGAGCGGATTCGTTCGGCGCGACGGTTGCCTTAGCAACGACAGGTCAACCATTTCTAGTGTTATTGTATTTTATGGCCGATAGATCACTGCTGCCATCGCAAGAATGATGCGCGCCCAAGATGGATTGATTGTCCATCACGTCTTGCGAGTGGGCTGTGGAGTGTCCGTACGTAAAAAGTACGCTATCTTACGCCTTGATCGAGGCACATCATATGTCTCATCGGTGCGATAGTAAAGAATACGCCGGCTTCAAAGGAGCTGGTGGGGGAGAACATCTTTCCTGGGCAATTTTGCTCTGAAAAAAGGAAGTACACCCTCGCATGACCAGTGTTGTGCACGTTCCTCCAAAACTGGAACGAGATATCGTTCCTCGTTCCTTGCCATTTTCGTAACTAGTAGCCGTTAGAAGTTACTTAAACCCGAAAAGAACGCGCTGCATTTACAACTCTAAAACTGGAACATGCCATTACATTACCGTTACATTTGATTTCTAAAATTGAAAATGGCGTAGGACAACCCTGTGCCGAAATTAGTTCGACACCTTCGCACATCTCACAACTACGTACATTCTGCGAATTTCATCACCAGCAGCAGCTCATCTGGAGATAAAGACATCCATAGAAGTGCTTGTAGACGTATATTTTCAGAAATCACCGTATAGGCTCCCGACATGTCGACTGCAACTTTGGCGCCAGTACAACACTAATGACACTTTTCAGTTCAGTCTTCAATTGCGCAGTCAGCATGTTAAGCTAGATTTGTGCAAACAGAAAGTTACTTACACACACCAATGAATGGGAGTGGCAAGCACGCATTCAACATTAAAAGCTACAAATGAACTTTTCCATTTACTTAAGCGCAGAACTGTTCGTGCATGACCCGGGCCATTAAATGCGGAAACAGGATTCTCCGATATGTCGTCAGCAATTTTTTTGTCCTAAGCATTTTCTCTCAAAATCAGAAACGTTGCTAGTCTTTTAATAGTCGCATTAACAGTCCGGATTACTTGATCTTATTTCTCCCGATTTGAAAGCATTTGTGATGCCTTTCTTTTCTGTTACTTGTGGCGGCGGGCAATGTTATGTAAATGTGATGAATTCAAACTACATGGCTTTATGCTAAGTTTACCGACGAATTATACGTATAACTTGGAACATTTATTTATCCTCGTGGCATATAAGCAATACGCTTTAATTGTCTGTTCAGCTTGTAAAGCCTCCCCCACCTTCATGCAATGGCGAAATGCCACTGACGTGTTGGGTATACTAACTAACTAACTAACTAACTAACTAACTAACTAACTAACTAACTAACTAACTAACTAACTAACTAACTAACTAACTAATTAACTAACTAACTAACTAACTAACTAACAAATAAACAAACAAACAAACAAATAAATAAATAAATAAATAAATAAATAAATAAATAAATAAATAAATAAATAAATAAAACGCCCGATGTGCATGATTTCGTAGGACGGCAGTCAAACCTATTGAGTTCCGCACAAGAAATGTCTACAGCAGCACATCACAACCCAAGTAGCAAAAACGTGCACGCGTGCTACCGAGCGCGGGTTTAGTTCTCAGGAGATCGAAACGCGGTGAGCACAATACCTAACATAGTACATAATGTGACGTGCACCTACCTATACTAAAACGCGGGGCTCGCTTTTCTTGTGCCAATTTCAGGGAACTATAAATGAACCTCGACTACATGCGCTTCTTCAAGTTTCCCGCTGATGTCTCCGTCATTCGAATCGCATTGTTTCATGGAGCATAAGTCAAACATTGGACTGCACATGTGTATGCGGTATTTCCATTTCTGTTCTATTCAATCTGCTTAATCATTGGGGTTGCCACGGTCGTGGGGCAACGTGCATCGGCACCCATTTTAAGAGAATCCAGGTGCCACACGAGGCACGATGGTGTTCGTGGTTTTCTGAATGTCGAGTGAAAGTTCTCTAGGGTATGAACACAGAACGACCCTTTGTTGCTGTTCAGACAGGCTCATACAAAAGTAAAGAAAATCCTCAATCCCTCCTAACGTCGTCGGTCCCGCACAGCGCGCTTCCCTGCAGCACGGCGGGTTCTTTGAAGTAAAAACGAGGATTGGTCTATGGCGAAATTGCGAGTGGGAGTCGTATCAAGTCAGTCTGAGAGTGTAACTAGCCTCTGTACTGCAACAACTTGTGCGGATGACGTGCTTTTCCGAGCGTTTTCCTGCGTAGAGGAAGGCAGTGACGCCGGGGAAGCCGTAACCACATTCACTCAACTAATGCGTTGAACGGTGATTGTAAAGCGTGTGTTGACAACGTCTTATTTGGAAGGGAGCCGTGGCAGCGGCATCTAAAAAGACGAAAGGAATTTCGGGGTTGGCTATGGTTTGCATGCGTTCCCGTACAACACTTGCTGAAAGCCGGGACCTGTTTCTTTGGTGACCGGAGGGAGCGGCCGCTGCCAGGGGGTAAGGGAATAACCTTACGTCCTGCGACCGCACTGGCGAAAGGGAACAGTCGCTCTCGACGAAGTCTCAGAACCACAGAGGGTAAACAAATGGTGTTTTGCGGGTGGTTTTTCTTTTGAGCGAAAGACACTGGAAAGCGGAGACTCAATGCACGACCTCGGCGGATTTCTGCCCGGCCTCTCCACCCTTTATGATGTGCTTTGTACGGGCGATCGTGTGTTCAGTGCCGTGGAATCTTTATTGAAGAAACGCCGTTCCCTTTGCCGTCACTTCGTAAATGTAACACGTTACTGTTACAGTAGCAAGAACTCTAAAAGGAACGATAGCGTTCTTCCGTTCCTCCGAAAACGAACCATAGTTCCAGGAACGCCGGTCCTTGGGATGGCGTTCCGTAAAACACTGCGCATCCCAACATCAACCGGCACAACCGTTAGAAGGCGGAAATTCTCATCTGCTTACATGGCGCGTCGCCTATCCATGCATGTGTCATCGTGCATTCCGGCACAATCTCTTCTACGCGCGCGCGTTGCGAGGCGTACTTGAACGCTCGCGTTGCGCTCTCCGTCTCATCAGAATGATACAAAAGATTCCAACGTATGCCCCTACATTCAGGTTGACCTTGCATCGAGAAATAACACGCGTAACAGCTTTAGTCGTCGCAAAAATGACCAACAAATACGCGCGTTAACTATGAGAGAGGTCTTCCACTACGGTGTCTCATACTCATAGCTGGTTTAGGGACGTAAAGCCCCAGAAATCATAATCAATCATCATCATTCACGTTATCTATCTATCTATCTATCTATCTATCTATCTATCTATCTATCTATCTATCTATCTATCTATCTATCTATCTATCTATCTATCTATCTAGTAGTCTGTCTGTCTGTTCACTTAGGTCTCGATGTTTTCCGGTCGTATCATTCGCTTGGTTCTTCCCAAGATTAAAATGCTAGAGCATCAATTCATGACGAACACTACTGATTGGTCTGGACACAACTAAAATGATACACTCGTCACGTACATCACGATTAAGGACAATACGATTACGCCTGGCTCACGCCCAGTTATGCGAGTATGTGCCACAGGTGATTGACCGTTAACATTGCTGCTTTTACAGATGAAAGACCCACGAAAATAGACTTTCGAAATTTTTATGAGAACACAGTTTGCATGGGTTAAACTAGAGGAAAACACACTGCTGGTTGTGGTTTGTGACTGAAATGTAAACACGCGTTAGGGCGGCAGCAATCAAGTCTGGGACACAGAGGTGCCAAGCAAGCACTCTACCGCTAGTCCGCGGAGGTTCAAACCGCGTTTTCCATATTCTAAACACACGTACCTATTGCGTCCGCAGTTGTTTTCCTGGCGCTTATGTTCCGTTCGCAAACAGGCCTTGATCGTACTCGTAGCACTTGGCTGACTACCAAATGATATCACAACAACGACCGTTTTTAGTGCCGCAGTTGTCCGCCGCCGCCGCCGCCGGTGTCCGTAAACACTATCGCGCTAATTTTAGACAAAATAACCAGGACCGAGGAGGACTCGAACCACGTCCTCTGCGGGGATTCAAACCCACATCCTCTGCGTGGCAGTCGAGCATTCTAGCACTGTGCTACGCCTGTGTTTGAAAATACATCGCTAAAAGACCTAAACAACTATAAAGCCTGTCGAGAAATCGCGTTAACAAATGTATTGTTACGTGGCAGAATTGCAATACGCCACTACGCGTCACGAAAAGTGAATTGCATAACGAGTTCGAGGAACTATTTGAAAGAACACAGGGGTGTATGCTTTGTAGCTCTGCACCCATTACAGAGGCCTCATCAACATCATGATTATGAAACGATCTTCTTCAACTTTTTCGTCATAATTATTAAGAAGCGCTGCCTCGTGAAGCAGTTTTGTCGTGTCGTGCCATGCGTCACGCGGCAGGCGACGTGCGCACATCCGACAGCATTGGCTCTCCGATATACCTGATGGCCCGATCACTTGGCCAGATCCCCAAGCGTTTAAAATGGCCACTAAGAAGGTTGCTCCTACAGCTTACGTTGTCATTGTCCTGTGATTCCACGCAGGCCTGGGGCTTTTTGTTTTTTCAGTATATCTTATTACTCGAGGTGAGAGAGAAGAAAGAAGCGCACGCACTGCTTTCGTGATGATAATTGTTTTTCGAGACACCTCAAGCAGAAGCTCCGCTTGAAAAGGACAGCTCCTTATCTCGCAAATTTACAGATAACGCTCTAGGAAAATGTTAACCGTTTAGAAAGGGTGTTTTGGATTCGCGCTTACGTTTTCGTAGCTGTGTTTTGTCCAAACTACAGAGTAACCAAACCATATGAGTCATTCCTATTTCCACCAATGAACAGAGAAGAGACCGCCATGCTTAATGTTTGCGATGTGCTTTCGTAACCGGTCAACTGGGCACACTTAATCTCTCGCTATCTCTTACTTTCTACCACGGGAGAACGGTAACCTTTACAGTGCGGCTTGTACATAACTTTAAAAAGAGCTACGATGGCTTTTGCAGTGCCATATTGGAAACGTGCGGTTCGGGTCATTCAACCGACATATCGCCCTAAATTTATGTAGCGTCTAAAAGTGAGTTTCGTGTATCCCCTGTACTGACCGCTTTCTTAAGGTAAAGCTGTTTTCTGTAGATAAGGCTCTACCACGCGCTTTCGTGTGCTTTGCGTCAGTTGTTTTGCTGAGCCCCGAGCTCTAAACTGTAGATGGGTTCTTTTCGGCAGGAAACTACTATACAGCCAGCTGCAGTAAGGTCCGAAATCCTGCTGCCGACAACCGTTCAGACTTATATCGGAAAGGTTGTTCGCTGATGTTGACTGACGTCTACTGACATTTTCTTTCGGCTGTTTCTCTTCTTTTGTTACGCTACAGGGTGACAGTTTTCGTATAAAGGTGTTTGTGCAATGTATGGTCATGTCGGAAACACGGCTTTGTCCGCTTCGCATTGGCGTGGCGACTTTGGCATACAGCGGCAGCATCGTGTCGTTCGTATAGAAACTACAACTGACGATTCCCACTGAAACTGGCTGAGATAAACATCCCCATGATCGTGTCGTCAACTCAGCGGTCCAGAAGCAAATTTGTCTAGGGACAATTTCGTAGGAGCACGAGTTGCAGCTCTTCTCACGTAAACTTGATGCTTCCGTAAAAGCACATTTGTTGACGCCAGATGGGAATTTTCAAATGCTAAAGGATTACGGCAAGTAATTCAAGCTCTTCACTACAGCGGCCAGCTTCATTGCCATCGCTTGCCACCATCGCCGGTCGCGCCTCGTCTCTCGCGTGGATCGAGGTAGCGAGCCACGAAGAAAAACGAAGAGGACGAGCTTACGCTCTCGGCCGGACTCGACGCTGCAGCCCGCCGCTCCGTTCTGCCGTGGACCTTGTTCGCTGCAGCTAAATAAAGTAGCGACGACGGCACGGCCTACGTCGGCCGCCGTTACGGCTATCGCTTCTTCGCTACAGTGGTGACCCGGACCAGGCGAGGACCGCATCATGGATGAGACCACTGCCGACATGCCTGCCATCGGCGCACAGGGCGTCGCCACGGTGCAGATCCACCTGCCATCGTTTTGGCCGCAGAATCCTGCAGCCTTGTTCACCCACGTAGAGGCCATCTTTACCCTTCGTCGCATTACTTGGCAACAAGCGAAATTCCACCACGCTGTCTCCGCACTCTCAACGGAGGTGGTTGCGGAGTTTTACGACGTCGTGGCCGAGCCCCACGAAACCACCCTCTATGACTACTTTAAAACGACGGTTCTGCACCGCACGTCGGTGTCTGTGCACAAGCGTCTCCAGCAGCTTCTCAACGAAGAGGAGCTCGGCGACCGGCGACCGTCAGAACTTCTGCGCCACATACGGTGGCTCCTCAGTGACTGTCGGCTGGACGCAACCAGCCCGTTGCTGCGATAACTCTTCCTTCAGCGCCTGCCGCAGAATGTGGTCTGTTAAGGAATTCTTTGCAGACTCACAGATTTTAAAGAAATGGACATTTTAATTAACAATTAAGAGAAAATAAAGAGTAACAGCGTGCATGACGACTGCCTCCATGGCCGGTCGCCCTCTCTCTCCCAATGTTGCCAGCCTAGCGTTCCGATTCCGCTAACACTCGGCCATTCCTGGCAGCGAACTGTCCTCAGTTCATGTGGTGTAGTCCCGAAGATACGCAGGTTTTTTTGCGCACGAACTTAATCAGATTGTCCACCAGCACCAATATCCACCGATTCTTCTTGGAACTGTTCACAAACGGACCAAAGTGGTCCACATGAACCACTTGAAATGGCCTCTTTCCAGGTGGTGCTGTCAGTTCTTTTCGAAGCTGGTCGAAAGCTTCCTGCTGCTCCACTCCCCATCTGAACTTCGTGTCCTTTTTGGTCAGAGAAGTAAGCGGTTCTGCCTTCAAGGCATAATGGGGAATGAAACGTCTGAAAAATCCTGTTAGACCCAGAAATCTCCTTACTCCGTGAACATCAGTTGGCGTGCTAGCTTCCAGTATGGCTTGTTGCTTCACTTCACCTGGCTGCAGGTAGCCCTTCACAATTTTGAAGCCTAAGTAGTCTATTTCGTCACTTCCAAACGCGCACTTTGATATTTTTAGGGTTAGGCCAGCAGCACGTAGAGCATCCAGTACTTGTCTGAGTCGAATCAGCAAGTCTTCCCAATCCTTGGCTGGAATCAGCAAGTCGTCCATGTAACACAGTGCTACAGTGTTACGCAGAGATCCGAGGACCTTGTTCATTAGACGTTGAAATACAGCAGGACCATTTCTCAACCCGAACACCATACGTTCGAATTGCCCGGTCTCATCAGGCGTGATAAATGCAGTTTTCGCCTTCGATTCCTCACTCAGCGGAAGCTGAAGGTATCCGTTCGCACAGTCCAACACACAGTACATTCGTGCTCCGGACAGTCGTTGCAGCTGGTCGTCAATGTTTGGCAAAGGGAAGTGTTCCGGCACAGTCTGGCTATTTAGCCGTCGATAGTCTATGACTAGACGATTTTCCCCACTTTTCTTTTTCACGAGTAGAACTGGACTAGCGTATGGCGAGGATGTCTCGGTAACAATGCCAGTCTCTTTCCACTCCTTGACAATTTCGTGGATCGCTTTTCTTTCCTCTGCATTGGTCGTGTATGGTCTGCAGCTCACTGGAGTGCTTCCGGGATGTTCTGTGATGGTCATTTCTAGTTGGTTACAGCACCCCAACTCTGACAAATTCAGTGCAAAGCAGTCCCTGTATTCATTCAGCATCTTCAGAAGTGCATCCATTTGTTGGTCATTGATGTCCTTCCCGAGATTCAGCATACTACGATCAATAGGCTTCTGCAGAGGCACAGGTCTTACGGCGGTTAACTCTTCGCTCTCTGATAGCAGTTCAGCGTGAGCAAACAAACTTCCCTTGATAAGTTGTTGATCTTCGTCCTTGTCGTTCAACATGGGTATCTCAACCCTTCCGTGTTCGACGTGAAGTAGTATTCCCTTACCAGTTCCCATAGGCAATATAACATTCCCTTCCCTCTTATTGCTCTCCACTGTCACCGAACACACAGTCCTTTTGGGCAGCACCGTGGTCTCCTTGACACAAAGTGGTTCCTTCAAAGGCTTCATCTGGGCAAGGTCAATGTTGCAAAATGGCAGATCATCTCGATAGCCAATCCTGAGTTCATCTCCCATGCGTAGGTATGCAATGTGGTCTTGTTCCGTCCAAGTCCTACCAACCAGCATGTCCACAGGCAAGGCACTGTTGTTAACGACGATCACCTTGACCTTATGGCATAACACATCATCGATTTCTATGTCAACCTCCGAGGTTCCGATAGACAGCACTGTAGATGTATCGGTGTTCCCCAGACCATGCAAAGCTTCGGTTTTGCACACAACTTGCAGGTTGCACCTTTCAGCCGCTTGATGACGCATTATACAGTCTGAACTCCCTGGGTCAATCATCACAGAGAGCTGGTGAGTACCATTGATGCTCGCCGTTTTTAAAAACTTGGATGGACCACTGTCCCTTGTTGATGTTTCGTTCACCACGAAGTTCCCAACATAGCTTGTTTTTGCACAGTCTCTCGCTATATGCCCATACCTTCCACAGCTGTAGCATTTTCGTTCTGATGGATCACGCTTGGGAGGCTCTGGTGTTTTCTTCGGTGGTCCCCCACCACCTCCTTGACCAGCAGCACATGAATTTGTGATAACTTGTTCAGCTGGACGCATGGCAGTCCAAGATTTTGAAGGCAGAGGCTTCGCACGAAGTGTTGCGGTACCTGGGTCACCACCGTGTGGCTTGGCCCCTGGATACTGCTGCATTCTAGCTTCGGTTATTCGCTCCAGTTTTCGCAAATCTGCCAGCAGCTCGTCCTCGTCCTTGTGGTCCTTCGCCGACATTGAGATGCATGCATCTTTAAACCGCAGCCCCACCAAAACTTGCTCTTTGGTATCCTGCATACCGAGGCCCAGTGCCTTACATAACATGGTCTTCTCAAGAAAATATGACGTGATGGATTCTCCCCGCATCTGGACTCTTTCCTGCATTTGCTTCCACTTTTCGGCAGTGCTTGTCTGACCCACAAATGTCCTTGTGAAGGCTGTCTTGAAGTCTTCCCACGTGGTAAGATCATCGACGCGGGACTGAAGCCAAAATCTGGCAGGCCCCTTCATGTGAAGCCTGGCGTTCTCTAGTCTGAAGCTGTCCGGCCAACCATGCAGCACCGCCATGGAATCAATACTCTTCGGCCACGCTCCGGCCTCGTGGGATGAGCCCTCGCCGTCGAAATCGTAGATAGCCTTATTCAGGTCCGGCATAACGTGGAACGCTTCGGGCTTCCTCTCGATAAGCTCCAACAACCGCCGGTTTTGTTCCAGCAAGGCTTGCATCATTTCGTGCGTTCCACCGCCGTCTGCCATCTTCGCGGTTGTCTAGGCGTCTCTGGGCGTTCACACAGTTTTTCACCAACAGATAAACGCCTACGCTTGCTGGCGTCACACACAGTGTCCGCGCGCGTTTTCTGATGCTGTACGAAGACTCACGTTTCGATGTCGATCATTCACAAAGACGCGTCGTCGTAGCGTCTCGCAGGCGCCGCACATGCGTCCGCACACTCGTTTTCCCTGAGGCAGCACGGAAATACAAGTTTTGGACGTCGGTAATTCACGAAGACGGTACCGTTGCGTCGCGTAGATGTCACACAGACTGTTCACACGTTTAAGGCGTCACACAGAGTCCTCTTACCGGTCAGTACCTCACGAAGACGGCACCAACGCAGCGTCGGTTGAAAAGTCAGCGAGCGTCACCGTCGGCGAAATCCTCCGACATCGGCTTCCAGGGTCGCCTTACCACAAAGGTTTCGGTGAATCCCACTTCTGAGATGTTAAGGAATTCTTTGCAGACTCACAGATTTTAAAGAAATGGACATTTTAATTAACAATTAAGAGAAAATAAAGAGTAACAGCGTGCATGACGACTGCCTCCATGGCCGGTCGCCCTCTCTCTCCCAATGTTGCCAGCCTAGCGTTCCGATTCCGCTAACAGGTCATTGCCTTGGCTACCGCACCAGACGACCTGCCCATCGACAAATTGGCGGAGCTGGCCGATCGCGTGACTGACTATTCAGCAAGAGGCACTGTAGCACAGGCATCTACCGTCCCGCTGTCGCAACTCGAAGACCGGCAGTCTCGCCTTGAGCAACTGATCGACGACCTTGCCGAGACTGTTAATGCGCTGCGGCCACCCTCCCGCCCTCGTCGACGAGACCGCGATTGCCGTTCCAGGTTTTCCCTTCGGTCTAGCTCCTGTTCAAACCCTCATCGCCGCGACTACTGCTGGTACCACCGAAACTTCGGTGCGAGCGCACGTCAGTGCGTTCCGCTTGCAGCTGGCAGGGAAACATACCGCAGAGCCACTGATGGCGGCCAGTGACTCTTGCCGTACAACAAGCCGCTTGTTCTACGTCACTGACAAGATTGCCGCACATCGATTTCTCGTGGACACCGGTGTAGAGGTCAGTGTCGTTCCTGCCGGGCGACTAGACAGGCAACGCTCTCAGACTGCCCCTCTTCAAGCAGTCAACTGCTCTACAATCAACACGTATGGCCAGCGCTCTCTTACCATCGACTTGGGTCTCCGACGCACCTTTCGTTGGGTATTCGTCGTTGCCGACATACGCATGGCCATACTGGGTGCTGATTTTCTCACCCACTTTGCCCTCAATGTTGATCTTCGCGCTCGTCGCCTTGTCGACACGACGACCACTCTTTCCATACAAGGTATCCTCGCGTCTACATCATCAACAACTGGAACGGCGCCGCGGATACCATCATCTATGTACGCTTCCATTCTGTCCGACTTCCAGGCCATCACTAAACCTTCCAACCTTGAGCTGCCGGTACGTCACAGCGTCACGCATCACATTGTTACAACAGGCCCTCCAGTGTTTTGCCGACCTAGACGCCTCGCTGGGGACCGCCTTGCCATCGCCAAACGGGAATTTGACCACATGCTGCAACTGGGCATCATCCGTCCTTCGTCGAGCAGTTGGTCGTCAGCTCTCCATATGGTTCCCAAGCGTGACCCTCGGGATTGGCGCCCGTGCGGTGACTACCGTGCTCTCAACGCGCGCACCGTCCCTGATCGTTATCCCCTCCCCCACATTCACGACTTCTCCGCCAACATAGCTGGAGCGGTGATTTTCAGCAAGATAGATTTGGTAAAGGCCTACCACCAGATTCCGGTTGAGCCCGCGGACATCGCCAAGACGGCCATTGTGACACCCTTCGGGCTTTTCGAGTACGTTCGCATGCCGTTCGGGTTGCGAAACGCCGCTCAGACCTTCCAAAGGTTTATCAACGATGTAACCCGTGGCCTCCCATTCGTCTTTGCATATCTCGACGACCTCCTGGTGGCTAGTGTTTCCCCCGAACAGCACTGCGACCATTTGCGCCTGCTGTTTTCTAAGCTCCAGGAACACGGACTTCTCATTAACCCCGCCAAGTGCGTCTTCGGTGTCGACGACATTGAGTTCCTCGGCCACCGCGTAACTCGTGAGGGAATCAGACCATTGGAAAATAAGGTCCAAGCCCTGCGCGATTTCCCTCGCCCAGCATCAATCCGAAAGCTCCGCGAGTTCCTTGGACTACTCAACTTCCACCGCCGTTTCCTTCCCAACTTCGCCCGCATTATCATACCGCTCACCGACCTCCTCAAGTCCGCGAAAGCTCCGACCTCCCCGCTGACTTGGACGCCTGACGCCGAAGCGTCCTTCCAAGCTGCCAAAAATGCATTGGCCGACGCAACCCTCCTGGTGCATCCTCTGCACGTTGCACCAATCCGCCTTATCACCGATGCATCGGGTACGGCTGTCGGCGCGGTGTTACAGCAGTTCCAGCGCAACTCCTGGTATCCACTCGGTTTTTTCTCGCAGAAATTGAAACCAGCAGAAACGCGCTAGAGTACGTTTGGTCGTGAGCTGCTGGCGGTATACTTAGGCATTCGACATTTTCGACACCTGCTGGAAGGCTCAAGCTTTCACGTCCTCACGGACCACAAGCCTTTGACATTCGCTTTTCGCGGTAACCACAACACTTATACCACGCGGGAGATACGGCACCTCAACTTTATCTCCGAATTCACCGTGGACGTTCGGTACATTGAAGGCCCCGTTAACGCGGCCGCAGACGCCCTCTCCCGTATCGACGTAATAGCAACGCCCACGCTTGACTTCGACGAAATCGCCGCCGAACAACGGACCGACGTCGAACTTCGGGACATCCGTTCATCCACCACGTCGCTGGCGCTCTCCGACGTTCCCCTACCTTTTTCTTCGGGCACCATCGCCTACGACGTGTCCCACGGTCGAACACGTCCGCTTGTTCCACTCCGACTCCGCCGTCAAGTATTCGACAGGTTTCACGGCGCAAGTCATCCCGGAGTTCGCGCTACGCAGCGTCTTATTACGACCCGCTTTGTGTGGCCGTGTGTGAAGTCTGACGTGCGCCGCTGGGCGCGTGAATGCCTTCATTGTCAACGCTCCAAAACAACACGGCACACGAAATCGCCAGCTCAGTCCTTTCGTTCACCTGACGCACGGTTTGATCACGTTCACATCGATATCGTCGGCCCACTCCCACCATCCCGAGGTGCCCGCTACATCCTCACTTGTGTGGACCGTTATACCCGCTGGCCCGAGGCGTTTCCTCTCACCGACATCACGGCGCTTACCGTGGCTTACACGTTTGTCAGGGGCTGGATCTCCCGTTTCGGATGCCCCAGCGTTGTTACCACCGATCGCGGCCGTCAATTTGAATGCGACCTCTTCCGCGAACTCACGCGCCTCCTTGGTGTCCGACATGTCCATACTACCGCATACCACCCATCGGCCAATGGCATGGTTGAACGCCTTCATCGTCAACTCAAAGCCGCACTGATGGCTCGCCAAGCTCGCGATTCTTGGGCTGACGATCTTCCTCTCGTCTTGCTTGGCGTACGCTCATCTTTCAAGAAAGATCTCGGCTGCACAACGTTGCGTATGCCGGGTGAATTTTTCGCGCCAGCTATTGTTTCCACGCCTGATCCCGACAGTTACGTTCAGCAGCTTCCCTTCCTATTTTCACGTCTGCGCCCTTGCCCTAGCCGGGATGCATCTCGACCGGCGTGTTTGTCAGCAAGGACTTGACTGCAGCCACCCACGTATTCATCCGGCGTGAAGGGATCCGACCATCCCTTACGCCCCCCCATGACGGTCCTTTCAAGGTGCTTAGTCGAACAGACAAAACCGTCACCATCGACCTCAACGGACGTCAAGAGGTTGTGACCACAGACCCAGCCAAACCCGCCTATATGGAAACGTCGCTAACATATTTACACGACCACGCCAAGCCGAAGGCCGTTTCTTGGGCGCCCGTGCATCGAGCGCACCCCAATCGCACCGCTTCTCCTAAAAGGGGGGGAGCCCTATAGCGGCCAGCTTCATTGCCATCGCTTGCCACCATCGCGGGCCGCGCCGCGTCTCTCGCCTGGCTTGAGGTAGCGAGCCACGAAGAAAAACGAAGAGGACGAGCTCACGCTCACGGCCGGACTCGACGCTGCAGCCCGCCGCTCCGTTCAGCCGTGGACCTTGTTCGCTGCAGCTAAATAAAGTAGCGACGACGGCACCGCCTACGTCGGCCGCCGTTACGGCTATCGCTTCTTCGCTACATTCACAACGTCAGCTTCATTTAAGAAGGTTCTTGTTCAACATTTCTTGTTCTTCAACATTGGCTCAAGGGCCAAGTGTGGCCAAAGAGCGCCATTGCATGTGATGTGATGTTGGCGATGACCAATGGCGTAAAATGGTAATATGTAATGTGGCTGTAAATGGGCCTGAAATATAGGAGCATAAAATATATATATAGTATAAAATTATGGCGATGGCCAGATGGGGTGGTCTATGGATGTCAGATGACTGATAACTGTGATGACTGATCGCGAAGCTAAAAACTGGAATAAATGTGGCAGTGACTGGAAATATTTACTATGAGTACAATGGGATGACAATAAAAGCACAGGTTCTAAAAATACTCCTTCAAGAGCACTTTTGTCTCCGAATGACTCTTGCATGCAAGGGACCGGAGGCGAGTGCGAAATAACCATCGTCGAAGCAGCGGCCTCAGTGTCTAAGAGGCCGTGCTACGAGTCCCTTGGCTTTATAACACGTATCTGGCCGACATCTTTCAAAAACTTCAAGACTTCTTTGTTTTGAAATAGCGGGTTGGGGCCTAGAAAGAGTGCTGGGTGTAGTGATATATGGTGTTTGTATGCTGAAGCAAAGTGTTTTTTTTTCCTTTCCGCCTCCAGCTCTCGACACTCCAACAAGACGTGAAGGACAGTGAGCGTCATACTGCATTTGCTGCACCTGGGAGGTTCCCCACCGCTCAAAAGGTGCGAGTGCGTTTCGTACGTGTGGCCTATCCTAAGCCGACAGAAGGTCACTTGGTCACACCGGTTTTTTCAATTTTGCAGCATATTTCCTATACGTGGCCTAATTACATGGAGCTTCTTGGATAATCCGGAATCCCACTTATGCTGCCAGGATGTACGGAGGCACTTGCGGATATACGGTTTCATATCCGAGGCCACGACGGACATAGACATATCACGAGGATTCTGCTCAACCGACGTGGCAAGTTGGTCACCCAGAACATTACCTGGTATCTCACGGTGACCGGGAACCCAGCAAACTACTACATCCTTCCCGGAAGCATACACGTTACACAAGAGGTGGTACAGCGTCACAATTACGGAGTTCCGCTGTCTCCTGAAAGACGTCAGAGTGTTCACAACGCTGAGAGAGTCTGTATAGATGACTGATTTTGGCATTTTTATGCACTTAATATGTTTTACTGCTGAGAGCAACCCATATGCCTCCCCGGTAGATATGCTCGTTTGCGGATGCAGAACATCGGCTTCCGAAAAAGACGGCCCAACCGCAGCGTACGAAACACCAGAAGAAGACTTGGATGCATCCGTATAAAACTCGGGGTAAGCGTGTTTTTGTTGTAGTTCTAAGAAATGCATTTTAATTTGTGAGGGCGGAGCATGTTTTGTGACATATAGAAAGGATAGATCGGTGTGAATCACCTGCCACTTCCATGGTGGGAAGTGTGCAGGTGGTGGCATTATGTTATGTTCAAGAATTTGAACGCCCATTTCCTCGGCCACATCCCTGACACGCAGCGAAAGAGGTACTCTCAATGTAGGACGGTTGCGGAAGAGTTGCAAGCTGCATAGATCGTTGATAACGGAATATACGGCGTGTTCATTCTTTGAATTCACTCTGAAAAAATACATTATAGCTAAGTATGCTCTCTGCAGGTGAAGCGACCATTCGTCTGATTCCACGTAGAGGCTTTCCACGGGGCTTGTCCTGAAAGGACACGTGGCAAGCTGAATGCCTAAGTGATGGACAGGGCCCAACATTTTAAGAGCACTTGGAGAAGCAGATTGGTATACCATGGACCCATAGTCTAGACGTGTTCGTATCAGACTTCTATAGAGATTCAAGAGGCATTTTGTGTCACTGCCCCATGTGGTGCGTGCCAATACCTTTAAAATATGCATGCTTTTCATGCACTTGATTTTCAGCTGTCTCAAGTGAGGTAGAAATGACAGCTTTTGGTCGAGAATTACACCTGAAAATTTGTGTTCCGTTTTTCACAGGTACACGCTGCCCCTTCAGGTCAATGTCTGGGTCCGGATGCTGACCTCTTTTCCTAGAAAAAATGATGCAGGTGCTTTTTTGAGGGTTTAAATTGAAACCATTATGATCTGCCCATTTAGTCACCTTGTTAAGGCCAAGCTGTACTTGACGCTCGCAGATTGCTTGATTGCACGAGGAAAACGTTATCTGTACATCATCGACATATACTGAGTAAAACATGTTTCGTGGAATGCACAGGTCCAAGGAATTCATTTTTATAACAAAAAGAGTGCAGCTGAGCACACCGCCTTGGGCACCCCAGTTTCTTGTACAAATGGTCGTGATAGTGCGTCGCCTACACGAACACGGAATGTTCGGTTGGAAAAATAACTTTCTATGGTATTTAGCATGTTACCACGGATACCGAGATGCGAGAGGTCTCAATGTATTCCAAATCTCCACGTGGTGTCATACGCTTCTTCTATATCAAGGGATACAGAGAGGAAAAACTGTTTGTGGGCAAATGCCTCACGAATTTGAGCCTAAATACGTATTAGGTGGTCAGTAGTCGATCGACCCTCTCTATAGCCACATTGGTAAGGGTCCAGGAGTTGGTTTGATACTAAAAAATAAAGAAGTCGGCGGTTTATCATTTTTTCAAACAGCTTGCAGAGGCAGCTAGTCAGTGCTATGGGGCGGTTACTAGAGACACACGATGGATCCTTCCCCTGCTTGAGAATAGGGATTATTATTGCCTCTTTCCACATGTATGGTATGTTGCCTGTAGACCACACAGCCTTGTAGAGGGAAAGTAGGGTCTCTTTGCCTGAGAGGGTAGGTATTTCAATATTTCGTATATTACACGATCAGGACCTGGGGCAGACTTGTTGCAAGAGTTCAGCGCTGCCTGCAGCTCTGCTAAATTAAGGGTTGGTTGTAGGCCTCATCTCTGGAGCATTTCCGTTGTAATTTCTGACGCTCTGCAGTGGCTTTGTACCTTTGAAATGCATCTGAATATTGGGACGAGCCCGACACATGTTCGAAGTACGCGCCCAGACAGTTCGCTTGGTCTTCTAAGCTGTCACCCTGTGTGTTTACTAAAGGAAGAGAATGTGTTTCACAGCCCCTTATCCTCCTAAACCTATTCCAGACTTTCGCCTCGTCTGTGTACGAGTTAATTTCCGATAGAAACCTCTGCCAACTCTCTCTCCTGGCGTTTCGGCGAGTTCTTCTGCCTTCGGATTTCATCTTCTTGAAATGAACAAGATTCTCTGAAGTTGGAGAATCACGCAGCATTCCCCATGCCTTGTTTTGCTTTCTACGGGCCTCCCTACATTCGTCGTTCCACCGAGGGACACGACGTTTACGTGGCCCTCCACTTATTTCGGACAAGCTTTAGAGGCAGCATCAACAACGAAAGTAGTGAAATATGCAACAGCAGCATCAATTTCTAAGGAGGACATGTGCGCCCATGAGATAAAACTGGTAAGCTTTCGGAACTCCTCCCAATCAGCAGTACCAAGCCTCCAACGGGGAGCCTGTGGAAGGGAGTTGTTTCCTTTTTCTGTTTTAAACGTTATAGGAAAATGGTCGCTCCCGTATACATCCTTGATAACCCCCCATTTGAATTCCTTAAGGATGGATGGAGAAATTATGGTCAGATCGATTGAAGAACAAGTTTTGTTAGCCAGACTATAGTAGGTAGGCTCCTTCGAATTCATGAGACATGCACCAGAGGAGAAAAGAAACTGTTCAATAAGACGCCCTGGCGCGTCGGTGCGAGTATCACCCCACAAGCCACTATTTGCATTGAAGTCTCCAAGAACAATATAAGGCTCCGGCAGCTGATACATAAAAAGCTGAAATTCGTGTTTATGTAAGTGGGAGTGCGGAGGTATATAAACAGAAGAGATTGTGAGAAGCTGGTTTAGGATAACAGCACGTACTGCCACTACTTCAAGGCTTGTTTGCAGCTGTAGATGCTGACATGCTACACTCTTATGGACTATAATGGCAACACTGCCTGATGGCGCGACGGGGTCATTGCGGTCTTTTCGAAACATGACGTATTCACGAAGAATATCTGTATGTTTAGCTTTTAAGTATGTTTCCTCTACACACGGCACTTTTGGTTTGTGTTCGTGTAGCAGCTCTTGAACGTCATCGAGGTTGCTGAGAAGTCCTCGGACGTTCCATTGCATAATTTGTGTCTCCAGTTTGAATGTGGATCTGTGCTGTGTGTACGGAAATAGGAAGTGTTGCCTTATAGTACAGAGGCCCTTTGAGGCCCTGTAATTGGTTTTTTGCCTCTCTTAGAGCGGTCAAGATGGTCTCGCCGCTCCTTTGGCGCGAGCTGCGCCGATGACATGGTTGACGTGTCCATTTCCTCTAGCGAGGATCCGGACACATGCTCCTGAGAACGAGAAGAATCTCGATGGAGTATCGCCGCGGACGACGAGACCTTACCGCCCCCTATCCGGGAGGTTGATGGAGTTACCTTCGGGCTCGAGCTGCGCTGGTTCGCGCCAGCGCCAGGAGGGGGTGGAGAAGATGGGGCAGCCTTAGCTGCACCCACCTTGGTAACCTTAGGCAGTGCTGCGCTTCCGCTTGGCGTAGCGCAATCTCCTGCCGAAGAATGCTGCTTTGCCGGGAGCCCTAGGGCAACCGGGGACGTTTGCTGGTTGGGTGGAGTAGAGGGAACTACTACCACCCTGGGGGCAGGAGCCACGAGTGACAGCTCGCTGCGCGCGGGCTGGGCTTGTGGCGGTTGCCTATGCGACACTGCCCCCCGACGCGCCGCATTAGCATAAGGAGTGTTGTGAAATGGTGAGCACCTCTTACGGGCCTCCTTGAACGAAATGTTTTCTTTGATTTTCAATGTGATGATTTCCTTTTCTCTTTTTAATGATTCACAGGACCTTGAATACGCTGCGTGGTCACCTTCACAGTTTGCACAATGGGGTGCATTAGAACATTCATCCGCAGGGTGGCCCTCGACACCACATTTCGCACATGTGAGGTGTCCACGGCAGCTCTGCGATCCGTGGCCATACCTTTGACATGTAAAGCACCTACGGGGGCTTGGAATATAAGGTCGCACGCGAGTTTTAGTGTATCCAGTTTCGATAGATTCCGGCAGGACAGTCGATGCAAAAGTAACGATCGAGTGCTTTGTTGGAATTTCTTTACCTTCGCGCCTGATGACAATGCGTTGTATACTTACTACATTGTGTTCTTTCCAGCCATCCTGGAGCTCTTCGACGGTGATTTCAAGCAGGTCCTGTTCTGAGACGACACCACGGACAGTATGAAGTGAACGATGAGGCGTGATGGAAATTTGCAAATCTCCAAGGCCTGTAAGCTTCGGAAGCTTTTCAAACTGGAGCTTATCGCGCACCTCGAGAAGGAGGTCCCCGCTAGGCATTTTGTTTGCTTAGTATCCCGGACCAATTGTTTCTGTAAGGCACTTTGCAACGAGGAATGGCGATATAACTCTGACAGGCTTTTCAGGTTTCATACTGTGTATAACATGGAATCTGGGGAAGGCTTGTTTCTGAGGTTGGAAAAGCTTAAGCGTCTCTTCGGTGCGTACACACTTTGAAGCGGTACGATCATTTAATGGGGGAAAGGAAGTTCCATACATAAGAGGGGCTGTAGTCTTCGGCAGCGGTGGCGACCACCCACCTCGGAGCCCAACAAGGGTACGCTACAAGTTTGGACTGCCTGTAACTTGCGTACGCCAGCCGTACACCGCTGCTATAACCTCATGCGCTTAGACAGACTTTGGCTATTTGCACAAGGTTAACCCTTGCCGCCGGGAAATGGGGAAAAATGGAAGTGAGGAGAAGAAAGCACAGACTGAAAGTAAGAGAAAGACGAAGATGTGAGGAGAGTGAGGGACAGGAAAAGGCGACTGCCTATTTCCCCCGGGTGGGTCAGTCCGGGGGTGCCGTCTACAGGAAGCACGGGTCAAAGGGGTGTGTTGCTGCCGCTGGGGGGCCTTAAAGGTCCAATCACCCAGCACTGGCTCAAACCCCAGGTTCCCCTTTTCCCCGGACACGGCTAAGCCACGCACGGCCACACGTGGGAGGGGGTCTCAACCCCCCATTGGCTCGGGTCCGTGGTGTCGCCACACAGCAAACGCCTGCTCACGCAGACGCCCCTGCGGGGTCTCGGTCATTCGAATCGCATTGTTTCATGGAGCATAAGTCAAACATTGGACTGCACATGTGTATGCGGTGTTTCTATTTCTGTTCTATTCAATCTGCTTAATCATTGGGGTTGCCACGGTCGTGGGGCAACGTGCATCGGCACCCATTTTAAGAGAATCCAGGTGCCACACGAGGCACGATGGTGTTCGTTGTTTTCTGAATGTCGAGTGAAAGTTCTCTAGGGTATGAACACAGAACGACCCTTTGTTGCTGTTCAGACAGGCTCATACAAAAGTAAAGAAAATCCTCTATCCCTCCTAACGTCGTCGGTCCCGCACAGCGCGCTTCCCTGCAGCACGGCGGGTTCTTTGAAGTAAAAACGAGGATTGGTCTATGGCGAAATTGCGAGTGGGAGTCGTATCAAGTCAGTCTGAGAGTGTAACTAGCCTCTGTACTGCAACAACTTGTGCGGATGACGTGCTTTTCCGAGCGTTTTCCTGCGTAGAGGAAGGCAGTGACGCCGGGGAAGCCGTAACCACATTCACTCAACTAATGCGTTGAACGGTGATTGTAAAGCGTGTGTTGACAACGTCTTATTTCGAAGGGAGCCGTGGCAGCGGCATCTAAAAAGACGAAAGGAATTTCGGGGTTGGCTATGGTTTGCATGCGTTCCCGTACAACACTTGCTGAAAGCCGGGACCTGTTTCTTTGGTGACCGGAGGGAGCGGCCGCTGCCAGGGGGTAAGGGAATAACCTTACGTCCTGCGACCGCACTGGCGAAAGGGAACAGTCGCTCTCGACGAAGTCTCAGAACCACAGAGGGTAAACAAATGGTGTTTTGCGGGTGGTTTTTCTTTTGAGCGAAAGACACTGGAAAGCGGAGACTCAATGCACGACCTCGGCGGATTTCTGCCCGGCCTCTCCACCCTTTATGATGTGCTTTGTACGGGCGATCGTGTGTTCAGTGCCGTGGAATCTTTATTGAAGAAACGCCGTTCCCTTTGCCGTCACTTCGTAAATGTAACACGTTACTGTTACAGTAGCAAGAACTCTAAAAGGAACGATAGCGTTCTTCCGTTCCTCCGAAAACGAACCATAGTTCCAGGAACGCCGGTCCTTGGGATGGCGTTCCGTAAAACACTGCGCATCCCAACATCAACCGGCACAACCGTTAGAAGGCGGAAATTCTCATCTGCTTACATGGCGCGTCGCCTATCCATGCATGTGTCATCGTGCATTCCGGCACAATCTCTTCTACGCGCGCGCGTTGCGAGGCGTACTTGAACGCTCGCGTTGCGCTCTCCGTCTCATCAGAATGATACAAAAGATTCCAACGTATGCCCCTACATTCAGGTTGACCTTGCATCGAGAAATAACACGCGTAACAGCTTTAGTCGTCGCAAAAATGACCAACAAATACGCGCGTTAACTATGAGAGGGGTCTTCCACTACGGTGTCTCATACTCATAGCTGGTTTAGGGACGTAAAGCCCCAGAAATCATAATCAATCATCATCATTCACGTTATCTATCTATCTATCTATCTATCTATCTATCTATCTATCTATCTATCTATCTATCTATCTATCTATCTAGTAGTCTGTCTGTCTGTTCACTTAGGTCTCGATGTTTTCCGGTCGTATCATTCGCTTGGTTCTTCCCAAGATTAAAATGCTAGAGCATCAATTCATGACGAACACTACTGATTGGTCTGGACACAACTAAAATGATACACTCGTCACGTACATCACGATTAAGGACAATACGATTACGCCTGGCTCACGCCCAGTTATGCGAGTATGTGCCACAGGTGATTGACCGTTAACATTGCTGCTTTTACAGATGAAAGACCCACGAAAATAGACTTTCGAAATTTTTATGAGAACACAGTTTGCATGGGTTAAACTAGAGGAAAACACACTGCTGGTTGTGGTTTGTGACTGAAATGTAAACACGCGTTAGGGCGGCAGCAATCAAGTCTGGGACACAGAGGTGCCAAGCAAGCACTCTACCGCTAGTCCGCGGAGGTTCAAACGGCGTTTTCCATATTCTAAACACACGTACCTATCGCGTCCGCAGTTGTTTTCCTGGCGCTTATGTTCCGTTCGCAAACAGGCCTTGATCGTACTCGTAGCACTTGGCTGACTACCAAATGAGATCACAACAACAACCGTTTTTAGTGCCGTAGTTGTCCGCCGCCGCCGCCGCCGGTGTCCGTAAACACTATCGCGCTAATTTTAGACAAAATAACCAGGACCGAAGAGGACTCGAACCACGTCCTCTGCGGGGATTCGAACGCGCATCCTCTGCGTGGCAGTCGAGCATTCTAGCACTGTGCTACGTGTGTGCTTGAAAATACATCGCTAAAGGACCTAAACAACTATAAAGCCTGTCGAGAAATCGCGTGAACAAATGTATTGTTACGTGGCAGAATTGCAATACGCCACTACGCGTCACGAAAAGTGAATTGCATAACGAGTTCGAGGAACTATTTGAAAGAACACAGGGGTGTATGCTTTGTAGCTCTGCACCCATTACAGAGGCCTCATCAACATCATGATTATGAAACGATCTTCTTCAACTTTTTCGTCATAATTATTAAGAAGCGCTGCCTCGTGAAGCAGTTTTGTCGTGTCGTGCCATGCGTCACGCGGCAGGCGACGTGCGCACATCCGACAGCATTGGCTCTCCGATATACCTGATGGCCCGATCACTTGGCCAGATCCCCAAGCGTTTATAATGGCCACTAAGAAGGTTGCTCCTACAGCTTACGTTGTCATTGTCCTGTGATTCCGCGCAGACCTGGGGCTTTTTTTTTCAGTATATCTTATTACTCGAGGTGAGAGAGAAGAAAGAAGCGCACGCACTGCTTTCGTGATGATAATTGTTTTTCGAGACACCTCAAGCTTCAGAAGCTCCGCTTGAAAAGGACAGCTCCTTATCTCGCAAATTTACAGATAACGCTCTAGGAAAATGTTAACCGTTTCGAAAGGGTGTTTTGGATTCGCGCTTACGTTTTCGTAGCTGTGTTTTGTCCAAACTACAGAGGAACCAAACCATATGAGTCATTCCTATTTCCACCAATGAACAGAGAAGAGACCGCCATGCTTAATGTTTGCGATGTGCTTTCGTTACCGGTCAACTGGACACATTAATCTCTCGCTATCTCTTACTTTCTACCACGGGAGAACGGTAACCTTTACAGTGCGGCTTGTACATAACTTTAAAAAGAGCTACGATGGCTTTTGCAGTGCCATATTGGAAACGTGCGGTTCGGGTCATTCAACCGATATATCGCCCTAAATTTATGTAGCGTCTAAAGTGAGTTTCGTGTATCCCCTGTACTGACCGCTTTCTTAAGGGAAAGCTGTTTTCTGTAGATAAGGCTCTACCACGCGCTTTCGTGTGTTTTGCGTCAGTTGTTTTGCTGAGCCCCGAGCTCTAAACTGCAGATGAGTTCTTTTCGGCAGGAAACTACTATACAGCCAGCTGCAGTAAGGTCGGAAATCCTGCTGCCGACAACCTTTCAGACTTATGTCGGAAACGTTGTTCGCTGATGTTGACTGACGTCTACTGACATTTTCTTTCGGCTGTTTCTCTTCTTTTGTGATGCTACAGGGTAACAGTTTTCGTATAAAGGTGTTTGTGCAATATATGGGCGTGTTGGAAACACGGCTTTGTGCGCTTCGCACTGGCGTGGCAACTTTGCTGCAATGGCATACAGCGGCAGCATCGTGTCGTTCGTATGGAAACTACAACTGACGATTCCCACTGAAACTGGCTGAGGTAAACATCCCCATGATCGTGTCGTCAACTCAGCGGTCAAGAAGCAAATTTGTCTAGGGACAATTTCGTAGGAGCACGAGTTGCAGCTCTTGTCACGTAAGCTTGATGCTTCCGTAAAAGCACGTGTATTGACGGCAGATGGGAATTTCCAAATGCTGAAGGATTACGGGAAGTAATTCAAGCTCGTCACAACGGCATTTAAAAAGGTACTTGTTCAACATTTCTTGTCGGATATCGGTTGAAAGTTACAAGGAACTAGCGAGAAAGTTCTGTTTGTCACAAAGCCTAATTTTTGACCGAGCATGCCACCGAGAAATCTCGACGCGTGCGCCATGTACAAGTTTGTTGTGAAACAATGCACATGCGACAAAATCCCAACGAGCTTCACAACAAAGAGACAGGCTGTAGATGTGTTTGTCTGCTTATACGATGAACAACGGTAGGCCCCGCAAACCTGGTCAGCGCGCTGCACGACACAGACGAGCAAATGTGCTCCTCAAGCTGTGAGGAGTACGCAGATTGGGTAGAGAGAGAGAAAGAAAATAAATATCAGCGTAATGTTGAGCCAGTCCTCCATGACCGTGAAATTTGTGAAACCTGTGTAAACAGCTGAGCTGGGGCGATGGCGTGGTTAGGGTTAGGGTGGTGTGGGTGTTCGAGCAAGAGTGTTGGAGATCAAGCCTGGATCCTCTTTTACCATCTGCACGACCCGATACTGTTCTTTCTTGTTTTCATTTGTTTATTTCTTGATGTCTTTCTGTAGTGTCATTAGCGTAATCACTACCATACACCAATGTGGTATAGTGGGTTGCGAGAAAGAGATTTTCCGCATGACAGCTACACTGTTGACAACGTACGCTTGGCACAGCCCAACCTTGACCTTAAATAGTTCAGTGTTTGAATAATTTATTCTCCATCCGTCTGGAATCGAACTTGCGTCCGCTGAGATTCGAACGATCTCACGTTACGGCCGTTCAAAGCATCAGGTCACGGCTGAAAGCTAGCGGGGACTAAAACAACGTTAAAGTGTTCCCCCTTCTGATCGGTTGACATTCCACCGGCTTTCGCAGTTCTGCAGCCAACTTGTAAGGCTGAAAGCTCATGTCCCGGAGTCGGAACGTTGTTGGCATTTTGATTAACGTTTAATCCCTGCGAATTGCGTATTTGCCATTGGCAGACATGCCCGTCTCTCTCTAGTGGTGTTAATTATGGGTGACGTCAAGCAGCAAGCCGGATGACGTCGTGCCGGATACTGTCGCGACGGAAACGGCCCTGCCACTCGAAAAAATGCTATTCACATTTAAAAGCCCAAGGTAGTAGTAAACGCAGACGCACTTATTTCTCTTTCTCACTTTTGCCGGTGCTGGAAAAGACAACGAATTTAGCCGGTACATGGTGGGGACTCCGCTTAGCTCGTTGGATTTTCATATTTGGACAGATCTCAGTGCAGTTTCCACCAGGAGGAGAGAGAGAGAGAAAACTTGAATCAATAAATAGGTCCGGCGATTCGGCCGGGGTAGGGCCACAAGCACCCCAGCCTAGGTGACGGCCTCGAGCCCTTGGACACGGGCGGCTTCCTCGGCGTGCCGGACTGCCCAGAGTTGATCGGCGAGGTTTTGGCTGAGCAGGCGCGCCTCCCATAGCGCCCCGGTGGTCACAGACTGCCATGTCCACCCCGTTCCTAATAAGGGGATCCTGCTGTGCTGCTTGTGTGTGCTCGAAACTTCATATTGATTTCGTACAAAGCCGCGCGTGATCACCCAATTCGTCCGTCCGTCACATCAACACCGAAACCTAACACGGCTTATCCTGAACGTACTAACAAGCCTTGTCACGTGATCAAAACTTCAGGTCCCGCGGGGAGTGTGTGTTTGCGTGTGCTCGTATGCGTGTGTTCGTCCGTAAACAAAAACAGTGTGCCGATATTGGAGGTTCTGCAAACACGCAAGTCCATGAAGATTGGAGTGAAAATGGCGGCGATATAACGCCACAGTCTTCCAACCAATAGCTGTGTCTCATTCTCTCTTCACATACTCATTTAGCTGGAGACATCCCCATGCTCTAGATGCATTGAACAACTCTTGCTGTACTTCCGTCTTCACATTGCCGATAGCCCCTGAGTTTTAAATGACGCGAATTGCTAGTGACATAACGATATAGCGGAGCGCTTGATCTTCTTGGACTGGAATGACCTTGCAAGAAATTGGTCGTGGTTCTGCACTGTCAAACACGAACGAGCAAGCGCAGCTATAGCAAAGCATATTTACCAATGCACTTTATTTATTAATTTACTCTTCTTTTTACTCTTCTACCCACAGGCATTACAGTCAAGAGGGGGGGGGGGGGCTTACACAGACCAGTTTGAACAATTTATAGAAAAGAGCCCATTACAACAACGGTAGTGGAAAATGCGCCATACATTGCAGCAAACGTACACAATCACGAGTACTGTAAGACGTAAAGGTAGCGCATATGAGTGTCACTGCAGATCACTAACATAATAAACTTTCTCAGACAGAGATAGAACAACGACAACACTGTACAAATGAAAAAATATAAAACAAAGAAAAACTGATAAAAGTAAACAATGCGCAAAATCAAATTGCAGCCCACTACAGAATTCGATTTCAAAGAGCGGCTGCAAAAGCTTCATTATCTAATATGCTAACTGTGGTAGCAGGCAGTCGATTCCATTCTGAAACTCTTCCGGAGAAAAAAAAGTGCTTTTAAAGAGATTAGTTCTACCACTATATTCTTAACCTTGAGTTCATGGTCTGTTCGTCCTGGATATATAATGCGGATGGGAAATGTACTGATTGCAGTTAATTCCAGTGCGGCCGTTAAATATAATGCGAAAAAGTTTCAAGCGTAGAGTTCGCCTTCTTTTCTCTAAAGTTCTGTTTTCATATTTCATAGTTGCGGATAACTATTAAAAAACTTCAAAATAAAGGAGAAGGGATCTTCAAGCAAGCGTCTTCTAAAGGTGAACATTTGACAGAGATCTGTCTGGTTGGGACGAAATTAAAGGTGAAAACAGGGGGACACCAACCAAATTATAATCATTTAAAAGTAAAATTTACTTCTAAACATGAAGAAACCCGACGTTTCGGGTCCCACTCGGACCCTTCTTCAGGGATGACTGGAGGGCACCAGACAGCAGCAGTGCTTATAAGGCCTTCTTTCTTCTCCCTTCCTTCCTTTCTCACTTTCTCTTTTTTTCTGGTTCTTCAAGCCGAGGGGTCACGCTAATGTTGAATCAGGTGCCGGAGTCCGCTAAAATAGACACTTGGCATTGGGCATTGCAGCTGCAGACCGGTTCACGTTTCCAGGTGTCGCCTGAATGTGCCATGATTCCACAAAGAGCCGCTTGTGAAAACTGGTTTCCAAGTCGAGGACGCGGGAGTTGTCAAAATCGATGCGGTGGTCGTGCACCTCGCTGTGTTCAGCTAATGCACTTCTTTGTCTGTCGAACTTGCGGACATCGTTTCTGTGCTGTCGTAGCCTCTCTGGGAAGTTCTTGGTCTCTCCCACGTACGACGCGCCGCAATCTGAACAAGGAATGGAGTAAATCACACCTTGCGCTCTCTCCCTCGGCAGCCTGTCTTTCGGGCGCGGAAAGAAACGGCCAAGCGTGGAAATTGGCTTGTGTGCTACTCTTATTCCCTGCTCAGACAGCACACGTGCGAGCGCTTCGCTGGTACCCTGAACGTAGGGAATACCACGGCCGCTGGATGAAAGCGCACAGGTACGGCCAGCTGCGTGCGCCGGAGACGGCGGGAGGGGACTAGTTCGTTCGGTGGCCGCCGCAGCGCCACCAGTCAAGGATAGAAAGAGCGCCTGGACAGCGGTGTATGCGCGAAATCGTATGATGTTTCAGCGGCGCTCGCGGTACTGCATACGCATGTGCTGAATTCGATACCCCCTCAGCGCATTGTTCTACGCTACGGCAGTTCATTTTCCACATAATTGCAAATGATTTTTCTTTCCTGTAGGAGTCCAACTGGCTTTGACTAAGCACGCCCGTCTCTGTGACAGACAATTTTGAACTTGTATTTAAAGCGTTAATGACAAGCTTTTCCCTCTTGTAGGACCGCAGGATTATTACACCTTTGTTATGTTCTTTTACAAATGTACTGTCGCATGCTTTCGGAGAAATTTTTTTTTTTCGCTTCTCGCTAAAAACGTGCTTGAATGGCTACCGTGACTTGATTTTGCGTTTCTAAACTAGAACTGCAGTGGGTACGTGAGGTTTCAGTTAATTCTAGTTTATTTTGCAGTTATTGTTACATAAAAAAAATGTCTTGCGTGAATTCCGTTCGAAAGATGATGAGAAAAATTTTGTGGTCTTGTCTGCGCATGCAGAGATGTAAGTGCTAGGTGTGCTTCAACAATCAATCGTACTATTGAGCGAAACTCTACCAGTAAGTGTTCACTGATGCAGTAAACAAATACTAGAGGTGTTTACGCTCATCGCCCTCAAAGGCGAAGAACTTTTCGGGAGAGGGGCTTGTGTGACAGTCTCACCAGACGAGTTGCATTTATATTTCCCGTCCAGTTAGCCAGCAATGGTCGCAACAGCTTCTTCAAAAAAAAAAAAAAAACATCGCAGAGGTGGCTCGTGTGCTCAAGGGTTGTCGAACCACACCGTAATGCTGGACACGTAACAAAATGTGGGAGGAGGGCTGAATGAAGAAGTTTCCAGAGGTTTCCACTTCTTGGAACTTTTACGGGCTTATCACCTCACTGACAAAATTGCATGCCAGCTTGCAAATTTGTACGATCTCCGTCTCGGCATATCGAAGTTTTCCTTTATCAGTTTTTTTTTCTGTGAACTCGTAAATGCCACTGCAAGGGTTTGGGTCTTGCAGGAGAACCTTGCAAGCATGACAGATCAACTGCAAATAAGAAAATAAAGCCAAGGCAAATTTTGAATCAAAAGTGCTATGTCAGGAGTGTAATTTAGAAGGATAGAACGCTGGGCGAGTTGGTAATGCATGACAGAAACGAACTGCGCGAAAAACACGGACGAGGAAGACACACGCACAAGCGCAGACTAGCAACTGAAGATTTATTGGAAAACCACATACATATAAAGAACATGATAAAATCACGTGAACCGATTAGAGATTGGCGGTTAAATAATCAATCTCCAGATGGTGCAACAGAACCGAAGGCCTAGCGACACACATATTGCCATACTTATGAATGTGAAACGCCTCAGCAACTTTCCGGAAGGGAATCTGGCTTCCCTCAGCGAAAGGTTATTGATTAAGTTCAAGCAGGTGAGCAAGGACGCTGCTAACAAGGCGGCCAGAGATAAAGATGTGCCAATCATAAGCATTCCGTATTTACATGGGTTTTCCCACCGTATGAAAAAGGTTGGAAATCGTTTTGGTGTTAAGGTGGTTTTTTCATCAAGGAACAAGTTAGGTCGAATTTGCGGAATGGTTGATAGGAAGGCTGAAGGTAAAGCAAAAAAGTGGAGTGTATGTGATGTCAATCACCGAGATCGGGACGGTTTGGCTGAATGTGGGAAGGGTGTTGTGTATCTGATTCCCTTGTCCTGCGGAAAGTGTTATATCGGACAAACCGGCGGATGTCTGAACAACCGTTTGATGGATCACAGGGCTTCATTGAAGGCCCACCCTTCATCTAATTTATGCTTACATTGCAGAGATTGTGATTGTCATCCGCTGTTGCGCAAAACGAAAGTGTTGTCCCGGCATAAAGATAGGAAAGCGCGAGAGATTGCTGAGGCGTTTCACATTCATAAGTATGGCAATATGTGTGTCGCTAGGCCTTCGGTTCTGTTGCACCATCTGGAGATTGATTATTTAACCGCCAATCTCTCATCGGTTCACGTGATTTTATCATGTTCTTTATATGTATGTGGTTTTCCAATAAATCTTCAGTTGCTAGTCTGCGCTTGTGCGTGTGTCTTCCTCGTCCGTGTTTTTCGCGCAGTTCGTTTCTGTCAGGAG
The DNA here is from genome assembly GCA_013339685.2 of Hyalomma asiaticum. Taxonomy (NCBI): domain Eukaryota; kingdom Metazoa; phylum Arthropoda; class Arachnida; order Ixodida; family Ixodidae; genus Hyalomma; species Hyalomma asiaticum. Next base: position 77,310,729 of record CM023489.1, read on the forward strand.
TGTGCAGGATATTTCAATCGCTTACATCACTCAGCCAAACAAATTCAACATATAAATTCCCTAAAAGAGCTAAAGCGGTAATTTTTTTCTCCGCCGACGTCGTTGTTTACAACTAGTAGCGTTTTTTACTCCGAATCTTATGACAAATATTGTGAAAAATTGCACTTCTCCTTATACGGGTAAAAGCTTCGTAATTATTATTATGTTGTACTGAGGGGCATGCCGGCTACATATAATGTTTTCTATTGTAATTATCTAGGCTGCTACACGCCGCAATTACCCATTCGATAATTACGAGCAGCGTATATCTTCTGGTTCTAGTAAAAAAAATCAGTTCGAGTCCCAGCAAAGAAAAGAAATGCTTATCAGATAAGAAGCGGCTCATAGAAAGCAGGGAGGCGCATACTTCCTTAGCGTGTGTACTGAAAAATCTATCTTGGCGTGTCGCCTTCAGTCAACACAGCGGCCTGCACTTTATCAACTCAACTTCCTGTAACACAATTACTACAACACCGTGCAATGCTTGAACCTTCCGACTCCCTAAGCGCACTGGCTGGCAAAAGTACAGTTGTCATATGCCAATGAAAATTGGCCCGCGAAGCCCTTTCATCCAGTGGGAGGGCCTTTCGTGAGGAGGGTGAAGGGAGAAAAAGAAAAAGAGCCTAAGCGTCGACGACTTATTCTTGGTACATTTAATTATTTGGTTCTAGGAGCAAACGGAGGAACGGTCGCTGGGCACCCACCTCGACCCTCTTCCTCCAGATCCTTGCAACAAGACGGCGAGGTGGGCTAGTTGGTGAACATTCATCTTTAAAGCAAAAGATTTTTAAGCGCACATGAAACGTGGACAGAATAGCGAAGAATACTGTAAGCGCTGCCCTGTCAGTATTCTTCGCTATTCTGTCCACGTTTCATGTGCGCTTAAAAAAGCTTTTGCTTTAACGATGAACCCAGATCCTTGTCTGGCGGCGTTGGTGAGCCAGGCTTGTCGGCGTTCAGCATTGGAGGGAAATTCATGGTACCCCAAGCCGGGATTTTTCTTCGCGTTCGACGTGCACCGTGGAACGCAGCAGCTCTTAGGCATACTACTCTACTGCTTTAAGAAGCTGTTCAGGCTATGTTTGTGTTTACAGGAGCGAGAACACATGGAATTCAGAACTACTAGCACTCCGCGCAACGCAAAAAAGGCGCGCTCACCCAAGGGCGCGAACTTCGGAGTATCACCTACTACTAGCGCCCCCCACGAAAGTTGCGGCCGAAACTGTCAACGCCGCTCTCCCTCCCTGGACAATGCGCGGCGGCTCCACGCAGCAGGCCGCACCTGTGCGCTTTCATCTAGCGGCCGTGGGAATACACACGCGTATGGGCTTGGAATGCGGCGGGTCAGTGTCCTTTCGAAGGGGTCGGCGGGGATTAGTCTGGCGGCGAGCAACCTTTCCAACGAAGGCTTTCGTGTAGCCGTTCTTCAGAAGGTCGCTTTTGACCACCTGTTCTTCTTCTATCCGCTTATTCTCCGAAGGGCAAACCCTCCGTGCACGGGTCAGCAGAGCCGAAACCACCGCCGCTTTATGGTGGAAAGAGTGGTTAGAGCTGGCGTCGAGATAGCGACCGGTGTGAGTGGGCTTTCGGTACACCGAGAACTGGAGCATGCCATCCACCTTTGTCACAAGGACATCCAGGAACGGCAAGCAGTTGTTCTCTTCCCGTTCCACGGTGAACTGAATAGCCGGCTCTATCGAGTTTAGGTGGGCCGTGAATGCGTCTACGGCAGAAGTTTTAAGAATGCAGAAGCAGTCGTCGACATACCGCAAAAATATCTTCGGAGTGATGTCGGCCGACTGCAGTGCTCTTCCTTCCACCGCTTCCATTCATGTTTAGAAGTAAATTTTACTTTTAAATGATTATAATTTGGTTGGTGTCCCCCTGTTTTCACCTTTAAGCGTCTTCTAACTTTTCATGTGCGATATAAACCACACAGGCACAAAGAAACTACCGAAGCTTCATTTTCCATGTAAATCAACTACTTTTTTTTGTCGTCTACACCAATGTAATCTTTACCTTCACTCGTTCGACCATCTTCTATATCTCTTCATTTATCTCTCTTTCTGTCTCTCCTCTGCAGCTAGGGCACCCTGCCTATTCTGCGCATTTTATTTTTTGTTTTATTTTTATTTAGTACATACTGCAGACCGCATTGTGGTCCTTGCAGGACGGGCATACATAAGTGCACACAAAACTAACACATAAAAGACATGTTTATACATTCATATGCATAAGTACAATTCCAAAGAACGTAACAAAATACAAAAGAACAAAAAAGAAAAGGCACAGAAAAGCACATGTAAATCAGATGATCACAATCTCTACGGTGCGGGCAGAGAATTCCATTCAGAAATGGTCCGTGCAAAAAAGAAAACTGGTACGCGTCTGTCCTAGCGTAGATAGGTGTTAGTGCATCAGTGCGATGGCGTCGTGTCTGCCTTGTAGAAAGAGGACTGAAGGGTCGAGGAGAAGTGAAGGGTCGAGGATGAATTTGTGGTTGATTAGATTACGTAGGAAATCGAATCGGTAATTCTGTCTTCTTAGCCGAAGAGAAGGAATGTCATTAGACAACATAAGTTGAGACGGGGAGTCCGAACGTTTATATTTTTTTTCTCTTCCTTTCTCTTCCCTAACGCTATTGTGGAGCACTGTCCCTATCGCTATCAGTGTCATGTAGCTATGGGCTTAAGTCGAGGTAGCGGGTCGAAGGAAAGCGCACGTGAAGCTGCTTTTGCCTTCTGCGCTACCCGCGACTTTCCCTTTCTTTCCTACTTTCTTTCTCTCTTTCTTTCTTTCTTTCCTTCTTTCTTTCTTTCATTCTTTCTATATTGCCCTTTGCATACCAACTATCATGTAGCAGTGCGTGTAGGTCATGGACAACAACACATCCGTTTTTTCCATTCTGCGTGACTGCCGCACTGTTAGCTGCGGACAATGGGAAACGTAGCGAGGTTCCACTCGCGACGCTGCAAAATACACCCAACACGTTTTAAACTAAATGTATGTCCTCAGCGAGAAGTGGCGCCTCGTTCTTGGGGTATTCCGCAATTGGCACTCAAAGACACGAGTGTAGGACTGAATGAGGGACAGGTGAGGACATTAATAGCATGACGCACTCGTCGGTAGCGTCGCAATTATCGACAATTACATTCAAGTGTGGCTCACAACCGCAGTGAAGATGGCGGCATGACCTGGGGATGGGCGGTTATGAGGTACACGTGGTTGAGTTTAGAGATATTCGAGAGGTAAAAAGGATGCCGTTCTGGATTCGAGCAGATCTACGTGTAGGCATACTCTATAGCCTGAGAGGCTGGCACAAAAGCGTCGTCAAAGGGGACATCAGTGAAACGTACGGTCGTTCATGTTTTGTTGACACTGGAACCAATATTACCAGTGCTTTAGCAGGGTTGCACAGAGCATGGAACTACAATGTAATCGCGAAAAGGACTACATGTGTATAAACATGCAAGGCTACCAGAAAAATCCAGTTGCATGAAAATAATGATGCAAAGACAAAAATGGAAATACAATAGACGGCGTTTCGTTTATCAAACAAAGCAATTATCAAGCTAGCAAGTCAACCAGAAAAACAATGCAATTATCAACGTGTTATCAAACATGGCATGTCGCCATGAATACGGTACTACACAGAGAAAAAAAGTACGCAAAAAATGAAATAAAGCACAATATTGACACGTGCTGCGGTTGTTTTCAGTTAGTTTAAAACAGAACGCCGTTATCACCTTCCCATGAATCGCGCGCTTGCTGTGATTGTTTGTGGGGAGCGCCATTATCACTTTTCTGTTACGCGCAACGCAGGCCACGTTTATCTTGCATGTCACTTCGGGAACCGTGTCGATCATTCTTGAAACTTGGTATTCCTGACGCGTACATTTCAGTGACTTCTGGAATTCCAGAGAGGCCCCGCCACGGTGGTCTAGTGGTTATGGCACCCGGCTGCAGATCCGAAGGTCGCGGGATCGAATCCCGGCCGCGGCGGCTGCATTTCGATGGAGGCGAAATGTTGAGAGAGAGAGAGAGAAATAACATTTATTTACACATCCGGCGTGTGGGAAGTCCCCGGCCTCGCAGGGCGCGGATGTTCCCTATCTTAAGACTACGGCTATTAGAGTCGGATAATCTCAGAGCCTAAACCTCGAGGATGTTGTGCTCCAACTAGGCGACAGGTACTCGGGTGCCTCCGCGCCCGTTAGACGGGTCGTCGGCTCCTTTTCTCCGTTGCTTCGCCAAAGCCTCCTCAAGCCGCTGGATGGCCCTTGGCGAAATGTTGAGGCCCGTGTGCTGTGCGATGTCAGTGCACGTTAAGAACCCCAGGTGGTCGAAATTTCCGGAGACCTCCACTACGGCGTCTCTCATAATCAGAGCTGGTCTTGGGACGTTAAACCCCACAAATCATCAATCAATTCCAGAGATAATGCGAGAACACCTTATGACGCGTGTATAAAAGCCGACGCATTACACCGCTTGTCAGTATTTTCCGTCGATCGACGACTGTTCACGCCGCTGTTGCTGTGAATTGTGATTGGCATTGTTCTGCTGGGCACAACTTCGCCAAATAAACAGTTCGCTCGACATCACCTTGAGTCCTGCGTGCTTCGTCTCAAGTGCTACGTGTCCACGTGACATTTGGTGGAGGTGCTTCTTTGTCCATGTACCGTACGCGCCCGTCCAGCCGTGAGCCAAGCCCAAGCCGCCAAGAGGACGACGCCAACCCGGTCGTTCGAGTTAGCCGCAGACAAAGAGGACTCCCGCCCGAATACCTGCCGCTTCCCGAAAAGCACAAGAAAACGAGGGCTGCAACGAAACCGGCATCCACGATGACGGAAACAAGATCTCCGGCAACCGTGGTCGTACACCAGCCCAAAGAGCCACCTACCTTCCGCGGATCGTCATACGAGGACCCGGAAAACTGGCTCGACATCTACGACCACGTCGCAGCCCTTAACAAGTGGGACCCCGACGATAAGCTGCGCCATGTATATTTTTATATGGAGGACGCCGCGAGGACTTGGTTCGAGAACCGTGAGTCAACGCTTCGAACCGGAGACGACTTCCGCGCTGCCTTCCTGCCAACCTTTGCAAGCGTCGTGCGTAAGGAAAGAGCCGCATCTCTGCTTGAGACTCGTGTGCAGCTCCCTAACGAAAACGTAACAATTTTTACGGAGGAGATGACGCGACTTTTCCGCCACGCCGACGCCAGCATGTCCGTTGGTTCGCCTCCTAATGCGAGGAGTGAAGCAGGAGCTCTCCGCCGGACTAATAAGAAATCCCCCGAAGACAGTACTGACAGACCAAACAGATTCCACCCAGCTTCAGGATGACCTTAGTCACGTGGAGGTATGGTGTAAAAATAATGACATGGTACTAAACACTACTAAATGCGTTCACGTCAGTTTCACTAAAAGGGTCAATAGGTTTACAAATCAGTGCATCTTAAACAGTCAAGTTATTAGGAAAGAACACAAATACAAGTACTTGGGTGTCATGTTTTCTGGTGATGGGGGATGGTCTGAACACAGCAACAACTTGATGAGGGCTAGTTGGTGCATATCCACAGCAAAGAAGTAACAGCGCAAAGGAACACAGACGACGAAGAAACGAAGACCACAGGACAGTCCTGTGGTCTTCGTTTCTTCGTCGTCTGTGTTCCTTTGCGCTGTTACTTCTTTGCTGTGTCTGAACACATTGGCAGCGTTCTCAGCAGAGCTGGAAAAGCCCTAGGCTTCTTACAAAGAAATCTTAAACATGTAACCAAGGAGGTTAAACAGGCCGCATATTATGCCTATGTTAGACCAATACTGCAATACGCCTGTCCTGTGTGGGATCCGTTTCACAAAGTACATATTCATGCACTTGAGCGCATTCAGTCGATCGCAGCAAGATTCGTTCTGGGGAAATATGACTGAACTGAAAGCTCCCGATGTATGAAGAGAGATCTTAATTGGCAATACTTGCAAGATCGAAGACGTAATCTAAGACTGAAACTATTTTCTTCAATCTATAACAAGGAAACAGGCATTAATCCTTCAGATTATTTAAAACCAGCACATTATCAATCCTCTCGTCATGACCACAAATTTAAAGTACGGCCATACAACCCCAGAACTGATCTATTTAAGCATTCTTTTTTTCCACAAGCCATTGCCGAATGGAATATGTTACCAGCCGATTTAGTTGGCCGCAAGACTGCGGATTCATTCTATGAAGCACTGTGCCCCCCGCAAAAATGCCTAAGATGGCGCTGCGGGTAATGTTCCAAATAAAAAAAGAGAGTTCCTCTCCGAGGCTACTACCATTGAGAAGACCCTTGAAATGCGCACCCGCCAATACAATCGGCGCATGTCCCCAGACAACGCAGAAGTCCAAGGACTCGGCCCCGACGACCTACGCGAAACCATAAGGGCTATTGTTCGCGAGGAACTGTGACGTATGTTCTCGTCGTCTCGTCCCCAAGTCGCCTCCCTCGAAGACATCGTTCGCGAAGAGGTACAGCGCTCGCTGAGTGTTCCCGAATCACCGACACCCCAACCGGAGGCGATGACCTACGCCGCTGCTGCACGCCAAGCTGCCGCCGCTCCTTGCCCACGCCAGGACCCAACGCCCCCGCAGTTTCGTCGTCAGCCACCGCTGCAACCTCCGACGCATCCAGCGCGCGCCGAGGAAAACTGACGTTTGGCGCACCCCGAACTACCGCCCACTATGCTACCACTGTGGCAAAGCCGGGCACACCTACCGCTGCTGCCAGTACCGTGGGATGGGACTGCGTGGCTTCGACGTGAACGCATGGAGTCCGCGCCCAGGTGAGAGACCTCGCGACATCGCCGGATCGCAGTGGCAACAACGGCCATCCCGTTCACCTTCGCCTGGCCGCTACGTCTCCCCGGGTCGCCGCCAGTACACCGGCACCACCCGCGGCCGATCTCCAAGCCCCTATCCGGGAAACTAAAGGCAGCAACCGATGGAGGTGCGGTTCCTGCACAACGCAATGCCGAAGATCCTCCTCCGCCGCCGCCGCCGATGACGACGACCACGACGCACGAACCCTCCCGACGTAGTCGTAGAACACCGCCTGACCAGAGTCCTCACGAGAAAGCCTCGCCGCCGACGCGACATAGCAGCTCTGGACCAAGCCGGCGCAGCCGTGATCCAACGCCCCGACCTAACCGGAACGCCAGACGACGAACCACCGAGCTCGACGTGATCATCGACGGCCACAGCGTCACGGCCCTAGTCGATACCGGCGCCGACTACTCTGTCACCAGCGGTCCCTTCGCCGCCAAGCTCAAGAAGGTAAACACTGCCTGGGAAGGACCAGATATCCGAACAGCAGGGGGCCACCTTATAACACCGACTGGAACCTGCACGGCAAGAGTCACGATTCACAGCCAGACGTATTCGGTGAGTTTTGTGGTCCTGCAGCAATGCTCGCAAGACGTCATTTTAGGCATGGATTTCCTGGACCAGCACGGCGCAGTCATCGACGTAAGATCCAGGTGAATCACGCTGTCCATGGATAATGCAACCCCGTCAGACTGCAACGTCGCTTATCATGCCTTGAATGTGACAGAAGAGCAGGTAACCGTCCCGCCACTGTCGAACGTTATCATTTCCGTCGGCACCAAAGCACCTACCAACTTACAAGCCCCGCCACGGTGGTCTAGTGGCTAAGGCACTCGGCTGCTGATCCGAGGGTCGCGGGATCGAATCCCGACCGCGGCGGCTGCAGTTCGATGGAGGCGAAATGTTGAGGCCCGTGTGCTGTGCGATGTCAGTGTACGTTGAAGAACCGCAGGTGGTCGAAATTTCCGGAGACCTCCACTACGGCGTCTCTCATAATCAGAAGTGGTTTTGGGACGTAAAACCCCACAAAAAAACAACAACCAACTTACAAGGTGTCACCGAAGGCGACCAGCACTTGCTCCTAGACCGTCACATATGCGTCGCAAGAGGCATAGCCAGGCTGCATAACGGCGAGGCCAAGGTAATGGTGACGAACTTCAGCAACGAATAGAGGCACCTGAATAGGGATACGATGGTAGCATACCTAAGTCAATTCGTAGAAGTAAGCAATGCCTTCGCCCTCACCGATTCTCAGGGACCCGTCACGACGACCGCAGTGTCCGCGCCCTTATTCGACGTTAATAAAGGACTTTCAAGGAAACAACAAAAGGAACTCAAAGCCTTATTCCAGCAATACAAGGACTGCATCTCGTCGTCATCGAAGCTTCGTCAGATGCCTCTCGCAGAACATCGCATCATAACCGACGAATATGCCCGGCCTCTCCGTCAGAGCCCCTACCGAGTTTCGGCACGGGAACGCGAGGCCATCAAGCAACAAGTCGACGAAATGCTGCGCGACCACATCGTTCAGCCGTGTACAAGTCCGTGGGCCTCACCTGAGGTGTTAGTGAAGAAGGATGGAACCCTACGTTTTTGCGTCAATTATCGTCGCCTGAACAAGATCACGAAGAAAGACGTGTATCCTCTCCCGTGGATAGGCGATGCCTTGGATCGACTCTACAACGCGAAGTATTTTTCGTCGATGGACCTCAAAACCGGCTACTGGCAAATCGAAGAAGATGAGAGAGACCGAGAGAAGACTGCCTTCATAACACCGGACGGCCTGTTCGAGTTTAAGGTCATGCCCTTTGGTCTTTGTTCGGCGCCTGCGACGTTTCAAAGGGTTATGGACACAGTACTGGCAGGCTTGAAGAGGCAGACTTGCCTCGTCTACTTGGACGACGTAGTCCTATTTGCTTCCAACTTCGACGAACACCTCCGGCGCCTTGAAGCTGTTCTTCGGGTAATCAAAGCCTCCGGACTTACCCTAAAGCCAGAAAAGTGCCGCTTCGCATACGAGGAAATGTTTTTCCTTGGCCACGTTATTAACAAGTCGGGAGTGCGCCCTGGCCAAGGAACTAGCGAAGCTGAAGGAAGAGATGAGGGCTGAATTTATTAAAGAAATTAGACAGGAATTCAAATCTTTCAGACTCACTGGAGCGTGATCTCAGAAATGAGATACGTGAAGTACGCAGTGAACAACGCCAGATGAGCAAAAGCATTGACTTTTCGCATGAGTCAATCGAAGAGCTGAAACAGAAGCTGCATTCAGAACCCTCAAGAAATGCAGGTCTGGTAAAAGAAAATGATGAACTACGCGCGAAGTCTACTGCACTAGAAAAGAAAGCAGCAGAACTTGAAAGGCGGCTCACGAATTCGGAGCAGTACTCGCGAAATACTAATCTTGAAATCCAGGGTGCTGTGAAGAAAGAAAATGAGGACCTTGCTACTGTTTTGTCTGGAATAGGCAATGCAATCCATGAACCTATCAGTTCATCCGACGTTGAGTGTTTCCACCGCGTTCCAACTCGCAACCCAGATAAAAGTAACATTATTGTCCTGTTTAAATCCAGAGCTAAACGCGACGCGGCCTTGAAGAAAGCAAAGGAAACAAGAATCACGAACAGGGACTTGGGGTTAGAATCCACGTGCCCAATTTACGTGAACGAACATCTGTGCTCAGCGCTAAAGAGGCTGCTTGGCATGGCAGTGAAAAAGAAATATGAACACAAATAGAAATCTGTGTGGGTCAGTAACGGAAAAATCTATGCGAGGGAAAACGACAGCACTGATGCTGCGCAAATATCGGAAGAACGTGATCTTGCAAGGATTACGTACACTGTTTCTGACTCTACTGGAAACACTCCTAGGAACCGCCATGGAATATCACGATTTCATCTTACCTCATCGTTTACAGTTTGAACAAAACACTAGTAGTTCCATTCGGCACTTGAATGCTCGATCAGCAGCCAATAAACAAGAAAACATAAGTATATTTTTTAATTCTGTTCTCCTTCAAGATCGGTACCATTATGGTAACAGAAACATGGTACCATGACGGAAGTGCTCGGCTGTACCTTGATGGCTATGTTGATTACGTTTTAAATCGAGCTGATAACGGGGAGGGGCTTCGCAGTCTATGTCGCATCAGAACGAAAATGCGAACAAATAGCAGATTTTTGTAAAACGACATGCGACTATGAAATTTTAACACTTAGACATTTGTCCTATACAATTTCGGTCGTGTATCGCCCACCAAACGGAAATATTCTTGCCTTTATGAACTTCTTTGATAATTTACTGGAATATGTTGCTGCTAACGAATTTAGGCTTGTATGTGGGGGAGACACTAACATAAATTTTCTTGAACAGAGTGCTGCCACAGTGGATTTTGCAAATAGGCTTAGCTCTGCTGGTTTTGTTAACCTAATTAGTACGCTAACTCGTGTTCCAATCTCTTCGTCTACATGTCTTGACATTCTTATTACTAATATTGACACTGCAGTAGAAGATACTAGAACAGTGACGTCGGACGTCAGTGGTCATTGTACTGTGTTTATGACATACCGTACGAACGTTGAAAAAAATTATTCTAAGTCAAACGTGTTTTCCAAGACTTAACTGACAGAAACATGGATCTTTTTAAACGTGACGTTTCGAATTATGACTGGTCTTTCTTGTATGAGATAAGTGAAGTATATGCAGCATACTCCAAATTTATTTCTGCCTTCATACAAATCTACAAAGCACACTTCCCTTTCAAAAAGATTAGACAGACAAGGAAGATTAGAAAACCTTGGATTACACAGGAACTATTTAAAATGATAAAACACAAAGATAAACTGTACCATACATTTCTTGCCACACGTTCGCCTGATGCGCTGAAAATGTTCAAAAAGTATAGAAACAAACTAAACGCGGAACTTAGGCGCGCCAAGAATTCTTATCATGAGCGTCTATTTGCAGACGCCACGGGTAAAAATCCTGATACCTTGTGGAGTATTATCAACAAGGTTCTTGGTCGCGAAAAGCATTCTGCCCCACCGGACAAGATAATCCACAATAAAACCGAAATCTCTGGTTTAGCGCTCGATAATTATTTCAACGAGTACCTTGCAAGCATAACCGCACCACAGCGAACAGAGCAAGCTCCTTCAGATGTGTCGTCGTTTCGTTCCATTTCAAACAGTTTATTTTTAAATCCCACTAATGATCATGAGGTATATAGCACTTTTATGAACCTTAAGAACAGTAAGGCTCTCGATATCGATGATATACAGATAAAGCCTGTAAAGTATGTTTTAGAATACATCACTCCAGCTTTAACGCACATCTTTAATCTGGTTTTACAGCATGGGATGTTTCCAGAAAAAATGAAAATGAGTAGGGTAAGTGTAATTTTCAAAGGAGGTGACAGAAACGAAGTACCAAATTACCGACCTATTTCAATAATTCCGGTATTTTCCAAAGGGTTAGAAAAGATTATTTTTTTTTCACGCGTGTCAAATTTTTTTGAGAAACAAAACATTCTATCTAGTGCCCAGTTCGGCTTTCGTAAAGGCAGGTCAACGGAAACTGTTTTGGTCACCCTAAAGGAACATATACTAAAAAAATATCGAAAAAAATCTGTTCACCCTGGCACTTTACATTGATTTTAGTAAGGCATTCGATTGCCTCAATCACAACATTTTGCTGAAAAAATTATCGCAGAATGGCCTTAGAGGTATTCCATTATCTTTATTCGAGTCCTGCCTAACTGATCGCAAACAATCAGTTTGTATAAATCACGAGAAGTCATCTTTTCTTCCAATACGAAATGGAGTGCCGCAAGGTGGCGTATTGAGTCCACTGCTTTTTAACATCTACATTAACGATATTACTAATATATACATAGCTGCTAAATTTATCATATATGCCGATGGCACTACTCTTCTTATTTCTGGTCCGGATTCGCAGGAATTAATGGAACGATGCAACGATCTACTCCTTAAGCTATCTGAATGGTCGATCGCTCACTGCCTAAAAAGAAATCCAACGAAAAATCAAATAATGTTATTTCGGCAAGAAATAAATCTCTTACTTGCAATCAAACTTTAGTGTTCGCTGATAAGGAACTACAAATTGTTGATGAACATAAATTGCTAGGCGTTACTTTTTCTTCTCACCTAACTTGGGACAAACACGTTGAAAATATATACAAAAAACTGTCTGCGCATCACAGGTATTCTGTCTAGATGTCGCTACGTTCTTCCGCCGAAAGCAAAACTTAACATTTATTACGCCTTATTTTCTTCCCACCTAAGTTATATAGCTTACTGTGGACAACTACTGGAAAGACAAACGTTTTGAAAATATTTTCATTGCAAAAAAAAAGGATTTGTCACATTGAAAATATGGGTTTTCTGGAGACAACACGGCCAGCTTTTCTAAAGCATAAAATAATTAAAATAGAGTATTTTTACACTTTTCGCTTGCTTCATTCATTTTATTTTTCAAATACTGCCTTCAAAAGTTTTCTTGTGTCCACTGCAACTCTGACACCTAGAGTCATTTCCGCCAATACCAGAAATAGTGATATGTGGTATGTTCGATGGTATCGAAATAAATATAGCCTACAATCTTTACAGCACAATCTGCCACACATTTTTAATACATTTCAAGGTGCAAAGTGTTTTTCACCGAAGGAACTTCGGATGCATTTTGTGAACATGTAATATCTGAGTGCATTTTTTTGTTTTTTCTTATTATCGTTTTTAGCGTTTGTTTATCAGAGCCAAAGTGTGTGATTTTCTTGTACCTATTTCATATATTTCTTTTTTTTTGCGTATTGCAATACATTTTAATTATTTCTTTATATAATTGTGATCTTGTTTCTGCATTTGTGTTAATAGCTGTTCTTATTTTGAGTTTCTAAAAAATGTTACTCTTTTTATACAACCGCCACGTATATGCCTTGTAACGGACCATCGGCCCAGTCAAGCTGTATTTCAAACAGCTTTTCGCCCGTGGTATCCACCAGAACCTTTGTATTTCTGGAAATAAATAAATAAATAATCCGCAGAAAAGACCTGCCATCGCCGACTTTCCTCCGCCCACCGACAAGAAGGCAGTACGCAGATTTCTAGCCCCTGCGCTTATTACAGGCGCTTCGTCAGGAACTTTTCGCGGATCGCCGAGCGGCTGAAATACCTCGCGAAGGCCGACGTCGACTTCAAATGGGAAACGCCGCAAGTCGAGGCATTTCAAGAACTAAAGCGACGCCTGCAAACGTCGCCAATACCCGCGCACTTCGACGAAGAAGCCGTCACCGAAATTCACACGGACGCAGGCAGCACAGGGCTCGGCACCGTGCTCGTGCAGAGGACGACGGACTTGAAAGGGTTATCAGTTACGCTAGCCGGTCACTTTCGAAGGCGGAAGCGAACTACTCCACCACGGAAAAGGAATGCCTTGCCATCATCTGGGCTACGTCAAAGTTCCACCCCTACCTGTACAGCAGGTCTTTCAAAGTCGTGAGTGACCACCACGCCTTGTGTTGGCTAGCTAACGTGAAAGATCCATCAGGACGCCTCGCACGATGGAGTCTTAGACTGCAAGCATTTGACATCACCGTCGTCTACAAGAGCGGACGAAAGCACTCCGACGCCGACTGCTTGTCTCGCGCCCCCGTCGATCCGCCGACCCAGGGTGACCAGGACGAGGACACTTTCTTGGGACCCATAAGTACCGACGACTTCGCGGAACACCAACGAGCTGACCCAGAGCTCAAAAGCCTCATGGACTACCTGGAAGGCAAGACCGCCGCCGTGCCGAAAGTATTCCGCCGAGGACTGGCTTCGTTTTTCCTGCGCACCAACGTTCTCCTGAAGAGGAACTTCTCGCCGCTCCGTGCCAACCACCTCCTCGTGGTGCCTTCAGCGTTACGTCGAGAGGTTCTGGAAGCTTTACACGACGACCCGACAGCCGGACACCTCGGTTTTTCCCGCACACTATCAAGAATACAAGAGAAGTACTATTGGCCTCGCCTCACTGCCGACGTCGCCCATTACATAAAGACATGCAGAGACTGTCAGCGACGCAAGATGCCGACAACTAGGCCAGCGGGACTTCTGCAACCCATGGAACCACCTCGACGGCCGTTCAAGCAAATCGGCATGGACTTACTGGGGACGTTCCCGACGTCGACTTCCGGCAATAAATGGATCGTCGTACCGACTGACTACCTGACGCGCTATGCCGAAACAATGCCTTGCCCAAGGGCACTGCCGCCGAGGTCCCAAAGTTGTTCATTAAGAACATCGTCCTGCGTCACGGAGCCCCGGAGGTCCTCATCACCGACAGAGGTACGGCTTTTACGGCTGACCTAACGCAGGCGATCTTGAGGTACAGTCACACGAACCACCGCCGAACCACCGCCTACCAACCGCAGACTAATGGCCTCACCGAGCGTCTAAATAAGACCATCGCCGACATGCTCGTCATGTACGTCGACGTCGAACACAAGACGTAGGACGCCATTCTTCCGTATGTGACCTTCGCGTACCACACGGTCGTGCAAGAAACGGCGCTACTTGCTCCATACAAGCTTGTCTATGGACGGAGCCCAACAACGACGCTTGACGCCATGCTACCGGTCGGCACCGACGAAGAAGACCTTGACGTTGCCAGTTACCTGGAGCGCGCCGAAGAAGCTCAACAGCTAGCCCGCCTGCGTATCAAGAGCCAGCAGACGGTCGACAGGCGCCACTACAACCTTCGACGACGCCACACCGAATACCAACCCGGCGACCTCGTCTGGGTCTGGACGGCAGTACGATGACGCGGACTGTGTGTGCAGCTCTTGCGCCGCTACTTTGGACCCTACAAGGTAGTCCGACGTTGTGGTGAACTGGACTATGAGGTCGTGCCCGATGGCTTAACTTCGTCCCAGCGGCGCCGTGCACGACCCGAAGTTGTACACGTGGTGCGACTGAAACCTTATTACGCGCGCTGATTAACTATTGCGTATTGTTACTTTATTGCATGTACTCTTACACTCTTACTTGCATGTTGTGTTTTTAGCATCGGGATGATTGGGATGCATCGGGATAACATCGGGATGCTTTTCAGAGGGGGGTAGTGACACGTGCTGCGGTTGTTTTCACGTGTTTAAAACAGAACGCCGTTATCACCTTCCCATGAATCGCGCGCTTGCTGTGATTGTTTGTGGGGAGCGCCATTATCACTTTTCTGTTACGCGCAACGCAGGCCGCGTTTACCTTGCATGTCACTTCGGAAACCGTGTCGATCATTCTTGAATATTGGCATGCCTCACGCGTACATTTCAGTAGCTTCTGGAATTCTAGAGATAATGCGAGAACGCCTTATGACGCGTGTATAAAAGCCGACGTATTACGCCGCTTGTCAGTTTTTTCCGTCGACCGACGACTGTTCACGCCGCTGTTGCTGTGAATTGTGATTGGCCTTGCTTTGCTTCGCACAAGTTCGCCCAATAAACAGTTCGCCAGACATCACCTTGAGTCCTGCGTTCTTCGTCTCAAGTGCTGCGTGTCTCACAACCACGTGACAATTTCCTTCAGCCGTCGGTAGAATGAAAATACCGACAACTAATCTGCTCGACCTATATGACTGCTGAGGTCTGTGCTGTTCACAGAAGCAAAGGAAAGCACAAAAACACGCATCGTGGGATCAAAAGGTGTAATTGTTACACCATGTCTCTAGCGTGCTCAATAACCGTGATGGAAACAAAATCCAATCAGAAATCTAAGCGTCATACTACCCCTTATTTCGCTGATAAATTTAGACGCGATGCGCTGCATTTTTGGATAACGAGATTAGGTTAGCCCGCACTTGAAGTTCAGTCATTTAGTAGCGTCTAATATTATTTTTTATCCAGTATATGGTTGTCCTTTCTTTTTTTTGTACACCGTAGTTTCTGCATAATACGTCTTGTACAGGGGTGTCACGATATGCACTGTAAAAAAATCCAGAAAAAAAAGAAATTTTCTGGCAGCTGGCCTTTCAAATTTTCAAATTTTCTGTTTTTTACATAGGCGGTTCTCTCCTCCGCTACAGAAAATTTCTGTAACTTCGAATGCTTTTTCTGTTTTCGGTAACAGACGGCTTCTGTAGTTTTAAACAATTTTCCTGTTTCCAGTAACCGAATATTCTTAGATTTACACAAAATTTTTCTGGTCACAACAACATTCCGCATTTGAAATCTTTTGGAGATTTCGCGCAGTTCTCTCGTTTCTAAACCACGTGTTATGCGACATCGTAATATAGAACAGGAATTGAATATTCTATCAGCACAAGGAATATTCTATCACCAGCAGCATCGTGACGTCATCTGCTACCGAAGTTATAAAAAGACCCCTCCATCGGATCTGCCGTCCAGTCGGCGGTGGCACGTTGAGCAAGCGACTAACTGTTTCATGCTATTGATTTGTGCTGCATAGGTGAGTGCACCAGTACATAGGTGTTCACCACTGCTTTTGAAGTCTTTTTTTTTCCATTTGTCATTGGCCACTGCCGACTGAGTGCTTGCATTGTAATATATCTCGCCATGGCTTCCACGACCGATGTTATGAAGGCTATTGATGACTTCAAGCGCGAAATGCGCGCCGAACTCCGGACGATGAATCAGAGCATAACATTTTGTTCTAACACAGCCGATGATTTCAAGAGCGCTCTTGCAGAACTGCAAATTTTGACTGCTGAGGTCAAGAGGACAAGAGAGGACTGTGCTGCTTTGAGGCAAGAAAATAAGGACCTAGCGGAAAGGCTCACTAAAGCTGAAAGCAAAATCCTAGAACTAGAACAATACAGCAGGCTCAACAATGTAGAAATAAAGGGCTTGCCACTCACCGTTAAGGACAGACTGTCAAGGTTCCTCTCGAGCTAGCAGACATTGACATCGCCCATAGCGTTAAGACCAAAAACAGTAATGATGCTAATCTAATTATCAGATTCACGACCCGAACGAAACGAAACCTTTTTCTTGAGGCAGCAAAGAAAGCAAACCTGTCAACTGCTGATATTGGCTTCACGGGGCCCAAACAGCGGATCTACGTCAATGAACAATTGACGCCACACAACAAACGCCTTCTTGGCGCAGCCATCGGAAGGAAAAGGGAAACGTCTTGGAAATACGTGTGGACAAAGAATGGCAACATACTAGCACGCAAAACTGAGACTTCCGATGTCATTCGGATCAACTGTCAAGCTGAT
Organism: Hyalomma asiaticum; assembly: GCA_013339685.2. NCBI lineage: Eukaryota > Metazoa > Arthropoda > Arachnida > Ixodida > Ixodidae > Hyalomma > Hyalomma asiaticum. The sequence continues at coordinate 77,327,862 of CM023489.1, forward strand.
TTGTTGAGAATGACGTAGTCCGACGTCATAACTACTCATGCATGACTTGTTTGTTCTTTTCTCGCCTCTAGAAAATTGTCCGAGTACCACACCTCTTTTCACGCCTTCACTGCTTAATACACAAGCTGGCACAGAGAAAAATAAGTTGAAAATAATACATTTCAACATGCAATCTGCTGTGAACAAAGCTGACGAACTGACCCATTTTTTGGCAGGCTTGGGGAACTCGTTTGACGTTATCTGTTTAACCGAAACGTGGTATCGACATGATACTGATGTTCTGCGCATGCCCGGTTACAATTCTTTTTATGTTAACCGTACAGCGAAACGAGGGGGACGTGTTGCCCTACTGGTGAAAAGCAGGTATGTCTGTGAACTCTTATCTGAACACTGCTTTTGCAACGCTGATATTGAAATGCTGACTGTGAAGTCGGCCTGTCAAACATTTTCTGCCCTTTATCGCCCCCCTCAGGGCAACTTATCCACATTTTTCGACTACTTTGAACGCGAGATACTCTTTTCAACTCTGAAAAATTTTCTTCTTGTATAGCTGGAGACTTCAACATTGATATGGGCACTTCCAGCCCAGCACAGCAACAGCTGTCATTGCTCATCCAGGCTACTGGTTTTCACTATGTAATTAATAGTCCTACACGAATCACTGCTACTTGCTCTTCGGTGTTAGACCTTATAATTACTAATAGCGATACTGCGCTCTTTTCGGGCCGCATAGCAGTCGATATAAGTGACCACTTGCCTGTTTTCTTGTTTCTGGAAAAGCAAATCTGTTCAAAAGCAAATGCAAAGGCTCAGCGGCAACTTATGTCTCTAGAGAGGCTCGAGCAATTCAGGAACCGCATTGCTTTAGTGGACTAGGCTCCAGTATACAGAGAAAACACAGCTGAGGGTGCATACCGTAAATTCCTAGAAATTTTCTTTTATTATACAACGAGTGCTTTCCCATTGTTGCCGTAAAAACATCTAAGAATGCTCGTAAACCCTGGATGACCAGTCAGCTTATACGACAAGTGAAAAAGAAACACAAGATGTTTGCGACGTTTATCAAAACAAGAGACGCAGATGTACTGGCAGAGTACAAATCACTGCGTAACCGCTTGAATAGAGAAATTAGAGTAGCTAGAACTGCTTATTACAATAATTTATTCGATAAAAATCTCTCCAAAAGCCCAAAAGAAAAATGGAGACGCCTAAACATGCTTCTAAATAGAAACACGCATGGCAGGAATATAACAAGTTTAGAAATTGAAGGCAGCGAAACATCCGGTTCACATCTCGCTAATACTTTTAATAAATTTTTCTCTGAGGTAGGTCACAGTGATTTCAATGCTGGTGTCTCTGGTTTTCTCGGGGAGAAACTAATACCATCCCTATTTTTTGCACCAACGGATGAAACGGAAGATTCTTCAATATGCAGAAAGTTAAAAGATACCTGTAGTCTTGATGCGCACAATATTCAAAGTCGGCCAGTGAAGTATGTTCTGGACATAATTACGCCATGTCTAACATACATATACAACACGGCACTTACAACAGCTCAATTCCCTGCTGACATGCAACTAGCCAGGGTGACCGTGATTTATAAAAAAGGAGACACGAACATTTTGGGAAACTACAGGCCAGTGTCTATTCTTCCGTATTTTTCTAAGGGGTTAGAACAACTAATCCGCGTTCGTCTCAATGGTTTTTTTCTTAAACATTCTGTAATAACTGACTGTCAATATGGCTTTACACAGAACAGATCTACGGAGCATGCGCTACTTGTTCAAAAAGAACACATATTAAAGAATTTTGAGGCACAGCTTTTAACTCTTGGTATTTTTGTTGATTTCAGCAAAGCCTTCGACTGCTTAAATCACGACATTCTTTTTGCGAAATTAGAACATTATGGTATACGTGGACACGCCCTTAACCTAATAAAGTCATACCTGGGCTCACGATCTCAATACGTAGTCATTAACCATTACGCCTCACAGATTCTAAGTATTTCGAATGGCGTCCCTCAGGGTAGCATTTTAGGGCCACTGCTATTCAATGTATATATAAATGATGTTCCTAACATCAGCACTCATGCGAAATACATTATATATGCAGACGACACCAGCCTATTTTTCTTCTTCTAATGATATACAACATTTAGCAGAAATCGCAAACGACGCGCTCTCATCACTTGCCATGTGGTCATCAGTTAACTCCTTGAAAATAAACAAACAGAAAACGAAAGCAGTACTCTTCCTTCCTAAAAGAAAACAAGTACTTCTACGGCCCTCCTTATACCTAGGCGATACTGTGATTGAGTACGTGGACACCTTTAAATCGTTAGGAATAACGTTTAGCAGTACAATGTCATGGGAAGCACATCTTAATAATCTTTCTTCAACGCTCTCTAGAATCATAGGAATCACTTCGCGTAACAGATATATTTTTCCAACCAAAACTAAGCTTACTTTGTACTATGCATTTCTTTATTCCCACATCAGCTATTGCCTGCTAGTCTGGGGCAATACAACGTTGTCAAACATGCTAAAACTACAAACCCTGCAAAAGAAAATGCTCCGCGCAATTGTAAATGGGTCCTATGATTCGCCCACTAAGCACGTCTTCCTACAATATAATATTGTACCCGTAAATAGACTATTCGACTACAGATTTGCATGTTTTTATAAAACAATGATAAGAAAAAATGATTCCTTTTTATCTAAACTTATTCCACTTACGCTTCGCCACTCATCATACGACACCAGAGTACAAAGTAGTTATGTATTACCAAAGTGTAGAACAAACTATGGTTTTTCAATGTTGAGTTATATTGCGCCAAAGTTCTTGAATACCTCATCATATGACTGCCTAAATACCATGTCTTTTTCTGCCATTCGTAAGAGCATTATTCAGCAATCTGTGCTACCGTAATACCAAGTGTTTTCATGTCTTCATATACTGTATAAATCTGTGTTATTGTTTTACACTCGCAGTACTGTTGACAATTATGATACATAGGTTCTTTTGTCAATTTTGTTTGCCAAATTTATTGTTGTATATTGTATTTCTTTAATTCACGGATACTTACACGAACTCTCTGTACAGTGGTTGTTTCTGCTTGCGCCTACTGCTGACATGTAAGGATGGCCAGGCTCGTCAAGCATCGTAGAATTCGCTGCTTTTTTCTCGCCATCCCTAGTTTGTATGTACAAACTGAAATAAAGACTTGATTGATTGATTTGATTTGATTGATTGATTGAAGAAACCGCCACATGCCCACTTATTTCTCTATCTCACACAAGTACAGGTTCTCGAGATACACAAGGAGGAGCAATGTGGCAGTTTCCGCAAATAAGATATTCTGTTCCTGCTCTATATTGAAATGTCACCTAACTTGATTTATTGGAAACGGGATAACTACGAAAAGGCTCCAGAAAATTTGAAAAGTGGCCTGTCGTTGTGAAAAAATGCAGAAATACACTTCTATCAGTGGAAGCACATATATCTTTTTCTCAAAAATGCTATGAATCAGCACATTATGATTGTGGAGTGAAATACCAGTTTATTTACATACAATACAAAATTCAGAGCTTTCAGAGGGCTTAATAATGAAGCGAATTTGGGGCTCGAGCTGTGCGGCTTGCATCGGTCCTCTGGGTCTTCGGCAGCGTTTTCTAGGTTGGCAATGCCAATCGTGCTAAAAAACAGAAGCATCAAAATATTTTGAGACACATTCTTAAAAAAGCACCCATTTGCTCCTCATGAAAACAAACATTTCTCCATATGCTCATAAATCCTAAAGCTATAGTAACATAATATGTTTTGGGCAACATGCAAGAAAAATATTGACGTTAACTACAATAAAGCGTTGTAGTCACTTCTTCAACTAGAAAAAGTACTTCTAATTATTGATAGAGATATACTTACGCAACGAAAAGTACGAAACACTGATGATGCGCCGCACAAAATCCTGATAACAAAAATCAAACTATTATTGCACTTTGCTGATAATGACACCGGGCGTCCGACAGTTCAATCTCACGCTCCTAAAGAATTCCGCCAGCCGTCAGTTAACGGACAACGCGAACCACTTGTAGGATTTCAATTGTCCATGACAGTACTAATTTTAGGGGCGAAGCTCCTTAGGGCATGGGCTAGTCCCTCGCCGTTGTCGTAGCCACCACTAGTTCTCAGAATGACCACGAGATGGCGCTGCGGTGCGGCGCGCCGGGAGGCTCGCGCTCGCCCTCGGCGCGTGCCTCCCGGCGCGCGAGCTCACTCTTCCATCTCTTCCCGGCGCGTGCCTCCCGGCTCACTCTTCTATGAGCTGTCTTGTGAGAGAGGGAGCGAAAGGCGCGCGTTGACTATGGAGACGCTCTTTGATGAATTACTCGGCTGCCACCCAAAAAACGCGGGTTCGATCCCGGCCGCGGCGGTCGCATTTTCGATGGAGGCGAAAATGCCAGAGGCCCGTGTACTGTGCATTGTCAGTGCACGTTAAAGAACCCCAGGTGGTCTAAATTTCCGGAACCCTCCACTACGGCCTTTTCTCTCCTCTCTATCTCTTTCACTCCCTTTCTCCCACCCCCACGGACGCTTAGCCGTGCTCCCTACATGGGCTGCAGAAATTAGCGTCCTTTCCTAACCGAACCACAATCATCATCATCATCATCATCTTTATGATTGATTGTGGTTCAGGTTAGGAAAGGACGCTGAATTTCTGCAGCCCATGTAGGGAGCACGGCTAAGCGTCCTTGGGAGGGGGAAAGGGAGTGAAAGAGATAGAGAGGAGAGAAAAGGCCGTAGTGGAGGGCTCCCGAAATTTAGACCACCTGGGGTTCTTTAACGTGCACTGACAACGCACAGTACACGGGCCTCTGGCATTTTCGCCTCCATCGAAAATGCGACCGCCGCGGCCGGGATCGAACCCGCGTATTTTGGGTGGCAGCCGAGTACTCTTTCTTCGATGAACGCTCTACCAGCTCGCAAAGAAGGAGAACGCGCCCTCACCCGCGAGAGACAACGTTGACGCAGGCAGCGTCTGCTAGCGAGTTTCTTGATTAAAAAATACCGACTGCTCGCGCTGGAGAACCGTTCACCGGCCACCCATATATATATATATATATATATATATATATATATATATATATATATATATATATATATATATATATATATATATACGTATACAACATACGTATATATATACGTATACAGCAAACGTATACAACATTTTGGAAATACGGAACAGAGTTCAATGACGACACAAAGCACTTACAAAACTGTCACTTACCTGATCGTGAAATGTCGGAAAAAGCTGGACGAAAGGCAGCTTCGCTGAGAGTGACCGGACACAACCAGGCCGCGTTCAAAAGGAAGGAAGCACGTGAAGACAAGGACCGCAGCGTAAAAAAAAGGGCGCCTCTAGCTCAAACACAAATTTATTCATTATGGTTGTTTTGCTACGAAAAATATTATTCATTTATTGTTTAATCAGATGTATTTTTTTCACGCCACTTTTGGTGTACAAAAATACACGTGATCGAGCTTCTGTAGGACGCTGACCTAAAAAAAGAATTTTCTGTTTTTCTCTCTAACAAATTTCTGTTAGAGGAATTTCACAGATATTTTGTGTGTTTCCACAGACATTTTCTGTGGAAGTGTCTGTGATCTTACATGAATTTTTTACAGTGTGGCGGATTAGTCGAATACAGTATACAGCAAATTTCTACGCTCATTTCCGAATAGCGGGGCTACCCACAATTATTACTTTCCTCAGTTAGAGCAATTTCCCGTAAGTATTAGTGAGTTTTAGTATATCGTAAAGCAGCCACGGTGGTCTAGTGGTCATGGTAACTCGGCTGCTGATCCGAGGGTTGCGGGATCGAATCCCGGCAGCGGCGGCTGCGTTTTGACGGAGGCGGAATGTTGAGGCCCGTGTACAGTGCGATTTAAGTGCACGTTGAAGAACCCTAGGTGGTCGAAATTTCCGGAGCCCTCCACTACGGCGTCTCTCATAATAATACCGTTGTTGTGGGACGTAAAACCCCCTGAAATCAATTTATCAGGAAAGCAGCAAACGCAGAGATTGAACGTTACCGTTGAAAACGTTAACGTATACGATACCCTGCATGATTGCACTATTTTCGGAATATATTATTCAAAGCAAATTCTCTGCAAAGCGACCCGTACGTTTGGCAAGGTGGCGGCGTCAGTAGAAGTGAGATAGCTCGCTTGAGATGTGTCGAGACGTCGGCCTGCAATGTGAAGCCCATTCATTACCGCTAATGTTCGTATTTGCTTTAGCTTTGGCTAATTAAGCTTCACCAGCCATGTATTGGCGACAATGTGTCGGCGTTTTCAAGATACGGCCTCATTAAGTGGCGCGCAAGGCTTAAAATGTGAGGGCACTGGATTTCACAGCCTCCGAGATGAGTGCGCGGGATCACGGAGGCCATGTCGCTTTTCTCACGTTTACGATAGTCTCGTCGAGATGGCCGCACCGCCATCGGGGCGTTCTTACAGCGCAAGCTGTTATGAGAACACAACAAGGGCCATTTTTGGCGCCGTAGCTGTACGCCGCCATCGCCGGTGTCCGTAACCACTATCGCGCAAATTATAGAAAAAAAAATAACCAGGACCGAGGAGAATTCGAGCTCGTCCTCTGCGTGGCAGTCGAGCATTCTACCAATGAGCTGCGCCTGTGCTTGAAGAGCCATCGCTGAAGGACCTAAACAGGTATTGGCAGTGCCAGTAGGCTGTCAGAGAGAGAGAGATAGAGATTCTAGTTAAGGAAGTGAAGAAAATAGGGTGAAGAGTGCACGGTAACTGTCTCTCAGTGAGGACACCTCAACCGAATAGGCTGTCACGCCATCAAGGGGATTGGAGGAGGACCTCCGGAGCTGGGTTAGCAGACGACAAAATGGCTGCCCTGGCCGCCGCTGCCCTGTTCGTGTGTGCTAGCCCGATTGTTAGAGCGTTTGCAAGGAACAAGAACACGACAACCTCGAATGTTTCGTGCAGCAGTGAATAAATCTGGGCTCCGTGACGAGATAAGCCTTATTCTTTCTTGCGAGACGCGAAGTTCTGGAAAATACATGGTGAAGCTCCTCGGGCAAGCCGCGCTGCCAACGAAAGCCCACACCGTGCATGCTCCAGCTCCGCGAGTTTTTTTTTTTTTTCAAGCTACGTATTAAATGAAGTACTTTAGTCTGAACATTTCTGTAGAAATTCACGCTGTTTCGCTTGTACGTATTATCCGTTGGTGTTCTTTTAGTGCACGATCGAAGCCCATAACATTGCATGCGGGGGAGTCGCGTGCGCTCGCGATCTTCTGTTTGATAGAGAAGCAGTATGAGGGCCTTCGTAATTGAAATGTCTCGCATTAAAATAGGGCGCTCTATTATTCGTCAGGAAAGCGCTGTTATGAATCTTTATGGTGGGTGTTCAGTCATCAGCGGGGCCGCCTGCGTCCCATATGCACTGGGACGAAGTACAGATCGACCGTGTCGCGGGGTGTCCAGCAGTCGCATTCCGTTGGAGATTAAACGTGACTGACCGATGGCATTCGTTTATATCCATGTTAATAAAACCCAGCTGGACGAACTTGTTTCATAGTCCCGGTCAGTACATCGTCTTTTATCACCTGTGCGTCGCTTTAAAGTAGGGAAACATGCAGTCGCGGCCAGCCGGGCCGCTGTGTTTCTAGACTTGGCCAATACCGTCCGGACGGTGTTATTGTTGAGAAATTCTTCGACGCTTTGAAAAGTATGCATATGAGTGCTTAAGTTTCGAGATTCATTTTTCTGTATGCTGAACATGGAACACCCAAGCGACAACTGTATGGCTATGTCTGAGCATGACTGTTCGATTGTCATATCGAGTCGCAGTTTTTCCCAAATGCGGACATTCACCATAAGAAGGCTGCTGGCACATGCTAATATCTGTGGCAGCTGCATCCGCGGCGTAATGTCAGAGATTAGTTGTGCAAAGGCGGTTCAAACAGCTGCAACAGTGCACTAACATCTGTACGGAAATCTCAAGGTATATGTTACTAACTTCAGAAACTATAATGGCTAAACTCTGTGGATGTGTTCATGACTAGAATGTTTATCGTGTATATAAACTACATAAAATCTGGCAGCCTTGCTTTTGTTCTTTATATATTATACATGCTTTCATTCAATAAAGCCTTTACAAGGAAGCTTACTGGAAGTTTGTTCTGATTACCTAGCATGAGTGCACACAAGCTTGCCTACAGCCCTTATTCAGGCACATCTATTCGAAGCTTTATCAATAAAGTCATTGCCTTCTCCAAACTTATTACTTGGCTTTTTTTGCTTTATTTTCACAAAGTGTCTCAGTACAACAGGCTTTGAAAACTATACAGCTGCACCATCTCCTGGCTTCTTGTAATTACTTCTATAATGTTCAAATCATTGAGTTACCAAGGAGTACAACAGTCATGCCTAGCGATTGTAGAAAGAACGCATGTGTAGTTTGGAAACCCCACAATACTATCCATAATAACATGTTGTAAGGAATTCAAGATTGCACAGCGTGGTTTATGTCCTCTGATTGTTCATACACTTCCGTACCAGCAAACGTTGCAAGCTAAGCTACCTAACCTTGTACTTCACTGAAAAGTGTCCCGCCTTGCAGTATTCCACAAGTTATCCCATGTACGTCCCCGGACTCCCAACATTTTGCTAGTCCTTCGCCATGAAAACTGCAGCAACGCTAACAACGCCGCGTATCCTCCTCCAGGAGAAACCATGACTCATCTTCATTCTTTGTGCAAACCTCAAGAGACTGGAATGACCATCCCAATTCAGCTATGCTTCATGAGAACGCTCTTGAGATGACATCAGACTTGGTCAGTGACAGTATATCACCTGATACAATGCCTGACCGGACGAACTTTTGTTGAACTGTTGACTACGAGAACCCTCTTCATTTTCAACACATTGTCAAAGAACTAACCTATGTTAAATGAAATGGACACACCCACCCTTGATGTAAAGCCCCCTAGGGGACCTTTGAGCTATCAAAAATAAACAATTCACTATAGTAAAGAAAAAAAAATGATATGACCTAACCAATTAGCATGAGTTTCTGACCCTTCAAGAAATGTTGTTTTATATAAGCTTATTTACTGTGAGGCTGACGTGTGCAGTTGACACCGGAGTTGACCGAAATACTGGAGCAGCCACAATGATGGGGACCAAATGGGAAATAAACAGGGACGACTGACATGGCAGCTTAGTGTCATATTTCCTTATTAGCATTGGCACAGCCTACGAGGATCCTGTTCCTGTGGCAGCCACAGTGCAACACCATACCATCACAGTAGGGTTCACTGGATTTCTTTCTCCATGTGCACCATGGCTTCTGCATGAGCAAGAGCCACCGCTGATGGCTCCCTGGTTGTCCGTGCCACTATCGATAGGACAATTACCAGGATTCCTTTCAGGCGTTCTCGACAATGGATTATGTGCTAGAGCCATGCTAACCTATGTGCCATCTGGGAACACCATCCATGGCTTTTTGGTCCGTGGTATCCATGGCAGCCTAAGGACACCATCCAGGCTCGTAGCTCTAACAAAGAATGGCTAAATAGGCAGCACGAACTACAAGACCCAAAACGGCACAAGACAAACGCAGCGCTGAACTTAAAATGGAAGGTTTATTTGAAACGTTCGTAGTTTTAGAAACACATGGCATCATAAGTCATCAGTGAGTGCAGGCCGCTGTGATGTCACAACATATAAACACTTGTATTTTCACATAAAGACATATTATTTATAAACAAAATAGAAATTATTAAATTTGATAGACGCAATATAAACATAGCCTTGTAGATTTTAAAAACTTGGTGGGTATAACAAAAATAAACGCACTGCAGTAAACACGGCTACGATGCACAATATGATAACATGATGCATAATCAAACCCTGAGTACGAAATAGATATCACAGTAAATAATGTGAGATGCAGGATGACGCTTTCATTTGTCTAATGTGTGTATAATAACATGCTGTAAAATAAAAACCCCGAGTGCAAAATAGATATCACACTAAATAATGTGAAATGTGGGATAACATTTTCATTTGTGCAATGCATGTTCATCCAGTCTTGCAAAAATACCCTTTAAATGTTTGTACCCTGTGGGTCGTAGAAAAACCTGGGGTCTCTGTAAATCCCATATTAGTCGCTGCATCACCAGTCATTCTAGCTTTTCGTGTGGCAAAGTTGCCACAAAACTTGTCAAAAAAGCATTTCAGACACTTAAAGGTGAACATTTGACAGAGATCTGTCTGGTTGGGACAAAATTAAAGGTGAAAAAAGGGGGGACACCAACCAAATTATAATCATCAAAAGTAAAATTTACTCCTAAAGATGACAAAAAACCCGACGTTTCGGGTCCCACTCGGACCCTTCTTCAGGCGTGACTGGAAGGCACCAGACAGCAGCAGTGCTTATAAGGCCTTCCTTTTCTTGTTTATTTTTATTTTCTTTTTCTTCTTCTTTCTTCCTTCCTTTCTCACTTTCTCTTTTTCCGGTTCTTCTTCTGCTAGTGTTGAACCAGGTGCCGGAGTCCGCTAAAACAGACACTGTCTATTAGACAATGTCTGTAATAGACAATGTCAATTGTCTATGTCTAATGTCTAATGTCTATGTCTGAATGTCTAATGTCTACAGACAATGTCTGTAATATACAATGCCTATTTTAGTGGACTCCGGCACCTGATTCAACACTAGCATGACCACCCTCGGTTTAAAGAACCGGAAAAAGAGAAAGTAAGAGAAAATAAACACAAAAAGAAGGCCTTATAAGCACTGTTGCTGTCTGGTGCCCTCCAGTCACCCCTGAAGATGTGTCCGAGTGGGACCCGAAACGCCGAGATTTTTATCATCTTTAGGAGTAAATTTTACTTTTGATGATTATAATTTGGTTGGTGTCCCCCCCTTTTTCACCTTTAATTTCAGACACTGTCTTTTCATTTTGAGTACTGTGTCATTCCAGTTATTTATTATACACTTATGTTGTACATAATAATGTATGTGCAGAGCTCTTTAAAGGCAACTCCGGCACTTTTTCCACCATATTCTGATATCGCTGCTTTCCAATAGTATTCATAGCCCTGAAGCAGCCAGGGTTATTCAGTTTGCTCAGAAACTCACCAATAATTTTAAATAACCGAATGAACGATGTGTTCAAACCGAAACCGAAACGGATAGACGCTTCGTGCAGCATATGCGATGACGTAACCGCCTCCCCACCATCAGAAATATGGTGCTGGTGCCAGAAAAATGGAAGTGGCGATATCATTCAACGATGCATTGAGCCCTTCCGAATTTGACAGGGACGGTTTGAGCACTGAAGTTTCACCGTTTGGCTCTTGACCGACCGCCTGCTCGGGTAGGCAGCGTTGCAGGTAATGACGTCAAAAGCACATGGTGGCTCGCGTGGGAATCCGCCAAAAATTTTTAAATTCATTTTCAGGAAAACTAAACTACTTGCAACCGTCTGGCTTGGCATAAATCATTACACTACCGAGGAGAACATATACTGAAAATTTGATTCAGATCAATCGACAATGAAAAATCGCCAGAGTTGCCCTTGAGCAGAACTTTCACATCATTAGAAAAGGAAGCATTCGATTTCCCATGAGCCACACTCCCTAATGATCGTGACACTAAAAGTTTTGCATGTTCATTATTATTTGCAAGTCATGGCGCTGCGTTACTAAGCAACTGTGGGACGAAAGATCGAACGTTCACTTTATAGATGCCCAAAAGATTATCCTCCTGCTGCCATATGTTACACAAGGTGTCAAAAGCCCCAACAGCTGTCTTACTGTGGCTTTTTTTTTCTTTTGCTATGTCATTTTCAGCGTAACCAATAGAATCAAATGAAATGAAAAAGAAAAAAATCTTATGGTGATGAAGATTGCCCGAGTGCTGATCAATTGAGAAACAATTTATTTATATTAGCAAGTACTCGGAACAACCAGAGGCAATGAGCAAGTTGACGAAAATGTACAATTACACTTTAAATTGAGGAAAAATTTCCATCATAAATGGAACACCAGAGTAATTGCTACTGAAATTAAATTTCGGAGGCATGGTACTACTGCAAGAATATTAATGCTCATAATTATAAACATACAATTCTAGACACCGTAGCTTCCCCAAAAGAATTCAGTGATAAGTATTGTTTGGTAAGATAGAAGAAAGCGTGTTTTTAGATTTCGCCAAGCAGGGGTGGTACCATAAAAGTCTAGGAAAATGTAGTAGCTTTGGCGAAAGAAAATGGCTGAACTAGCATAAGGAAGTAATGCTAGGTAAGCTTGAATGGCTGTCAGACATATGCGCTGTCTCTAGGAATTCAACGCAACTCTGTGCCTACTTCCGATGAGCAGAATCGGTGATAGGTTGGGAAGTACACCTCCTTGCATCTGTCATTTGCTGCCCTCAATGCCTTGTTCACCAAGTTGTCATGCTGCCAAGCAGCATTGCTTTTGGCCTTATAAAGTAGTTGATAAGCTTAGCTCGTCAAGTACTTACTTGCAATTAAGGCAAATGATGAGGCCAGCTTGTACAGCTCTTTTTGGTTGTTAGCACTGGCCTGGAAACAAGTTCGAGTGTCCGCAGCTCTTTCAGGTGGTATGTTTTTATTGATTTATGATTGACTTGTGGGGTCTTACGTCCCAAAACCAGCTTTCATTATGAGACGCCGTAGTAGAGGGCTCCGGAAAATTTGACCACCTGGGGTTCTTTAACGCGCACTGACATCGCACAGTACACGGGCCTCAACATTTCGCCTCCATCTAAATGCAGCCGCCGCGATCTGGATTCGATACCGCGACCCTTGGATCAGCAGCGGAGTACAATAGCCACTAGACCACCGTGGCGGGGCAGGTATGTTTTTATACTATGCCTGTTGTACATATCTCATGCAGCAAAGAGACACTTGAATAAAGTAGTTAAGAGCGCATCCTTGTTATGTTGTCAGCGGACAGTTTTCAATTGTTATGTGCCACAGGATGACTGTGCACTTTTGTGACATCTGTAGTAATTTTTAAAATACGCCTTGTATTTACTATTTGTTATATTTCATGTACGTAATGTTTGTTATGTTGTAACCTGTACGTTAGAAGAGCTCAGTCATGAAGCCACCCATATGAAGTTAACTATAGGCAAAACACTAAGCTGTGCATGTCCAATGCACTCAAAAAATCATGCATGCACTCTATGAGTATAGTTATCAAGCACAAGTGATCATCTATAGTGGCAAAGCATAAATAAACAAGACACAAGACGAGAAGGTTTATCTCCTCTCCCCTTCTTGTGTCTCGTTTATTTACGCTCTACCACTATGAATGCACACCACATGGCCGCGCGGATGATTGCTCTGATAGGAGCTGGTTGTCCTTATCACATGCTGGCTTCAGTTTCACAGAACATAGTGAAAGAATTAAACTAGTGTATACGTAATCAACGATTGAGTAACAATAACAATGTGCAAAAGCAAGCTTCACAGATGCACCTGTAATACCCTGACTATATAAACTCTCTCACAAACTGTCGCAGATAGGCCAGCGTGTTAAATATTAAAGTAACGTTAACTCGGCTGGACAGGTGGATGTTTAAACGACAGGCTTCGTGGGTACTAGTGCCGTCAGTGGTCGTCTTAGTGTTCACTGCAAGATTGTGGTTGTTGCCCCCTTTTTAGAAATGTCACATGCTAGCAAGAAGCAATAGCAAATTCACGCGTGAGATTTCTGAGGCCCATAACAGTTCACTGTTGAAAGAGAAGTGTGTGTTGGTCTGTTGTGCTCTCAGAATCTTACACATTGAAACTGTCTTTCTGCTAACATGCCATGAATTACCACTGTTGCCATGCGCACAGAGTATCATGTAATGATGACCTTTCCATTTATTCTTTTATGTTGTATACGGTTGTTTCAGTATTTTTTATTTTGGTTTGTGTTTTTCTTGTGACGTGGCAATGTTCCGCATGTATTTACGCATGTCTTTTGCCACAGTTAAGTCGCTGCTAGTCAGCGCTGCATGGCGTGGTTCATGTCTTTCAACCCTCCTTGTTTCACACTGTCTTGCTTAGTGCACAACGGGGTGCTTTACGAAAGGGAACATGCGTGTGAGTAGTCAAAGCATGGCGCCGGCTCCTTATGGTGCGAACAAGTGGAGAGGAGCAGTTCAATTAATTATCGTGTCAAATATGTGTGTTTTGAAGCATTCGACTGAACGAAAAGAGAAGCCATTTGGCCATGGAGGGGTGCAGGTCCAACATGTAGTGGGCTACATGGTTGAGCATAGTTGGATATTTCAGCACGCTGCTCAAACACCGAAATGACAAACCAAAAAAAAAACAAGCCTGAACAGGCAAGCACGCTCATCCTGTCCACCCTTTTTGTTTTCTTTTATGTCATTTTTGTGTCTGAGTAAGCTATGCCTGGCTATTTCAACCACCAAGAGGTGACGCCACGAGCAGACATTTTTCATCCTGCATCCAACTGTTGGCACTTCAGGTAGCTGCAGCAGAGCACAACCCACACACACCGTTCCCCTCAACGAAGGACCCTTCTATGTTGCAACAAAATCGTTAACGTGGAAAAAAGTACAGATTTTCCGCGCCAGTTTCTCAAGTTTCTTGATGCATCTGCTGAGCATAATTACCTGTCAGTGCTGAAGTGGTGGATTCTTAAACATGTTCACAATTGCAGGCGTTTTACGTGCCAACCCACTATATATGATTGAGGCACACTGTAGTGGAGGGCTCTGAAAATTTTAAACCCCTGGGGTTCTTTAACGCGCACTGATAGCACACAGCACACCAGCCTCTGAAATACTCACCTCTACTGAAAAAGCGACCACCATGGCTCGGATCGAGCGCACATTCTTATTAAAATAAAGCCGAGCACCACAACCACACTACCACCGCCGCAGCCATTCGTAAGCATTTCTACTGCATTGCTGTCATGAGGCAGTTTACAACTACGGTAATGAATGTGCCAGGCTGGCACACAAAGATAGGACATCCCGTGCACTATGTTCTTATCTCTAGCGGTACTTCTGTGTGAATAAGTCGTTTTATCACTTTGCACTACTAGTATAAGTTTTACATTTGTACTTCATTATTGGGTATGCCTTGCTGTACATTCCCTGTGAAGTTTCAAATGATTTTAACTTATCGGTGTGCTGTTACTGCTGCGACTATTTTCTTTTTCTACGGTGCTGCGAACTAGTCAAGTGATTCAATGAGAACTTCTTGCCATAGTCTTTCTCTATGACGGAATGAAAGTAAACTTCACTCTTAGCTGAAGGGGGGGTAATGCGAGGGTAGGACAACTTCATTACTCTACCCAGAGTTATTCAACTCTAGGTGGGAGGAGTGCGGAGTCAGCCGCGGGGCTTACTCTTCCGTTCAAGGAAGAGTAACATGGTCTGCGAGCTCCCATGCTGCTTATGTAGAGTTAGAAACTCGCGGAACTCCAGCGTCCGTAGCGTGAACAGCGCCCAGTACTCCATCGTTCGCAAATATCGCCGCACAACGATATGCGATTGCAGCGTTGCCGGCCTGGACGTGGCAAGCCTCAACGTACCTTGATATCCTGAATATACAGTCCGACAAGAAAGAGTACACGCGACTCTCTGCGAGCGCGCCGCGTAAAGATTGTGCGTCGGCGCACGCAGTCGGATCGCGTCTCCGGACGGCCTGCCTGACGCGCACCGATCGGCACCGACAACAGAAAGCAAGCCAAGAATTCCACCACTGCACTTCTAGTACGCTGTTAAAGACGAGTGCGCGCGCAAGGAGACAAAACAAAAAAGCAAAAGCAAACGCAGGCGGGTGGAGAGATATCAACAGAACAGCGCCGGGCGCCGGTGAGAGGGTTCCGTCGGGCGCCAGTCTGCGCCAGTTGCGCCTGTGCCGCTGTGGGTGTCCGAATCAAGCTCAGCCGTATCGCGGATATCGAAATTATATGGCCAGTTGGCTGTGTGAACGCTGCATGAGAATGGTGCTGTTGAGTTGACACACTGTGCGTGTTTTGTGCGGGCAGTCTCACTGTGTTCTCTTCGCTGAACGCGAAGGTTGTGATGCGACGGCAGGGCAACTGATGTCATGCAGCGACAGTGATGGTTTCGCAATGCCGCGACGCGCAAAAATAACCGTGCAAGCTCGGCCCATTCCGGCGCACCCATGGTAAGTCATGCATTTGTTTGTTTGTTGGTTTTTATCGCCGCTGATGCATGTGTACGTGTTGTTCTACACAGCGCGCTGTCTAAGCGAAATTAAAGGCAAAGAAAGAGGCGTTAGGCGCATACAGGAACGACGCGACATAAATGCGCGTTTAGGAACACCCGTGAAGGCAGTACAGGCGTCGGAAGGTCGTTCGATCAGCTCACGAAATCGCCCCTTCACTGAAAAAAAAAATATTGTGTGATATTATTTCATGCGAGAAGGCTTCAACTTCATGCTTTCGGTGAATGTAAACTTACGCGAAAGACTGCGGCTATCGCAAATAATAATTGCTCGTGTAGTACGTGCTGATACCACGATATGATCATGAGGCACGCAGTAGCGGAGGGCTCGGGAAGTGTTGACCATCCGGTGTTCTTTTGATGTGCACTGATAACGCGTAGTATACGGGCCTCTCGCATTTTCGCCTTTTTCGAAAATGCGACCGCCGTGGCCGGGATCTAATCCTCGTCATTCCGGTCAGCAGCCGATGTGTTTATCACGTCGGCATGTGTCTATATGTGCATGTAACCCATATTTTTAACATTCGCTCAGTTCCGATAATCAGTTCTTTTGTTTTTCCCCCTCAGCCGGGCAATATGTCCACATTTGCATGTTATTGGCGCTTAGTAACACTGGGGCGGCCTTTGACAAGGCGCTCAAGTGCAACGTGTGTAACTGCGCGATGGACTTTACTAACATTGCGGACATTTTTAAAGTGCACATGTAACGTTGTTTCGCGTTTCATTGCGTTTGTGCATTTCGTATAAATGTGTGTGCCGCACAGCAAGTACGAAGCTCACAACAAACCACTTACCAGAATCTTACTGTTAACTGTAACATGTGTTTAAAAACTAGATTGCTATAAGAGAAGTGAAGTAAGCATTTTCAATGAAGATTTCATTTTTATGTGCACAAAATGTCTAATGGACCTCGTTATTTTGCATCTTTTCCAGGAAGATTTTTCCGGTGAAGCAGCGAGAGTTGCTGGCCCACCACTTTTTCCACAAGATCGATCATGGGAAGGCTTCTCTGTGCCTCACGATGTGCTGGATCAAATTCGCATACCTTTAAGACTATGAATGAACAATGGGACTTGTGTGGTAGGCTATACACAAACTGCTGGCAATCATTTGCAAACATTCTACTGCGGAAAACGTAGCACTTTTTAAAGACCCATGTGGAAACTCCTCCAATTCAACCTTCATTAAACCCTGACTGCTTCACAGCCTACTCAGCTTTCATTTAAGCTCATGCTACTTACTAAATGGATCAAATGTAGGCAATACTTAAATGCACGTCATTGCTTAGGTCAAAGGGGCTTTCCAGCCATGGTGCTTGGTATTCATTTATTTGGAATAGGAAAATAAGGCATGTACAATGTACCGTGATATTAATGTTAAGCAAGAAAAGATCCTGCAGGTCCCCCACACTGTGTGAATCGGCGTCATGTGAAGCAGTCTGCAAAGAACTTGCCAATGATGAATTCTTTGTCATTCAGCGAAGTGTTACGGGTAGAATCACGCTCCTTGTGCAAAATGCATGAATACCCACTCAAGATGTATGCTTAACGTGGGCTAACCAGGAACGTTGATAGTATGGTGAATGAGTGATAGCTCATGGTATGATGTAACATTGATACTCACATTAGTCCAAAGCACAAATGTCTATTTTGTCAAAGAAAAATGCACTATATGGTGCGTGCGTTGATGTGGTCTCAGAAGCATTGTTGAGATATTCCTAGGTATAGAGCAAAGTTGCACAATAGCATACAGACATATATGCGTTGCTGTGATAGTGGTCATCATCAGGCACGTAGGCAAGGGGGGGCCCAGGGGGGCCCGGGCCCCCCCCCCGAAATTCTTCAAGTCAGCCATTAATGCAGGGGTATGGAGGCACAAGTACAAGTAGCGCCGTGCGCATTTTAACAAATGAAAAACAAAGTCAAGGAACTCACTAAGAACAGCTACAAAAGAACCTTTATTCAGAAATCACTTCAGTTCCAAAAGCACGGCTACGCTTACCGAGAATTCAGTGTCCGGCTCCTGAATCAACACCACAACAGAAACACCACGCTCTCCCTTATGTCCGAGGCGTTAGCGAAACCATCGCCCGTATTCTCAGAAAAGAAGGCATCCGAGTGACTCACAATGCTACGAACACATGTTCTCTACATATTGCCGAAGGCCGTCCACCGAAGGAGAGAGCCCAAGGCACTGTATACAAAAATGCGATGCGAGCTACATCGGCAAAACGAAAAACCCCAAAGAAACATTTCGACAGCACAGGAATGACCTCCGCAATTTTGCAACAGATCGCAACCCGATAGTCGAACCTTCCCAAGATAGCAACAACCGTATCAATCTTCCTGATACAACTGAAACCAATTAACGGAAACAGTTACTGCTTTGTAATTGCGGAAAAAGAAAGAAAACTTCGCAACGCGGGACATTTTAATATATGTAAGACAAGCTTGTCGGAAATGAAATTACCAGAACGAACAAAATGTTGTCATACGGCTTCGAAATCGGAGAAAACGACGTTATCTGCCCGTACCTCGTGCGAATTTTCTTCGTCGCATCAGTTAAGTTTATGAAGGTGGTTGGTTGGTTGGTTGTGTCGGGTTTTCTGGGTAAAAGCGACCATGGCTACATTGCGCGAAACGAGGATTGTCATCTACGGTCAGGGCGCTTGGTAGTTGGATTGCTTCAAGGAACAGTGCAAAGCATGACAGGACATACAGAAAAGGATAGCGTTGACCCCATCGGTGGATTCCCTGAGGTGTCTTTCTTAACGAGAGGAGCGGTGTCTTTGTTGTTGCAGAGCTAGCAGACGGTATATTGTGAGCGTTATTTATACAGTCGCGTAGTGGCGGCAACTTAGGGAGCATTCAGGTGCTTTGTTTGACTGATAGCTGCGCGGCATGGGAAAACGCACGCGTCTTTGCCGCAGACGCACAGTTTTTCCATGAACGGACGGCGGAAGCTAACCGAAAGCTTGGAAAACGGGACTTTTGTATGGAAAGCATCGGCTTCGACGACCCATTAACCCGTTCAATCCCCCTGGCACATATGCGAACCCCACCACCCTTTTTTCCGCTGCCTGTGTTGTGGGGGCAGGCGCCCGCGTGGCGGAAGGAGTAAACAAGGTAAACAAACAGGGTAAACTGCACTTGTAGTTCTGCGGAAGTGTACTACAGGCGAGCCACGTTCATTCCATAGACAGATAACCTGAAAGCTTCCCTCAAACAGCGCTTTGCAAACCATCGGAAAACACTGCAAAGCTTGCAATTTGTGTTGCCAAAGCACGCCTGCAAGGGCTAATTTGAATCTGTTCAGCCGGCCTTCGATTTTTACTTCAGACATATGACAACAGCGCATATCGCTACGCTAAAAGGTGAATGGGAAATCTGGAAAACTAAATGGCAAGCCTTGCAAGAGGAGGAACTTCCCCGCTCTGCGACAGACGCTTTAACTGAATGCGACAAGCCCTCTTGACGAACGTTCACACACTCAAGATATTGGCGACAATCCCAGTGGGTACAGCTGCTTCAGAACGCACCTTCTCGACACTGAAGAGAGTAAAAACATATTTGAGGAACCGAACAGCTGAAGAGCGGCTTGATGGCCTGGCTCTTATGTGCATTCACTGGATGCAAGCCAGTGTCGACGAAATTATCACCGTGTCTACAGAGAAACCGCGACGCATGAAAATTGCAGCGTGAACCATTCCTTTCGGTCAAGCTGCGTGGTCGTTTTTTTTCTTTTGCATTGGCTTTTACTATATTGTAAAACCACTCGTAATGTCATTCTTTAATATTGCTTCCTAAAACGAATGTTAGCGTTCTGCATCTTTTGTGTCGTGAAAGCATCCGTGGTTTGGTTCTTTGTGGTTCAATAAAACTGTTTTCGCGAATATTCTGTTTTTTTCTTTTAAGAATTGCTGTCCTAAAGTGGCTCACGTTCTTCTCGCACGCCTGTAGTTGAGACAAAGTGTGAGAAATTCAGTAGAGAAAGCGTCCGACAGATATATTTTTTTTTATTTCCGGCACATCCGTAAGTGGGCGCATGTTTCCTTTGCATTGCTTTTTTTTTGTTTTTGTCGCTCCTCTTTCCGTCACTGGCTCTGTATGGCCCTTGTTCGTCCAGATTGCTTGGTTAGAAAGTATTCTTTCTCGTGCACACGCACTAGCTTTACTGCAGTGTCAAAAAACTTGCTTTCCATCTCGGATTAACTCGCTTCTTGGGTTGCATTCCACTCTGTTCTGTTTCTCGTCTAATAATTAAGCGCCTTCTATATTCCCGGGCAAGTGTTTGTTAAGCATTCTACAATAATGACCATGCTGTTATTGATGCTTTTGTCCCCCGCTTATGCAATACCCTGAGAAGGGCCTTCAAGAGTGAATAAATGATGATGATGATGATGATGATGATGATGATGATGATGATGAAGCTTTTTGGGCCCACCCCGAAAAAAAATCCTGGCTACGTGCCTGGTCATCATACATTAGAAATGCAATTCACATAACGCAAGCACCAATATAACAACTGCAGGTGCAATAGGCTTATTTACTCTAACCACGTTGGAGGAGCCGCCATAGTGGTAGTGTGCCTGCTTGGCGCCTTGAGGGCCCGTGTTCAATACCCCCCTACTGCTTCGTAGGCTGTGTGTGCATGTCTTTGTGTGTGTGTGTGTGTGTGTGTGTGTGTGTGTGTTATGTCTGCATTTCAAACGCAAGCTACGAGAAATGGTGTTCCTCTCTTGGTTTAAGAGCGAAGCTGCTTGAGCCGGTTATTCTGTGTCAATCATGAGCAGCAAAATGTGTGCTGATCCTGGAAGCAATGCGCCATGTGAGGTGCAGAAAACTTCATGCAGCGCTCAGTGTTGTGGGTTCGGTGCCTGCAGCCACGGTGTTTCATATGTCTATTTTAGTTGGTCCTTGATTGACATAGGCCTTATCAAATCCAAACACCTGTGGCGCATACTCGCATACTGTGGTCCAAGAACTACGGTTGTGAGCTATGCATGATTGCAGTATTGTTAATCATGACATATATGATGAGTATATCAGGTTAGCAATATCAAATATTTGTCATTCGTGTTAGTCACACATTTATACCTTACCTCCAAAATGTTGGGGTCTACCAGGCAAATGAGATAGATAGATAGATAGATAGATAGATAGATAGATAGATAGATAGATAGATAGATAGATAGATAGATAGATAGATAGATAGTAACTGTGTTCACCAGGAAGTGCTTCACATTTAATAATTCATCTGGTCACAACTCATAGCCCCAGCTAGCACGTAAACAGTTGAGTGCACTGATGTAGGCATGCCCATTATTGACAGTGGGATTATAAGTGAGCTGTAGTTGCATATTAGTTGTGTATTAGTTAAAGAGTGATGTCTTAGCCTTGTGTGTTTGCAGACTCTATGTACTTTGTGCCATCTGTCATCTGTTAGAAACGTACGAACACATTGGTGCACTGTTGTTAAGAAATGCATGCACCACCGAGCATCATGGTAACATTCAAACTATATCAGTAAACAGTTCTTTCACACTGTTTTGCTGCATCAAAATGCCGAGTATTTACGCTGTATTGTACACATTATTGTTCCATGGGCTCAATGTTCAAAAACAGTTTTGTGCATGCTATGAAGATGTATATCTTTGCAGTGACATGACAGTTGTTACTGTTTTGATTCCAATAAAATATTAGAACAAACGTTTGTTGTGTTGCTTGTGGTGGGACAAAAAATTTTCATGCATGGGAACTACAGAATAAAACTTGTAAGTGAAAATAAATCGCTAAAATAGTGATCTGTCATTGTTACTGCTGAAGTTCTACCAGGCAGATTTAACTGGTATTTCTTGCAACACACTGTACGAGAGAAATAGGTGGTGGAAGAGAACAGTGATGTTCAAACAACGACTGGCTGTTCATTTACAATTGCAGCATAGTTTGATGTGCGTAAGTGTAACACCAACTTAAGCATCAAGTGCATGGAATGCTAAGAATATTTGAGAGTATATGTCAGTGACTTTGAGCTTTGAGGATCTCCGCATCTGTCAGTCAGTCACCTGTGCCTGCTTTGTGAAATCTTCAGTTGCCAACAGGCATAGCGTTCTCCTCCGTTGACAACAGAAAATGCATAGACACTGCGTGTTTTCTGGAGATGGGTCATTTCACTGAAGAACAGAGTAACAGATGTTCTGTTTCTTAACATTGATACCGCAGCGTCTGTGTAAGAGGTCCAACGCCCACATTTGGAAAACAGAAATGCGAAATATGGTTTTAAAGAGGAGACCTGTCTTGCGTAGGCACCTTGCGGCACGGCACGCCTTGCTCATTCGTTTTCATGGTTACATGCTGTTCAAAAATAGGCGTAATTAGCAAGGAAAATAGCTGTCGCCGATGACCAGATTTAGTAGCTGAGTACAGCACATACGACGACAGCATGTCGCACCAAACAACGCAATGCGCGCAGGTATATACTAATTGCACAAACAGCTGATCGCCAAATCAATGTGGGAACGCCGCTCTGCCAGTGTGTGTAGCGCACGGTAGGTCACACGCGTATAAGTTATATATGTTGGTGTAGGGCACCTAGTGACGTACGCAACTTTTGTATGCGAATGCGGGTGGTTTTTGAACCGCTAGGAACGCGCTGGTGCCAGTGGACGCGTGCGGCTCACGGCAGCATTAATCAAAATTGCTGAACAGCACATGCCTATGGAATACGCATACTTGAGTATGACACGCTGAGATACCTTACTTTTAGACAGATGTTTGCTTACATTTAGCGATCGAAACATCTGTGATGCGTAGGGTAGCACGAAATTGAGCACCGATTTATAACGCGGTTGCCGCACGGCACGACGATATGAAGAATAATTCATAGCGCAGTGCTTTGCCGGTGGCTTTCTCACCGCCTCGCAAGTTCTGCATTGACCGAACGGAAACACATGCTCATACCGATCAACTTCGAAGCTCTTAGGTTCAGAAGTAGAGTAGCAATACATTCGGTAGATATATAAGGCCGCGAATAAAGCCGCCGGCAGAGCGTGTTGTGGTGGCGTGATCGGTAGTGTGTCCGATTGCTGTGCGTGCGTACCCGTGTTCGATTCTCATGTTGTTACTGCTTATTTTCGTAGTGTTGTATGTTCTTGATTTCGTTGATTTCTGTGTTGTGAAGTGCCCCTGTGATGTCCGGTACTGTTAATTAGCGTTGGAATGTTTACTTTGGCGGTAGTATCGACGAGCGATACAAGTGCCGTGCTTACACGAATCAGCTCGCTTTCCGCGTTTACTGGTCAGGGTGAGGTATTGTTTTTTTTTTTTTTCATTCGTGCTTCCGGATCAGCATTGTCTACAATTTCTTTTACACCTTGACGATTAATGAGAGCGTGGCTGCCGCTACGCTGGACCAGCCGCGCCGCATGGCACCGTACGTGTGCTCGGCACTGTTGCCGTGAAGAAAACAGCTGATCATAACGGTATTCGCTAATCGTAACGACGTCGAATATTATGTTGTTTCGTTTGAACAGGTAGTGTACTCAATATCCCGAAGCGTTACCAGGCGTTTCCATGGATTCTGTCTATATTTAGTGCTTAATTACACAGAACACCGCTATTTTCACTGGTAATACAGGGAAAGTGGAGACACTCTGAATGCTTTGCGCAGTGGGTGTTTATATGCTTAACGTTGTTGTGTTGTGTGCGCGTTGTGCATGGATGCATGTTTTATATATGCGATCTCTCGTTTACGCGCGTTCTCTTGACGTATTCGCTGTTGCATGGTACGATCGAACGCTTGGCGCCGCACCATTTTCTTTCTTTTTTTTCGTTACGTCCTTCATGAAAAGAGTGCTTGAACTCCTGCGAAGCATTACTTCAGTCCCCTTCAGCCAGAGTGACAGAACTCTGTGCGAGAGAGTGCGTGCACTCTGTGCGGAGAGTGCGCGCACTCTGTGCTACAGAGAGTGCCTAGCACTCCTGAAAAGAGAGTGAAATATGGGACGGGCGTTTACTCTGTCGAAAGGAGTGCCCAGCACTCTACTGCAGCTAAGAGTGTTGATTTGATTATCATCGTCTGCCCATTATGTATTTCTGTTAAGGTAAATCTGCAGAAAACTGCACTGTGGCCATAAAAATGAGCTTGCAGGCTAGTTTAAATGTGCACATCTTAACACAACCCAATGAACTTTTGAACCTTAGAAATTTCGAAAAAAAAATTGTTTTTGTACATCTGGCACAAACACTAATCTTGATGTTGCAGAGCAGGACTCCAAGCAGTCACTCTGAGTGGAATTTGACCAAAGCCATTTTAATGAGTTGAATGAGAAAGTGTCACTTTGCATTGCTGATCATAAAGGGCAAGTGTTGTCAGTAATAGACTGCGCAGTAACAGAGCATGCCGCGGGGCAACAGGGACACATTCTTAACAAAAACATGTGAAGTGCAAGTCACATGAAGTGCTTTAGGAGAAGTAAGATGCTATGACAGGGGTGTCCATTTATATTTCGCTCCAACTTCAGTTAGGTAAGTGACAGGGGACCTGTTTTTTTTTTTTTTTGCAGGCACACAGTATCAGACTTCGTCATCTTACTACCGCAACCGACACCTTAAATGGCAATTTTAATCACATGGTTCGCCGTAAGAGCTTTGCTACTTCATAAAATTGACATAATTGAAACATTGACACGGTTCGCCGGGGGAACTTACAAAGAAATAGTCCGCGATGCGTTGGAACAGCTGCCGTAACCGATACGAATCGACTGCCTATGCGGACCTTTTTAGCCGCAATCGAGCCTCATAATAACGATCGAGAACGACCATCACTGCCATGCGATCCAACACTTGAATCAATTTGGCTGAGTTCATACAGCTCTCCACTGGAACGACAGCACTCAGGTGGAACCTAGAAGTTTGATTCTGATGCGTCGATTACGAGTGATAGCGCATTCGGATAGTACAAAGCTGCGATCGGATCGATGGGCCGCAGTATCAAAAACGGGACTAGATTCAGCAGTGTTCGACTGGTAAATGTCGACTTGAGGCTTGGTTTCTGCCCATGTGAGACTGGTTGAGAAGTTCAACGTCAAAAAGACGCGATTGCTTTCTGCTAAGTCCGCGTTCCTGACCGCGAAAATAATGGTGACAGCGCTACATGTTTTAAAACCATCGTCACGTTCAACGCGCGGTGCCTAGCAGCAAATCCACAGCGTTAGCCGCTAGCTGCCCCCTACAGCACGAAATACGCCAGACAGTCTCGGTACATACCTCGGAGCGTCGTCTAGCTCGTCTAGTTCATACGCCAATTCCGTTACACGCACTGCTTTTCCTTACAACGCACAGGATCTCGCAACACATCGTTGGTGCAAGCTCACGGGCTGAAACAGCTTTTCACGTAGCAGCAAATATTAATGTTGCGGGCATTTGGTGGTGTCTGTGACTTGAGGAAGTATTTTGGTCTGATATACAATTCAGTGCAGCTCGTGACTTCATCCGGGGAAAGCGGCACGGGGCTTACGCCCGCACGTCCTATCTTTGCACATGCCAGCAGACACTCTTCAGACGGGTCGACCCTCGTCCGGGCTACCATATTTGATCGCCCAGTGCGCCCCCTATAGTCCGTGGGCATTGCGAATAACGTCCGCCGAGGAATCGCATTAAGAAATGTAATGTTAGATGGCAGAACGTCACTACACGTCGCGGAAAGTGGATAGCATAACGAGTTCGAGGAATCATGTGAAAGAACACAGGCGTGCATGCTTCGTAGCTCTGCACCCATTGCAGAGGCATCATCAACGTCATCATTATGAAACAATCTTCTTCAACTTTTCCGTCATCATTATTTCGAAGCGCTGCCTCGTGATGCAGTTTTGTTGTATCGTGCCATGCGTCACGCGGCAGGCGACGTTCGCAGCCCCGACACCATCCTGACTTGGCTCTTCGATATACCTGATGGCACCTCCTCGTAAGGTGCGGACCGCTGCTCAAGAAGCGAATCGCAGAGCTACGCGCGCGGCTGCAGCAAGACAACGTCGAGCACAGCAGACAGCTGTGCTGAGAGAAGCCCAAACCGCAGCTCGACGTTGATGCCAGGCCGTGAGTTCGGTTCGTTCTCGGGAATAAAAAAGGCAAGAGACTCTTTAAAATGTGCAATTATACAGATTTGCACGTTACAATACCGCAGTAATTATGGCGTAGTGGGTACTTCCCTACTTGGCGAAATAAGTGTTATCGAGCAGGGGATAGCCACCACCTCTACGCGTTTACAATGGCCTCTAAGAAGGTCGCTCCTCCATCTTACGCTGTCACTGTCGAAGCACTTATTATTGGGCTAGTTGGTCACTTAGCTTATTAAACATGTTCAGGCGTAAAAAGAAACGAGGAAGAGAAGAGAACGAAGGAAAGATACAGACGAGTCAATGTTGCCTTCTCTACTTGTGCCCAGCTCAGCAGCGCCCATGAATGTTTAAGTTCCAGAGTTGTGTTCGAACTTAAAATAAAGATTTTTGTTCAGAGCTGGAGGAACAGCTCTGGGCCGTCCGGCAAGCTAAAGATGCTGCCCGAGTTCAAGGACTTAGAGCCGCCCTCTGAGGCCAACAGCCGGCGTGTATAAATAAAGTCCACTTCTCTCTGCTCTTGTAAGTGACGTGCTAACGTTTTGAAGTATGTAAAAGGTAGGCGCGTCTAACAAACGCGTTCTCGCTCGCTTCTTTAAGCGCAGTGCAAGTGCTCCGCTGTCTTTTTAGAAACTATATGGGTCAAGCCGCTGCGCGAGGCCGTAACAGAAGCGCAGTATCGCCCATCGCATGGTGGTTATTTGTGTGCAAATACGCGATGTTAACCAACCGTGCCGTTAAACTCCGTCGGAAGCTGCGCCTGAGCTTCGATTTGAGCAGTCTTTTTGAGCAGGCGCGTCTCGCCAACTGGGCGTCTACTATGCACGATAACTGTGCGCCTGCTTGGGGTATTCCGTCGGCGTTGAATTAATCAGATAGCGGAATTGAAATGCTGTAATACAAGATATAACGGACATCCTTGCCACAAGGAATTTATGTCAGCCGTGAAAGCGACACTACCCTTACAGATTCTGTCGCACCTGATACAAAAGGGGGAAAAAAACAGCAAAATCGCATCGATAAGGTTCGCGAGCTGCCGTGCAAATAGTTCTAAAGTTGGGTAAATACCACTGCAAATAATATGTGTAGCCATCCATCAACAAACACAACAACGAAGCAGACGGCACGGCAGCTCATCATTGCAAACGACTTTAGTACATGCGACAGTCTGGTGATCTCTAGCGGTGAAGAGTACACTACAGCCGCTGCCTTCGTCGCGTAATGAAAAAGTGTAGTACTGTCACTTGCGTCACTGACGCTAAAAAACGGGAATAAACAAATCTACCAGAACGTTTGAAGCCGCAGGCACGAAGACTAGACAAATCCATGTCATACCCATCATTCCCCTGGCATCTTCACGATCGCAGCGCCAGTTTTCCCTCTAGTAATTTAGTAGGAAACTCTATGCCTTCAACATCTACATTGTTTATAAGCAGCATCAGTGCCGGGCGGCACTTTTGTCTTTTCTGCGCAGCAATTCCCATTCACTAGCTCACAGCGAAATAAAAAGACCATGTCACGTTATTTCTTCATGGTTATCTTATGTCGAAATAAGTTGACTATCAAATGATCAGGGATACCACAATATACATCGAACACGGTTTCACTAGTTACAGCATTAGTTACAAGGTGGTCAGGAACTGTCTTGGAATCGCCTTGCATTGTAGCATAAGTTTCGAACGTTTTCCCGATTAACGTGCACTATGTTGAGATCCCATAAGAGAATAATGCGGTCGCCAAGTTTTGCATGTTGTCTCGTGTACCATGCACTTTAAAGAATCTAAAGCATCAACAGCGGAAGTGAGAGGTACGTACTCAGCGGCCGTCATATGTGTGACATCCTCATGGGGAGAGTTCAGGATCTCTTAGGTAAGGCATTTTTGCTAACTTAATGCCATCGACGAAAAACCGTAATCCAGCCAAGAAAACAGACGAACGCAGGAAAACACTTAGGGAATCCAGGAAAGCGGCTGCATACCAACTGTTTATTCAACTGAGAAGCACTCAAATACATGAAGTCACGCGGTCACATGGATTTACTAAGATCTATCACGTGCAAAGCTTTGCAGGCGTGTACTGCTTCTTTTCCCGCTGATTTTAGTTTGCTGTGCTCATAAAAAGGTTTCCACAAAAGTGATTTCCTTTCTTCGCAGTGTTACAGAGCTGTCACTGCAGCATGGTTTGCCTTTCTTAGGTATGTGACAGGCGTCAAGTAAAGAAATAAAAAAAGCCCGAGATTGGCACGAGCGAGCAAAGGCGACCACAAGTGGTTCCATATACGCACCGTGTTGCGCATGGACTAAAAAAGCCACAGCATATCCACGAGGTGAATGATGATGAGTAGGCGAAGCTCCGGAGGTTCATCGGTAAAAACCGTGAATCTTCCGTGAATCTTGCCCAGTACATCATCTAAGACGTGACAAACACTGTGTGTCGCCATCTAGCACTCTCCTATCACACTTGAGCACGCAGCGAGCGCCTCCGCGCCATCTACTGATCAATTCACGTACTAGCTAAGCAGCACCGCAGCGCTCGGACGGACGGACAGACAGACAGAGACAGACAGACAGACTCCCATACTACGCGTTCCCATACATCTGAATAAAGCGAGCACCGCAGCGCCATCACGCCATCTAGTGAGCACTTCATAAAACTACAGGTGGCTACATACTATGTACGGAGGAGGGAACGACCCATGCCCTACGGAGCTTCGCCCCTAAAAGGTTGCCGGTAGGTTTGGCGTTCCTGTTGTATTTACTGCCCCTAGGAATCTAGGTGGGTTGTGCGCATGCATTGGGAAAGAGGAGAAAGCAAAGTGTGATAAGGAGAATCGTCATTGGCAATGCTATGGGTGTGGTGTAAGAGATACCACTGACGTGAGGGATAGTTTATTTAGGCCACATGAATCGTTGCTTAAAGGACAGAACCTGGGAACATTACAAATAATTAGTTACAGGAGCTGGTTCAAACTTGGCCCTTCATCGGAAAGAGTGCAAGTGTGTGCCAGGTTTCGATAAAATCAGTATCTTGGGCAGAAGCCGCGATAAAACAGCTCATGAAATACTTTAAGCTTTTCACATCGCTAAGAAAGGCAAATCGTGTTGCAGTGACAGCTCCGTGATATTAAGCAGAAAGGAAGTCACCTTTGTGGAAAAGTTTTTATGAGCCCAGCAAACTAAAATCACCGAAAACGGAAAACAAGTGAATAAAAGAAAAATGGGAGCGGAAGGGCAGCACATGCAAAGCTTTGCGCGTGATGGAATTTAGTGATAAGTCCATGTGACCACGTGACTGTATATATTTGAGCGCTTCTGAGTTGTATAAACAGTTGATATTCAGCCGCTTTCCTGGATTCCTTAACTGTTTTCCTGCGTTCGTCTGTTTTCTTGGTTGGATTGCGTTTTTTCGTCAATGCAATGCACCAACTAGGCCAACAGCGAGTTTTATTCAATGTCATCCTTGGCGACGATGGACTCCGCCATAGTGGAATTGACCCATCGCCATGTATTATGTCACTTAGGCAAGCCTCCGTGAATAGAAAAATATTTTGACAGTCTGACGAAAGGATTTCTTTGTAATCTGTACTCTAACTCCGAATTTTCCTACAACATATATTGGTCTTCCTGGAAAGCGTCAAAGGGACACGGACAAAAGGAAGGGACGCACACACACTGGCGCTACTAACGACAATAGTTTATTTCCTTCACCAGCCTACCTATACACCTGTTTGCGCACGATTGTCACGTGAACACTTATCGAAACATCAATAACATTGGTACCCAGGCAAGAACCCTTAGACAGATAAGCAACGTGCACATAGGTACTCAGTGAGGAGCATCAACACAACGCGCGCAGGAAATGCAACTCCTTTGTACTCAAAGATATTGACAGATTCTCTACAAACTTCGTTTTCATTTCATTTGGTTGTATTGGTTACACTATAGATGACATAGCAAAGGAAAGAAAAAGCCACAGGAAGACAGCTGTTGGGGCTTTTGACTCCGTGTGCAACATATATGGCAGCAGGAGAATGATGCTCAAAAGGGCATCTGACTTTCTAGATGCCCAAAAGGGCATCTAGAAAGTTCATCTAGAAAGGGCATCTAGAACATTCATCTAAAAAGGGCTTCTAGAACGTTCACTTTCTAGATGCCCAAAAGGGCATCTAGAAAGTGAACGTTCCATTTTGCCTCCCACAGTTGCTTAGTAACACAGCGCCATGACTTGCAAATAATGACGAAGGTGCAAGACTTTTAGTGTCACGATCATGAGGGAGTGTGGCTCATGGGAAACCGAATGCTTGCTTTTCGAATGACGCGACATTTCTGCTTAAAGAGCTCTGCACAGAATTATTATGTATAAAATAGGCATACAAATAAATGGAATGACACTGGAACGACTCAAAGTGAAAAGACAGTCTCTGAAATTCTTTTTGACAAGTTTTGTGGCAACTTTTCCACACGATAAACTAGAATGACTGGTTATGCAGCGAATAATATCGGATTTGTGGAGAACCCAGGTTTTGAAACAACAACATTTTCCTTTATTCCTTTTTTTTCGTTATCCGTGCGTGCGTGGAATACGGTAGACGCCTCAACGGTGTTGCAAACCTCAGTAATACGGTAGACGCCTCAACGGTGTTGCAAACCTCAGTAATACGGTAGACGCCTCGACGGCGGTGCAAACCTCAGTACGAAAATTTCTAGAACTCGCGCAGTTGTCCATTGCAACACCGATCTAGATGCTTCACATTGCCAGATTGATTATTACATAATTTCCTGCTTGTTTATTGCTTTATCCTATGCCTGGAACACAAGATGTACCCTACGATACTGCAACCTCGGGGAACGTATTGGAACCTATGTATATTTCTGTGTTAGCCTGTATACCGTCAGCTGCTTACCTATGCCAAGATTCTATGCATAAATTGTACAGACGTATGCGATTTATCTTCATCAACATTTACACTGTAACACCTCCGTGTGTTCGCTGTTCCTTTTTCTCTAACTATACCCATCCTTGTAAAAACCTCATTTGAGGTTGACAGTATACTGAAATAAAAAATAAAATAAATATGATATATAGGCCAAGGTGACTTCTTGTGATTTAGTTTTCCTGAAAATGGATTTAAATTTTTTTATTGGATTCCCATGCTGGCCACCCTGTGTTTTTCACGTCATGTCGTCGAACGCGGCCTACACGAGCGGGCGGTCTGTCAGAAGCGATACGATGGTACTTTAGCTCACAAATCGTCGTTTTCTAGTTCATAAAAGTTCAGTACATCTTTGGATGCCCTCGCCACTTTCATTTTTTCCAATGCTAGCTCCACATTTCAGATGGCGGGGGGGGGGGGGGCTTTGACGTCATCGCATACGTTTCGCGAACCCTCTACCTGTTTCGGTTCAAACACATTTTTCATTCTTTGAAATTATTGGTGAGTGTAAGAGCAAACTGAATCACCCTGGCTGCTGCAGAGCGGTCGGAACTATTGAAAAAAAGCAATTTCAGAATATTGTAGAAAAAGCCGCTGAAGTTCCCTTTCAAGCACTTTTGGGCAGCGCATACTGTGAGGCCGTCCCGCACAACCAGGATTCACTTTTGGCAATGGCATCAAACACCGGACACCTGTATATGTTGTACTTTCACTGCAGGGCGCTCCTGGCGAACAAAATCAACGCGGCTCATCACACACGTGAACTCGGATTTCTTGACTATTCCTAGGTCCTTCATGCAACGCTACACGCTGCCCGTTTGCGCAC
This sequence comes from Hyalomma asiaticum, assembly GCA_013339685.2. Lineage (NCBI taxonomy): Eukaryota > Metazoa > Arthropoda > Arachnida > Ixodida > Ixodidae > Hyalomma > Hyalomma asiaticum. Next base: position 77,360,022 of record CM023489.1, read on the forward strand.
GCAAAATGTGCTGCCCACGGCGTAGATAACGGCCACGCAAGCTGAAAATGCAGAGCAACAAGGAACGAAAGATCTGTGTTTTTGTGTTTATAACCACGCGCCGATGATAGGCGGAAAATTTGCGCTCTCGGCCTTAATAGTCAAACTAATCAGCCGGAAATGTAGGTTGTAACCTTGGCAAAGAGTGAAGTCACGCAAATTGGGCTGACTTAGTCTACCTCCAGTTGGAATGCTCTAAAGACATCCTATTACGAGGTTAAGCAACATTCCGTGCATGCTGTGTGATTTTTGTTCGCTTTTAACGAAGCCCTTGCTCTCGAATAACGCCGCTCGACGATGGCAGTCTAAACGGCACCCCACCTCCTACCTGAAAGCAGCGATAAAGCGTCTATTTTCTCTACTCCAACTAGGTCCACCAGATGGCTTCACAAGCAGCTCAAACGGAGGTAGAGCCGTTAGGCGTCCGCAGAAACCTATCATCATCACGAAATAAGTGCGTGCGTATTTCTGTGAAACGTCCAGTGGTATTAGCGCGTGCACACCGCCAAGCCATGGCAGCCACATGATACCATAGACTTGCGTAGCATAGTAAAGCAAGGGGGCGGAAAAGTGAAGTGAGGGTGAGGAGGAAAAGTAGGAGGTGAGAGAGTGAAGTATAGCGTAGACATGTACACAGCAATGTACAGCGAGGGGCGGGAAAGGCACGTGAGGATAGTGAGGAGAGATAGAAGGAGGCGAGAGGGTAGAGCATAGCATAACCTTGTATAATATAGTATAACAATCAGTGGGAAAGGCGCGAGATGGAGGGGAACGGCATCGGCTGAGGTGTATGCTCACCCTTCGCAACACTAGTGCGTAGCTGCCCGACTTTTTCTTTTTTTTTCAGCGCAGGAAATATTGTCTGGTGGTATCATGGTAGCTTGTGCCATATTCGCAACGTAACATTTTACATAGATATATCTGGCATGTAGGTACAGTATGCGATTCTCTATTCGTCTCTAAGCGCGGACGCAGATAGAAATGCCCAAGTGGTTGCTCGTATATTTTAGTAAATCCTGTATTCTCTAAAGACACTGAAAGATAATGTGATCCAGACTACAGATCTCAACAGTATCTACATTGCTTTAGAGGAATCATATTTACTACAGGAACTCGAATGGCTGAAAAGGTTTTTTTAGGTGCGTTCCATCGAAAACATAGACTGGAACGTACAAGGAAGTTCCAGTAAGGCTTCTGACCTCAATAGTTATGAAGGCCTTATCAACAAATAAGTACGGTGTGCGCAGAGCGAGCGTCAACGGATGTGGAAATCAGTCACTGCTGTCAACGATACGTCAACGGAAACAACACTAAGAATGAAGGCTACGTACCGATTCCTCAAATTGCGGCGGTGACCGGACCGCTGATCAGAAGAGATGTCCACCGCTGCCCTTATTTGCACGCAGTAGTACGTCTTCAGCAGCACGTACACTTGTGTCTGATCCCACAACCAGAGCACCGCTAGTGTCGTTCACACTTGAAATCACATGTCGGAGCCTTGCTCGACGGTTCTGCGCTGCACGCAGGAATAGAGGTAAGCCGAACGAGTGTCGCTATTCCGCTGTGTCCCAACGCTGTGCTCAAAGCTGGTCTGTTCGTTCGCACTTAACAGCTGGTCGAGTAGGAGGTGATTTCCCTCGCTTTAATCTTTTAGTTTTGTTTTTACACGCGCGCGACTCGTGGAAAGCCGTTAGTGCCCCGGATGTGTAACATGTGCACTCGCGCGCAATAAAGGAAATGCACATGTCGCGCACGCCAATCCGAGCAGCTCATTCAGCGTCTGCACTCTTCCACGGTGCCCTTCGCCCCTCTTTTGCTGGCCCGGGTACTGGGTGGCACTCTCCATTTTTGTCCAGCACCTCACGTTCGTCTCCGACTTCAAAGCGCCAATTAATGCATGAAAAAAAAAGCATACAATAGATCATTTATACCCTGCCAAAAAGGACAAGTTAAGAGCTCTGCGCGTAATTAAAATCATGTATGGTGTATTTTGAAAACGTTTTTTATCGTTTTATAATAATGACTATGCTGTTATTGAGGCTTTTGTCCCCCCTCCCCCCTTATGTAATACCCTGAAAAGGGGCTTTAAAGGGCCCCTAAACCACCCAGAGGTCGAAATTTAGTTTTGGTGTTGCTTTTGTGACGGTGTCCGCAACGAACACGTAGCCGCAAGAATTTTTCGAAACGGTGCCGAAATAGCGGAGTTACACGCGTTTGATTATTAAAACGCGGCGCTTTCTTGTTTCGCTCTCTCCTGCGCCACGCACCGGCCGCTTGCGGGTGCCACCTCCTCGCCTTGTGTGCCGAGTGCTCCTCCGAATGTCACGTGACATACTTTGCCGATGACGCGTATCCGGTTGACGCGCCTCCGCCCCTCCGCCGGGTTCCCGCGTTCGCGCAAGGGATTTGTTGGTGCTGCGCCAACGCTCTGTGCTAGCGGTATCTGTCGTGTTCTGACAGCTGCTGCAGTTTCTAGTCTGCTGTACCTGACTTGTGCTCGAGCAAACTGCGTCGCTATGGACCCTGCGTTGCGCCTCGAAAGACTCATCAGTGGCATGAACCGGTGACAGGCCGTGCAGAAGGAGGCAGGGAGCGCGTGCGTTTGCTAGCAGACTAACCGGAGGTCGAAGTTCTCCTTCGACCAATCAGCGGAGCTCGGACTCTTTTGACGTCACCAAAACCCACAATGTCGTCACGGCTAACTTCGGTGTGCCGGAAATGGCCGGAGAGGCGAACGGGGTTGTTTTTCAAGTTTGTGGCGCAGCCGTGGCGCGTAGCGCTGCCGCATTTGACACCGTTCATCGTGACGGCATTCTCAACATGATGCGCGTGTAAACTTGAAATGTTCAAAAAAATGTCGGGGGTAGTTTAGGGGCCCTTTAAGGTTCAATAAATGAAATGATAGACAAATCGGAGCACAGCTACACCGAACTAAAGAACCAGCGAACTGTCACGACATTTACGAAAATTTAAAAATTGCGTGAGGCTTATATCCGCGTTGCATGTGCGTGTATGAGGCTGGGATATGCGGGTATGTGCCACGCGAGAGGAAGAAAGAAAGAAGGAAAGAAAGAAAGAATTCGCTTGTAGCTCATACTGGCGTTGGCTTTATGGGCCCCGTAATTCAATTGTCACAACGTTCCCAACGCTAGTGCCACAAATGGATACTAGAGTCAGGTTTAGGACAGGCTCCAAGTTCGTGGCGTCGCACCTTGCACGCACACAGACGTTTTACAGCGTAAGCTCTTACGGGCTCGTTACAGCGACCGAAACTGATGATGATAGTGAGGTTTATTGGCGCAAGGGCCAGATGTGGACATAGAGTGCCAGGGCGATGACAGTGACTTGTCAATGGAATATGAACTGTGCGTTACGCAGTGCTGATAAAACAGATGTGGCATGGCTGTAAATGGGCCTAAAAACAGTCGCTGTAAAGTGCGTAAAATATACACAAAATAAAATTAGGGTAATGACAAATGATGTGTACTATGGTGATGTAAAATGCATTTAAAAACGATGATATGAACGTCAAATGAAAAAAAAAACTGGCAGCGAGCACTATGGTGCCTCAACAGAGCCCTTGAAACAAGTGCTTGGAGGCACGTGCTCATACAAAACTACTATCACAGCGGCATCCTCTGGATAGATGATGCGCTATGGACTTACTGGGCTAAAAACGCTCAATACAACATCCTTCAAGAAACCGAGCACTGCTTTTGTATTAAAGAGCGCCTCTTGACCAAGAAACATAATGGGATGTAGAGGTAGATGATAACGATATGCCAAAGGAAAATGTTTCTTTCTCTTGCGGCTTCCATACACGCCAGGCGGTCATGGAGGACGGTTAGTTTCCCGCCACATCTACCACATGTAGGAGGTTCATCACCAGTCAACAAAGAACTATGGGTGCCATATGTGTGTGTCCCATTCTGAGGCGCCATAATAGGACATCAGTTCGCCGTGTTCTCATAGCGGAGGCCCAGTAACCTAACTGTGGCTTAATCAAGTGAAGCTTATTATCTGTTTCAGTGTCCCACAAGCGTTGCCAGGGGCTTCGCAGTTTCTTACGGAGGAAAGGTTGCAGATCTGTTGCAGGGACAGCAGCTGTAGGCTTAATAGCGCGCGATGTAATTGACGTGGCCATTTGGTTAGTGTTAAAAAGCTGCTGCAGGTGTGCCCGCGACGGTGTGGCGCCGCCAAGTGACATGGTGTAGTGGGAGACTTTTTTCGGCGCACTAGAAGCGAAGACGATGACGAGCGCGCGCTTGGACGAGCCGAACGTGAAGCGCGTGGCCTTCGGAACACCGACGCGGATCGAGCGTTAGAAGCGACCGAGAGCGGCACGTCGACTCGGCAAGCAGACGCACCAGCTCAGTACCAGCCGGGACGTACTGGGTGCTCCTGCGGAGAACGGGTGTCCTGGACCGTGCTGGCTGTTCCGGGGTGGATGTGCGAACGGGCCAGGGCGCGCAACAGGAGCTGTGGTGTGGCCGGCCAACCATCTACCGACTCGTGGTCACGGCGCCACGCAGGTTCGTGCCCGGCACAACAACCTGCCGAGGGCGTGGTCACGGTGCTGCGCCGGTCCCTGCCCGGCACAACCGCCTGATGAACGCGTGGCCCCGGTGCTACGCAAGTTCCGGTCCAGCCGTCTGCTGAGAGCGTGGCCACGGTGCCACGTATGCTGCAGTTATACGCAGCCGTTTTTTGAGGGAGCGGCATCGGTGCCACGTCAGGGGCATCGTACCCCGACACGTTCCTGAGCGAGCAGCGCAGGATCTGCTCGTGCCCCGGACACGACTCATCGGGCCTCCTCTGCTGATGTCAGCGTGCGCCGCTTCTATAACATCGCTACTGTGAGTGGTGCCGACGGACATCTGACATCGGTTAGACAGGACGCGCCGTTTAGTTTCCTGAGCTTAGGGATCAGATTGTGTTGTTTGCCTTGTACTGTTTTTCCATGAAAGTGTATGTGCTGTCTCGTCCTGTCGATAAATGTTTCCTTGTCTGTGACTTAGCTGTCTGTGTCTGAGTCCTGGACCCACGAACGACCACACATGGGTTCCTCTGCTGAACTTGCGCGTGTGCTTTGTGTGCGAGAACGTTTTTACTTAGCAGAAAAAGGTCAGTAGCAGGGAAGAACGTGAGTTCCCGAGCCGAAGGGGTGGTCCTTTATTGATAAGAGCCCTCCGTTTGGCCATTAGGCCGAAGAGTCGACCCCGTCCGGTACATCTGGAAGTGGTTTGTCTGGCGAGTGCCCACCTTATCAGCATCGGACCACACAAACTGTTAATAGATGGAATGTCTCCGCACGTTCACGTGTGATAACGGTGGTGCTGGCCGCGTGACGTGATCGGCTTTGGCACCGTCTCCCCGGACCTTCGGTAATTACAGCCATGGGCGGGTCAAGTACGTTCGTGCTGGACACCTCGCGTCCTCTCACTCCTCCCTAGCCCAGGAGCCAATGGGGGAGAAGCCCGCTCATCAAAAAGCGCGAGACCCAGAGAAGAAAGGTATTCCTCGGGAAAGAACTCTCAGAAGAGAACCCTCTTTCTAGTGGAGTCTTGCGGAAGCAAGCTCCCTGTAAATACGTAAATAAACCTCCGTTAAGCTTTCTCTACCTCCGCCTCGGCTCTCTACTCCCGAAGTCCAAGTGCCTGCGAGTCGTCATCACCGCTCCGCAACACGCTACCCGCTGGTCGGGTCATTCAGCAGGCCAATCGCAACATTAGCTAGCACATTGCCCACAATGCTTCTATGGCCAGGCACCCAGCAAATGGTGACATGCTGGCTAGATACGCTGTACACAGAACGGAATACAACTCACTTAGTACAGGATTTCTGAGTTTGAAGATTGACGTTAGAGATTTTACGATGCCTAAGAAGTATGTAAATATAATTGCCTTTTGAAGTTTTGATTTCCGTATATGCTTCACAGCCAGCGATAGCGCATAGCCCTCAGCCGTAAAGATACCTGTTTCCAGGTGCAGGACACCGGATTCCGCGAAGGATGGTCTGACGGCTGTATAAGACACTCCTCGCATGAGACTTAGAAGCGTCTGTGTAGAAATCTGCGCAGGAGTACTTGGACTGGAGTTATCGGAAATGCATTTCAATATGTGCCTCTGGTGCGTGTTCAATGATCTCGACAAATGTTGTGTCGCAATCTGTGAGCTGCCTCTGCCACGGCGGTAACAGTTTCGCTAGAGCCATAGGACTAAGTTCAAGTTCGTTTCCTCATTTAGGTTCCTAACACGCAATGACAACGGCTTTCTCGCTGCGGGTTGATTTTGGAAAAGTGTGGCAGTGGTCATATCGTTATTAGTTGAATAAGATGGATGGTTAATGTTTGCGCGTACGTCTAGAAAATATGTGAAACTGCTATATGGTCGCTGCAGGTGAACTGACCACTGGTTCCCTCTACGTATAGGCTCTGGATCGTACTTGTCTTAAAAGCACCGGTCGCGGGTCGGATACCCATATGGTGGGCGGGGTCTAGGATTTTTAATGCATTTGGAGTTGCGGAATGATAAAATGTAGCTCTATAATCAAGGCGCGACTAGACAAGACTTTTGTACAAGTTCGCTGCCCCATGTTGTACGTGATAGAAGCTTTAGGAGGCTCATTGATTTCAGACATTTTGTCTTGAGATATTTAATATGGGGAATGAACGTGAGCTTAGAGTCTAAAGTGCTTCCCAGGAATTAATGTTCACTGCTCACAGAGAGTAGGCCTCCCTTGATCGTAATACTAGGTAGTGGTGTGACCCCTCGCTTGTTGGAGAAAAGTACGCAAGTACTTTTCTGGGTGTTTATTTTGAACCCATTCTCATCCGCCCATTTAGAAAACTTTATTCATTCCAAGCAACAGTTGTCGTTCGCAGACAGACATCTTGCATGATTTGAAACTTATCTGCACATCATCAACATAGATGGAATAAAACAATCGCGTGGAATTACTGATTGCAGAGAGTTCATTTTTACAATAAAGAATGTACAGCTAAGCACGCCCCCTTGAGGAACACCAGTCTCTTGGGTGAATGGTCTAGATAGATCATTTCCCACTTTAACGCGAAAAGTTCGGTTCGACATATAACTTTCAATCGTGTTTAACATGTTACCCTGGGTGCCCGTGGCGGAATGATCGCGGAGAATACCGAATCGCCATGCCGTATCGAACGCTTTCTCCAGGTCTATAGGAATACCGAAAGTACGAATTGTTTATGAATAAGCGCATCCCTGATTTATTTATTTATTATTTATTTATTTATTTGTAGCGAAAACTAACGAACCATATATTACGCCAGCCTTCAATAAACGCCCTTTACAATTGGTGGAGAGTGTGTGGGTACCCTCACAACAACTTCGGCCTCTTTCTATGCCCCTGGAACATCGCACCCGCACAGTGCCGTCTAACATGCCTCAGGACGCCGCCCAGCAAGCGCTTCCGCCCGCACCGACCGCATGTCCCGGTGTGCCTCGTGTCCGAGACCCACCTGTCTTCACTGGCGCGGATGGGACCGACGTGGAGGACCGGCTCACGATTTACGAGCGCGTGAGCGTGCCCCACTGTATGGTTCGTTAGTTTTCGCTACAATTTATTTATTTATTTATTTATTGGATACTGTGAGCCTAATAACAGGCCCATACAGGAGTGAAAAGTCAATGCACAGCCCAATTTCGCAACATAAAAACAGAACAAAGGTTATCACACCACTTCAACACAAAGTTTTTCGCGACATTGCTGCGTTGATGCGAACAAGGTGGTCTAGTGTCGACCTTCCCTCTCTGGAGCCACACTGAAAAGGGTCTAGTATGCTGTTACTTTCAAGGAAGCAGATTAGATGCCGGTTTACGATATTTTCATATAGTTTGCGTAGCCAGCTTGTTAACGCTATTGGCCTGTAGCTGGCGGCTGAGGACGTGTCCTTGCCGGGATGACTATAGCTTCCTTCCATGACCACGGAATATACGCAGCTGCCCATGGTATTGGAAAGAGTTAGGAGTGTTTTTAGTGTTTCGGGGTGCAGCTACTCAATCATTTCGTGCATTATACGATCGCCACCTGGCGCCAAGTTGTTGCAGCACGAAAGAGATGCCTTAAGTTCATATGAAGTAAATGGGCAGTTGCAAGCCTCACTGAATGAACGTTTACATTTAAGGGGCTGCCGCTCTTCGCGTTCTTTGAATCTTAGGAACGTTTCTGTATTGTGCGATGCACTTGAGACATATTCAAAGTGTTCGCCTAGGCAGTCCGCCTGATTTTCCAGGCTCTCACCTCGGCTACTTACCAAGGGTAGAGGGTGTGACTCCCGACCCATTAACCTTATTCCAAATCTTTGTTTCGTCGATGTAAGAATTTATACCGGAGATGTACCTATTCCAAGTTTCTTTCTTTGCAAGTCGGCGCGTTCTTCTGCCTTGTGACTTAAAGGGTCCCCGAAAGGTATTTTTGACATTGCGTCACTGATTAGGCAACACAATTGTGATATCATTCATGCCATAAATAAAGCGAAGCACCATGCGCTAAGGCAGCTGTTGGCTTATTTCTGTCGCCTTCCTCCTTACAACTGCTGTTCCTCCTCAACTCGATCAGCTGCGGAGTGCGCGCTAGCGACGATAGCGCCTCCCGCGTCAGCCGCACTGCCGAGCCCTCCGCAGCGACATATCGCCCCGCTATCTTTACTGAGGTCGCCGGCCTCGGCAGTGCTAGCCTCTGTAATAGAGCGCCGGCGACTCGTGTGTACGCCGCCTGATGCCGCGACGATACCGTTGGCTGAAACGAAGGAGCACGTTGTAGGAGCACGCTGTTCACAGCTAGGTTGGGAAAATTACGTGGACGTCACTGGTTACCGGCCAATTAGCGGCCTCCCATACATCGTTCGATAGGCGGGGGCGTTTAAAAACGCAATTTCGCTAGCCGCTGCGTTCTTTTGCGATGCGCGTGTTCAAAACCTTATTGTACAGTACACACTTTACGCAGAGCACTGAAATCTGTCCTCGAATGATCCTAATGACTCGCTCTACCGGATCACCATGTTTGCACAAAATCGTCAGAACCGTTTAAGGGTCCCTTTAACCTATTTAAAATCCGCCTTTTGCATGGTCCGAGTGCCCATGCGCCGAATCCGGCGCAAACGACCCGTAGGCATCGTAGCAGACGACGTAAGCGTCGCGCAGTGCGCAACGGTGTACCCGTTACCGAAAGTAATGATGCTCGGTGCGAGCTGGGCCGGTACGCTATCCAGACACACATTTTTGGTAACATCAAGTTCTCTCGCATCATCGTACGGTGCAGGCAGGCAAATGCCGCGTATTTGACACGGCCTTAGCCGCGAAGAACGCGCGAAGAACACATCATCACTTGTATTTCAGTGAAACCATTACTCCGTAATCCCGTAATCAAACAGTTTTATTTTGTAAGAACTGCCACGCATAGGCAAAAGCAGACATCCGGCAATGCACATGGTCACACGGATCAACACAATAACGAAATCTCACCCTACAAGATAGAGGTGTTATTCCAGCACGTTGCCTTTTGTATCCGATGATGGGCGACGAATACTTCACATAAGTCCGTGAGTTGACGTGGGGTTCAAATCATTAAACATTGGATCGCACACACACACCTCATCCCCGAATATTCCTCGTTCGTTGCTGCCATGAATTCCTTCAGTTGCGCTTCGCTTAGCGTTTTCATTGATCCTGGCCTCGTTGTACATCCGTCCATGACTCTGCCCAGGTATGCTGGTGCTCCGTGACTTGACAAACACTACTGGCAACAAACCTTACGCAGATTGAGCTCTAGCTATCTCTCTGCAGGCTTAATCGGAGAGAAACTTCGGAGAGTTGAAAAAGACACGACACGTCCGTTCACTTTCAGCGCACCAAGAGAGAGATTCTAGTTGAGGAAGTGAAGCAAATAGCGTGAAGAGAGCACGGTAACTGTCTCTCAGTGAGGACACCTCAACCGAGCGCACCAAGACGACTGGTTCATTTTCGAAGGGAGAAATGGAAAGGGGACGTAGTGAAAAGCAACAAAATAACAAATAACAAAACACAAAAAGTCACCAAAAGCGGTCCTCGCGTCTCTCGAGCATGGAGACAGCGTGACCGGGGCAGGTGCCGTACGCTTCCACGAGAAGTCACCCCCCACCTCTTTTTCTTTTACGCACGTGGTCTCAAACAAACCGGATTCCACCCCTCAACTGACCATGTGGGAAGCGAGCGGTGGCTGCTCGCCTCTGTGCCTTTCCCGTTCGGGCGGCATTTTGCGACGTTTTTAGACACTCAAGGCTTTCTCATGGTCTGCTCTTTTCGCTGTAAGTGTTCACCATGCCGGAGAGGCCTCCCAGAATTCGTACAGCTTTTCAAATCGAAAGTAACCGCAACGCCACTGTGCGTGTGTCGCTTCCTGACCATGTTGTGCCATAGAGAAACGCTGCGGCAGCGCACGACAGGTTCGGCGCGACGCCGTACAGCTTGTTTCGTGCCGTGTCCGCGAGAGGCCGCCACAGAGACATGCAAAAGGCGGATTGATAAGGTTTTCAGCCGTTGGAGAATTGCGAAGTAATCTCCAAGCTTTGTTTTTATTATTGTGAGCTTTCCAACATTCGTCGTTCCGCCATGGGATTCCACGCTTATTAGTCATTCCATCAGTTTGTTTAACACATTTCGTTGCAGCATCAATAAGAAAACCTGTAAGGTATGCCACAGCATCGTTTACACTAAAAGCAGCAATGTCATGTCAGCATAATTATGTGATCTCTCGGAACAGTTACCAGTTGGCTGATTTCACGTTCCATCAAGGAAAATGAGGAGTGCATGCATCTTCTTTTGTTAGGTTCAACATAATCGGGAAGTGGTCGCTCCCAAAGGGGTTCTTGAAAACGGACCACTCCTGATACGGAATTACGGTACTCGAGACTATGCTTAGGTCTGTAGAAGAGTATGTTTTGTTTGTAATGTTATAGAACGTTGGCTCTTTTACAGCGTAAGCTGTTATTGTCCGCCGTCGGTGTCCGTAACCGGTATCACCCAGATTTTAGAAAAAATAACCAGCACCGACGAGGATTCAAACCACGTCCTCTGCGTGGCAGTCTAGCATCCTAGCACTGAGCCATGCCTGTGCTTGAAAACTCTTCGCTAAAAGACGTAAACAGGTATAATGTCTGCCGAGGAATCGCATTAACAAATGTATTGTTACGTGACAGAATAATAATACGCCACTACACGTCGGGGAAAGTCGATTGCACAACGAGTTCGATGAATCATTTGAAAGAACACAGGGCTGCATGGTTTGTAGCTCTGAATCCATTACAGAGGGAGCATCAACATCATCATTACGAAACAATATTCTTCAGCACTTTCGTTATCAATATTATGAAGCGCTGTCCTTTGAAGCAGTTTTGTTGTATCGTGCCATGCATCACGCGGTAGGCGACGTGCGCAGCCCCGACAGCAACCTGACTTGGCTCTTCGATATACCTGATAGCGCCTCCCCGCAAGGTGCGAACCGCTGCTGAAGAAGCGAATCGCAGAGCTACGCGCGCGGCTGCAGCAAGGCAACGTCGGGCACAACAGACAGCTGTGCAGAGAGAAGCCCAAACCGCAGCTCGCCGTCGACGCCGGGCCGAGAGCTCGGTTCGTTGTCCGGAAAACGACGCCAAGAGACTCTAAAATGTGCAAAATACGATTTAGAACAGGGAATGTCGCGGGAGCCAACGTATCGAGAAGCGGACTTGTCTTCGTCAGGGCGGCAACTGCCTTCTCCAGCGTTCGTTTATGTACGCCTTTGAACCGTCCTCAGAAAGAGAGAAGAAGAGGAGCACGTGCGAACAATAACAAAAAAAAAGGGGGGGGGGAGGTTGGGTGCAGGGGTAGTTCGGTGACAGGTGTTAGCGTGACTAATATAAGGGGCTTTTTTAGAGGTAAAGGTCACTGACCAGTGTCAAAAATACAAAATGACGTTTCGGGGTCCGTACGGATCCCTTGTTCACATTGGAATGAAGGCAGAGCACCAGGTTCTTAAGTAGCGTTGAGCGCATGACGCAAAGTCCGGGAGTACACGTGGTTTAGGGTGCCAGATGATCTATTGATTGTGCTTTTTGTTGTCTCAATTATCAGTGATTCGAGATTGAGCCTCGTTGTCCAATTCTTCTCCGTGGCCATGACGTGCGCGTTGTCCCAGTTTATCTCGTGGCCCGTCTTCTCGGAATGCTCTGCGAGTGCATTGGTCACTGTGTGGCCTTTGGCGACGTCATTCTTGTGCTGCTTTAAACGCTTGCAAAAATTTCCGCTTTCACCAATATATACAGATTCACAGTCGGCGCACGGGAGGTTGTATACCACACCAGGGAAACGTTGCCGGGGGAGCGGATCCTTCACATTTAGCAAGTCACCCTTAAGCTTGCTTGTTGGCACATGCGCGATCTGAACACCACGTTTTCTAAACGCGCGAGCTATAGGGCCTCGCTTATACCTGGAATGTACGGAATCGCTGCGCGCTTGTGTGCTGACGCTACGCCATCAATGGTTTGACTGTTTTGCTGCTGGTTACGCATGATGAACCTTGTTGTCTTCTTAATAAAATGTTTGGGATATCCATTCCTGATGAGGTCATCTTCAATGGTCTTGAGCTCTTCCTGCAGGCTTCTTGTATCAGAACAGGTGCGAATGGCTCGTTGCACTAAGGAACGGACCACTGAGCGTTTGTGGGCTACCGGATGGACCGACTCGTAGTCAAGGTATCTACCGGAGTGAGTTGGCTTTCGATACACGGCGAAGGCGAGGCCTGTTGGCGTACGTTTTACAATTGCGTCCAAGAACAGAAGGCATCCATCTGTTTCTTCTTCCACAGTGAACTTGATGGAAGGCTCGATGCCATTTAGGCAGTCAAGGAAAGGTTGCACGTCCTTCTTTATGACGCAAAAGCAGTCGTCGAGGTATCTCAGAAAAACCTTGGGTTTCGGCTGAAATGACCCCAATGCCTTGTTTTCATTTGCTTCCATTGTTACATTTGGAGGCGTGACTGAAATGGATGCTCCCATAACGGTACCGAAAACTGGCCTGTAGAATTCGCCCTTGTACGAGAAGTAAGTGTTGGACAGGCAGAAGCGTAACAAGTTGCAGAGCTCGATGACGTCGAATGGTGTGCGGTCTGCCAATGTCGTGTTCTTCTGAAGTAACTGTCTGGAAGTTTCCACAGCAACGTCGACGGGCACACTTGTGAAGAGGGAGCAGACGTCAAAAGAAACCAGTACTTCGTCTGTGTCCACTGTGATGCTCTTCATCTTGTTTATGAAGTCATTAGTGTTCCGGAGATGAGTTTCAGTCTTGCCTGCCAGGGGAGCCAAGATGCCATGAAGATACCTTGAGAGGTTATACAGTGGTGACCTTGTGAAATCTACTATGGGCCTGAGAGGCGTCCCGCTTTTGTGAATCTTCGGTAGGCCTTGACTACGAGTCAGTCCATCCGGTAGCCCACAAACGCTCAGTGGTCCGTTCTTTAGTGCAACGAGCCATTCGAACCTGTTCTGATACAAGAAGCCTGCAGGAAGAGCTCAAGACCATTGAAGATGACCTCATCAGGAATGGATATCCCAAACATTTTATTAAGAAGACAACAAGGTGCATCATTCGTAACCAGCAGCAAAACAGTCAAACCATTGATGGCGTAGCGTCAGCACACAGGCGCGCAGCGATTCCGTACATTCCAGGTATAAGCGAGGCCCTATAGCTCGCGCGTTTAGAAAACGTGGTGTTCAGATTGCGCATGTGCCAACAAGCAAGCTCAAGGGTGACTTGTTAAATGTGAAGGATCCTCTCCCCCGGCAACGTTTCCCTGGTGTGGTATACAAAATCCCGTGCGCCGACTGTGAATCTCTATGGCTGTGTTCCAATGCTGGACAGCATCGTAGACAGCCTACCTTGGCGGCTTCAAAGACAGCTCCGCGTCCTTGTCGTCCGAGTAATGGAACGCGCCCGGATGACGTTTGCGCAACGAGGCGTCATCTCGCGTCGACAAAAGAAAGCTAAAAAAACGGTCACAATTTTCGTCAATTTTGCTTATTTTGTGTTCTCATCTACAAAAAGCTCAATGCAGCTCACATAAATTACGTGAGAAAGCGCCTATTTGCGAGCAGACGACCGCTCCGGCAAGGTTCGTGGATATTCAAGCATTCCTCGCAGCCGCCATCTTGTTTGGACAGCAAAGTAGCCTGCATCGTTTTTGTCTTCGTATGCTGTCTTCGCGAAGCTGTCTATTTTGCCGTCTACGTGAGAAATGGAATGGGACTTAAGATGGCCGCTGTTACGTAGCCGTCTATTTAGCAGTCTACCGTGAGTATTGGAACACACCCTATATATTGGTGAAAGCGGAAATTTTTGCAAGCGTTTAAAGCAGCATAAGAATGACGTCGCCAAAGGCCACACAGTGACCAATGCACTCGCAGAGCATTCCGAGAAGACGGGCCACGAGATAAACTGGGACAACGCGCACGTCATGGCCACGGAGAGGAATTGGACAACAAGGCTCAATCTCGAATCACTGATAATTCAGACAACAAGAAGCACAATCAATAGATCATCTGGCACCCTCAACCACATGTACTGCCGGACTCTGCGTCATGCGCTTAACGCTACTTAAGAACCTGGTGCTCTGCCTTCATTGCATTGTGAACAAGGGATCCGTACGGACCCCGAAACGTCATTTGGTATTTTTGACACTGGTCAGTGACCTTTACCTCTAACAATGTCTGTACCTGACCAGACGGTATTCCGTCGAACTCTTGACTAATATAAGGGGCAAGAGCCAAGGCTTCCAAAGAATCCGCTCCTTGTACATATCTTGCAAATGCATTGTGTGCACAGTGACAGAAAGCAGGGTGAAAAACGGAGCGCGCGCTCGGAACAGGAGTTGCTCCTATGGCATGTGTCCCCCCTCTTCCACCCCACACCACCCGCGCCGCACCAACAGCGCATTTCACCGAAAGTTTGTGGCTAAAAATATAACTACACTGTTTAACGCCGTTGTTCTCGTCGAACTGCATGGGGGCTCGGCACCTGAATGTAGACTTTCTGGGAGAAACACTGTTAGCTTGTGCATACCTTAACCTTTTGTAGTCTTTGTTAACCCCTCACCGTATCTAATGGACGCAAGGGTTCCCTTTGAAAGGTTTATGCCTGTAGGCTGGAGAGTACTGAAACTGTATATGAGGTACGATTCCCTGTATTTTCTGTCCCTCGGTGAGCGAAAGTTTCCCTGAAGTATGTAGAGTTTCAGTTCGTCGAAATTATGACCTGTCATATTAAAATGCTGCGCCACTGCCTTCGGCAGGTTATTCGCGGCGTCCGCGCGGTGCCCGTTTAATCTAATTTGCCTGTTTAATCTAATCTAATCGATTAATCTAATAATAAGAGGGGGGCGCATGCCATAGGAGCAACTTCGGTTCCTTGCGTGCGCTCCTTTTTTCTCCCTGCTTTCTGTCACTGTGCACACAATGCATTTGCAAGATATGTACAAGGAGCGGATTCTTTGGAAGCCTTGGCTCTTGCCCCTTATATTAGTCACGCTAACACCTGTCACCGAACTACCCCAGCACCCAACCCCCCCTTTTTTTTTATTGTTCGCACGTGCTGCCCTTCTCCTCTCTTTCTGAGGACGGGGGAGAGTGTGCAAAGGCGTACATAAACGAACGCTGGAGAAGGCAGTTGCCGCCCTGACGAAGACAAGTCCGCTTCTCGAAACGTTGGCTCCCGCGACATTCCCTGTTCTAAATCGTATTTTGCGATTTGTTCATCGATTCAAGCATCCATCTTCCCCTGAGCTTCTCCTCTAGTCTAAAATGTGCAGTTATACAGAATTGCACGTTACAAGACCGCTGTAATTATGGCGTAGTGGGTACTTCGCTACATGGTGAAAGGATAAGAGTTATGGAGTAGAGGATACCCACCACCTCTACTTGCACGAGTTTGCCAAAGCGCTAAAAATGGCCTCTAAAAAGGTCGCTCCTCCAGCTTACGCTGCCACTGTCCTGCAGTTACGCGCAGGCCTGGGTCTTTTTCTTCCTGTTTGCCCTTCCCCAGCCTAGAGTAGCAGGCCAGAACAAATTACAGCTCAGGCCGAACTCTCTCGCCTTTCTGTAAATAAACTTGTCTCTTCTAGACAAAGCGGAGAAGAAGCGATAGGTAAATCAACAATTTTGTTAATCAATTCGTACACCTCCTGGATTTGTTTTACATGAGGAAGGGCGCAAAGGCAACAAAACTTTGTTCAATGCGACGCAACAAAGAAACAACAGAAGCAGAAAGGAACATAACGGCAACTCCTCAGTGTATATGAGCGCGTGATGGGCGCAGCAACACGTTAAAGCTCATATCTGCTCAAGACGGCCTGAGCCAGTGTGTCCGCGTAGTTATCTCTCGGGATAAGCAACTATTGTCATGCATGTTTAAAATAGCTGCAATATATATTCAGCAGCAATCCTGCACTGACTGCGGCCACTTTGTCACCGCAACCTTCATCTCTTCTGTTCACCTAATATTCGGTGGCTCCCTGCGACGCTTGCGTGCTCCGGGGATCTTATCTGTTGCTCTGTTTACCAAAAGTTATCTTGTAGAGACATTGCCTTGCTAAGTAACTTGGGAGATGAATTGCAAAGCAAGATTACCTACCCAAACAGGCAAAGTAGAGCTGTGGGCCTAAAAATTAATATGCAGAAAACAAAGGTAATGTCCAATAGCCTTGGGCGAGCAGTGCGGTTTAAGATAGCTGGCGAGGCATTGGAAGTTGTAAGTCAATATGTCGACTTAGGCCAGGTAGAGAGCTCTGATGCCAGCCATGAGGCTGAGATAATTAGGAGGATAAGATTGGCGTGGAAAGCATTTGGCAAGCATTCTCACATAATGAATGGTAGTTACCATTGTCTCTGAAGAGGAAAGTGTATAACCAGCTCGTATAACAGCTGCATCTTACCAGTACTCACCTACGGGGCAGAAACTTAGAGGCTAAGAGGGTTCACCTTAAATTGAGGACGGCGTAGCGAGCAATGGAACGGGAAATGGTCGGCGTAACATTAAGGGACAAGAAGAGAGCGGAGTGAGTTAGAGAACAAACGCGTGTTAGGAACATATTAATAGAAAATAAGAAGAAATGGACGTGAGCGGGCCATCTAATGCGAAGACCGTTGGTCTGTAAGCGTAACAGAGTGGATTCCTAGAGAAGACAAGCGTGACAGGATGCGGAAGAAAGTTAGGTGGGCAGATGAGACCAGAAAGTTTGCGGGGATAAATTAGGTGCAGTTAGCACAGGACAGGGAAAATTGGAGATCTATGGGAGAGGCCTTTGCCCTGCATGTGGCGTAGACAGGCTGAGGATGATGATGATGATGAATGAGAAGAAGAAGTTTGAAGAAGAGTCGTATGAACGCAAGAGTTTTGGAACAATCATATGAGTAATTCGCTTCCATCTGATGTGTGTGTGTTTTTTTTTTTTTTTGCAATCTGTGGCTGCATTTGTATCGGCACTCGAGTTGCATCTTGAGCCGTTATAGGAACCATGATTATAGGAACCGTTGTGTAGCATGACATCAAACTTTCTGCACGCGCAGTGTATCCATGCGTTGTCTGTGTTTTTCTCTAGCCAGAGCTTGTCTTCTTATTTGATTCTTTATCGTATGATCATTTGTATGCACATGCTGTTGAGTGTTCACGGTGCTATGCGTATACGCGTGCGCGAGTTACGCTCACTGCGTCGTTTGTTTGTCATTTGAGCCATTTGGCTTTTCATAACCTGATTTGTATCCAACTTTGCTTCCTTTTTTTTGACACAGCGTGACTTCTGTACTCAAGGGTTTCCCTGTCTCGTTCTTGATCTTATGCGTCTTTCTTAAATTGATGCTTTGGCAGTACTACCTGTATGCCCACTCCTGTATGAGCCTTTGGGCTTATAGTATTAATACATAATAAATAAATCACTAGGTTATAAGATGCGAAGCATCTTATGGCGGAGTTCAATCCGGTGGTGGTGTGCGGCGTGACAACCCTTACTGCGCGTGCTCAAACCCTCTCCACTCACCTCTCCACTCCCCCTCTCGACGTGACCCTCTACACCAGAGTTCATATACTGACTCTATGCTTTGCACACACCTCCTCTGCACACACCTCTTCTCTACGTAATCCTCTCCACACACCTCCTCTCCACTCACCTCCTCTCAGAACGGCGGGCGTTGGCTATGGAAACGCTCTTTCTTCGATGATTGCTTGATTGTGGTTCGGTTAGGAAAGGGTGCTGATTTCTGCAGCCCATGCAGGGAACACGGCTAAGCGTTCGTAGGAGTACGGGGAAGGGAGTGAAAGAGATAGAGAGGAGAGAAAGGCCGTAGTGGAGGGCTAAATTTAGGCCACCTGGGGTTCTTTAACGCGCACTGACAACGCACAGTACACGGGCCTCTGGGATTTTCGCCTCTACCAAAACGCTTTACCAGCTCGCAAGGAACGAGAACGCGCCCTCGCCCGCGAGAGACAACGCTGACGCAGGCAGCGTCTGCTAGCGTCAAACCGATGCAAACGCGGTGTGCACCCCCCGTGCTGCTTCGCATCGCCTCATGGTCCCCTTTAGCGGAAGATGGCGCAATTTTTTCGCGATCATTCAGGACGAATGCAAGGAATCATGTTAGGGTTTGTACAGCGCGTATGCAAAATGAGGAAGTGTTTGAGGTTACCTTTTAAGTATGAGTAAATCATAAGCAATAGTATCCCTCGTGAGTCTTTTTGCGTGTAATGCTAGCGGTTGTTTTGTTTGTTGCTTTAAACTCCTGCGCATTGTGTGGACGCTAGCGAGGAATTAGGTTAGAGTTTGAAGAACAAGTGCGTAAATAGTGGCGGTGTTTCGAGCTAGTTTTATGACAGGGAAAATTGGCATCCACCTGTTTTGTAGCACAAGGCTACAAGGCTATCCATACGGATTTCTCATAAATGAACGCTTCCTAGTTGCCGAAAAATTCGTCCTGGTCCGGGTTTCGAACCCGGGACCAACGCCTAACCGGGGCGCTCGCTCTGCCAACTGAGCTAACCAGGAGGCTAGCGATTGACAGCGCGAGTGCGAATCTATCGACAACTCGAAGCCCAAGGGCGTCAGTATAAGTCAAATGAGTTCTGCGGAAACCCGCAAGGTGGAGTAACGTTTATGACAGGGAAAATTGGCATCCACCTGTTTTGTAGCACAAGGCTACAAGGAAATCCATACGGATTTCTCATAAATGGAGCTTCCTAGTTGCCGAAAAATTTGTCCTGGTCCGGGTTTCCAACCCGGGACCAACGCCTAACCGGGGCGCTCGCTCTGCCAACTGAGCTAACCAGGAGGCTAGCGATTGACAGCGCGAGGGCGAATCTATCGACAACTCGAAGCCCAAGGGCGTCAGTATAAGTCAAATGAGTTCTGCTCTAGTACGCGCGAAGGCGGATGTCGAGTACGGCTAGTGTTCCTGTTGTTATGTTGCATGAGTTTGTAATTGCTTATTTAGAGCACATTTGGGTATTTAACCTTTGCTCTAATGCAGCTCGACAGCTTTCTTTCGTCTGTTCACGGGAACATGATGACTCGCTTTGGCCACACAAAATTTTGGGATCAAAGGGTCAAGGAATTGCGAGTGGTTCTAGTTTAGATATATGAGCCCTGGTGGATTTGCAACATATTCCAATTGTTTACACATAAATGCACATGGCTCACGAAAGCTTTAAGTTGAAAGTAATTTTATAATCGTAATTGGGGTCTTCAGCGAATGTTTCCAAATGTTTTGAGGGTTGCTTTCATTTAATCTGTGCAATGTAAGGCAGATTGGTTTAGTTTTCGATTCGATAGCTCGCAGTGCGGGCAGGGCACTTCCCATGCCTGTAGTTGTGTGTGTGCGCGTGTGTTTACGTGTGCGCCCAGGACGACAACCACTAACCAGGTGTGAGAGCCCGGCATCGGAGCATCCTTCATCAGTACTGGCCCACGGAGAGCTGTCCGAACCCCGACACCTTGGGCGACCTGGTAGGTCACCCGAAGTGTCGGGGTTCGGTGTCCGGCCGGCGGTAGACTCGACCATCAGGTCGAGTCTACCGCCGGCGGGACCGCGGACGAAGCTGTTGGGACCGAAACGCCGTAGACGAGGTGGCGCCACCAGAGAGGCTCGTTGACGAAGTCGTCCGAATAAAAAGCCGGAAACAATACGGCGGACGCCTCGAAAACCGGAAACGAGCCGAGCGCTCGTAATCACTCCAACGTTACTTCAGCAGGGGGTGACGACTGACCTTCACATGAAGGAGTCCTGCTGTCTTGCTGTGTGGTCTGGCTGCAAGACTGGCCGCCTCGAAAACGTCGTTAATTAAAAGGGCGGTCCATCACCTTTTCCTCCAAACCTTCGCCACAGGAGGAGAAACCCCAACTTAGTCCTCCCTAGAAGACGTCATGGGACGACGCGGACCATCGGGAGAACCCCGGCAAGAGAGCATTCGGCAATCAGTTATGTTGTAAATTAACGTTGTAAAAATTTGCCCCTCCCAACTCTCCTCGTACTCTTCTGTCCTGCCCCGTGGACCCCTGGCCTAAAGGCGACACGAGTCCACGACATCGCGCAGTACGCGGGCCTCAACATTTCGCTCTCTTCTAAATGCGGCAGACGCGACTGGGATTCGATCCCACATCCTTCGGATCTGCAGCCGAGTGACGTAGCCACTAGACCACCATGGCGGGGCATAGGTCAGTTGGTAAAGCATCGGACGCGCAATTCGAAGGTCATAAGTTTAGGTCTGTGTCTTCGTCCACTTTAATTCCTCTCCAATGATGTCATAATTACTACACTGCGGCTAAAAGCTGCGAATCGCTTCCCCTATGCTTTCCTTATCATTTTCTGTTGGGCTCGTTGGTCTGTGTCCAACAAAGAAACCAGCCGCTGTTCCGTTCTCTTTTCGTTATTTCACCCACACTTGTGGCGATGGTTTGCCTGCCACTTAAAGCAAACATCTGGCTTTTGCCTGTGCCCCGTCTCTTCGCCAATTTCACACTGCAGCAGTTTTTACAGAATGTTCAGTGCTCTCCATATTAGACTAACTTTCAAACCGCCCCGCCACGGTGGTCTAGTGGCTATGGTACCCGGCTGCTGATGCGAGGGTCGCAGGATCGAATCCCGGCCGCGACGGCTGCATTTTGATGGAGGCGAGATGTTGAGGCCCGTGTGCTGTGCGATGTCAGTGCACGTTAAGGAATCCCAGGTGGTCGAAATTTCCGGAGACCTCCACTATGGCGTCTCTGATAATCAGAGCTGGTTTTGGGACGTTAAACCCCACAAATCAATTAACTTTGAAACCTACACTAATTTCACTGTCTGTCGTGTTTGCGACTCTCATGCTCTCCTGTTTATTGATCAATTGCCTCGTTTCCTGCGAAAGCTGTAGTACGTTATCCAGTGATCTTACCTACTATTTTTATTACACAATCCGTGATGAAGCATGTAAGGTCACCTCTCGCTTCCTTGACGCTAAGGTCTGCTCTCTCGGTTAGAGCAAATATCGGTTCTGCAGCGTGATCGTGAATTCGTCCGCATTCTGTTGCACCATCATTGATGGGCCTCTCCCATGTTACCTTATTTCAGTCTCGCTTCAGGCCTAGCCTGATTCAAAATCTTACCATCATCTAGTTACTACATCCTACCGTCGGCAGCACGTCCGCATCCGTTACGATACAAGGATCATCGCACAGTATGAAGTATATTTCTTTCTTTTGCATCCTGTTAAGGCCACTTCTCTCCCGTATTCAGAAAAAATCATCGATGATGCGCATATCAATGTATTTTCGAATTTCTGCCGATATACCCCCCCTGATACTGCTGCAACATATGCCATAGTCTACCACTTTCTGTTCTCCAGCCTGCTTTACGCCTAATTTGGATTTCGAGTCTCCCTTCAGTACACTACACTTCCCAGTATTTATCCGTCGCCGATTCGACGTGTTCATAGAATCTTTGATTAAGCTTGTCATCATATCTGAAAATAGGCGCGTAGCGCTCTAGCCCCTTCAGTTTAGTAGCTTTTCACTAAGTTACGTCATGAGACTGGCTATTGTCTCGTCAATGCTGTAATAGCCGTCTTCGTTGACCTCTGCACCCTCACTGACCAGCACTTTTACTCCTATTTCTCTTCTGTCAACTAGATTACGGTAACATAGGACGTCCATTTTGCACCGCTATAAAGTACTCACCTCTCTAATTAATCCCTATTACATCGCTTTTAGTGCCCGCTAATTCCTCAAACAGAGCTTGTAGAGTCGCCTCCTCAGACAAAGTTGTATTTCGAGGTTTGAGTCCACTGACGGCCGATCAAAATCCCGCCACTCTGAGCAGCCCCTGCTGCGTCACAGGTCTGACCGCCGCTTGGGGATGGTGGTCAAAGGTTGTTTGTTGGTTTAAAGGGAGGTTTTGGTTTTTGCGCCAACCTGAGTCACCAATGCTCCTCTGGTGAGGGAGTGTGTCAACAGCCATAATCACCGGGATAAGGCCTATTCCCAAGCCTTGTGCGGAATTCCATCAACACCTGAATCATATTAACCCGGTAGGGACTCACGCGGAATCACGGTTCCAACTACGTTTCTTTTGCCCACGACGCGAATGCCGAACTTCTAAGCCCTCTACAAAACCCACGACTGTTAAAGATTGGTGTAGAAAGCTAGAGAGGTCGCCTAGAGCGCGATATTCATGCAGGTCAAAGAAGCCGATGAGGTAGGAGCATCCGTAGCCCTTCACTGTGGTGTGCCTCATGCGGAAATCATAGCGTCGGTACGTGAAACATCTGCAATTATGCTTTGCGAAAGATAGCTGCGCCATCAAATACTGAAGTCAGGGTCCCATAGCGCAACAAGAATAATTTTTCTCGTGGTCCCGATCGTATATCGAAAGACATCCTGAAGCATTGTTCCTGCTGCATTACTCCTGTATTGTTCTATTTTTTTTACCAAGCCAACCACTTCTTAAAAGTTCCCTTATGGCTGAAACATGGGCAATGTTACTCCTATGTTTAAAAGCAGCTGCTCTGTTGGAGGAAATTTTATAGCCCTATCTTCGACATCCGTTTGTTGTAAAATACTGGAACATATTGTTTACTCTGCTGATTTTGAGCAGCTTCATAACTGTGGTGTTTTCATCCTGACCCAGCATGGTTATCGTGCAAGCGTTGTTAGCTTGTGACACTCAACTTACGCTTGTGGGACGTGGAACTTCCCTTTAACGACAACGCAATAGAAGATGCAGCTTTCATCGCCTTTACAATTATTTCGGCGTAGTCACGCATGACTTACTTTTTAACCTTCTGCTATTTGCCCTCCTGATTCACTATACGATTGGCTGAAATATTTTTATGAGCAACCGCGAAATATATTCCTAAACGACGTGACACGACTAACGGCTGTTGTTTTCTCGTCTCTGCCAAGTGGTTCATTCTGTGAAGCTGCTTTACTCACTTTACAGCGAAGCTGCATACCTCTCGATGGTCGGAAAATTTCTTAGCGTAAACACAAAACGCCAAGCTAACAAACGAAGGCAAACGACATGTGTCTGCCATCAGGCATACAGCATAGAGATCAGTATTCACGACTAATAATTCTGAGCAAACAATGACATTTCGGTGAAATTGCACTCATGTATTAGCTGCAGAAGCTAGTATTGTGGGTTGAAACAAAATTAAAAGAATATGTGGCTGATCCCTCTGTAAGAGGAAGATGTATAACACGAAAGGGAAATGCGTCTCCAGTGAAGCAGGTTATCGTACATCGATATCGACCTGCTCATTGTTATCTCTGTTTCGCTCATACGGCACCGTTTGACGTGGATGCGCCCACGTCCAAGCACCGCCTCCATCAGATCCATGACTGTGACTAATCCCTAGCGGTAACTGATGTAGTTTACGCAATAATTGGACACATTTGATAGTAAATCCCACACCACAACGGGATCAATCACGTTTAGTTGCGCCACATTGACCCGTCAACGTTGTTGCCGTATTTGGCGCTTAACGTAGCAGTTTTCTTGGTGCCATCACGGTCAAAATCTAGTCGGCGGAGAAACGCCACAGAGAAGAGGTGAAATGGAGCTGTAGTGCTGTGCAATGTGAGTCAACAGCATAGCTGACAATCAAGTGCCACTACCTTGTGACCGCGGACTGAGTTCTTTCTTCGTCTTTCTTCATCTTCTAATTCTTTCTGTCACTTTCTTCTTTATCTGATTATA
The DNA here is from genome assembly GCA_013339685.2 of Hyalomma asiaticum. Lineage (NCBI taxonomy): Eukaryota > Metazoa > Arthropoda > Arachnida > Ixodida > Ixodidae > Hyalomma > Hyalomma asiaticum. Next base: position 77,384,320 of record CM023489.1, read on the forward strand.
CATTCAAGCCTCTACTCCCTTTTGCTTCTCCTCCTCAGCCTCACTCATCTTTCCTACCCCTTGCTATGGTAGGCTGTAGATGGCTCTTCTGTTTACTCCCTCACCGACTCCTCATGCTCCTAAATTTACTCTTCCTCATCCTTACATCAGTTCTCCTCACCATCACTTCCTTTTCATCCGCTTGCTAAACTGTACAGTGAAAGGCGATGCCGTGTTCTATACCCTTCCTTCCTCCTTACCTTCACATCATACCTACTCACCGTCACTTCTTTTTCCCGCTACCTTGCTATGCTATGCGATTGTCCTCGGGGAGTTACGGAATCACCCTCGACCGGGAGCGGCTGCGCTATGTAGCATGAGGAATACCGCGCCGCCCTCGCTCACAGAGTTGGCTATCGGCGTGGACTGAAAACACCGCGCGGGAGCCCCCCTGTCCATTTCTGTTACCATTCTCAAAACTAAAGCAGCATTTTACAGCCGTTGCATTAATCCTGTGAGCAAACACAAAACACACCGTGGTTTAGAGACGCTATTCTCGCAGAGTACGTACAGTGAACGCCCACCGAGCATGATCGCCGCGTAGTGCCCTTCACAGGCTTATTGCGTGATCGACAGGCACTCACTGATATTAAATCATGTAAATCATGTTATAATATAGGGCTGTCTGTTCAACCCAAGGAGGTTTAAAAAGAAATTGGTTCAACGAAATGTATCGTAACACAATGTAGCCTCACTGCAGCGATGGATGGATGGATGCATTGAGCGTCCCCTTTGTAACGGGGCGGTGACATGTGCGCCACCAGGCTCGTAAGAAAATTTCAGAACTTCTCTTTTTTCCTTCTCTCTTTAAATTGTCCGCATGCCTTTTAAATCTACTTCAATCAAATCGATCATACTATAGCAAAAATGGAAATTCATAGGGGTCGCTGCGATTCAGTGCGATCGCACTGGCTAGCAGCGACCCCTGTACTGCGTGTCTGCTTATATATGTCCGAGGACAATGCTTAGGTTTCGCTGCGAGCAGGTTCCCGTGCAGTGCTTTGAGCTTTAGGCCGCGGTATACGAGCATTCGACAGTACGGAAACAACAGCTGTTGCGTGGGTGCTCCTATAAGAGCGGACTTGGAAAGAATTCACGTACATATGACTGCAACGCCTGCGAGAATTGTGATCGCCTGCGACATGTGCCATCTCAACCATTCAATATTTTCTTCTTATTCCTGAGTGTTTCAATATGATCTCTCGTCATAACGCGTGGCTGAAGCATCGCACCTTGACGATTGACGAGGGGGGAAGTGAAGAAAAACAGTAAAAATTAGGTCCTTGTATGCCTTTCCCGCCCTTGTTTTAGCCTTCATCAAATTGTGCTGCTTTGCTTGCATCAAATTGTGTGCTCCACTGCTGAGCTTCCTTTGCAATTAAATTTGTACAGAGAACATCGCTGCTGTTAGGCGCATCCTGTTTGTGCCCGGAGAACGCAAGCTTGGCTTAGAGAATTATGGCTAAAATATATGCAACGCTCATTTCGATAAGTCCCAGCCACGGCACTCAACTGGATGTACGCATCCACGAGCCGTGCATATATAGTTGATGGCATTCGACGAATCCGGACAAAGGGTCCAGCATCTATGAGTGATTTTATGGAAGATGATCTCTGGGGGTGGGTGAAAAAAGCCGTATTTGGTGGCTTTCAGGTTGTGTCGAACCTGCTACAAGGAAGGACCATTTCCGGCACCCGAGAAGTGCCAACAACCAGGCCGGCGCGGGCGCGCGAGCGTCCGCTACTATAACCCAACATCACAGTAGCAGAAATCTTCGCAAAACTTTGCTGCTCACGAGAGCTGAAGCCGATGATTGCTTGCATGTTCTCACTGAAGCCCCACGAAGTTTCCTGCCCCGCGTGAACACGTGAGCATTCGCAGAGAACTCCGTTGCGTTCGTCCGGCACCTAGCAGCAGCCTACCATGTTGGGTGGCTTCGGCGGCGATTTCTAACAATTCTCTTTCTGTCAACTGTAGTCAAGCACGCACCCGAAGCGAACAAGCCTTCCCGGTCAGTGCTCCTGGTTTATCAGAAACGCCGCACACGCATGGAGGTCTTCTGCTCGGCTCGCGCGCTTCTGAAGCAGACGAGGCAGCCACGTGATCCCTCGTACCACGTCACGCCGACCTCAGCGCCGGCTTTTCCAGTGACGGCTCTCGAGGCTTCTGCTTCCTATATATATCCTATATATGCTTCCTATACCGCTGTCACGTTGTACCTAGCATCCGGCACGTTTTTGTCAGGGTCAGCAGACTGAACGCACGAAGGCGAGAAGGGGTGACACACACAGACAACCTTCATTTCACACAGATACAGAACACACACAGAAGAATGGAAACAAGTGTGTCTAAGCAACACGCCCATTAACAAGTCCTACAGAGTCCCTGCCAAAACCTACCCGAGTCCCTCACACCGCGTCCGTTGACGCCTATATGAAGAGTGGGATATAAAGCCTCTCCTGCTTAAGGTGTTTATCAGACGCGCTGGCCCTGGAGCGTCGCTCGTCGCACCTGTCGGTCTTCTTGTCACCGCAGACGTCCTAGGGCGCTCCGCCGACGCGACGAGGTGCTTGAGCGTCGTCCACCTCGAGCGGGACGAGACGCGTGCCGAGGGCACTCCTGCCACGCCCAGGCCGCTCTAGCCCGTGTGCATCTGGCGGGGCGGATGGGTGGCGGGAAGCCTTCGCATGATCAGTCAGCGGCGCAAACGCTGACGTGTCCAGGTAGACGACGCTCGCCGAGGCTAGAACTGAGGCGGACTCCCCAAGCTCTGCAGTACTGGGGCTGCCCGACCTTCTGCCGTCTTGCCCGAGCTTCACACAGTGTGCGGCAGGCCTCCAAGGTGGCGTCCCCGAGCACTTCTCCTGTTTCTTCCTCGTCTTCTACTCCGTCGTCTTCTATATTATAACATTTCCTTCAGATTCTTTTCTCCCTCTTCTTTCATAAATTGTCATCCCTGACAACCGTTTATGAACACGACAAAAGAGAGAAGTGCACGGACAAATGCCGCACTTTGAGCATTTCATAGATTTCACGATGATTACTCAATCATTTCACTATGGCAGTCATTCTTCGTGCAACAACCGCGGAAATAATCAGGCTTAGCTGCTTTTAAGCCGACAATCGTTGGTTGCGATGAACTATATAATATTTCTTTGATACTTCGTAAGGCTAGTAGAGGTCTGTGCACGGGAAAGAGGACAGAGTTTAGACCGGACAGAATCGACGACACAATGCTCGCCCGTCTGTCACAGGCTGCTGGAGCAGCGCTGCTTCGTTTCTTCAATATTGCCGTGACGATTAGTCTATTCAAGTATCCCGCCAATCACCCTTCTTCTTGGACAGTTTCCGCAATATACCTAAGTGCGGTGCAGTGACTGGCGTTCATCTCGGCACGAGCGACCGGCTGGGCCCGCGGCTCGCATGCGCCACGCGCTAGAGACTGAGGTAGAACTGTTCGACTCAGCCATTAGAACGCGTCTCTCTTGTATTGCAAGTTGTGGGCACAAGTTCGCCCTTAATAAACTTCTTATTTTGTTAACCTGTGGTCACCAAGGTCGCTACAATATCATCCGGAAAGCGGGCAGAATTACTCACTAATCTAAGACATTATATATATATATATACGCTCAAAGTCGCCGAACTTCGCTAAGAAATGCTTCGCATTTAGAAAGTGCGCGCTCTGATAAGTCGGTGTATGGCAAGGGTGCCATACTGGAGGTGACTCGCCTCGTGAATGTTCTTTTTGCGTTGCCTCAAGCATTGTTAATGCGAAGCATTTCATAGCGAACATCAGCAACTTCCACAGTATCTATCTATCTATCTATCTATCTATCTATCTATCTATCTATCTATCTATCTATCTATCTATCTATCTATCTATCTATCTATCTATCTATCTATCTTATTTCACCGTTGTCATGTTTACGGAATCTGTTTCAGCTAGCTAAAACAGTTTTATACCGGAGTTTCCTGTTGCAGCAACCTTCAGTAATCTTCCATCGGCATGTATCATTATTTCTTAATTATGTACGCTCTTTTCATTCTGTTCTTTATTATTTCTTGTCCGCACCACTCCGTTGCTGTCATTCTGAGAGGGCTGTCACCCTGTCAAACTACTCACTGCAGCTGCTTTTTTTACTGCTCTTTTCTTTCACATCATCAGCCTGTCCACGCCCACTGCAGGGCAAGGGCCTCTCCCATGGATCTCCAATTGTCCCTGTCTTGTGCTAATTGGGCCCAATTTATCCCTGCAAACTTCCTGATCTCATCTGCCCACCTAACTTTCTGCCGCCCCCTGCTACGCTTGCCTTCTCTAGGAATTCACTTTGTTACCTTTAATGACCAACGGTTGTCTTCGCATTACATGGCCCGCCCACGCCCATTCTTCTTAATTTCTAATAATATGTCCCTAACACGCGTTTGTTCCCTAACCCACTCCGCTCTCTACTTGTCCCTTGATGTTACACCTACCATTTTCCGTTCCATAGCTCGCTCCGTCGTCCTCAATTTAAGCTGAACCCTCTTAGTTAGCCGCCAAGTTTCTGCCCAGTAGTTGAATACCGGTAAGATGCAGCTGCTATACACTTTCTTCTTCAGAGACAATGGCTTGATTTTATTGGTGGAGTTTAACGTCCCAAAACCAACTGTGATTATGAGAGACGCCGTAGTGGAGGTCTCCGGAAATTTCTACCACGTGGGGTTCTTTACCGCGCACTGACATCACATAGTACAAGGGTCTCGACATTTCGCCTCCATCGAAATGCAGCCGCTGCCGCCGGCATTCGATGCCGCGACCTTTTGATCAGCAGCCGAGTTCCATAACCACTAGACCACTGTGGCGGGGCAGAGACAATGGTAAGCTACCATTCATTACCTGACATTGCTTGCCGAAGGCACTGCACCCAGTTCTAATCCTCCTAATTACCTCAGCCTCATGGTGCGGATCAGGGCTCACTACATGGCCTAAGTAAACATATTTACTTACTACTTCCAATGCCTCGCCAGCTATCTGGAATCGCTGGGCTCGCCGAAGGCTATAGAACATTATTTTAGTTTTCTGCATATTAATTTCCAGGCCCACTGTTATACTATGCCTGTTTAGGTCAGTAATCATTCTTTTGTGATTCATCCCCCGAGTTACTTATCAAGGCAATGTCATCAGCAAATCTGAGGTTACTTAGGTATTAACCATTAACCCTTACACCCACCTGTTCCCAATCCGGCGTTCTAAATACTTCTTGTAAACATGCTGTGAATAACACTGGAGAGATTGTGTCCCCTTGTCTTAAGCCCTTCCTTATACATAGGTATCTTGCTGCTCTCCATAAGGAGGACTATGGTGGCTGTGGAGCCGTTGTTGATGTCTTCCAGGAGTCTTACGTAGTGCTCGCCTACGCCCTGATTCCGCAATGCCTGCCTGACTGCTGAGGTATCGACCGATACAAATGCTTTCTCGTAACCTATGAAGGCTATATATAGGGGTTGATTATACTCCGCGCATTTCTCTATCACCTTATTGATATTGAGAATATGGTGTACTGTTGAGTAGCCTTTACAAAACCCTGCTTGTTCCTCAGGTTGACTGAAATCTAAGGGGGCCCAAATTCTGTTAGCGATTCCCGTATACTAGCAGTCATTAGGCGTTGCGCCAGTATAATCGGCCCACCATACTTTAACTGATCTGCTGTTATCTGATCCTCACCGGGTGCCTTTCCCGTTTGTGTCTCTTTCAAACCTTTCATTACTTCCTCTGTCAGTACTGCTGGAATGTCAGCCTCTTCTAAACTGCTTCCTATTCTGATTATCACGACTGCTATAGATATATCTGTAAAACTCCTCTGCTATTATCGCGATTTCATCCCTATTCGTGATCATAATGCCTTGCCTGTCTCGTAGGGCATACATCTGATTTGCCTATGCCTAGACGTCGCTTCGCCGCTTTCAGGCTCCTTCCTTCTTTACAGCATGCTCAATCCGCTCCATATTATACTTTATTATGCCAGCTGTCTTGCGCCTATTAACTTCGAAAGCTCCGCTAGTTCTATTCTGTCAGTTGCATTTGATACTATCATGCGTTGCCGTTTTCTAATGAAGTCCTTTGTCTCCTAGGAATGTTTGCTAGTAAAGTCTCTACCGATCTTACCTCCTACTTCTATTGCACACTCCGTGACAATCCATGTGAGATTATCGCTAGCTTCCTGAATGCAAATGTCTGCTTCGTCAGCTCAATATCTGTTCTGCAGCGCTACCTTGATGATGATAATGTGTGGTTTTATTGGCGCAAGGGCTAAGGGTGGCCAAAGAGCACCATTGCATGTGATGTGATGTTGGCGATGATCGAAGGGGTAAAATGTAATATATAATGTGGCTGTAAATGGGCGTAAAAACTAATCGCTGTATAGGAGCGTAAAATATGTACAGCATAAAATTACGGCATTGGCAAGACAGGTGGTCTATGGATGTTCGATGACTGATAACTATGATAACTGATCGCGATGCTAAAAACTGGAATAACGACCTCAAATATTTAAAATGAGTACGATGGGATCATAATAAAAGCACAGGTTCTAAAAACACTCGTTCAACAGCACTACTGTCTCCGAAGGACCCTTGCATGCAAGGGCCTGGAGGCGAGTGCGAATGAAACCATCCTCGAAGCAGCTGTCTCAGTGTCTAAGAGGCCGTCCTACGAGTCTCTTGGCTTTATAACACGTAATGGACCGACATCTTTCAAAAACTTAAAGACTGCCTTGTTTTTGAAATAGCGGGTCGGTGCCTAGGAAAAGTGCTGGATGTAATGGTATATGGTATTTATATGCTAAAGCAAAGTGTTTTTTCCTTTCCGCCTCCAGCTCTCGACACTCAAACAAGACGTGAAGGACAGTGAGCATCATACTGCATTTGCTGCACGTGGGAGGTTCCCCACCGCTCAAAAGGTAGGAGTGTGTTTCGCACGTGTGGCCTATTCTAAGTCGACAGAGGGTCACTTGGTTACAGCGGTTTGTTGAATTTTGTAGCATCTTTCCAAAAGTGGCCTAATTACATGGAGTTTATTGGATGATTGGGAATCCCACATATGCTGCCAGTATGTACGGATGCACTTGCGGATACACTGTTTCATATCCGAGGCAACGACGGACATGGAAATATCACAGGAATTTGGTTCAACAGACGTGGCAATTTGTTCAGCCAGAACATTACCAGCTATGTCCCTATGGCCCGGAACCTAGCGAATCACTACATTCTGCTTGGACGCATACATGTCATACAAGATGTGGTACAGCGTCACCATCACGGAGTTCCGATGTCTCCTGAGAGATATCAGAGCTTTCAGAACACAGAGAATCTGTATATATAATTGATTCTGGCATTTTTGTGTCCTTAAAGGCACCCTGAAACGGTTTTGACGATTTTGTGGGAACATGGTTATCCAGTAGAGCGAGTCATTAGGATAATTTGAGGGCAGATTTCAGCGCTGTGCGTAAAGTGTGGAATTTACAATGAGCTTTTCAACACGTGCATCGCAAAAGATCTCAACGGCTAGCCAAAAGGCGTTTTCAAATGCCCCTGCCATGGACTGATCGAATGGGAGGCCGCTGATTGGCCCCGAATCAGTCACGTGCACGTAATTTTCAAAACCTAGCGGCGAACAACGTGCTCCTACAACGTACTCCTTCGTTTCAGCCAACGGTGTCGTCGCGGCATCTGGCGGCGTACACACGAGTCGCCGGCGCTCTATTACAGAGGATAGCACTGCCGAGGCGGGCGACCTCAGTGAGGATATTGGGGCGCTATGTCGCTACGGAAGGCTCGGCAGAGCGGCTGACGCGGGAGGCGCTGTCGTCGCTAGGGCGCACTCCGCAACAGATCAAGTTGAGGAGGAACAGCAGTTGTAAGGAGGAAGGCGACAGAAATAAGCCGATACCTGCCTCAGGGCATGGTGTTTCGCTTTATTTATGATGTGAATGATTTGACAATTGTGTTGCCTAATCAGTGACGCAACGTCAAAGAAACGTTTCAGGGACCCTTTAATATGTTTCACTGCTGAAGGTAATGCGTATGCTTCTCCGGTAAATATGCTTGTTTGCGGATGCAGGACCTTGGCCTCTGGAAAAGATGGCCCAAACGCAGCGTATCAAACACCAGAAGAAGACTTGGACGCATCGGTATAAAACTCGGGGCAAGCATATTTGTGTTGTAGTTCTAAGAATTGCATTTTAATTTGTGACGGCGGAGCATGTTTTGTAACGTATAGAAAGGATAAATCGGTGTGGATAACCTGCCACTTCCATGGTGGGATGGGTGCCGGTTGTGGCATTATGTTATATTCGAGGATTTCGACGCCCATTTCCTCCGCCACATCCCTGACACGCAGCGAGAAAGGTACTCTCATTGTAGGACGGTTGCGGAAGAGTTGCGAGCTGGATAGATCGTTGATAACAGGATATACGGGGTGTTCATTCTTTGCATTCACTCTAATATAATACATTAAAGCAAAGTATGCTCTCTACAGGTGAAGTGACCATTCGTCTAATTCCACGTACAGGCTTTCCAAGGGGCTTGTCCTGAAAGCCCCTGTGGCAAGCCCAATGCCTAAGTGATGGACAGGGTCCAACATTTTAAGGGCACTCGGAGAAGCAGAATCGTAAACTATGGACCTATAGTCCAGGCGTGACCGTACGAGGCTCTTGTACAAATTCAAGAGACATTTTGTATCACTGCCCCATGTGGTACATGACAGCAGCTTTAGAATTTTCATTGCTTTAAAGCATTTGCACTTTAGATATTTAATGTGCGCAACAAAAGAGTTTCTTTTCTAGTATTAAACCAAGAAATATATGTTTCATTCTTACAGGTATACGGTGACCCTGCAAGTCAATGTCAGGATCAGGGTAAAGGTGCCTGTTTCTAGGAAAGAGAACACAGGTACTCTTTTGTGCGTTTAGGCTAAAGCTGTTTTCTTCTGCCCATCTGCAGACTCGGTTCAGACCGAGCTGAATCTGCCGTTCGCATATTGCAAGGTTACACGATTTAAATCCAATTTGTATGTCGTCGACATAAGTACAATAGAACATGTTTCGCGGTATGCACAAGTGCAAAGAATTTATTTTTATAATAAAAAGAAGATGACTGGGTTTTAATGGCGCCAGGGCCAGTCTTGGCCAAAGAGCGCCATTTCAATGATCATGTATGACAAGCGAGTTAAAAGCATTCGATGGTATGGCGTTACGGGGCTGTAAAATGGCCTATAATTGAATCGCTGCAAAGAAGCATAAAAAGGTAGATGCTATAAAATTGTGGCGGTGAAACACATGATGGTCTATGGTGATAATGTGAGCGTAAAATTACCGCAAATGCCTGCACAAGGCCTTGCGCCCATAGGCTGGGAGGCAAGTGCTTTCGGTTAAAATTACTACCGCAGCAACTTCCTCTCGCAGGAGGCCGTACTACGGATGTCCGGGGTATAACATAAAAACTGTGAGCAAACAGACAATGAAGCCTAGGAAAGCATAGGGGGTGTGTGTGTGTGTACAAGTAACTCCCCCTATGCTTTCCTAGGCTTCATTGTCTGTTTGCTCATTAAGTTGTTTCTAACAAATAAAGAACGAGCCCTTGAACCCTTCCCTTTCGTTATTTCATAGCTTGGGTCTCGTTGCGGCAGACTTGGTGTCTTAGGTAGCATGCGAGGACTTATTGGGCAGCAGCTACCTCATCTAAGTTCACGTTCTACGTGATGCCTCCTGGCAAGAAAGTGTGTTCCACACACGCCGCCTTGGCCATGAGTGGCGCTGCCTAACACTCCCAGGATAATACGTACATAAATACACAATAAAGTGGACGGGGGGACGACCGCCTTCGTAGCTCAGTTGGTAGAGCATCGGACGCGACATCCGAAGGTCGTGGGTTCGGTTCCCACCGAAGGCAGGTTTGTCTTCTCGTCCACTTCAATTCCTTTCTACTTTCTCCACAATTACAATACCACAAGTAACTTCCCCTATGCTTTCCTAGGCTTCATTGTCTGTTTGCTCATTAAGTTGTTTTTAACAAATAAAGAACGAGCCCTTGAACTCTTCCCTTTCGTTATAAAAACTTTGAATGTCTCTGATAAGAACGCTTCCTGTTTAAAAATAGGTTCGCTGCCAAGGAACATTGACGGGTGTAATGGCAGCCACTGCCGGTATGGCAAGGGAAAGGAGAAGACAGGAGAGATTAAAAGTGAGAGAGAAAGACGAAGATGTGGGGGAGAGAGATAGGAGAAGGAGACTGCCGATTTCCCCTGGGTGGGTCATCCCAGGGGTGCCGTCTACGTGAGGCCGGGGCCAAAGGGGTGTGTTGCCTCTTCCGGGGGGCCTTAAGGTCCAATCACCCGGCGTCGGCTCAACTCCCAGGATCCCCTTTCCCCGGACACGGCTAAGCCACGTACGACGACACGTGGGAGGGGGTCGAAACCCCCCTGTTGGCTCGGGTCCGTGGTGTCGCCACACACCAAACGCCTGCTCATGCAGACGCCCCTGCGGGGACTATTAAAAAGGGATATAAGGCATTTGGTATCTGTTCCCCATGAACTGTGTGATAAAATCTTAAGAATCGTTGTTGTTTTCAAACACTTTCTTTTGAGTTCCTTGATATGTGGTATGAATGTTAGCTTGCAGTCAAAAATAATACCTAAAAACTTGTGCTGACTTTCGAGGGTTAGTGTGTGTCCATTCATTTGAATGCATGGATTATCAACGACACCATGCAACCTTGAAAAGAGAACACATTTCGTTTTTTCGTTGTTGAAATTGAATCCGTTTTCATTGGCCCATCTACAAAACCGGTTTACACAGAGCTGTACTTGACGTTCACATATGTTCAGGCTACATGACCTAAAGCTGATCTGGATATCATCAACATAAACTGTGTAGAACATGGTAGGCGGTAGTGTGTTGCGGAGAGTGTTCATTTTCACTATGAAGAGAGTGCAGCTTAAAACACCTAATTTGCGGGACTCCGCTTTCCTGCGTAAAAATTCTTGACAATGCGTTGCCTACTCTGACTCGGAATGTTCTTCCTGATAAATAGTCGAGAATTATGTTGAGCATGTTACCACATATCCCATAGGATAACAATTCCTGAAGTATACCGTAACGCCAAGCAGCGTCATATGCCTTCTCAGGGTCGAAAAACACTGATAGACAATATTGTTTGTGGACATAAGCCTCGCAGATGCACGCTTCGAGCAGCACAAGGCTGTCAGTAGTACTTCTTCCTGCTCTAAAACCTGTTTGTCGCTGATCTAGTATGCCGTTATATTCTAAGAAATAGATGAGTCGGCGATTTATGACCTTTTCGAAAACCTTACAAAGACAGCTTGTCAAAGCTATCGGCCCATAATTCTTCCTTTGAGAGGGGTCCTTTCCAGGTTTAAGAATCGGTATAACAATGGGTTCTTTCCAAGTAGACGGGAGATTTCCTGTAGCGAAAATAGTATTGAATAATCCTAGCAAGCATTCTAACGTACCTTCAGGTAAATTTTTCAGCATACCATATGTTATTCGATCCGCCCCAGGTGCAGAATTTTTACAAGAATCTAGGGCTATCTTCAGCTCATGCATTGAAAAGGGTTGGTTGTATGCGTCGGTAGATGCCTTACAAGTGTGTATTCTTTTTAATTCAGCGGTCTTTTTGTACCTCGAAAAATCTTCTGTATAATGCTGCGAACTCGATATATTTGCGGAGAAAGCTCGTGTGTTTATTGGTTAAGTGTGTTTCCTGTACACACAGCAACTTTGGATTGTGTTTACGTAAAAGTCCTTGAACGTCATCGAGGTTTCTGAGAAGGCCTCTGACGTTCCATTGTATAATCTGTGTTTCCATTTTGATTGAAAATTAGTGCTGTGTGTACAGAAACCAGAAAGTGTTGCTTATACAACAAAGCCCTTTTCAGGACCTGTAATGAGTTTCTCCTCTTTTTTGGAGCAGTCGAGGAGGTCTCGCCGCCCCTTAGGCGCTGGCAGCGCCGTGGGAATGGACGATTTGTCCATTTCCTCTTGCGGGGAGCCGGACACGTGCTCCTTAGAGCGAGACGTTTACTTTGAGTCTCGCCTGAGAGGGCGAGACCCTTCCGCCCACCAGCCCGGAGGTCGATGGGGCTGCCTTTGAGTGTGGGCTGCCCTGGTTTTCACCAGCGCAAGCAGAGGGCGGAGAGGGTGGGGCAGCCTTGGCTGAAGCCACCTTGGTGACTTCGGACAGCCCCATGCTTCCGCTTTGCGTAGCACGGTCAGCCACCGAAGTCTGTGATGTTGGCGGCAGCCCTGGAGCAACCGAGCCTGTTCTCTGGTTGGGTGGAGCAGACTGAACTGCTTCCACCCTGGGGGCAGCTGCCACAGGCGACAGCTCGCTGCACGCGGGCTGAGCTGGTGGCGACGGCCTCTACGACGCTGCCCCCGACGCGCCGCGTTAGCATATGGGGAACTGTGGAATGGTGAACATCGTTTGCGAGCTTCTTTAAATGAAATGTTCTCTTTTATCTTCAAAGTTATTTTTTCCTTTTCTTTTTTCCAAGCTTCACATGATCGAGAATAAGCTGCATGGTCGCCGTCACAGTTTACACAGTGCAGTGCATTAACAGAGTTATCTGCAGGGTGGCCTTGGACCCCACATTTCGCGCACGTAAGGCGTCCGCGGCAGCCCTGCGATCCGTGATCATAACGTTGGAAGTTATAGCATCTACGGGAGTTTGGGATATAAGGTCTAATAAGGGTTTTGGTGTATCCAGTTTCAATCGTTTCAGGGAGTACAGTCGATGAAAAGGTGAGTGTCAAGTGTTTAGTGGGGATTTCTTTTCCTTCTCGTCTGATTACTATGCGCCGGACGTTTATGACCTTCTGGTCTTTCCAGCCATCCTGGAGTTCCTCAACAGTGAGTTCAATAAGGTCAGGTTCTGAGACAACGCCTCGGACAGTATTAAGAGATCGGTGGGTTGTGACTGAGATTTGTATGTCGCCAAAGCCTGTAAGTTTAGGGAGTTTCTGGAAGTGGATGATGTCGTGAATCTCACGGAGGAGGTCGCCACTGGGCCTTTTGCTAGCTGTATAACCAGGACCTATTGTTTCGGTAAGGGACTTTGCAACGAGGAATGGGGAGATTGCTCGGACAGGTTTTTCAGAGTACATACTGTGCACAACGTGGTTGCGAGGAAAGGTTTGTTTTTGGAAGAAATGTTTCGATGTTTCTTCGATGCGTACGCGCTTGTATGCGGTACGATCAGGGAGGGACGGGAAAGAAGATGCATACATGGCAGGAGTTACGTTCGGCAGTGGTGGCAGCCACCCACCATGGAGCCCTACAAGGGGACGGTGAAAGTTGTGAGCCACATATACGCGCCAGTTGTACATCGCTGCTATCACCAAATGCGCGTAACCAAGGCTGGTTATTGGCACAGGGTTAACCCTAGCCGCCAGGAAGAATGGAAGTAAATAGAAGCGAGTAGGAGACAGGATACGTGTAAAGTAGGAGAAAAAGACGAAGATGCGAGAAGAGAGAGAAAGGAAAAGGCGACTACCGATTTCCCCCGGGCGAGTCAATCCGGGGGTGCTGTCTACGTGAAGCCGGGGCCAAAGGGGTGTGTTGCCTCTTCCGGGGGGCCTTAAAGGTCCCATCACCCGGTGTCGGCTCAACCCCCAGGATCCCCTTTTCCCGGACACGGCTAAGCCACGCACGGCGACACGTGGGAGGGAGTCGAAGCCCCCCGTCAGCTCGGGTCCGTGGCGTCGCCACACACCAAACGCCTGCTCACGCAGACGCCCCTGCAGAGTATAATAAAAAAAGTACAACTAAGGACCCCTCCCTGTGGCACTCCTGTTTCTTGGACAAATAATTGGGATAAAACGTTGCCAACACGAACACGGAATGTTTGATTGGACAGATAACTTTCTATTACGTTTAGCATATTACCGCGCACACCCATGTGCGATACATCTCTTAGTATACCAAATCGCCATGTGGTATCGTTGGCTTTTTCCATATCGAGGAATACAGACAGAAAGAACTGTATGTGGACAACAGCCTCGCGAATCTCCGCCTCTATGCGTATGAGGGGGTCTGTGGTGGAGCGACCCTATCGGAACCGACACTGGTACGGGTCCATCAGATTATGAGATTCTAGAAAATGTATTAGACGGCGGTTCATCATCTTCTCGAATACTTTGCATATGCAGCTGGTTAGCGCTATGGGCCAGTAACTCGACACATATTTTGGTCCTTGTCCTGCTCCAGGATAGGGATCACTATGGCCTCTTTCCAAGCAGTCGGGATCTCGCCAGAGGTCCATATGGTGTTGTACAGGCAAAGAAGGGTTTTTTTTTGTTTTACTGGGCAGGTTTTTCAACATTTCATACAATATGCGGTCAGAACCTGGAACAGATTGGTCACAATTTGTGAGCGCTGCATGCAGCTCAGCTAGAGAGAAAGGTAGGTTGTATGGCTCGTTTCCATTGCTTCTCTCCTAATTTTAGGGGCGAAGCTGCTCAGGGCATAGGCTAGTCCGGCGTCGTCGTCGTCGTAGCCACCTCCAGGTCTCAGAATGATCACGAGATGACGCTGCGGTGCTGATTAGCTAGTACGTAAATTATTCAATAGATGGCGCGGAGGCGCTCGCAGCGTGCTCTAGTGTGATAGGAGAGCGCTAGATGGCGGCTGCGGATTCACAGCATATCCACGGAGTGAATGATGATGAGTGGGGCGAAGCTTCCTTCCGGCCGTCCGTCCGTCCGCCTGTCTGTCCGTCCGTCCGTCCGTCCGTCTGTCTGTCTGTCTGTCCGTCCGTCCGTCAGTCCAAGCGCTGCGGTGCTGCTTAGGTAGTACGTGAATCGATCAATAGACGGCGCGGAGGAACTCGCTGCGTGCCAACTCTACAGGTTGGCGATGCAGGCAATTAAATTGAAAATGCAGATATGGACAGAGCTTAATGGCACTTTTGGCGAACTCCAAAATGGATTTCGAGTCGACAGGAGATTAGATGATAACCTTTTTGAGCTTACGCAGGGTATAGAAATAGCCGGAAAAGAGAACAGACCTCTACATTTGGCATTTTTGGATATTAAGGGTGCGTATGACAATGTGAATCAGAATATTTTATGGGACATAATGAAAGAGGCTGGTATAGGGGATGACTGTATAGAGCTCTTAAAGGAAATATACAGTGGAAATACAGTATGTGTGGAATGGGAAGGTATGGCGAGTAATGGTAGAATGGAGGCCGTCGATATAGGTAAAGGGTTGAGGCAGGGATGCCCGTTGTCCCCGCTATTATTCATGCTTTACATGAGGAGAATGAAGAAAGCATTGGAGATGAGCAATATTCGTTTTAAGCTGTCACACAGACAGGCAGGTATAGTGGCACAACAACAGCTCCCCGGGTTGTTTTATGCAGACGATATTGTGCTATTCGCAGACAGTCGAACAGATTTGCAGGGTCTGGTTAATATATGTGGTCGGGAAAGTGAAGATTTAGGACTAAAATTTAATGTGACAAAATGCGGCTGGATGATATTCAATGACAGCAACGATCAGACCATATCAATACAGGGCCAGGAGATACCCAGAGTACGAGAGTACAAATACCTCGGGATATGGATAAATGATGGGAATAGATACATGGAAGTACAAGAAATAGCTATGATAGTTAAAGGAAAGAGGAACTCCGCAATAATGAAGCATAGAGCACTGTGGGGTTACAACAGGTACGAGGTAATTCGAGGTTTGTGGAAAGGTGTAATGGTGCCAGCACTTACATTCGGAAACTCAGTGGTGTGCATGAGGTCAGAGGTACAATCAGGGCTGGACGTGAATCAGAGGACGGTCGGACGTCTCGTGTTGGGCGCCCATGGAAAGACCACAAATGAGGCTGTTAAGGGGGATTTGGGATGGTCTGACTTTGAGGGAAGGGAAGCTCAGAGTAAAATTTGGTACGAACAGAGATTAAGGAATATGAAAGAAAGTAGATGGGCAGCGAAAGTATTCAGGTATTTGTATAGGAAGAACGTTGATTCACAATGCAGGAAGAGAACTAGGAGGCTTACCAGTAAGTATACATCCAGTAACGAAACGGATGGGACGAAAAAGAGCGTTAAGAGCATGGTCAGAGCGGCGGAGAACTCGGATTGGATAGCAAGAATGGAGAAGAAACCGGCATTGAACAACTACCGAAAAGGGAAAGACGAAATCAAGAGAGAAAAATTTTACGATAATTCAAAGGGAAGCGCTTTACTGTTTGAGGCAAGGTCCGGTTGCCTGAAAACTCGAAGTTACAGAGCGAAATTCAGTAAAGAAGTTGACACATGTACGTGCTGTGGAAAAGCTAGGGAAACGACAGATCATATTTTAATTGAATGTACAGACGTCCACCCAGGTGTACCTGTGGACACTACCCTACAGGAGCTAGAACAGCTTTGGTGTCGAACAGAGGCTCTTGGCCAAGGAACAATGCTGGGTGAAGTGGTATGTTGCGGTTGTATGCTAAGAAGAAGTGCTCTTTCCTCTGCGCTTCCATTTCACGGCATTCCACTAGGACATGTAGGACAGTCAATGATGAGCCACATTTAATACAGACTGGAGGGTCCCCTCCATTCAGCAGATACGAGTGGGTACCATATGTGTGGCCTATTCTCAGGCGCGTGAAGATGATGTCAATCCGTCTTTCTCTAGTAGTAGGTGGCCAGTTTTTAATTATTGGTTTGACTAGGTGGAGCTTGTTTGATGTTTTCGTGTCCCACAAGCTCTGCCAGTGACTTCTTAAGCTCTTGCGCACAAAGTGTTTCAGGTCTATGGCGGGAACAGCTGTGGATGATGTATACATGTCTGCAGTTACCGAAGTTGCGATTTTATCCGCCAGCACATTGCCTTCAATGTCCCTATGTCCAGGGACCCAACATATGGTTACATGCTGTCCATCAGCGTACATACTGCACAAAATAACGTAGAGTTTGTTCAGGACTGGATTTTTCTGTTTCTGTAGTGACCTTAGAGCAGTGACAACACTTAAGGAATCTGTATAGATAATCGTCTTCTTTAGCTTCGCATTTCTTATGTGTATTACAGCAGAGAGTATACCATGCGCTTCCGCCGTAAAAATGCTCGTCTGAGGATGCAGCGCATTAGATTCTGAAAGGGATGGGCCAACTGCTGCATACGAAACGCCGACATTAGACTTCGATGCATCAGTGTAGAACTCGGGACAAGAGTACTTATGTCGAAGTTCCATGAAGTGCATGCGAATGTGCGCAGCTGGTGCATGTTTCGTAATTTCTACGAAAGACAGATCACAATCTATCACCTGCCACTCCCATGGCGGAAGACCTATATAGGGGGCCATTAGATGGTGTTCAACGAGTGGCATACATATATCTTCAGATAGTTTTCTCACGCGCAACGAGAACGGTTCTCTGACCCTAGGCCGGTTACGGAAGAGCTCAGAGCTGAACAAGTCATTCACAGTTAAATATGCGGGATGTTCTTTGTTAGCGTTTACTGTAAAGAAATACATGAAGGATGAGTAGGCCCTTTGCAAGTGTAGTGACCATTCGTCTGCTTCGACATACAGGCTTTCTATGGGGCTTGTTCTGAATGCCCCTGTAGACAGCCGAATACCAAGATAGTGCACAGGATCCAGCATCTTTAAGGCGCTTGGTGTGGCAGACTGGTAAACGATGGCACCGTAGTCTAGGCGCGTACGTACAAGGCTTCGATATAAGTTCATGAGGCATTTTCTATCACTTCCCCATGCTGTGCGGGACAATACCTTTAGGATGTTCATGGTCTGTATGCACTTGCCTTTCAGATACTTCATATGTGGTATAAACGTTAGCTTAGCATCTAGAATTATCCCCAAAAACTTGTGCTCTAGATTTATAGGTAAGCGCTGACCCCGGAGATGAATGTCAGGATCTGGGTGTAAACCTCTCCTTCTGGAGAAAAGGACGCAGGAACTTTTGTGGGGGTTTAGTTTAAATCCATTCGCAGTTGCCCAGGATAACACCTTATTCACTCCCAGCTGTACTTGCCGCTCACAGATTGCCAAGTTACAAGACCTAAATCCTATCTGAACGTGATCAACGTATACGGAATAAAATATGTTTCGCGGGATATACGATTGCAGAGAACTCATCTTTATGACAAAAAGGGTACAACTAAGCACTCCACCTTGTGGTACTCCTGTTTCTTGAATAAAAGGCCTGGACAGGGAGTTACCTACTCTGACACGAAACGTGCGATTACTTAAGTAACTCTCTATCACATTCAGCATACTGTCACGAATACCGATTGCAGACAGGTCCCGTAAGATTCCATAACGCCAGGTAGTATCATAAGCCTTTTCTATATCGAGGAACACGGAAAGGAAGTATTGTTTATGGACAAAGGCCTCACGGATGTGTGCCTCAATACGAACCAGATGGTCAGTCGTGGAACGGTCTTCCCTAAAGCCACACTGCTGTGGGTCAAGTAACTTGTTTGTTTCGAGAAAGTATAACAGCCGGCGATTGATCATCTTTTCAAATAACTTGCACAAACAGCTAGTCAGTGCAATAGGGCGGTAACTCGCCGCACAAGATGGATCTTTGCCTTGTTTTAGCACAGGGATTACAATAGCCTCTTTCCATGTTGCAGGAATGTGTCCTGTCGTCCAGATGATGTTGTAAAGTGACAGCAGCACCATCTGCGCATCAGGGTGGAGGTTCTTTATCATTGCGTAGATAATCCTGTCAGCTCCGGGGGATGTCATCGGACAGCTGTTCAGGGCAGCTCTGAACTCAGCTATGCCAAAGGGACGGTTATACGGTTCATTTCCAGTACCCTTGCGGTTTAGCGCTGTTCTTTCTGCTATTCCCTTATATTTTTGAAAGTCAGCCGAGTAGTGTGACGAGCTCGAAGTGCACTCAAAATGTTTTCCGAGTACATTGGCCTGGTCTTCAAGACTGTTCCCTTGGCCGTCAACCAAAGGCAGGGAAATTGGGCGCCTATCAAATAATTTCCGGAGACGGGTCCATACTTTTACTTCTTGTATATAGGAGTTTATACTTGAGACATATTTTACCCAGCTCTCTCGTTTTGCAACGTGTCGAGTCCGCCTCCCCTCAGATTTTGCTTTCTTGAAATTTATGAGATTATCTGCCGTTGGGCACTGCCTAAGCAAACCCCATGCTTTGTTTTGTTTCTTCCGTGCACTCCGACATTGCTCATTCCACCATGGCACGCGCTTTTTCTTCGGGACACCATTTGTTACTGCAATGCATTCTAATGCAGCATCAACCATGAAAGCAGTGAAACGGGCCACAAAATCGTCTATACTTAGACCTTCGAAAGCATTTCGGGGCACATGGGTCAGTCGATAAAACTTCTCCCAATCTGCAGACGATATTTTCCACTGAGGGTTGTGCGGTATGTAACAATGTTCTGATGTTTTGATGCAGATTGGGAAGTGATCGCTACCATAGGGATTTTTAATGACACTCCATTCTAAACAAGGTAGAAGGTCTGCGGAACAGATTGTTAGGTCTATGGCAGAGTACGTGTTGTGTGTTGTGCTGTAAAATGTCGGCTCTTTTTTATTTAGAAGGCACGCACCAGAGTTCAAGAGGTACTGCTCTATTAGGCGTCCTCTCGCATCGTATCGGGAGTCGCCCCAGAGCGGGTTATGCGCATTAAAGTCGCCAGTAAGGATATATGGATGTGGGAGCTGGTTAATCAATCCTTCAAATTCTGCCTTGTTCAATCTTTGACCAGGAGGAATATAAATAGAACATATAGTCGTCAGCTTATTAAGCATGATGGCACGGATTGCCACTGCCTCGAGGGTAGTTCTAAGCTGTAGCTGCTGGCCCGCTACGGATCTTACTGCTATTATAGCAACCCCACCTGATGAGGCAAGGTCGTCAGCACGATCTTTGCGATATACTACATATTGATTTAAGAAGTTACTATTTCGTTGTTTTAGGTGTGCCTCCTGAATACAGAGTACTTTCGGGTTAAACTTCGTAATTAATTCTTTGACATCATCCAGATTATGCAGAAGGCCTCTAGCATTCCACTGGAGTATCTGCGTCGCCATTTCAGGAAAGAGGGGGAAAGCACTCTGTATACGAAATTATTAAGTCAAGGTCCCTTTTCCGGAGCCTTGACTCGTTGCTTTTCTTTTGCGGCTCGCTCAAGAGAGCTGCGCCGATCCTTCGACACCAATGGTGTCGATGTGGCCACAGTGGTATCCATTGCTTCCTGGGAAGCACTGGATCGTCGCGATATGCGCGACGTTGGACGAAGTTGCGACCTCACCTCGCGAGGCGGGGCCGCTTGGACCGCTGGGCTGTTAGGCCGCTGGCCCTTAGTTGATGGCAGGGCAGCAACGGCCGCACCCGCCATGGGGGCTGGTTGCAACACCGCTGAACCCCTGGGTGGGGTTTGAGCGGTAGCCAGAGTCTGTTGCGACACTGCCCCCTGGCGTGTCACATCAGAGTAGGTAGCATAATGCACAATGGAAAAGCGTTTTCTAGCTTCCTTAAAAGAGATATTTTCTTTAATTTTCAGTGCTATAATTTCCTTTTCTTTTTTCCATGCAGGGCAAGATCGAGAGTAGGAGACATGCCCACCGTCACAATTAGCGCAGTGGGGTGTGTTGTTGCAGTCATCGGCAGCATGGTCATGATCGGCACATTTGGCACAGGTTGGTAGCCCTCGGCAGCTCAATGATCCATGGCCATACTTCTGACATCTGAAGCATCGTCTGGGGTTTGGGATGTAGGCACGGACACGAATTTTCATGTACCCTGTTTCAATGTGTTCTGGAAGCCTGCTCGAGCCAAAAGTAAGGATGAGGTGCTTGGTGGAGATTTCCTTGTCATCTCTACGGATCTTAATTCTCTTCACATCAATGACATTTTGTTTCTTCCAGCCGTCCAGTAGTTCGGCTTCGGTAAGAGCGATCAGGTCATCGTCACTGACTACACCGCGGACTGTGTTCATCGATTTATGTTCAGTTATATTTATTGGAGTGTCTCCAAAGGTTTCAAGGCTTGAAAGTTTGTCATGTTGGGCTTTGCTGAAAATTTCAAGGAGGAGGTCCCCGCTTGCCATTTTAGTTACTTTATGTCCTAGTCCTAGGGTTTGTTCGAGGCATTTAGCCACCAGAAAAGGGGAGATGCCTCTTGCTGGCTTGTCAGTATCTTCACTATGGATTACATGATACCGGGGAAAGTTGTCCAAGTGTGGTGCTAGAAAGTCTGGTGTAACTTCGGTGCGCCCTCTTTTCATAGAGCGATCAGGGAGGGGAGGAAACGGAGTACCCATGAAATATTTCTTAATTCAGCAGCTATGGTAGCCACCAACCACCGAGCCCAACAAGGGGACGCTACAGTGTATAGATAGCACATGCAGACGCCAGCTATACATAGCTGCTATAACCCAATATATCGTGCCCAAGGGAGGGCACATACACAAGGTTAACCCTTGCCGCCCAGAAAATCGGAAGTAAAAGGAAATGAGGAGAAGACAGGAAAGCTTGAAAGTGAGAGAGAAAGACGAAGATTGAAGAGGAGGACAGGAAAGGGCGACTGCCGATTTCCCCCGGGTGGGTCAGCCCGGGGGTGCCGTCTAGGGGAAGCACGGGCCAAAGGGGTGTGTTGCCTCTGCCGGGGGGCCTTAAAGGTCCAATCACCCGGCATCGGCTCAACCCCCAGGTTCCCCTTTTCCCCGGACACGGCTGGGCCACGCACGGCTAGGCGTGGCAGGGGGTCGAAACCCCCCCGTTGGCTCGGGTCTGTGGTGTCGCCACGCACCAAACGCCTGCAGAAGCAGACGCCCCTGCGGGGGAAAGAAAGTAGATGGGCAGCGAAAGTATTCAGGTATTTGTATAGGAAGAACGTTGATTCACCATGCAGGAAGAGAACTAGGAGGCTTACCAGTAAGTATACATCCAGTAACGAAACGGATGGGACGAAAAAGAGCGTTAAGAGCATGGTCAGAGCGGCGGAGAACTCGGATTGGATAGCAAGAATGGAGAAGAAACCGGCATTGAACAACTACCGAAAAGGGAAAGACGAAATCAAGAGAGAAAAATTTTACGATAATTCAAAGGGAAGCGCTTTACTGTTTGAGGCAAGGTCCGGTTGCCTGAAAACTCGAAGTTACAGAGCGAAATTCAGTAAAGAAGTTGACACATGTACGTGCTGTGGAAAAGCTAGGGAAACGACAGATCATATTTTAATTGAATGTACAGACGTCCACCCAGGTGTACCTGTGGACACTACCCTACAGGAGCTAGCCATGGGTTTCAGGAGTAACAGGGGAAGGCTGAACATGCCGGCAATAGAGATAAGTAAAAGGCGCTTAGAGCATTGGTGGCGCAAAAGTATGGAGCAAACAAAAGCGCAAGGTAGTTCGGGTAAGAGTGTTACATCACAGCGGATCGATAATAGATAAAATAAATAGATGAGGAGAAAAATTAGTTGTGAAAATATGTGTGATTCGGGAAAAGAATTTTTGTAGAGGAAACAGAAATAAAGCTAGAGCTTGGTGGCCCGGCTACCGCCCCGTTATAAAGGGGACGCTCCTAATATCCATCCATCGATCCATCCATCCATCCATCGCGCTCTAGTGTGATAGGAGAGCGCTAGATGGCGTTTTGTGTTCGAATCTGATTGGATAGAGACCTGTGCATTGCTCTCGTTTAATCGGATATCGCTAGAGGCGCATCTCAGCTCGAATCTCATTGGATGGAACGATCGTTAGAGATCGTTCGATGCGCGACCGATGAACCTCCGGAGCTTCGCTCATTCATCATCATTCACTCCGTGGATATGCGATGCTTTTTTTTGGATTGCTCCTTTTCGTCTTGTAAATGTAGGAGAATAGTGTGACCAACTAGACACATGCTCGAAATGTGCACCAAAGAAGTTCGCTTTGTCCTCCAAGCCATCTCCCTGAGTGCTCACCAAAGGAAGTGAATGTGTTGGTCGTCTTTTTACCCTATTAACGCTATTCCAAACCTTGCCCTCGTCCTTATAAGTGTTGATACTGCATACAAAGTTCTGCAACTCTCTCTTCTCGCCTGTCGGCATGTTCTCCTGCCCTGCGACTTAATTGTCTTGAAGTTCTCAAGGTTCTCAGCAGTAGGAGAATCGCCAAGAAGTCCCCACATTCTATTCTGCTGCGTACGCGCGTTTCGACATTCTTCGTTCCACCACGGAACACAACGCCTACCGGATAGTCCGCCTCATTGAGGAATGCACTTAGTGGCTGCGTCAGTTATGAACTTTGTGAAGTACTCAACGGCCCTATCAATTGTTAAAGGAGACATCTCCACCCAGGAGATATTAATAGCGAGAGTTTGGAACTTTCCCCAATCTGCTGCATCAACTTTCCAACGGGAAGCTTGTGGCGGGGGGTCATTTTGTTTTGGTGTTTTCAAAAGTATGGGGAAGTGATCGCTCCCGTAAGGGTTTTTAATAACATCCCAATGAAGCTCTCACACTCTGGACGGGGAAGCGATACTCAAGCCAATAGAGGAATATGTTCTGCTTGCAAGGTTATAGCAGGCGGGCTCCTTTTTATTTAGGAGACACACACCTGAAGAAAAAGAAACTGTTCGATAATACGACCTCGCGCAGCTATGCACGTGTCGCCCCACAAGCTGTTGTGCGCATTCAGATCGGCAAGAACAAGATAGGGTTCTGGCCGTTGGTCTATAAATGACTGAAACTCATGTTTCTGCAAGTTAAAGTGTGGAGGAATGTAAAGGGAACAAATTGTGATAAGCTTGTTGAGAACAGCTCGAATTGCCATAGCTTCGAGTTCGGTCTGAAGATGTAAATGCTGACATGCTATGCTCTTATGAACGATTACAGGGACAACGCCTGATGATGCGGTAGCATCGTCGCGCTCCTTACTAAATATAATATATTGGCGGAAAAAGCTTGTATGTTTAGGTCTGAGGTGCGTTTCCTGGACACACAGCACTTTTGCATTATGTTCTTGTAGGAGTTCCTGGATATCATCGAGGTTTCTAAGAACACCTCTGACATTCCACTGTATTATTTGTGTATCCATGTTACAAATCTGTTTATGCTGTGTGTACAGGAAAGAAAATGCTGCTTTAGATTACAGAGCCCTTCCGAGGTCCTGTAATTGGGGTTTTTCCCTTTCTGGAGCGGTCGAGGGACTCCCGCCGCTCCTTCGGCGCTAGCTGCGCTGTCGGACTATGTGTTGTGCCCATTGCCTCTTGCGAGGCGCCAGACACGCTCTCTTGAGAGCTACTCTTGCGCAAGGGCCCAGCGTCGGAACACTGGCCCTCGGCTTGCAGCACCTTTGGTGCCGGGCACGTTTGCATTGTGTCCTGGCAGGCATTGTGAGCCCGCACTAGCGGGCTTTTATTATGCACGACAGACCTCGCTCGCCTGGTGAGGCGAGGTTTTGAGACCTGACGTCAGTTGAGTCGCCGGCCTCTGAGGATGAGCGGATGCAGCAGATTTGCCTGCTGCCTCCACAGGGGAGGGGGGCGCCACAGCCAGTGGCCTGCTGACTGCAGGCCTGGCAAGTGGTGGGGGTAGGTGCAGCACTGCCCCTGACGGGCCGCATCAGCATATGTTCCGTGGAACGGAGATCACCTCCTTCGCGCTTGTTTAAATTATATATTTTCGCGGACCTTAAGGCTAATAATGTCCTCCTCTTTTCGCCACTGAGGGCATGATCTAGAATAGGCGGGATGTGCCCCACTACAGTTAGTGCAGTGAGGCGCTTCTTCACATGCATTGGAGGCATGATCTTGGCCTCCACATTTTGCGCAGGTAGGTCGTCCACGGCAGCTCTGAGACCATGGCCGAAGCGCTGACATTGGAAACATTGACGTGGGTTGGGGATGAATGGCCTGACGGATATTTTTCTGTACCCGGTCTCAATGGTCTCTGGAAGGTCGCTAGAGGCAAATGTTAGTACTAAATGCGCTGTCGGTATTTCCTTGTTGTCCCTTCTAATAACTATTCTTTGTACATGAGTTACATTTCGGTTCTGCCATCCTTCGAGAATCTCAGCCTCTGTCAGGTCAAGAAGGTCTATGTCAGAGACAACTCCACGCACAAAATTCATCACCAAAGCTGACAAGACCATTCAACTTTCCGAACTGATGTTTGTCAATTACTTCCAGAAGCAGGTCACCACTAGCCATTTTGGTTACCTTATAGCCAGTACCTGGGGTATTCGTTAGAGTTTTGGATACTACAAACGGAGACACTGTTTTAACTTGCTTATCAGTTTTCTCACTGTGGACAAAATTATATTGTTGAAACGTGTCTTTCGATCTGTTGAACATGGCTATTTCTTCGGTGCGTGTGCGCTTTGACGCGACACGATCAGATATGAGGGGGAAAGGAGCTCTGTGCATATCAGGAATGTTTATTTCAGCAGCAATGGCGGCCGCCCACCACGGAGCCCAACAAGGGGACGCTACGAGATTCGGAATACCGGAAGCCTGCAAACGCCAGCTATACATTCCTGCGATAACCCAATGCGCCTAGGGCAAGGTAGGCTATTTGCACAGGGTTAACCCAAGCCGCCTTTGGAAAATCAGGAAGTAACAGAAGAGAGGAGGTGAAAGAACAGCACAGACAGGAAATAGGAAAGAGTAAGATCGGAGAGGAGGACAGGAAAAGGCGACCAGCCGGTTTCCGCTGGGTGGGTCAGCCCAGGGGGGTCGTCTACGTGAAGCCGGGGCCAAAGGGATGTGTTGCCTCTGACGGGGGCCTTAAAGGTCCAATCACCCGGCGTCGGCTCAACCCCCAGGATCCCCTTTTTCCCGGACACGGCTAAGCCACGCATGGCGACACGTGGGAGGGGGTCGAAACCCGCCCGTTGGCTTGGGTCCATGGTGTCGCCACACACCAAACGCCTGCAGAATCAGACGCCCTCCAGGGCAGCGCTATCTTGAATTCTTCAACTTTCCGTCTTACAGTTAGCTCAGTGATCGGCGTCTTTCGTACTAGCTTATTGCGGTCCCTCCTCAAGTCTAGCCCAATTCGAGATCTCAGCATCCTGTGGTCACTGCACCTGACTCTGCCCAGCACTTCCACGTCCTGCACGACGCCAGGGTCCTGGCATAGTATGAAGTCTATTTCATTTTAGGGGCGAAGCTCCTTAAGGTTTGGGTCTGTCCGTCCGTTGTAGTGTCGCGTTACCTACTAGGAACGCGCAACTAGGAGGGCGCGTGCGGGAGGCGCGCCCTCGACGCGTGCCTTACGGCGCGCGAGCTCTCTCACTCTTCCATCTGCTGGCTTGTGAGAGAGAGAGACAGAGAGCGAAAGGCGCGCGTTGACTATGGAAACGCTCTTTCTTCGATGAACGCGCTACCAGCTCGCAAAGAAGGAGAACGCGCCCTCACCTGCGAGAGACAAGCTTGACGCAGGCAGCGTCTTCTAGCATTTTCGATGGAGGCGAAAATGCCAGAGTCCCGTGTACTGTGCGTTGTCAGTGCACGTTAAAGAACACCAGGTGGTCTAAATTTCCGGAGCCCTCCACTACGGCCTTTCTCTCCTCCCTATCTCTTTCACTCCCTTACCTCCACCCCCACGGACGCTTAGCCGTGCTCCCTACATGCGTTGCAGAAATTAGCGTCCTTTCCTAACTGAACCACAATCATCATCATCTTGATTGAAAAATACCGAATGCTCGCGCTGGAGAACCGTTCACCGGCCACCCATATATATATATATATATATATATATGTGAGCATTGGATCTTGACTTGCAATGAAGGCCGGTGGGAGATTTCACTTGTGCGTAGTTGAACCATATGGATTCGTAGCGTGCGCGTTAACTAAATTAATCCGGAACTCGGCACGATCTACGATGAATTCCGGAGCTCCGCCCACTCATCATCATTTACTCCGTGGATATGGTGTGAATTTTTTACGCTCTCCATTCTGGCTTCTCCCCGTCCACTTCCCATTCTCCCTTTACGGAAGAACGTATTCATGATGATGATGATATGTAGTTTTTATTGGGGCAAGGGCCAAAGGTGGCCAAAGAGCGCCATTTCTGTAATGTGATGTTGGCGATAACCTATAGGGTAAAATGGTAAAAACGTATTCATGATGCGCAGATTATTCCGCTCTGCGAATTCTACTATAAGTCCCCTCTGTCATTCCTAGAACCCACGCCATAGTTCCCGACCGCCTTGCCTACCTTAGCATTGAAGTCTCCCATCACAACAGTGTACTGCGTCTTTAGCCATTGCTGATTCCACATCTCCATAGAAGCGTTCAAGTCGCTGGTCATCATGGCTGGATGTAGGTGCATAGCCCTGTATCACCTTCAATTTGTACCTCTTATTAAGCTTAATTACAAGACCTGCTACCCTCTCGTCAATGCTATAGTATTCCACTATGTTGCCAGCGATGGTCTTGTTAACCACAAATCCCACTCCTATTTGTTTTGTCTTCTAGGCCACGATAATATAGGACGTGCCCATTTTTCAGCACTATAAAGGCTTCCCTTGTCCTCCTAACCTCACTGAGCCCTATAACGTCCCATTTATTGCCCGCTAATTCCTCATATAGTACCTCTAGACTTCCCTCACTAGATAAAGTTCTTGCGTTAAACATTGCCAGGGTCAGATTCCAGTGGCGGCCTGTCCCGATCCAGAGATTCTTAGCACCCTCTGCTGCGTCACAGGTCTCACCGCCGCCAGTGTCAGTTGCTTCGCAGCCGCTGGGGACTCAGGGCCGAAGGTTAATTGGCGTATTCATGAGAGGTTGTGGCCGTTACTGAACCGGGGCGGCCAATCCTGCTCTGGTGAAGGAGTGCCTTACCGGCTATGGTCGCCGGGATCCGGCCGCACCCCAAGCCTTCTTATGCAATTCGAACGACACGCGGATTTTTTAATCCGGTGGAGAATTGCCCAGACCGGGATTCCAACCATGGTCCTTTTGCACGCGAGGCGATTGCTCTACCTTTGCGCCACCGCTGCACTCCACCAGGCTCTTTTCTTTCTGTCGAAGATAAATAAAGCATTGATATGAAAGGGTACTCGCCGCTAGACTTCTCAAGACTTCAAGAAGTTTACGTGTAGGGAATGACATTGAAGCTGTTCGCAAAGCACTAACCTCTAAAGGACGACATAAATAAAAGTACCAGCAGAAACACACGCTCCACCCCCCCCCCTTTTTTTT
Organism: Hyalomma asiaticum; assembly: GCA_013339685.2. Lineage (NCBI taxonomy): Eukaryota > Metazoa > Arthropoda > Arachnida > Ixodida > Ixodidae > Hyalomma > Hyalomma asiaticum. The sequence continues at coordinate 77,412,552 of CM023489.1, forward strand.
ATTCGATGCAAGTTCCCCTCCCGAACTTTTTCTCGGTTAGGAGGGACGCTGCCTTGAAAAGCGTTTCATCGAAGTGGTGGTGGTGGTGGTAGTGGTTATGATAAGGACAATACGTTTATTTCTGCAGCCCAAATTGGGAGCACGGCGCAGCGTCTTGGGGAGGGTATAATGGGAAATAAAGAGGACAGAAACGTAATGAAGGATGTCAAGGCTCGTTCAGCGTGGCCGAAGTAAGCCGGCAGAAAGGGGAGGGGCAGGAGGGCGACCCCGACTCAGCGGTAGGCTGCGATGCCCGTCTCATCTAGGAAGTCCGCCAGACTCTGCAGCGCTGGTAGATGGGGGCAACATCGAAGTGGTTCCTTGTCGACTTCATAGTGCGCACGCACACAATGCATAATTACTTGCCTACAAAAGAGGAGCATCCAAGACGGGACCAAATGTATTGACCGCTGAACGCGTTATAGTTTCTAATTTCTCGTCCATAGTCATAAGAGCGCCGAAAAGAACCGTTCTGCGCACTCTGCAAATAGCATATACTGCGTCCCACGATAAACAGTTTACGAGATGATGCACTTGTGTCGCTGACCCAAAGTGATAGGTCCGTTAGGATAAACGGTTTTTAACATGTTTTAAACATTGCTGTGTGTACCGCACTTGTTAGCATTATCTCATCAACCTTCGGTATTATATGCCTTCCACACCTTTCTCATCAATATTACAAGTTTCATGGCTATGTATAAGGTCCAAGCCGAATTTGATGCCTTTTCAGTGCTACTTTACACCAACCTGCCGCCATACCATTATTAAATACGAATCATTTCTTGGCGAATATGGGCAACTTTGACCATATCTATCTAGCCTCCTACGCTTCGGTGGTCTCTTGGCCGTCTCGTTCAACCGATATGTAGTAAAATTTAGATCGCAGGGTGCGAATGTATGGCGAACATGAATCATTCACCTTCACATTACTAACAAGATGTACTCGTCATATATATCACCGTTAACGATACTACAATCACCCGTAGTGCTCGGCCAGTGGAATTCGGGTATGCGCCACAAGTATTCGAATTTTATACAGGCCATGCCAATCCCAGGCCAACTGGCCAGCACCTAACATATAGTTGGGACTCAGTTAAAAACAACTAAGACATCTCCCGTTTGCCATAGCATGGTAGTGCAATGTAGAAATAAGCACACATACGCCCTGTAATCTCCGAAGGCCACCTACCAAGATGCAGGCGGATGTCCCGGGCCGCCGAGGTGCCAGGCAAGGACGCTACCACTAGGCTACTGCTGCTACTACCACGCGGTAAGTATGGTAAATAATCCTAATGCACCAGCAGGGGTGACAACGGCGATTGTGTAACGCCAAGTGCTCTTCGAATGTGTGTTAAGCGCTATCTTAGCATTGCAATACGCGATGCACACGTTCTACTAGCACATTACTTGCTTTTGTCCAAATTTTCTCGACTCTGTAGGAACACTTCAACGAACGACACTCATGATGCACATCTCAGAACACCGTAGCCTGCATTACTGTTCGACAATAGGGATGTCCGTGTTGTGCACTAACTTAAATGAGTGCCAACTTTAAGCCCTACCATGAGCTACCATTCTGTCGTCACGGTGATGTCTAGTTTTTCCGTCAGCCCATGCATACACCTGCTCAAGAACTTCCCACGAGGATGTCCGTTCTTTTCGTAACACATCGCTGAATGCCTATCGACTCGGCATGCGCAATTTCTTCGCATACTGCTTCGCATGACGCCGATTCCCACAGTGCGTGGGACCTGCGAGTACTTTAGCATGACTTTATACCATTTTAGTTGGCGCAGCGCAGTCTTAGTTGGTTTTCCACCGTTAAACCCAACTTAACATCTGCCAACAGAAGCCTCCCAATACATATACCCTTATTTAAAATCCATACTGGCGCAGAACGTATTTGGAAACAAGAATGGTAGCTGGCGTCCTTAGGGAGTATTTCAACTGCTAGGCGAAACCGGAGTACTTCTGAAGATCGCGTAAACATTGACAACGGTGCAGTTCCCCGTGATTTGATGACTTTCACCGGTTGTCCGCAAGACGCATCGCTCCGCTTGACCGGGGCAGCCACATCGAAAAAGCGAGCAGTCCAGCTTCGGAACTTCGCAGTATTTGAATGGGCACGGGAATAGCGCCTGTGATACCGTGACTCATGCCCGCTCCATGCGGCTCTTCTCTTCTTCGTGCAGGTTATAGTAACACACGTTCCCTGGTCGCTAAGCGCGTTAGCAAAAGAAGTCTTTTGCTATTGCCGTGCCCTCACGCGCCGTGTACCGTATATGATGAATATGTTCGTGTACTTTCTAAGTTGTGCTGCGGAGTAGAAGCTAACACACAAGACTACAACTCCCGTTCCAAACGATAGTGTCAGCCAGGATAAGCCATCTGGTAGTCAAGAGCTGTGCGGGGCTTTCGTGCGTATGAGAGATAGAAGGGGCTGTATCCGGTTGTTTCATGTCGCGCAGTATTGTAGGCCAATCTTATAAAAGGCAAGACAGTGTCCCAAGTTTTGTGCGCTGAACCGACATACAATGAAAGCACGTTAATGAGAGTTCTGTTAGTGCGTTCAGTTAGACCGTTCAGTTAGACTGCGGGTGGTACGGGGTGGCATGACGAAAACGAGACATTGAAAGACGTAGGAGTTCTTCAACCACATCAGCAACAAATTGCCGGCCACGATCACTGATAATGACGCGAGGAGATCCGTGTCGTAATATGGATGACAACATGAAGCGGGAGACATTAGCGGCCGTTGCAGCAGGAATCGCCGCACTTTCGGCATAGCGTGTCAGGTGACCGACGCGTACTATGATCCACCGGTTGCCCGACGTTGATCGCGGAAAAGGGCCGAGCAGATCTACACCAACGGCTTCAAACGGTGAAGCAGGGGATGAAGAAGCCCTGAAGGGCCGCTACTTGGACGCTTCTAGCGCTGTCGCAGCTCGCAGCTTGCAACGTACGCGGTTGCACTGTGGCGCATCTTTGGCCAGAAGAAGCGTTCTTGTGTGCGCTGAAATGTCCTGGCAAAACCCATATGCGCAGACGTAGGGTCGTCGTGCATTTCTTGGAGCACGTCACCTGGCAAGCTTCTTGGCACGACTAGAAGCAAGTGGGTGCATTTCTAGAGTAATTCAGCTTGTTTAGAGTGCCATCCTTTACAACGAAACGGCGTTGACCATTCGCTTCCGAAAGAAAGTAATGAGCTAAGCCACTGTCGCTGCGTTGCTCCCTGCCAAAAGCGGCAAGGTCGGGAAATGGAGGGTCAACAACTGCCAAGTATTCGTCGAAGCTGTCTGCGTCACATTCCGTCGTCGGAAGAGGAAGCCTTGAAAGACAGTCAGCGTCGGCATGACTGCGAGCGCTTTGTAACAAATCTCAATGTGATTCTTGCAATCGTAGGGCCCAACGAGCAAGACGGCCGGATGGGTCACGTAATCCGGTGAGCCAGCATAACGAATGATGGTGGATGACAATTGAGAATCGGCGTCCATAGAGATACGGATGAAACTTGTGGACGGCGAACACGACCGCGACACATTCTTGCTCCGTCACAGTGTAGTTGCGTTCAGGCTTACTCAGACAACGACTGGCATAGGCAACCACGTGTTCTAGGGCGTCATGGCATTGGACCAAAACAGCCCCGAGGCCTATAGCTCTGGCGTTGGTATGTAGTTCAGTGGGAGCAGTGGTATTATAGTGGCGAAGTATGAGCCCACACCTAACGAGAAACTTGAGCTGTGAAAACGATGACTCACAATCTACTGACCACTGGAAAGGCACGTCTTTGTTGAGAAGACACATCAGGGGGTAAGCTAGATTTGGCAAATTTAGGCACGAAGTGGCGGAAATAGGAGCACAAGCCTAGAAAACTTCGTAGCTCTCGTACTGTCCGCGGTTGTTTGAAGCTGCTAACTGCAGCAACCTTCCGGGGGTCAGGACGAATGCCGTCTTTGTTAACAAGATTACCGAGAACCAGAGTCTCACGGCTTCCAAAGTGGCACCTTCTTAAATTCAAGGTGAGCGAAGCTCTCTCAAGCGCCGTAAGTACTACGTCAAGACGGCTATTGTGCTCTTCAAATGTGCGGCCAAAAATTACGATGTCATCAAGGTAACAGACAGATTTCCCACTTCAGTCCCCTCGCAGAATATTGTCCATAAATCGCTCAAACGTTGCTGGGGCGTTACATAGCTCAAACGGAAATTACATTGAATTCGAACAAGCCATCCGGGGTTACAAATGCTGTGTTCTCCTTGTCATCCGAATGCATGAGAATTTGCCAGTAACCAGACCTTAGATCCACCGAGGAAAAAATACGAGGCACAATGCAAACAGTTAAGGACGTCATCAATACCAGGAAGCGGCTATACGTCTTTTTTGGTGATGGAATTGAGGCGTCGATAATCCACGCAGAATCGCCAGGAACCGTCTATTTTTTACAAGGATCACAGGTGCAGCTCAAGGGCTGCACGACTCCCGGATTACGTTCTTCTTAAGCATGTCTTCCATCTATTAAGCAATAATTTTGTGCTCTGCAGATGAGACGCGGTATTGTTTCGGCCGGATAGGATGCGCGGATCCTGTGTCGATCACGTGACGGGTACGTGACTCCGGTACTCCACATTGTTCGTCGCTCTGTGCGAAGTCAAAGATGGTGGCATGCTTGGCCAAGACGTGAGCCAAGGCTTGGCGCTTTTCTGACGACAACGACTTGTTGATCATGCTCAGGAACTTGGCCTCAGTAGGATGAATTACAGGAATATGACTCACTAACTTGTTGCTTAAGGCTCCAATACAACAATCAGTCGCTTTCTGTTTGAAAAGGGCAAGTCGTATCCCATTGGCCCGCACCACCGGCTCACTAGCACAATCTAACACCCATACTGAAGATAGACCATTGGGGATAGAAAGCACGTAACGGGGCACGAACACGGTTTAAATGTAGCGAACTTCGGCGACTTTGAGCGTATCTATCTATCTATATATCTATCTATCTTAACGGGGCACGAACACGGTTTAAATGCAGCGAACTTCGGCTACTTTGAGCGTATCTATCTATCTATCTATCTATCTATCTATCTATCTATCTATCTATCTATCTATCTATCTATCTATCTATCTATCTATCTATCTATCTATCTATCTATCTAGCCGCCTACGATTTTGTGCTCTCCTGGCCGTTTCGCTATGGGATGTATACGAAAATTGCTATGCCACAACATTACTGCATAACGAACATAAATGGTAGGTGAGAACATGAAAATCATGACATGCATGTCATAAGTGGCATGATTTACATGCCGTTGTCTTGGTGCTCTTCTGGCCGTTTCATTAATGGGACATATACGAAAATTGGTATGTCCAACACGACTGCATGACGAACATAAAGGACAGGCGATAACGTGAAAATCATATGTGTTGTCATGAGCGGCTCGATTTACATGCCACGCGTTTCGTTAATGGGATGTATAGCGAAAAACGCTATGGCACAGCATGACTGCATGACGAACGTAAATAACAGGTCATAATATGAAAATCATGACGTGCATATCATGAGCGGCATGGTTTACATTCCATAGTCTTGCTGTTCCTGTGGCCGTTTGGTTAACTTCTTATTTACCAAAATCAGTATAGCAAGAAAACAATGCAGATCCATTTTAAGTTCCTGATGCGTGCTTCCCATTTCCTTGATTGCCACTGCACGTGGGATCTACCATTCCTTTTCTTAGCGCAATTGAGAGGGACCGGCTCCACGAGGATATAAAACGTGCCAGCGACTGCAGCAGAGCTATCTACTGCCACCCGTTTCACCGACTGGGGCGGCAAGAAGGCATCGTCGATGACGGTGAAGGTTCCTCGACAGCGCGGAGACCCCTCACAATACGCAGGTAACAGAATTCCACCCGCCCCGAAATCTACAGTAGGGCCACACTCTTGTAGAAAATCATTCCACAAAATTACGTCGTGTGTGGAACTGGTCAGAACAGCAAATTCGACTTTGAACACTATGTGACCAAATGCGACAGTCGCAACACACCCCGATAGGACACAATGAATCCCCGCTCACTGCACGAAACGTGGCACAGTTGTCCCAGCAGAACATCACTGTGTCCTAACCGTGATTTAAACTTCAAACTCATAATTGACACACTTGCTCCAGTGTCTATTAAAGACATCGTAGGACGTCCATCTGCGAGCACATGGACCTTATTTTACATCATAGAAACTGGTAGAGGCATGCTTGGGTGTAGCGAAAAATGTTCGGTGACCTCACCTCCATCGGCCGCACCACCTAGTATGCCGGCGGTGGGGAATTGGCACGGCGACTAGGGGATGGAGAACGGCGCTGGCGTGCAGTTGGGGGCGTCAAGCTTCGCACAGAGGAGGGCGAGTCACCGCGGGTGTTCTGTCGGAAGCCGTTGCCAACGGACGTGTCGCTACGGGAATTCTGCTAGAAGCCGCTCCGGAAGTGCGTGTCGTGTGTCCAGTGACCACTACCGCGTCGGCTGTTGCGTCGAAGGGACACCGGCAGTTGCCCATAATACATTGATTGCGCGAGTCGACGCTCGGAGCAGAAGCGAGCCACACGTCCACGGACACCGCAATGGTAGCATCGCGGTGCATCACGCACATCACCAAACCTTCCACTTTCATCCACGTGTTCGGATTTGTCTTCCCATGGTGACACCATGGGATGCGGTTGGTTGGAGGCGCTATGCAGACGATCACGACAATGCCAACGGTAGATTGCTTGCTCCGCGGCTCTTGACCTAGCCACGTGATCGTATCCACTGGCATCAACGAATGCACACGTCGCGTCGCAGGGCAAAAAGGCTTCTCACCCGCGCCCTTGTCGCAGCGGCAGCTTCACACCGACCAAGTTCTTCCCGTACTATTTGTCTTATGGTCGACGCAAGATCGCAGGATGCTACAGAGCTGACGTCAGCAGTCTGAACACTGGCGACGACGGTGACGTCAGCGAGTCTACCGAACTTGGGTGTGACGGGCATTGCTTTAAGAGTCTCAAAGGTGCGACAGTGTTTGATCACGTCTGCTGCAGACTCTAAGGTGTCCTTTCCAATGAGGAAGTTGTAGACGTCCTCGGCAATTTCTTTAAGAAGGTGGCCGACCTTGTCTTCTTTCATGCGAGGGTCTACAGATCTGTCCAATTTCAATATTTCCTCGATGTACGTTGTGCATGTATCACCTGGCACCTGGGCGCGCTGCTTCAAAGTCTGCTCAGCACGCTTCTTCAGAGATGAGTCTCCAATGCAGCTCTTTATTTCATTTTCGAAATCTTGCCAGGTGGTTATAGCTTGTTCGTGATTTTCAAACCACATGAGTGCCGTACCTTCGAGAAACAATGGCACGTTGGCGAGCCGGCTGTCCGAGTCCCAGCGGTTGTACCGACCCACCCGAATGCAGTGGTTCAGCATAGGGATGTGGGTGTGTGTGTACAAGTAACTCCCCCTATGCTTTCCTAGGCTTCATTGTCTGTTTGCTCATTAAGTTGTTTCTAACAAATAGAGAACGAGCCCTTGACCCCTTCCCTTTCGTTATTTCATAGCTTGGGCCTCGTTGCGGCAGACTTGGTGCCTTAGGTAGCATGCGAGGGCTTATTGGGCAGCAGCCATCTCATCTAAGTTCACGTTCTACGTGACGCCTCCTGGCAAAAAAAGTGTGTTCTACACACGCCGCCTGGGCCTCGAGTGGCGCTGCCTAACACTCCCAGGATAATACCTACATAAATACACAATAAAGTGGACGGGGGGACGACCGCCCTTGTAGCTCAGTTGGTAGAGCATCGGACGCGACATCCGAAGGTCGTGGGTTCGGGTCCCACCGAGGGCAGGTTTGTCTTTTCGTCCACTTTAATTCCTTTCTACTTTCTCCACAATTACAATACCACAAGTAACTTCCCCTATGTTTTCCTAGGCTTCATTGTCTGTTTGCTCATTAAGTTGTTTCTAACAAATAGAGAACGAGCCCTTGACCCCTTCCCGTTCGTTATTTCATAGCTTGGGCCTCGTTGCGGCAGACTTGGTGCCTTAGGTAGCATGCGAGGGCTTATTGGGCAGCAGCCATCTCATCTAAGTTCACGTTCTACGTGACGCCTCCTGGCAAAAAAAGTGTGTTCTACACACGCCGCCTGGGCCTCGAGTGGCGCTGCCTAACACTCCCAGGATAATACCTACATAAATACACAATAAAGTGGACGGGGGGGACGACCGCCCTTGTAGCTCAGTTGGTAGAGCATCGGACGCGACATCCGAAGGTCGTGGGTTCGGGTCCCACCGAGGGCAGGTTTGTCTTTTCGTCCACTTTAATTCCTTTCTACTTTCTCCACAATTACAATACCAGAAGTAACTTCCCCTATGTTTTCCTAGGCTTCATTGTCTCTTTGCTCATTAAGTTGTTCAAACATTAGTAAAATATATCTGAGGCGTCTGGATTGTTATTTTTATTATCTGAATATTTATTTGATTTGGTGGGTTTTAACGTCCTAAATCCATCTCTGATTATGAGAGACGCCGTAGTGGAGGTCTCCGGAAATTTCGACCACGTGGGGTTCTTTAACCTGCACTGACATCGCACAGCACACGGGCCTCAACATCTCGCCTCTATCGAAATGCCGCAACTGCGGCCGGGATTCGATCCCGCGACCTTCGGATCAGCAGCCGAGTGTCATAGCCACTAGACCACCGTGGCGGAGCTTGAATATTTATTTTCGCGAGTCATATTGATGCTGCAGCACAAGTATTAGTATGCCATGTTAGCCCATTTTTGCTTAGTTCTACATGTTAGGAAATTGTGTCACGCTGTATTATTCATAGTCCTGTCCCTCATGCATTGCCTTCTGACCTTTAGAGTACTTTAATAAATAAATAAATAAATAAATAAATAAATAAATAAATAAATAAATAAATTGTAGCGAAGAAGAGTGGCGCGCCTTATGGACGCAGTATCATCACCATCTCACCGACGAAGAGGTGCTCGCGCTCTCGGTGTCTGACGCTCGCCTGAGACGGTCGCTTTGCTGCTTCGGCAATAAACCGCCTTACATATTCGGTGGAGGTGCTGGGTCTTCCCACAAACCTGTAATTACGCAATCGGAGGCTGCCAGCCATCATGCCTCACGACGCCAGCCAAACACCACCCCCGGCATCGCCAACATTGATTTGCCCTGGCTCCATGCGTCAGCGAGATCCTCCCATCTTCAGTGGCTCCGACGAATACGACGTGGAAGACTGGCTGTCAGTGTGCGAGCGGGTGAGTGCGCACAATAAATGGGACGATCCTCAGAAGCTCAGCTACGTGAACTTCTACCTCACGGGTGTCGCCAGCGTGTGGTATAACAACCACGAATCTGAGCTTCGTAACTGGTCGGATTTCAAGGCGAGCATTACGCAAGTCTTCGGTCGCCCCGCGGTGCGGAAGCTCCGTGCCGAAGAGCGCTTGCGCAGCCGTTCGCAGCAACCAGGAGAAAGGTTCACGAACTACATTGAAGACATCGTGGATCTTTGCAAGCGCGTTGATCCATCAATGACAGAGTCTGACAAGATCCGCCACGTCATGAAGGGCATTGAAGACGACGCATTTCAAATGCACCTCTCTAAAAGCCCGCGTACCGTCGCCAAAGTTGCTGAGCTTTACCAGAGTTATGACGAACTCAAAAGGCAACGTCTCCTTACTCGGCGTCCTTCCACGCATGAGGCGCCTGTCTCAAGTTTGGCAGCTGCAACCAGCAACGAACATCTTCTTGGCGAAATCAAGGATTCCATACGTGCTGAAGTCGCCCGGCAGCTATCTCTGCTGAACGCCGTCCCAAGGCCCGCACCATCGTTGGCTCCCAGTCTCCGCCAGGTGCTTCAGGAACAAGTATCGGAAGCCACCCAGTCGCCTCGTGCAGCGCCACCAGCGCCGGCGCCGCAGAGCTATGCCGAGGTTGCCGCACGGCCACCTCAACAGACCTTTTCACCTCCGCCGTTTGTCGTACCATCACGTCCAGTACATCCTGTGTACACCGCCGCACCAGTACCTAACACGGGATCCTGGCGTACACCCGAAAATCGCCCGGTCTGCTACTTCTGTGGTATCCCTGGTCACGTGGCGCGGCTTTGCCACCGCCGCTTAGGGCTTCAAGGTTATCCCCGACCTGTCCGGGCCTACGGTGCTCCATCTTCGCCCTTCTCGCCGCCGAATGAGTCGCGTTTGCCGCCTACACACAACGTCGCTCCTGCTGCCCGTGATTGTCGCTCGCCATCTCCACAACGTCGTTCGCTGTCCCCCATGCGTCGTCGTCCTGCCTCTGCAGAGCAGGAAAACCAGCAACCGCAGTTCAAGAGGCGAGAACTGCGTTACAGTCGAACAACACAAGTCCTCGCTCATCATCCCCGAGGAAAGTAATTGATGTATTTGTGGAAGGAATCGCTGCACTTGCATTAGTTGACACGGGCGCCGCCGTTTCAGTGATTGCAGAAAGTCTTTGCCGCAGGCTTCGAAAAGTAACCACGCCCTTCCCTGCACTGTCACTACGGACTGCAAGTTCACAGTGCATTACCCCTGTTGCTGCATGTACCGCCTGCATCGTGATTCAAGGATATCCGTACACAGTAGAGTTCGTCGTCCTCTCATCTTGCTCATACGACATCATTTTGGGGTGGGACTTCCTTTCCGATCATCAGGCCATCACCGACTGTTCTCGCGCCGAAGTTGAATTTTCTCCGTTTTCCGATACCCGTTTACATGCGCTCGACGATCTCGATGACAAAGTGGTCATGACCGAGGATACCACGATTCCGCCGCACTCTTCGGTGATTGCGACAGCTTGCACTAATTGCGTCACCGATACTACTGCCCTCTTTGTACCACCACCCATTTTTGTTCACCGACGATGCTCACTTCCCTTCGCTGTCCTAACTGTCAGTGGTGGCTGCACTCAACTCCTCGTCTCGAACGCTGAGGCCGTGCCCCTCACGTTACGTCGCGGCGAGTGCCTTGGACGTCTCCAGTGTGACGATTCTGTGATTATCTGCGACGCTCCATTCGACAGCACCTGTACAAACGTGAATGCGTTGGCTTACAACTCATTACGCTCCCAGCCTATGCCAGATGTCTTTGATCCATCACTAGATGCCCACCTGAGCCCCACTCAACGCTCAGAGCTCCTCAGCCTGCTACGAAAATACATCTCCACGTTCGACTGTCACCAGAAGCCACTAGGTTGCACAACGACTGCATGTCACGACATCGACACCGGCACCCACGCGCCATTGCGCCAGAGGCCCTACCGTGTGTCCCATACGGAGCGTAGTGTTATTGAAAATCAAGTGAGCGAAATGCTTGAACGTGGCGTCGTGCAACCTTCCACCAGTCCCTGGGCGTCACCGGTAGTTCTAGTGAAGAAAAAAGACGGCTCCATCAGATTTTGCGTCGACTATCGACGTCTTAATAAGATAACTCGTAAAGACGTCTATCCTTTACCACGCATCGATGACGCTCTCGATTGTCTGCAAGGCGCCGAGTATTTTTCCTCGCTCGATTTGCGCTCAGGCTACTGGCAAGTACCTATGGCGCCAGCCGATCGCCCGAAGACAGCTTTCATCACGCCTGACGGCCTATATGAATTTAATGTTATGCCGTTCGGGCTTTGCAATGCCCCTGCTACTTTCGAACGCATGATGGACAATCTCCTTCGTGGGCTAAAATGGAAGACATGCTTATGTTACCTCGATGACGTCGTCGTATTTGCTCCAGATTTTCCAACTCATCTTCACCGTCTCGAACAAGTCCTACAGTGCATCACCGACGCAGGCCTGCAGCTCAACTTGAAGAAATGTCGCTTTGGAGCCAAGCAGCTCAAGATTCTCGGACACGTGGTATCAAACGATGGCATTCTACCAGACCCTTCCAAACTTCGCGCCGTGACCGAGTTCCCAAAACCTACGTCCCTGAAAGAACTCCGAAGCTTTATTGGGCTTTGATCTTACTTTCGTCATTTCATACGGAATTTCGCAACCATCATTGCTCCGTTGACTCGGCTACTCCGCGGCGATGCACACCTTTCCACTTGGTCCCCCGCTTGCGACGAGGCCGTTACAACAATGCGCCGTTTGCTCACTTCGCCTCCCGTACTGCGCCACTACGACCCATCGGCCCCCACGGAAGTACACACCGACGCCAGTGGCGTAGGTCTTGGTGCAGTGTTGGCCCACCGAAAAAGTGGGCATGACGAATACGTCGTCGCTTATGCAAGTCGAACGCTAACGAAAGCGGAAGCTAACTACTCCGTCACCGAAAAGGAGTGCTTGGCCATCATCTGGGCCCTTGCGAAGTTCAGACCCTACCTGTACGGTCGTCCCTTCGACGTCGTTACAGATCACCACGCTCTCTGTTGGTTATCGACTTTAAAAGATCCGTCTGGCCGCCTTGTACGATGGGCTCTTCGGTTACAGGACTTTGACATACGCGTCATTTACCGGTCTGGCCGTAAACACAACGACGCGGATGCCCTTTCTCGGTCGCCTACACCACGTGACACGGCTTGCATTTCTGCCATCGAGTCGGCGTCGTCAGCGTTTTCGTCGCAAGTGGTCGTCGATATGGCTCAGGAGCAACGCCAAGATCCGTGGATTGCGGCGCTTATGCATTACCTTTCTGACACTTCAACAACTGTCCCTTCACGCGCTGTCCGCCGCCAACCTTCTCACTTCGAGTTGCGGGATGGAGTTCCCTAACGTCGCAATTACGATTCCATCGGCCGTAAATGGTTGTTAGTCGTCCCCCGCCAACTGCGCACACAGGTCTGCTCTGCTCTCCATTCCGACCCGCAATGTACCCATGCTGGCCTCTTCAAAACTTACGCCAGACTCCGCACGCGCTTTTATTGGCGCGGCATGTATAATTTTGTGCGAAAGTACATTCGCTCGTGTACAGCGTGCCAACGCCGCAAGCTTCCTGCTCCTCGTCCTTCTGGTCCACTGCAGCCACTTCCTTGTCCGTCTCGACCGTTCGACCGCGTCGGCATAGATCTCTACGGCCCTCTTCCTTACACACCGGCTGGCAATCGCTGGATTATCGTCGCTGTCGACCGCCTTACGCGCTATGCAGAAGCGGCTGCACTGAAAACAGCGACAGCCCGCGACGTTGCGTCCTTTCTGCTCAATAACTTCATCCTTCGTCATGGCGCACCACGGGTACTTCTGAGTGACAGAGGGCGCGCATTTCTTTCAGAAGTTCTCAACGCTCTTCTGGCAGCTTGCCGTACCATCCATCACACCACTACAGCTTATCATCCGCAGACGAACGGCATAACTGAACGGTTCAATCGCACACTGGGCGACATGCTATCCATGTACGTACGTTGCATCGGACCACACCAACTGGGACCTCGTCTTGCCGTATGTAACGTACGCTTATAATACCGCCTCACAAGCCACAACGGGATTTTCCCCATTTTTCCTCGTGTATGGCCGTGAACCTACCTGCACGCTGGATACCATTCTCCCCTACCGCCCTGACCCATCAGAGGGCACGCCCCTGTCCGAAGCCTCCAAGTACGCCGAGGAGTGCCGTCAGCTGGCCCGTTCGTTCACGGCGGAAGACCAAAGCTTCCAAAAATACCGTCGCGATGATGACCGTACTCCTGCCGCCTACCAGCCGGACTCATTAGTTTGGTTGTGGATACCTTCAAGCACCCCTGGTCTCTCCTCGAAACTCCTCGCCAAATATCATGGACCCTACCGCGTGGTTCAACAGACTTCGCCTGTCAACTACGTTGTCGAGCCGGTCACGCCATCTACTGACTTAAGGCGTCGCGGACGGGAGACAGTGCACGTTCAGAGGTTGAAGCCTTACCACGACCCCCTCATCCTAACCACGCCTCGAGTCGCCAGGATGGCTCCTTCTTCTCCAGGGGGCAGTTGTAGCGAAGAAGAGTGGCGCGCCTTATGGACGCAGTATCATCACCGTCTCACCGACGAAGAGGTGCTCGCGCTCTCGGTGTCTGACGCTCGCCTGAGACGGTCGCTTTGCTGCTTCGGCAATAAACCGCCTTACAAAATATATAAATAAATAAATAAGAATAACTATTGAGTCATCTAATACACTGCACCTAGTTTTGAAAACACATGCAGAATTCATATCCTCAATTATCTATATTGCTGGTGTGAGCGACCATTTGGTTCCGTATTTAGAGTGTCCATTGACCATCATCTCATTCCTGCATATGACTGTGTGTGCGTATTTTCTGGACATAAAATTAGACCCTTATATGAAGTTCGCTAATCACAAGCTCTATGTTAAACAAAAAACAGCATCTGATATAAGATCACTCATCAAATCTCGTCCATTTTTTCTTCATTTGAAGATTATTGTCTTTATGCTTTGCCTTCATGCCTAGTCATATCACCTATGGTATTACATCACGGGGAAATACATACAACACACATCTTTCGTTCGTAGAGGACATTCAGAATTGGGCCATTCGCATCATTACCAACAATTCATTTTATTATAATTCTACCCCACTCCTTCAGTCTGACTGCATTCTTACTGTGTCTGGGTTCTTTAATATTCACTTAATGGTAATGTTATTTGAACAACTTAACAATCAGCTTGTATTTAATTTAATCGGTGCTAGACTACTCAATAACACCAATAACGCTAGGTTTGCCCATAACCACAACCTTCTTTTGCCTAAATATAACACCAACTACGACAAAATGACATACTCCTTTGCCGTGATTAGACTATGGAATAGCTTGCCCTGTACACTAAAATCGTCATCATCTTTGCATGCATTCATGCATGAACTTAAACACTTTACCTTGTACAACTAGGCTGGCAACAATAATTAGTTCTGATGCAAAACTGCGCACGTAATTTGAAAAATTTTTGTGAATTTCGGTTTTTGTTCTATGGTGTGCTTGCGTCTACTTGTATAACTGATTACTATGTATTTGTGTCGCATTAAGGATGTTTTTTGTTTATCTGTTTCTAGTGCTTTCGCTGTTCATTCCTACTTGCATTGTATAGTTTTACTTGCCGTTATAATTATTCTCTTTAATGTTACTGTTAACCGAGGGTCCCACTGCAGTCGCCCGACTTTGAGACCCTCGTCTGCATACCATTCACTACGAACTTTGTGTTTTGAGGGAATAATAAACTTAACTAAACTGAAGTGATATTACCATGCCTTTTCGACGTGAAACTAAAGAGGTCAAATATATCCGAGATTACCGCAGTGCAGCCCTTGACGCCATTAACCAAGATATCTGTGCGTACTTTGACACATTTTGTTGCAAGTTTGATAAGTGAAGTATACCAGGAAACTTGGATGTTTTCAGAAACCAAGCAACTAACCTCACCAATACGCACGTTTCCCTTCGGCGCTTACGGAACAACACAATCACGCCGTGGTATAGCACACGTCTCAAACGTTTGTGCAATTGGAAAAATCGCCTTTTCCGCTCAGCCAAGTTGCAAAACACTAGAGATCGCTGGATGGCGTGTCATAATGCTGAAGCAGAATACAGGAAAGCTGTATGTGTTACGAGGAATCTCCAAGCGCATACGTTGCCTGAGCTGTTGTCATGGAACACCTGGCAGTTTTCGAACGTGATCAATTGTAATAAAGTTATCGAACTACAATAGATACATGGGCAATTTGGTGGAAATTCATTTTCCTAGAAGAGCACCGGAACAAGACGAGGACAGAGAAAGAACATGATGCAATGGTTTTGAGTCAGCGGCCGTGTCGTGCTCTTCATGTGCCCGCGTCTTCTTCCGCTGTTGCTCTTGCGAAATATGGAAATGTCAATCAGCGATGACTCTGGTGAATCGCTGCCAGCGTCTGCATGCGCCGTGTTATTTAAGGATATCTTCCGGGAAATAATTCTGCGCGTATTCACGCAGTTATGTGCCGTGAATACAGCCAGATGTGTCTTATTTTTCATTCTGGTGAAATTGGGGAGTTAATTGATGCGTTAAAAACATCCTCATGTAGGACTGGCAACATCAACTCAGTGTTTCTCAAACAGACATGGGCATATTCGTCCCTCTTCCCGTATAGGATGTTCCATCGGAGTCTTGACCAAGCAACTTCGCCGGTCGATTGGAAGCTCTAACGTTGTGCCGATATATGCCTGGTAATAAATGCTCCACTCTTAACTGTCGGCTCATTTCACTTACAAACATTCCGCGTAAACTAATGGACTTTGTACTGCACTCGCATATAGCTAAATGTTTATAATCGGACTAATTTTTACGATGGCCCAACGTGGCTTTAGGCCTATATTTTTCGGTGAAAACGAATTGCTTATTTTCAATCATCTGTGCACCATACTTGATAAACAATGTCGGATTGACTGCATTTTCCTGGATTTTGAAAAAAACATTTAGACAAGTTAATTACGCTTTACTAATGTAAGTTTTCCTCTCTCAACGTTCACTCTAAAGTACTAGCATGGCTCGGTTACATTAACCGTCTTCAGTGCGTCACTGTTGAATGTCATGACAAGCCGGAAATAAGCGTAACGTTGGGTGTACCTAAGGGCTCAGTTTCGGGCTCACTGCTGTTATATATCAATGATCTACCTAACTACATATCTCCTTCTGCACATTCGCATGCCGACGACTGAAGCTGTTGCGATGAATGGCTTATGAAATTAAATCCTAAGAACTTCCAGCTAATTAATATTTCACAGCAGTACGATAGCTCCTTATCATGCGAACTCGGTGACATTGATATTCACCATGGTCATCATACCGGTACTTGGGCGTTACTATTTCTTTGTCTTATATGGAATGCTCATATTAACGTAATTACGAACAAGGCTAACCGCACATTGCAACAGATACGTCATAATTTTAGCAAAACTCTATCTTCCCTTGCCCCGCCACGGTGGCCTAGTGGCTACGGTACTCGACTGCTGTACCGAGGGTCGCGGGATCGAATTCCGGCCGCGGCAGCTGCATTTAGAAGGAGGCGAAATGTGGAGGCCCGTGTATACTGTGCGGTGTCAGTGCACGTTAAAGAACCCCAGGTGGTCGAAATTTCCGGAGTCCTCCACTACGGCATCTCTCTGATCACAGATAACGGTTTTGGGATGTAAAGCCCCGTAAATCAATCGAATCGTCAATCTACCTTCTCTCAACATGCTTCTTTATGAAACTTGTGTGTTCGAAATTAGAATACGCTGCTGCAATCTGGAACCCTCAGCCCGAAAACTTAATCCCTTGAACTAATCCAAAATAACGCTCCGCGTTTTATCCTGTCTAAATAATAGCGTACATCGAGCGTAACAGCAATGAAGCACCGTTTATACCCGCCACTTTTATCACTGCTTCCCAGCTACTTCCGCCTTTGCTCCTTTCTTAAGATCTACCATCGTGTATCACTACGTAGTGAGCTTATTACGCCTCGCACTTATCATTCATCTCCGGTTGATCAAAAACACGACGTTAAAGGGACTTTCTGCAACACTGACGCAGTTTCCTGCTCTTTCATACCGGTCACATCGAACGAATGGAACGAGCTATCAGGTTACATCGTTTCAATTTCTGACTACTCGCTTTTGCCGTTCCTTATCTGCTCCCATAATTCACGATATCACCCTCCCCCCCCCCCGCCCCGTCGTGTGATGTATTTCCTCCTCCCTAAAATTTTGTTTCTACACTCCTAGACAGAGATACCAGCATTTGTCTTTTTTCTTTCTTGCTTTTTCCTTATTTTGTAGCATTCATCTTAATTTTATATTTTGCCGCTGCTGTTGTACATTCATCTGTGTTCATTCATCGATTTTTCTTTCAGTTTGGTCGTGTTTTATCGTGTAGGAATTTTGTTTCCTTTAGTTTTGTTTTATGTATAATACAGAGCGTTTCGCTTCGTGTTTTTATGTTTTCATCTACTGTAACCCGCTCCCTACTGTAATGCCTAGGTGATTGAGGGTAATATAAGTAAATAAATAAATAAATATATCAGTTGCCATGTGTGTTTTCAAGCACTGTCCATCAACCTGTGTCTGTAATATGCTTAAAAACATAAGACAAATGGTTACTGTAGCCTCTTGCCTGTGTTTCTTGCATGTATGTCGAATAGCTGCAGCGTAGCTCTGACCTAATTTCCTCAAACCCGTGTTTCCATACGACGGCCTCAATACTAGGCAGTTTGCCTTACAGAGAGGCCACCATCGTACAGAAGCACAGGTGTTTTGGGCAACGCCAGCAGTACGAAGCCATCGAAACACAATTGCGCCAGCCTTTTTTTTTTCTTTTTTTTTTACGCATGCACTTGACACTGGCTGTATTCGAGATTGCACATATGCTAGACTCAGTCGGTCCCTCCTGCGGGTACCGGATTTCCGGCAGAATGGTTAGGGGCTTTATTCTGCGCAGTTCAACAGGCACGTAAACAGACATCTTGCGATACAGACAGATAGGCAATATGAAGTTTCATTCCGGAACGCGAATTTTATCAAATTCACCAGATTATGCGACACTATGCGTAGGAGTATCCTCGTGAGCTGCACTGAATTTCTCACTTTCAACGCGGTGTAAGATACTAAGCGTAAGAATTTGTGACCCATACTAAATTGCCAAATAGCAACTCAATGTGAGCACGGATGGTAAATACAAACTCACATTGAAGACTGAGCCACTGATTTCTGCATAATTCGAACTGCAAAGGGGCGACTTCTCAAACCAAGACGAGAAGGGAAAAGAACAGTGAATTTTGAATAGTATGGCCTTCATTTACTATGAACAAACCGTTTTCACGTGGTGGTGACGCCGGGGGATGCAGCAGACTTCAAACCGTTGACAGTTGAGCGCTTTATAGGGCGAAGCTGTATGCACAGCAAAGAAAAACACACACACCGAAAGACGGCAGTGGCGTCAACAGTGGTCGGTTGCCCATAATAACTGACACGCGCTGAAATGCGTCGGCTTTTATACGTTCTTCACAGTGCGTTCTGGTATTATCGCTGATGCTCTGGAAGGCACTCAATTATGCTCGTCGGGCAGGCAAAGTTTGTAGAACCAGCGACACCGTTCGCGAAACAGCGTGCGTGATATAGGCGCTCTGTGCTGAGCGTTGCAAGAAAGTGAAAAAGGCGATCCTCGTCAACAACCCAAACCATGTGCGCTCGGGAGTATACATGCTTATGAAGAATACAAAAGCAAAAAAAAAGACGAATAATGACCACTGATTCCGATAGTGACAACTGCATTAATATTTGTGTTATGCACATTCCGACCGACCCCTTCTGCATCGCAGACCACCAAACGCCCCATTAAAAAGGTGCTTCGCTCTTAAAAAGAGCTTACCTCGAAAGTCTATGCGCAGGCGTGTCAGGAGAGCGCAAGTCAAATGCTTCCACCGAGGATGAAATGCCACAGCAAAAAGAGCCTCAAAGAGACGATGCGAACGTGAAGCCTGCCCCATCGCAGCACCCGACTCATTCGACTCCACAAGCCCAACGGAATACGGCCTGCATTCGTAAACTGCGCCTCAACTGCTCTGGAAGGGCCCTGCTACGGTGGTCAAGCAGCTCTGGCACTCGGCGGCTGATCTGAAGGCCACGGGATCGAATTCCGGCCACGGCTGCTGAAATTTGTGATGATGATATTTGGTGTTTTGTGGCGCAAGGGCCAACTGTGGCCAAAGAGTGCCAGGACAGTGAATAGTATTTTGCCGTGATTGGTGCGTGAGAATGACGTATGGTACGTGGCTGTAAGAGGGCCTAAAGGAGCGTAAAAACAACATATGGTAAAATTATGGCAATGACGTGTGGGGTGATCTATGGGTCGGGAATGAATGAGAAATGGTCATGGTACTAAAATATCTAAAATATGAAAGTAGCACGACACCTACCGAAATCCTTTGTGGACAAAGGCTATGAAGCGCGTGCTTTCTCTAAGAAAATGCCGCAGCAGCAGCCTCTCTTTAGAGGCCGTGCTACGGGTCACCTGGATATATGACCCGGAAATTATGAATATCCTTAAAAAACGCAAGTAGAGATTGGTATTTAAAAGAGGTTCATTGCCCGAGAACATAGAAGGGTGCAGTGGCAGGTGCTGTCGTGACGGTACTGGGAAAATGTCTTTTCGTCTGAGGTTCTAGTTCGCGGCATTGCAGGAGGACATGAAGTACGCTGAGGGCAGCGCGAACCGTCGCACGCGGCGAAGGAGGAGAACATTAGGCGCATCTCTCCGAGCATGGTAATTAATAAACATTAAAATAATACAAATAATACAAGGCCGAATAAAGATCGAATTAAATATAAACAAAGAGTAACGATAACGATTAACAAAACGCGAACGCACACGAACACAAACAAAGGACAGTAACAAAGAACAAACACGCGAGCACAGAATAACACACAAAAATAACCGTGCAAGGAAGGAGAGCCTAACCCCGGCTAGCGCACCCGCGACCGCGAGCCCTCAGAAAATGAAAATAGAAGAAGAACATACAGACATGGGCGTCGGTCGCAGGTCGCCGCCGTGGTCGCCGGGGCCTGCAGAGGCACGCCATCCGACCGATGGCCCGGTCGGCCGGAGGGTCACAAAAGTACGTGCGCACCTCTCCAGGACCCAGCAAGTTCTCCCGAGGCCTCTCCAAAACCAGAAACGCCAGAACGCGCAAACATTCTGGGAATTTCTCGCTGCCCAATGGCAGCCTATGTTAAAACCACATGGGCGAAGCGGGTGGGCCCCCGCTCCGTCCAGCCGGCAAAAGGGGATGCGGCGACATTTCGTGCAAAAATATGGCGTCGAGCGGGACGCGGCCCCACATCCCTCCCTCCTTAAAAGCCCCCCTAAAAAGACAATACCGACAGTGCCAATACGCGATAAAATCCGAGAGCCCCAAACCAAAACAAAAAACAAGGAAACAAACGCGACAATACAACCGCGGCAAGTCTCTCAAATGTCCGATGAAGCCGACGCGCGCCACGGCATCTTCACCCGGACTCTGGACGCCGGCCGCGGCAGGTCTCACGTGCCGTCGACCCTGTCGACTCCCTGGCCGCACCAAGTGCCGCGACCACGGCTCCGTCCGCAGCCTCGCCGTCGACGCCGCCCCGCTCCGGACACGCAGACTTCAGCCGCCAAATCAGCGCGGCGGAAAAACACAACAAACAAACAAACAAACAAAAGGAACAGTCGCGCAGCACAATAACCAAAAATCAAGTTAACTACGAACAATAAAACAACGAGAGGCTACAATTCTCAGGTAGCGAAAACCAAAAACCCAAAAATAAAGAAACGGTACGTAAACAGAAAGGAACACTTAGCATAAAAACTAGAACAGCGAAGAGAAACTGGAGAAAGCGTAGAAAGAGAAAAAGAGAAAGACTTCTCTGTCAGGTTATCTCTCCGTCTGGAATCAGTCGGGCAGTAACCAATGTAAACGTGGTCTTCACTAGTGCGACGCCGCATGACCTTACACTAGCGGATGATCCTTCCACGAACGCACACTGCCCATCCGTGACACCAAACGAAACGGGAGATCCACAACGTGTTGCCTACGGAATGAACAGACGCGGAAGGGACGGCGACAGCTGAGCATTCACACTGCACCGTGCCAAATCGCAGAGCACAGTAACTTCAACTAAAGTCTTCCGCTCTCACGACTGGCTAGAATTACTGCAGGGGCGCGCAATCGCTCTCCTCTGCTGTCGGGGGGGTGCCACTGCCGACGCGCGCAAACACGGCGCTAACCGCGAAGGTGGCATGATACTGTGGCCAAGCTCGTACAGACCGCGCAGAGTGAACCCCTTTCTCTCCCGGGCCACGGCTACACAAGCCGCTTCGGGCCCAAAACCCGCGCTCGCCGCAATACAAGACAGCGATACTACGCGCGCGCGCCATGTGCAGTACCAACAGGCGCCTCGCCTCCCGGAGGCGAAAAACAAAACCGCGAAAGAAACTATTTACATTATGTACACATGCGTCACTCTGCCGTCAACTACGTCGCTCTTCGGGCCAAACGAAAAAAGCAAAAGCACAACAAACAAGAGAAAAACCAGATTCCGGAGGTGAGTCCGGTGAGGATAGACCCCCTCTTTCATCCTTTCCCCCCGACCGGCCGGCTGAATATCGCCACAATGGCCTCCTCCTCTCCCGCCGCGGGGACGCTGGAACGCTCTCCCCTTCTGCGTGCGCGAAGAAACAGGTGCCCCAAGGGCTATTCAAGGAAGAAGGGTCATCCTTCCACTTCTTTGTTCGCCTCAGCGGCCTTTCCGCCATCTTTGCCTCCCTCGGTGCAAGTCGGCCATGTGCAACCGAACAGCGCCGTCAACTTTTCAGGAAAGAGACTTTCGGCGACCCGGGCAAGAAATAGCGCGTCAACTATTCTTTCACTGGTTCTCAATTTTACTGAGGAAAGACGCGCACGACGCGAAGTCTAAAGAAAACCGTTGGACTCACCGACTTGAACGTCGCACGGGAGACACGATGGTCAATCTCCCGGCCATGGCATGATGGAAGCCTTGGTAAATCCAACGAGTTTCCGCCACCAAGAACAAACTGCTGCATCTCGGTGGCAACTTGCATCACGCCTTTCCTCGTCCACGCTTCGCCTCACACAACTTCGAAGCGGGTTACCAATCCGTTTGAGAAGTGACATTTGCCTCTCCTCACACCACGATACATCGACAGAGAAAAAGGAAGGACAGAAAAAGAAAGAGATACGCGCGATACACAGCAGAGACGGCCCGCTCAACCAAAGCGCATTTGACGCTGGGAACCGAACGCAACTTCCCCACTCTGCCGACACCTGCTCGTCGTTCGAGCGACCAAGGGCAAGGCCCCTGGCCCCACTTAGTTGGGCGCCAAAATGTAGGGGTTTACTTCTACTAATAACTACTGCTAGCAGCGGCATCGCCGCTAGCAACCCCCTGCCGTGGGTTCGAGCACTCGACGAGCAGAGAATGAGGTCGTCGCGTCCGCGCGCTAGCTATCTCAGCCATGCCATCGCCGCGCTGCCGCGCGCTTCGGCCCGCGGCCCGACTCGAGGCAGGGCAGCGCGAACCGTCGCACGCGGCGAAGGAGGAGAACATTAGGCGCATCTCTCCGAGCATGGTAATTTAATAAACATTAAAATAATACAAATAATACAAGGCCGAATAAAGATCGAATTAAAATATAAACAAAGAGTAACGATAACGATTAACAAACCGCGAACGCACACGAACACAAACAAAGGACAGTAACAAAGAACAACACGCGAGCACAGAATAACACACAAAAATAACCGTGCAAGGAAGGAGAGCCTAACCCCGGCTAGCGCACCCGCGACCGCGAGCCCTCAGAAAATGAAAATAGAAGAAGAACATACAGACATGGGCGTCGGTCGCAGGTCGCCGCCGTGGTCGCCGGGGCCTGCAGAGGCACGCCATCCGACCGATGGCCCGGTCGGCCGGAGGGTCACAAAAGTACGTGCGCACCTCTCCAGGACCCAGCAAGTTCTCCCGAGGCCTCTCCAAAACCAGAAACGCCAGAACGCGCAAACATTCTGGGAATTTCTCGCTGCCCAATGGCAGCCTATGTTAAAACCACATGGGCGAAGCGGGTGGGCCCCCGCTCCGTCCAGCCGGGAAAAGGGGATGCGGCGACATTTCGTGCAAAAATATGGCGTCGAGCGGGACGCGGCCCCACAAGCTGTATGCACAGCAAAGAAAAACACACACACCGAAAGACGGCAGTGGCGTCAACAGTGGTCGGTTGCCCATAATAACTGACACGCGCTGAAATGCGTCGGCTTTTATACGTTCTTCACAGTGCGTTCTGGTATTATCGCTGATGCTCTGGAAGGCACTCAATTATGCTCGTCGGGCAGGCAAAGTTTGTAGAACCAGCGACACCGTTCGCGAAACAGCGTGCGTGATATAGGCGCTCTGTGCTGAGCGTTGCAAGAAAGTGAAAAAGGCGATCCTCGTCAACAACCCAAACCATGTGCGCTCGGGAGTATACATGCTTATGAAGAATACAAAAGCAAAAAAAAAGACGAATAATGACCACTGATTCCGATAGTGACAACTGCATTAATATTTGTGTTATGCACATTCCGACCGACCCCTTCTGCATCGCAGACCACCAAACGCCCCATTAAAAAAGGTGCTTCGCTCTTAAAAAGAGCTTACCTCGAAAGTCTATGCGCAGGCGTGTCAGGAGAGCGCAAGTCAAATGCTTCCACCGAGGATGAAATGCCACAGCAAAAAGAGCCTCAAAGAGACGATGCGAACGTGAAGCCTGCCCCATCGCAGCACCCGACTCATTCGACTCCACAAGCCCAACGGAATACGGCCTGCATTCGTAAACTGCGCCTCAACTGCTCTGGAAGGGCCCTGCTACGGTGGTCAAGCAGCTCTGGCACTCGGCGGCTGATCTGAAGGCCACGGGATCGAATTCCGGCCACGGCTGCTGAAATTTGTGATGATGATATTTGGTGTTTTGTGGCGCAAGGGCCAACTGTGGCCAAAGAGTGCCAGGACAATGAATAGTATTTTGCCGTGATTGGTGCGTGAGAATGACGTATGGTACGTGGCTGTAAGAGGGCCTAAAGGAGCGTAAAAACAACATATGGTAAAATTATGGCAATGACGTGTGGGGTGATCATGGGTCGGGAATGAATGAGAAATGGTCATGGTACTAAAATATCTAAAATATGAAAGTAGCACGACACCTACCGAAATCCTTTGTGGATAAAGGCTATGAAGCGCGTGCTTTCTCTAAGAAAATGCCGCAGCAGCAGCCTCTCTTTAGAGGCCGTGCTACGGGTCACCTGGATATATGACCCGGAAATTATGAATATCCTTAAAAAACGCAAGTAGAGATTGGTATTTAAAAATAGGTTCATTGCCCGAGAACATAGAAGGGTGCAGTGGCAGGTGCTGTCGTGACGGTACTGGGAAAATGTCTTTTCGTCTGAGGTTCTAGTTCGCGGCATTGCAGGAGGACATGAAGTACGCTGAGCGGCTCACCACAATTGCATACAGGCGGATCACCACCGGACAAAACGTGTGCATGTGTGCTGTATGTGTGTCCTATAGTACGTAGCCGACAGAGTGTTACGTCTGTACGGCGCGTTTTTTATGTGGGTGGCCAGTCACCGAGGTAAGGCTTGATTACACGTAGTTTGTTATGTAGCTGTCGGTCCCATGTAAATACGCTGCCAGTGATCCCTCAGCTTTTAGGGGCGAAGCTCCTTAGGGTGTGGGTCGTTCCCTTCTCTCTAGTAGTAGTAGTAGCAGTAGTAGTAGTAGTCGTCGTCGTATGTATGTAGCCACCTCGCGCCGCCGGGAGGCTCGCGCTCGCGCTCGGCGCGCTACCTCTCTCACTCTTCCATCTGCTGTCTTGTGAGAGAGAGAGAGCGAAAGGCGCGCGTTGACTACGGAAACGCTCTTTCTTCGATGAACGCTCCACCAGCTCGCAAAGAAGGAGAACGCGCCCTCACCCGCGAGAGACAAGCTTGACGCAGGCAGCGTCTTCTAGCGAGTTTCTTGATTGAAAAATACCGACTGCTCGCCCTGGAGAACCGTTCACCGGACACCCATATATATAGGCACTGGATCTTGACTTGCAATGAAGTGCCGGTGGGAGATTTCACTTGTGCGTAGTTGAACCATAAAAATTCGTAGCGTGCGCGTTAACTAAATTAATCCGGAACTCTGCACGATCTACGATGAACATCCGGAGCTTCGCCCACTCATCATCATTCACTCCGTGGATATGCTGTGAATTTTTTTCATAAGAAAGGGTTTCAAATCCGTTACAGGGACAGCTGTGGATGACTGCGGATCGTTTGTTTGGACTGATGTTGCGAGCTCGTCAGCCAATACATTTCCCTCAATTTCACGATGCCCTGGCACCCAGCATCCTACCACACGCTGTTTGGATGTGTAAATGGCACATAGGAGGGAGTATAGCGAGACAATGGCAGGGTTTTTGTACTTTCTGATAGTTTTTAAAGTTTTAACAACGCTTATAGAATCCGTGTATATCACTGCATTGCTAATTCCTGATTCTTTAATGTGTTTTGCTGCCACCAGGATTGCGTAGGCCTCGGCTGTGAAAATGATGGTGTTTGGGTGGAGAACAACGGCATACGAAAAAGATCAGCGCACCGCTGCATAGGACACACCCGCGTAAGACTTCGACGCATCAGTGAAAAATGCAGGACATGCGCATTCGTGTGTCGATTCACGAAAGTACATCTGAATGTGTAGAGGTGGGGCATGCTTTGTGACATTCATGAAGGATGTGTCACAATTTACAACCTGCCATTTCCACGGCGGGGCGTGGAAAGTGGGAGCCATTACGCGGTGTTCGAGCAATGGGACACCCGTTTCTTCAGCTAGTGCTCGCACACGCAGCGAGAAGGGCTGTTTCACTGTGGGTTGGTTTTGAAATATTTGGCTGCTGGACGTGTCATTTACAGCAGGATATGTGGGATGGTGAGTGTTTGCGCTTATCTTCAAAAAATAACTAAAAGACAAGTACAGTCTTTGTATATATGTAGTGACCGTCCGTCCGATTCCGCGTAAAGACTTTCCACACGGCTTGTTTGGAAAGCACCCGTGGAAAGGCGTATGCCTAAATGGTGGACAGCGTCCAGCATTTTCAAGGCGGTTGGTGTTGCGGACTTGTAAGCTATCGCCTCATAGTCTAGATACGTGCGTATCAGGCTTTTATAGGGGCTCATAAGAGATTTGCGGTCGCTGCCCCAACTTGTGCGGGAGAGAACCTTTCAGATGTTCATTGTCTTCATGCATTTCTCCTTAATGCGTGGTACAAATGTGAGCTTCGTGTCTAGAATTATGCCTAAAAATTTCTGTTCTGTTTTGTTTTAACAGCAACACGCTCACCCTGCAACTCTATATGGGGATCGGGGTAGAAGCCTCTCCTCCTGGAGAACAGAACACAGGAGCTCTTCTGTGGATTCAGACTGAAACCGTTCTCCTCTGCCCATTTACAGACCTTGTTGACACAGAGCTGAACCTGTCGCTCGCACGACGGGAGATTACAGGATTTAAAACCTATTTGTACATCATCAACGTATGTTGAATAAAAGATATTACGTGGGATGTACGAACGGAGGGAATTGATTTTGATAAGAAAGAGGGTACAACTGAGGACACCGCCCTGCGGCACTCCAGTTTCTTGCACGAACGGTCGTGACAAAACATTGCCAACTCGGACACGGAATGTGCGATTGGACAGGTAACTTTCGATCGCATCTAGCATATTACCACGTATACCTAAATGCGAGAGGTCTCTCAATATTCCGAAGCGCCACGTGGTATCATATGCCTTCTCCATGTCAAGGAACAGAGATAGGAAAAACTGCTTATGAACAAAAGCTTCGCGAATTTGTGTCTCTATGCGAATCAGATTATCGGTGATGGAACCACCCTCTCGGAATCCGAACTGATATGTGTCGAGGAGTTTAATTCCAGGAAATGTAATAGTCGGCAGTTAATCATCTTTTCAAATACTTGGCACAGGCAGCTACACACTAAACAAAAATAACCAGGAACGGGAGTAAACAGCTTGTCCTCTAGCGCACTACCTTTTCTGGGTTTTTTTTTACTACGTAACAGTCAAGGTAAAAATTTACTCTCACGCTAACCGAGTTTTTGAACGTAGAAACGATAGTAATTATTTACCCCCCTGGAGGCTTTCAGCGAGTATACGCGGAGTAATTTTTTACTGCCTAAACAATGTTTTCTCGGATTTTTTTAAGAGTTATTTTTAAAGCTCATTCGAGGTTTACTGTGGCTGGGTAAAAGGCTTACGCAAAATGCAGACATCACTCAATTTATTGAGCAGTAAACGAGGACTCACCCTTCGAACTTATAACATAGGAAGCACGTTTTCACTTGTTGAGAGCGCAACAAACACAGGCACAAGCGCGGGAGCAGAGATACTCGAAAGTGCGTTTTCACTTGACCGCCGTCCACCAAGACCGGCGCTATGACAGCCAGCATCGCTCGAACTCGGCACAAAACCACGCCGCACTCGTAACACTCGGGGTAGTTCGCCGTGTCGTTGTCGTACTGGTTGACGATGCGGTCAGTGAGCAACGTTTGCGACCTTAGTTTCCGTGCTTTCCCAGAACTCGGCGGTGCCTTCGACACGACGGTCACTAGGCATAGCTGCCGGAGATGTCACGGTATCACGTTGTGGTTGATGGACGCCGGCGTACGCGCCGATACGCGTACGCGCTGATCACACTCACGCCGTTCACACTCACGCCCCGAGACGTCGCGTCCCCTCTTCCGCGACCGACGCTTTTGACGAACAGTTGCTTGCAAACGTGTACCATGTGGCTAGGCCTAAATAGTCATGCGAGGGCTAGCACGGCCTCCACCCCTGCGCCACGGCAGTTTGGAGTTTTTGATCACGTGGCTTTCAACTCTAGACTGGGGTTTTTTTATCACGTGACACAAAACCCCCTACGTAGTAAAATAGGGCGATAACGTCCTTTTACTACCTTTCTAACAGGTGGTAGTAAAACTATGTCATATGCTCATTTTACCTCAACGAGACGTAGTAATTTTGAAAACAAGGGAGTTTTTAAGGCTCATGAGCTGCAAAAACCCGAATATCGGGCAAGTTTTGCTTACAGTGTAGTCAGGGCTATAGGCCTGTAACTCGATACAGAAGATGGATCTTTGCCATGTTTTAGCATAGGTATTACAATGGCTTCTTTCCACACAGAGGGGATTTCGCCAGAAACTCATACGGCATTGTAGAGGCAGAGGAGAGTTTTTTGTGTTTCATAGGGCCAGTGTTTCAACATTTGGTATATAACACGGTCGGAGGCTGGGGCAGATTTCCTGCAGCAGTTTAGCTCTGGCTGCAGCTCGGCTAATTGGAATGGTGCATCGTATGGCTCGTTTTTTGCACACTTCCTTTCTAGTTTTTGTCTTCTAGTCTCTCTTTGTACTGTCTGAATGTGTCTGAATAGTGGGATGGGCTGGAGACGTGTTCGAAGTGTGCGCCCAGGAAGTTTGCTTGGTCTTCAAGGTTGTTACCCTCCGTGTCTACTAAAGGGAGTGACTGTCTGCCGGCCTTTTATCCTATTTACCCTGTTCCATACCTTAACTTCGTCTGTATTGGAATTGATATCCGATAAAAACTTCTGCCAACTTTCCCTTCTAGCCTGTCGGCGCGTTCTTCTTCCTTCGGACTTTACTTGTTTGAAGTTGATGAGATTCTCTGCCGTTGGGGATTCGCGCAGTAAATCCCACGCTTTGTTCTGCCTTTTGCGGGCGTTCCTGCAGTCGTCGTTCCACCACGGGACACGACGTCTGCAAGGACCACAACTTGTTCGGGGGATACATTTTGAAGCAGCGTTAATAATAAAAGCGGTAAACTACTTACAAGCAGAATCAATTCCTAAGGAGGGAATCTCGGCCCATGAGATACTACTAAGGCTTTGGTATTTCTCCCAATCAGCTCTGTCTACCTTCCAAGTTGGAGCCTGAGGTGGAATTTCGCTTTCTTTTTGCGTTCTCAGTAGTATGGGAAAATGATCGCTCCCATACGGGTTTTTAATAACCTCCCAGTTAAAATCAGGTAAAAGAGTAGGAGACAAGGCTAAGATCAATGCATGAATATGATTTGATGATAATGATGATATCTTGTGTTTTATGGCGCAAGGGCCAGTCATGGCCAAAGAGCGCCAAGAAATGGTGTTATGCACTCGATGTTGCAGAT
Organism: Hyalomma asiaticum; assembly: GCA_013339685.2. Lineage (NCBI taxonomy): Eukaryota > Metazoa > Arthropoda > Arachnida > Ixodida > Ixodidae > Hyalomma > Hyalomma asiaticum. The sequence goes on from CM023489.1 coordinate 77,442,319, forward strand.
AATGACTAAAAGTGGCATGGGTGGCTATGACGGCGTAACGCGGCTGTACAGGGGCCTAAAACCGGTAGCAAGATGTAGACGTAATAAAATAATGACAGTGCGTTATGAGCTTTGCTATGAAGATAAAAGATACAGCGCAATTTTGTGAAGTTCTAAAAATGTATAAATGCCAGTAGCACTGTTGCCTCATCGAAGACCTTTTAGTGAAAAGGCCTGGAGGCATGTGCCCAACGATGCACTACTCTTGCAGCAGGAGCCTCTGACGAGAGGCAGTGCTACAGCACTTGTGGGCCTACAATTTCTAATATGTTGACATCGTGTAAAAAATTAATAAGTGATTTCCTGTGAAAGAAAGGTTGAATCCCAAGGAACATTCCAGGATGTAAAGGGATATGCTGTCGGTAGGCTTGCGGAAAGTGTTTTTGCCTTTCTGACTCCACTTCCCGGCACTCCACCAGGACGTGGAGGACGGTGAGTGTCTCTCCGCATTTCGAGCAGGTAGGAGGTTCGCGACCGGTCATTAAATAAGAGTGTGTGCCAAAATTGTGGCCTATCCTAAGACGGCAGAGAATGGCCTCAGTTCGCCGTATTTTTGTCGTTGGTGGAAAGTCCTAAGTGTGGCTTAATGACATGTAGTTTATTAGAGGCTTCACTGTCCTAGGTAGATTGCCAGAAGATTCTGAGCTTTTTGCGCCAGAAAGGTTTTAAGTCTGTAGGAGGGATAGTTGTGGTAGAATTAGACGCTCTACTTGTTGATGTCGCAAGTTCATCAGCAAGCATATTGCCTTGGATGCCCTGGCACCCAGCAGACTATGATCTGCTGATTAGTCAGATATACTTTACAAAGGAGTGAATATAGGTCAGTGATACAGGATTTTTGTGGTTCCTAAATGACATGAGAGATTTTACGACAGATAGGGAGTCCGTGAATATAACGGCCTTTCCTAGCTTTGTTTTCTCGATTTCTTTCACAGCACACAATATTGCGTAAGCTTCTGCAGTGAAGATGCTTGTTTCTGGGTGCAGTGCGTTGGATTCGGAAAATGATGGTCCGATGGCTGCATATGAAACGCCGGCGTGTGACTTTGCAGCGTCAGTGTGAAATTCTGCGTGTGGGTACTTGGATTGGAGTTCTAGGAAATGCATTTTAATGTGTGCCTCTGGAGCGTTTTTGGTCACCTCTACGAACGAAGTGTCGCATTCTGTGAGCTGCCACTGCCATGGCGGCGCTGGCTTTGCTGGGGCCATCAGCTTTTGCTCAAGAATGGGAACTCCCATTTCCTCGGAAAGTTTTCTTACGCGCAGAGAAAATGGTTCTCTAGCTGTAGGTCGATTATGGAACAATGTTGCAGATGTTAGGTCGTTTACAGTTGTGTACGAGGAGTATTCTGTGTTTGCGTTTCACTTTCAGAAAATATGTGAAACGCCCCGCCACGGTGGTCTAGTGGTTATGGCACTCGGCTGCTGATCCGAAGGTCGCGGGATCGAATCCCGGCCGCGGCGGCTGCATTTCGATGGAGGCGAAAGGTTGAGGCCCGTGTGCTGTGCGATGTCAGTGCACGTTAAAGAACCCCAGGTAGTCTAAATTTCCGGAGATCTCCACTACGGCGTCTCTCATAATCAGAACTGGTTTTGGGACGTTAAACCCCGCAAATCATCAAAATATGTGAAACATAAATATGACCGTTGCAGATGGAACGACCATTCGTTTGCTTCTATGTAGAGGCTTGCCACCGGACTTTTTCTGAAGGCACCGGTCGCCAAGCGGATACCTAGGTAATGGATGGGGTCAAGCATCTTTAAGGCGCTCGGAGTAGCAGACTGGTAGACCACAGCCCTATAGTCAAGGCGTGTACGTATAAGGCTTTTTTACAGGTTCATGAGGCATTTCTTGTCACTGCCCCATGACGCATGTGATAAGATTTTAAGGATATTGATTGTTTTAAGGAATTTTTGCTTAAGATATTTGAGGTGTGGGACGACAGTTAGTTTTCTGTCCAGAATAATGCCCAAAAATTTATGTTCTGTGTTAACATGTATGCGTTGTCCATTTAGCTCTACATTGGGGTGTGCGGTCAGTCCTCTCTTTTGCGTGAATAGGACACAGGAGCTTTTATGGGGGTTTAGTTTAAACCCGTCTTCAGTGGCCCATTTAGATACTTTGTTAAGACCCTGTTGGATGTGTCGCTCACAAATTGCGAGGTTGCACGACTTAAAACCAATCTGCACATCGTCTACATATATAGAATAAAACATGCCGCGCGGTATCGCTGACCGCAAGGAGTTCATCTTTATGATAAAAAGCGTACAGCTCAGTACGCCTCCCTGCGGCACCCCTGTTTCCTGTGTAAATGGTCTGGATAGAACATTACGAATTCTGACACGGAATGCGCGATTTGACAAGTAGCTTTCAATTATATTGAGCATTTTTCCTCGAATACCGATTTCTGACAGATCTCGTAGTATCCCATACCGCCTCGTTGTATCATACGCTTTTTCCATATCAAGGAAGACAGACAAAAAGAAGTGTTTTTGTATAAAAGCGTCGCGGATGTTTGCTTCTATGCGAACAAGACTGTCCGTCGTAGAGCGCCCTTCTCTAAAACCACACTGATACGGATCGAGGAGTTCGTTTAAATCAAGGAAGTGTAAAAGCCTGCGAGTTATCATTTTTTCGTAAATCTTGCAAAGACAACTTGTTAACGCTATAGGACGAGAGCTTTCCACTTAGGATGGATATTTGCCTTGGTTTAGTATGGGTACTACAATGGCTTCTCTCCATACCAGTGGAAGGTACCCAGTAGCCCAAATTGTGTTATAGAGCGACAGCAGCGCCACTTGAGCGTCGGAGTGGAGATGTCTTCTCATACATAACTCTGTCGGCTCCAAGAGCAGAGCTATTACAAGTACCTAAGGAGGCCCTGAACTCGGCTAGACTGAATGGACGGTTGTGTGGTTCGTTTTCATTACACTTTCTATTAAGCGGTCTGCATTTGGCTAATTGTTTGTGTTTGAGAAATGAATCTGGATAATGTTCAGCGCTAGACACACGCTCGAAATGCTGTCCAAGGGCGTTCGCCTGGTCCTCAAGGTTGTTGCCTTCGTCATCGACCAAAGGCAGAACCTAAGATTGGCAGCCTATTAGTTTTCTGAGCCCGTTCCACACTTTTCCTTCCTGTGTGTATGAGTTAATGCTAGAGATGTATTTTTCCCAGCTTTCACGTCTAGCAATGCGCCGTATTCGCCTTCCCTGGGGCTTGGCGCGTTTAAAGTTAATCAGGTTCTCAGCTGTTGGAGGCTGCCGTAGCTTGCCCCAAGCCTTATTTTGTTTTTTCCGTGCATTCCTGCAGTCCTCGTTCCACCAGGGCACTCGCCTTTTGTTTGCAGCTCCATTTGTTTGCGGGATACATTCTGATGCGGCGTCAACTATAAAAGCGGTAAAATAAGCAACAGCATCGTTTATATTAAAATCGTTAAGAGCATTTCGAGGCATATGTGTCATTTCCGAAAATTTTTCCCAATCTGCACATGCAGTTTGCCATCGAGGGACGCGTGGGCGAGCATCGTGCTCTTTTGTGGATTTAAGGCACACAGGAAAATGATCACTACCATAAGGGTTCATAAGAACATTCCATTCTAGTAAGGGCAATAAGGTGGGGGATGCTACGCTTAGGTCTATGGAACTGTATGTTCCATGTGCAAGACTGTAAAATATGGGTTGTTTCTTATTTAGCAAGCAGGCGCCAGATGAAAGTAGTATTTTTTCTATTATCCGGCCTCTTGTGTCGCATCTAGAATCACCCCAAAGTGTGTTGTGCGCGTTGAAGTCGCCAACCAACACGTAAGGGTGTGGCAGGGCATCTATTAATCCCTCCACTTCTGTTTTTTTGGAGACGGTAATTAGGAGGTATGTATAACGAACAAATGCTCACTAATTTTCCATGCGGTAAGGCACGAGCCGCAGCTGCCTCAAGAGGCGCTTTAACTTCTAGAACCCGACATGCCATGGACTTATCAATTATTATTGCAACACCACCGGACGAGATGTTGGCTTCATCACAGTCCTTACAGAAGATTGTGTGTTGCGGCAAAAAGCCTGTCTGCGTAGGTTTTAAGTGTGTCTCTTGTACACACAACACCTTAGGATTTAATTTGTGTAGGAGTTCTTTGACGTCATCGAGGTTGCGAAGAAGACCTCTGACGTTGCAATGTACTATTTCTGTATTCATATTGATAGTGATTTGTGCTGTGTGTTTAAGAGAGAAACTAAGTTAGCGCACAGGACCCTTTCCAGGCCCCGTGATGAGGGTTTTGTCTTTTTTGGCGTGCTTTTGGCGTGCTTTTCCCTTTGGCGTCACAGACGCCGAGACACTTGGGCATGTATCCATCGCCTCCGCCGAGGCGCTGGATGCCCGCTCACGGTGTCCGCTCGCGGGTGTTTCGGGCTTGTCTGCACCAGCAGTGGCCTGAGAAGTCTTAGAGCCCGCAGCCCCGAAGGCCTGCTGGTTCTTCCTTCCGAGTGGCGGAGCAGCACTAGCTGAAACCGCCGTGGGGGCGGGCGGCGCTACCACTGGTCCACTTTGCGTGGTCCTAACAGCCGCCGATGGATGGATGGATGGATATTAGGAGCGTCCTCTTTATAACGGGGCGGTGGCCGGGCCACCAAGCTCTAGCTTTATTTCTTTTTCGTTTACAACCATTTCTTTTCCCGAATCACACATATTTTCACAACTAATTTTTTACTTCGTCTATTTATTTTATCTATTATCGTTCCTCTGTGATGAAACAATCTTACCCGAACTACCTTTCGCTTTTGTTTGCTCCATACTTTTGCGCCACCAATGCTCTAAGCGCCTTTTACTTATATCTATCGCCGGCATGTTCAGCTTTCCCCTGTTACTCCTGAAACCCATGGCCTCCTGTAGGGTAGTGTCCACAGCTACACCTGGGTGGACATCTGTACATTCAATCAAAATATGGTCTGTCGTTTCCCTAGCTTTTCCACAGCACGTACATGTATCCCCTTCTTTATTGAATTTTGCTCTGTAACTTCGGGTTCTCAGGCAACCGGACCTTGCCTCAAACAGTAAAGCGCTTCCCTTTGAATTATCGTAAAATTTTTCTCTCTTGGTTTCGTCTTTCCCTTTTCGGTAGTTGTTCAATGCCGGTTTCTTCTCCATTCTAGCTATCCAATCCGAGTTCTCCGCCGCTCTGACCATGCTCTTAACGCTCTTTTTCGTCCCATCTGTTTCGTTACTGGATGTATACTTACTGGTAAGCTTCCTAGTTCTCTTCCGCCATTCTCTTCCGCCGAGAACCGTTGTGGCACTGCCCCCTGCCGTGCCACTTCGGAGAATGTCGGTCAATGAACAAATGAGTAGCGTTTGCGCGCTTCTTTGCACGAAATGTTTTCTTTGACTTTGAGAGTAATAATTTCTTTTTCTTTCTTCCATGAAGGACAAGTTCGGGAATACGCTGCGTATTCACCGTCACAGTTTGCACTGTGCGGCGTGTCTTTGCAGTCGTCTGCAGCGTGGTCGTGCGACGCGCACTTCGCACAGGTAGAACGGCCTCGGCAGCTCTGAGAGCTATGACCGAACCTTTGACATTTAAAACAGTGTCGTGGATTGGGTATGTATGGTCTAACACGTATTTTGACGTAGCCTGTTTGTACATACTCGGGCAGTGTGCTTGTGTGAAAGGTCAGAATTAGGTGCTTTGTTGGAATCTCTGTCGTCTCGTCTGATTTTGATGCGCTGCACGTTTATGACGTTCTTTCCAGCCATCAAGGAGCTCTGCTTCACTTAAATCAAGCAGGTCTTGTTCTGATACGACTCCTCGTGTGGTGTTCAAGGAACGATGAGGTGTAACTGACCCCCGTATTCACAAACGCACCTTCACTCAACGCTTCTCCTCGACTTCACCGAGTCGAGCCGCAGCGCCTTCCTCCTCTCAAGGAGCCGCTGGGTTTCAAGAACGCCACTCGAGCGCTCCTCCGCCAAGAGGCTGCTCGAGAAACATTCCTTCACTTGAGTTACGAAAGACGCATCTGGTAGCGAGGGTATACAGCCCAATGCTACAATAAATACGAGAATTTTCGGTTCAAATGCTAGCCAACTATTCAAAAATTATCAGCTATTGTATCAGTATATTATCAGTACATGTTGTATTGGAAGTTATAAGTGAAATTTGAAACATCAGCTAGTTTCGACAGCAGGCGATGCTACGTTCATCCAAACCACGCCAGAGCCGAATCCGCTGGGATAGCATGCCCGGACCGGTCCGGATGTGCGACTGTTGTTCGCGTGTTGTGTACGCGCGCCAGATTTGATCTTGATGTTCCGTGGTGCGCTGTGTAAGCTGCTTGCTGCATCGTGGCGTCCTGCTTGCCCTGACAGACGGCGACATGAGCACGGACAATGACAGCGTCACGCGCGACGGCGGTAAGACGACCGCACGGAGGTTCGTTTACACGCGCTAAGAGCGCGAATTACTGTGTAATTTGGTGACGCGCCAAAGATCAGTAATTGAAAACCGAAAAACCAAAAACGTGTCCAAACGCGCTAAGGACAGTGCCTGGTAGAAACTGGTAGAAACCAGAAATTTGGGAGGTTCTCCAGGAGCTCAACGGACGCTCTGCACCGGGCCCGGATGGAATCTCAAATAGGCTCCTACGTAACTTGGATAGTAAATCCATCCAGAAGCTAACCGAGGAAGTCAACAAAATCTGGGAGACGGGGCTTGTCCCCGAATCCTGGAAGACTGCCTCCGTGGTGCTTATTCCAAAGCCAGGGAAACCTTTAGCACCGGAGAACATGCGGCCGATCTCGCTTACGTCCTGCGTAGGAAAGGTGGCTGAACATGCGATCCACAATAGGGTGTCCCGGTACATCGAAATTCAAGAGCTATTTCCGCAAAACATGGTGGGATTTAGGCCTGCCCTATCTGCACAGGACGTCATGCTCCTCATTAAGAGACAAATTATTGACAACTACACCAGAGATACTAGAGGCATACTAGCTCTAGACCTGGCCAAAGCTTTTGACAGCATCTCTCACAAGTTTGTGCTTGAGGCAGTCTCGGATATGTGTCTGGGACAACGTTTCCACGCATACGTTAGCTCCTTTCTCAGGGAACGCAGGGCTTCCATTAAGATCGGCCAACTAAAATCCGCGGAATTTACCTTGGGAGCGAGAGGCACTCCACAGGGGGCCGTCATCTCTCCTCTGCTCTTCAATATTGCCATGAAGGGCCTCTCCGAGCGACTCGCCACGGTTCGCGGGATTAACCATGCTCTCTACGCGGACGATATCACTGTGTGGTGCATGGGAGGGTCCGATGCCGAGGTAGAGCAGGCACTTCAACAGGCACTCACCCCCGTATTCACAAACGCACCTTCACTCAACGCTCCTCCTCGACTTCACCGAGTCGAGGCGCAGCGCCTTCCTCCCCTCAAGGAGCCGCTTGGTTTCAAGAACGCCACTCGAGCGCTCCTCCGTCAAGAGGCTGCTCGAGAAACATTCCTTCACTTGAGTTACGAAAGACGCGTCTGGTAGCCAGGGTGTACAGCCCAATACTACAATAAGTACGAGAATTTTCGGTTGAAATGCTAGCCAACGATTTAAAAATTATCACCTATTATTAAATACATGTTGCATTGGAAGTTATAAGTGAAATTTGAAACATTATCAGCTAGTTTCGACAGCAGGCGATGCTACGTTCATCCAAGCCACGCCAGAGCCGAATCCGCTGGGATAGCATGCCTGGACAGGTCCGGATGTGCGACTGTTGTTCGCGTATTGTGTGCGCGCGCCAGATTTTATCTTGATGTTCCGCGGTGCGCTGTGCAAGCTGTTTGTTGCGTCGTGGCGTACCGACTTCAAAGGAGCGCTGCAAACATTGTACAACTACGTGAAGAAAACTAATCAACCCGTTTCTGCCGACATTGCCTATTTACACTACCTGGCTTTTACCGCAGGACACTGCATTACATTTCAATGGATACCAGCTCACTGCGGCATTCCGCCCAACGAAAAAGCCGACGAAGCAGCACGTAACGGTCTTCGATATCAAAACTATAAGCGAATCTGTTTCACCAAATCTGATGCTTCCCATATGGCTAAACGATTCGCTTACGAATAAAGGAACCGGCTATGGAAGTTACCGACACATCATCACACTTTCTTATACTCAGTCGACCCATATCCCAAATCAAAACTACAGTCCAACATTCCTCCACATTTGGAAACTTTGTATCATCGACTACGGCTGAACATTGCATATTCAAATGACTTACGGTACCGCTTCCATCAGGAGACAAGCTCACACTGCAGCAACTGTGGCTCTACTGAAACCGTAGAACATATTTTATTCGAATGCAGAGCGAACAGTGATGAGCAGTGCGCTCTATGAACATTGCATGCAGTCACTTACACAACTCCCTTTATCACCTCAGTGTGTTTTAGGCCCTCTAGATTGCCCCACACAACACAGACGTGCGATGGACTTTTTGTTTACATATTTAAAAAGTATAGGTCAACTCGATAGACTAACTTTATTTCCGTCGTCACCATCACTCACCCATCATGCAACACACCCTATCACATAACTGCGGGTTGGTGAAAACGTTATCTATCTTTGGACGCAATTAGGCATCATAGTCAGAAACACAAAGCCCAACTTCTTTTCTCTTTTCTTTTTCACGGTCTCTTGCACTTGTTTCGCTCCCCAAACTCCCTCGCCACGCAGAGTAGCATGTCAGCGATATTTCAACGCCGGCTAAATTCTCTGCCTTTCGATAAAGAGCTCTCTCTCTCTCTCTCTCTCTCTCTCTCGTGGCGTCCTGCTCATGTCCTGCTTGCCCTGACAGACGGCGACATGAGCACGGACGAGAGCGTCACGCGCGACGGCGGTAAGACGACCGCACGGAGGTTCGTTTACACGCGCGAAGAGTGCGAATTACTGTGTAATTTGGTGACGCGCCACAGATCGGTAATTGAAAACGGAAACACCGACAACGCGTCCAAGCGCACTAAGGACAGTGCCTGGGAGAAACTTTTATACGGATGTGGGTGCAGTCTATGCACCCTGTCACCCCGGGGAACTTGGCAATTCGGTGGAATTCGACCATCGTCTCACGGAACCCGTCATCGGTTACGGGGAACTTCACGACGGCTGGGAATAAATGCTTCGCGATCACCCGCGACACACGTTCGATGATGCGGCTCACTGTCGGCCGAGACACATTCACCAGGTCGCCCGCCACTACTTGAAACGTGCCTGCTCCATAAAAGCGCAGCGCAATCAGAAGCTGCGTCATTGGTGGAACAGGGTGGCCACGGTTGCTGCAGCTCTCGTCAAGGGGCAAGCAGTCAGGCAGCTTTTTCACGCTGCACTTCGTGAAGCGGTAGCGCGCCAGAAATTCGCTGTCGGTATAGTGAGCCATTGGATTTATCCGGTTCCTCAACCGTCGTCGTGGTATGCCTACGCAGTTTTCTACGTCGTCAAACAGCTCGCCGACGCGGAGCACATAGTCGACAAACGAAGCGTAATCCGCCATGATACTTCACTCAAGGAAAGGTTCAAGGTAGCTCTGGCCCTACCTTGACTATCTCGAGTAAAACGCTCGAGATTTCCTCCAGTCGAGGAACGCTTCGAGTGGAGGGCGATCTGTGAATTGGAAAACCGCCCTGAAGAAGCGTTTCGAGTGAAGGGTCGAGTCGAGGAGCGTTTATGAATACGGGGGTCAACGTCACGGAGGGCTTTCTAGTCGGTTCGGGATTGAGCCTGTCGCCTGCCAAGTCCGAGTTGTTACTTTACCGACCCACCCGACAAGGGATGAGGAACCTCACTCCTCTAGAGCAGATTCCAATATCTCTATACGCACGTGACGGGCAGAGAATCCCCAGGGTAGACTGCATCAGGGTGCTCGGACTGTTGCTGGAGTCGAAGGGGGGCAACTCGCAGATTATAGCTCGCATCACTTCCAAGACGGAGAACATGCTTAGGCTCATACTCAGGGTCTCGAACCGCAGGGGCGGGCTGAGCGAGAGCAATCTCCTTCGGCTCTACCATGCGTTTCTCATGAGCCACATTAATTACGTCGCTTCGGCGCTGCACTGGTCCAAAAGGGAAGAGGCAAAAATCGACGCACTAATGCGCACGAGTATAAAGCGAGTTCTAGGGTTGCCTGTCAGCACGAGCACCGAAAAGCTCATACAACTGGGCATGCATAACTCCCTCTCGGAGGTGATCGAGGCGCAGAAAATGGCTCAGGTAGTGCGCCTGTCGTCCTCGCAGGCCGGTAGACGTATCCTGGAGTCCATTGGCTGCGGTCTTACACAGATTCGCGAACGTAAAGTGACTCTACCGTCTTCTATCAGAGGTACATTTGCCGTAGCTCCACTTCCCAGGAATGTCCACCCGCAGTACAATGTAGGACGCCGCATAGCTCGGGCCCGTTCCTTATTGAAGTCAGTTGCAGACAGCCCGGACCTCGCTACGTTTGTCGATGCAGCACAGTACGGGCGTTCTGATCGCTTTGCAGTGGTCTCAGTCGACCATAGTGGCAAGCTCCTATGTGCTGCGTCGGTTAGAAACGTTTCGGCAACGATTGCTGAGCAAATTGCCATTGCTGTAGCAATGAAGGACGTATCGCGTCCAAATGTCTTCACGGACTCGCGGTCCGCTGCCAGAGCTTTCGCCTCGGGCTGGATCTCGCGGGAGGCAGCAGCTATCCTCGGCAGCGAGGGGGCTGCCGGGTTTCACACCATAACATGGTTCCCGGCCCACATGGGGGCCAACGTACACCCCGATGTCCCCAACGCCAATGAGTTTGCCCATGACCGTGCGCGAGGTTTCACTCACCGCGGCGGTCCCGGCGAATTCGCGGGCGGGGATGCCGGCAGGTACAGGGACCCGCTCCTCACTTTTCACGAGATCGTGACTCATTATCATCTCTCTCGGAGGGTCTTTCCACTTCCTCACCCTAAACTCACTCTTCCGCAGTCTTCGGCCTTCAGGATGCTCCAAACGGGGTCTTTCCCTTCGCGAGACAGGTTTAGTAACTTCTCGTCCAACGGTGAACCGCATTGTCCGAACTGCGGGGAGGCTTACTGCTCACTAGCTCACATGCTCTGGCAATGTCCTGCGTTACGTGACACAGAGTTCAGCAAAGAAGAGGACTGGGAGGAAGCCCTGAGAAGCGGCGACCTTTCGGTTCAACTTCGGGCTGTCCAGAGAGCCTGCGAGAGGGCGGAGGGCCACGGTCTTCCTGTCCCTGCGTGGGAGCGGCCCGCAACTGCTACAGGATCCCCCTAAAAGGGGACGTCCAACTGCAGTTTCTCAGGACAAAAATAAAGTTCTGTGCCTGCCTGCCTGCCTGGTAGAAACTTTTATACGGATGTGGTGTTTTTATACGGATGTGGGTTAAGTCTTTGCACCCTGTCACCCCGGGGAACTTGGCAATTCGGCGGAATTGACCATCGTGTCAAGGAACCCGTCATCGGTGTCGGGGAACTTCACGACGGCTGAGAACAAATGCTTCGTGATCACCCGCGACACACGTTGGATTATGCGGCTCGCTGTCGGCTGAGACACATTCCCCAGGTCGCCCGCCACTACTTGAAACCTGCCTGCTCCATAAAAGCGCAACGCAATCAGAAGCTGCGTCATTGGTGGAAGAGGGTGCCCACGGTTGCTACAGCTCTCCTCAAGGGGCAAGCAGTCAAGCAGCTTCTTCACGCTGCACTTCGTGAAGCGATAGCGCGCCAGAAATTTGCTGTCGCTGTAGTGCTCCATTGTATATATCCGGTCCCTCAACCGTCGTCGTGGTATGCCTACGAAGTTTTCTCCGTCGTCAAACAGCTCGTCGACGCGGAGCACATAGTCGACAAACGAAGCGTAATCCGCCATGATACTTCACTCAGGGAAAGGTTCAAGTTAGCTCTGGCCCTACCTCGACTATCTCGAGTAAAACGCTCGAGATTTCCTCCAATCGAGGAGCGCTTCGAGTGGAGGGTCGAGTCGAGGAGCGTTTATGAATATGGGGGTGAGTCTCGGATGTCACCGAATGACACCAGATTTGTTAGCCTTTCGTATTGGTGTTGGTCATGTACCTCGAGAAGAAAGTCATCACTGGCCAGTTTGGTAACTGTATCCGGGACCTAGTGCGTCGGTCAAGGATTTCGACACTAGAAAAGGTGACAGTTCGTACAGTCATGTCAGGCGATTCACTGTGGATCACGTGGGAGCATGGGAATATTTCCTTTGGTTTCGTGAGGAAGTTAAGAGTTTCATCGGTGCGCCCTCTTTGTGAATATGATTTGTTCGCCAGGCTAAAAAACGTGGGTTCTTTATTATTTAGTAGACATCAACCAGTGGAAAAGATAAAATTCTCAATCAAACGACCTCGTGCATCGCTCCGAGAGTCGCCCCACAAAGGGCTGTGGGCATTGAAATCGCCTAGGACGATATGGGGTCCGGGTAGTTGATCCATTAAAGATTGAAATTCACGTTTCTTCAGCTGATAATGAGGGGAGATGTACACTGAGCAAACGGTAATAAGTTTGTTTAAAAAAACAGCACGAAAGGCCACTGCTTCGAGCGCCGTTTGTATCTGAAAACCTTGACACGCTATACTTTTATCTATTATGATGGCAACGCCTCCAGATGATGCGATATCTTCGTCTCGATCTTTGCGGAAGATGGCGTGGTGTCTGGGGAAATTCGTGTTTTGTTTTCAGGTGTGTTTCCTGTACACACAGCACTTTTGGTGAGTGTTCGTGTATGAGTTCTTGGACATCATCAACGTTTCTGAGAAGACCTCTCGCATTCCATTGTATAATTTGTGTATCCATTTTGGGTGAAAGTTGGTGCTGTTTGTACTGAAAGAGCTGTTGCCTTAAGTCGGGGAGCCCTTGTCGGGCCCCCTGATAGGGGTATTTGATTTTCTGGTACGCTCTAGCGATTTGCGCCGTTCCTTCGGCGCCTGCGACGCCGTTGGACTGGCCGTTGTATCCATCACCTCGGAATAGGTGCTGGGTGCCCGCTCGCGGTTAACGCGTACGGGCGGGGAAGTCTTTGGGCTCTCTGTCTGAACAGAGGGCCCTGGCGTCGCAGATCCGGAGGCCTGCATGCCCTTTGGTGGCGGAGCAGCACCGGCTGCTTCCGCTGAGGGGGCCAATGGCGCTGCCGCCCGTCCACTGAACGTGGTACGTGCGACCGCCGCGAACCTATATGGCACTGCCCCCTTGCGTGCCACGTCCGCGAAGGAAGGACCCTGTACAATACAGAGGCGTTTCCGTGCTTCCCTAAACTAGATATTCTCAGTTACTTTCAGTGTTACTATTTCTTTTTCTTTTTTCCATGTAGGACAGGTGCGAGAGTAGGCTGGGTGTCCACCCTCACAGTTTGCACAGCGAGGAGTAAAACACAGTTGTCTGAAGGATGATCATGGGATCTGCACTTTGCACAGGTTTGACGGCCACGGCAGCTCTGGGAGCCGTGACCAAAACGCTGGCACTTGAAGTAACGGCGGGGGTTGGGGATATACGGTCGAACTTTCAATTTCAAGTAACCTGTTTCAATATAGGCGGTGCGCAAAGCGCCGACGACGCCATCTGCCGCCACGGCTCGGAAGCGTTGGTGGGTCCGGGCGAGCATTGTTCCCGCGAGCGTGTACGCGAGTGCACGGATGGATGTGTTTTCATCGTGATTTAACGACTCTGTCGGGCTTCAGAGATGTAAAAAAAAATCACTGCATATCCATGGGGTGAATGATGATGAGTGGGCGAAGCTCCGGAGGGAATCATCGGTAAACCGTGAATCTCGCGTAAATCGCCCAGTCGATCATCATGTAAAGGCGTGAGAAACACTGTATTCGTACGCTGGGATCTCGCGTTTAAGGGGGATATGCTGTGCTAGAGCCAGGCCTGCGAGGAACTGCAGGACAGTGACAGCGTAAGCAGGAGGAGCTACTTTCTTAGAGGCCACTTTAAACGCTTGAGGAAACTAGTGCAAGTAGAAGTGGTAGGTATCTCCTGCGCCATAACTTATCATTTCGCCAAGTAGGGAAGTACCCACTACGCCATAATTACCAGTGCCTCCGTAATGGGTTCAAAGCTACAAAGCACGCAGCTCTGTGTTTTCAAATGATGTCTCGACCTCGTTATACAATCCATTTTCGCGTCGTGTAGCGGTGTATTACTATTTTTCAACGTAACATTACGTTTGTTAATGCGATTCCGCGGGAGACATTATACCTGTTTATGTCTTTTAGCGATAATTTTTCGACCCCATGCGTAGCTCAGTGGTAGAACGCTCGACTGCCACGCCGAGAGCCTTCGTTCGAATCCAGGCAGAGGACACAACTTTCGGAATTTTTTTTTCATAAAAGTAGACGTGGCTACGTACATCAACAACGAACACCATGGGATGTACAGACCGACGCCCTAAGGAGCTTCGCCCCTAAAAATAACTGCTACGTTGTCGGCTGCTCAAGCACACACAAACGATCGCCAGGAACGCACTTATACAGGTTTCCGGTGCTATTTCATGAGCGAGAGCGACGGCGGCGGTGAATTGCGGCTGTACGACGCAGAAGGTAAGCAATCGCGCTTTGTTTAGAGCAGCGTAAAGTTCGAGGACTTCGATGAATAATAAACCAGGCTTAGAAGTGCGGCGGTAGACAATACGCCTGAAGAGCGCCGAGCAGCGAGACCACACGATGCCGTTTTTTCTAAAGAGAACGACCAGAACATCACATGCCACGCGCTTGCGATCCTACTTCGTCTTCTTTCGCGCCCGCTATTTCTTTTTTCTTGTTAATAGCAGTGTTAGAACGATTACCGTGTTTTTATTTCTCCATTTATGTCGCTACGTCTTCAGCAAACGATACTACGTTTACACTTGGTAGCCTCGCCTGCACTGTAGACGCTACAGTGCACATGAGGTCGTTAGTACTGATAAGACGCGATGCCTAGGCTCTCTTGAAAAACGAATGGCTCGAAGCGCAATGTGGGGCAAGTGACGGCTCCTGTACAAAAGCGCCGTGGAATCACACGTGTGCTGCACGAAATCGGCTGCATTCTACCTATTGATGGCACTGGAATGCGATCACCAGTGCAGAATGTTCGCTGTGCGGTCGCCTCAACTATATGCATATTGGCTATAAAACATACATGGCACCTGTGCGCATTGAAGGCTTTGATGATCACGTAGAATCTAACGCCATTTTGCAACACTTGATAATAGCTTGCGAAAAACCTAGCAAATACGCAGCCAAGCTGCTATGACAAGCTAGGTGACCACCAGCTCCGCAGTGACTCAGTCTCGTGCCAATAGCGCGAGCTGCCGAGTTATTTTTCACAAGTTTATCGTGCTGGGTTTCAAAGTTTTACCAGCGCTGACATTTCGCGTGGCCGCACCAGTGAAATCATGCGCCGGTGCGACAGCGCTCCCTCAAAATCTACTACATAAACACATGGCACGTAAACGAAGCTACTGTGTCGAGAAAAAACGTTGGTTCACGCGTCAACCCATGCAGGCATTAGTGATCGGGGCGTTATAAAGAAAGCGGAGCGATGAGCTCCACTTCGTAGGGAAGCTTGTTGACGCCTATTTGTGGCAAAATCTTGGCGCTTATGGTGACATTGTCGTCCCACACAGCTGTGACATCGGACACATATCCACTATTATAATGTGCAGCTCCTTTGCGCACACTATCCCCGCAAAAGTAATTATCTGGGACGTGCACAAGCGGCAAATCGCACGCGCGCACTTCCGTCATGCTTGCAGTGAAATGAGGCGTCTGCTACGCGACCCACCAGCGGTTCCAACGGCCGCCGCTACGCGGCTTTCAGTGGCGCCCCTGCAGGCGCTGCGCATCGCGTATATTCTGGAAGCGTGCTTGTACCAAATGTGAGTATTAGGCGCTTTGAGGTGATCTCTTTTATCATCGCGCCTGATTTTGATTCGATGTACACTTATGACTTGCTGTTCACTCCAGCCCTCTAGGAGTTCCCTTTCGGTCAGGTCCAGCAGGTCTTGATCTGATACTACTCCTCGCGAGCTGTTGAGGGAATGATGTGGCGTCACAGAGACGGTGTGTTTCCGAACGAGACCAGTTTCGGCTGTTTTTCATATTGTGCTTTGTTTATAACTTCAAGGAGAAGATCTCCGCTAGCCATTCTTGTTGCCTTATAGCCACGACAGTGTTTCAGTGAGGCATTTGAATACTACGAAGGGGGAGATAGTTCTAGCATTCTTGTTTTTTCACAGTGGATTGCATGGAATCTTGGAAACACTTCGTGATGTTTTGTGAAAATATTTGTGGTGTCTTCGGTGCGCCCCCTCTTTGTGAGAGGACGATTAGTGAGTGGGGGAAAGGAGGTGGTGGCCATAAGATATGTCTAATTTCGGCAGCAATGCCAGCCGCCCACCATGGAGCCCACGATGGCGACGCGACAGCACATTTATAGAAGTATTGGGATCCTTGTGGGGTCGCAGGAGTCGGGCAATCGGCCCTAGGATTCACGCTACCAGGTCGACGTTTCACCCATTCAGACTCCAAGGGGAGGTTGCTGAAGCACTGAGCCGACACAGAGACGATGACGGAGAGAGAAGAAAAGAGATGTTCATTTTACATGATCGGAGCTCGGAGCTGATCGAGCGCGTTTGCGCTCCTATTATATACAACCTATGTACAATAGAGTCCAATCACGACGTCGTCTCCGCCCTCGAAGAGCGGAGGCCACACCCCGCCTTCGCTGCTTCTCTGCGGCCAGGGGTAACGTGACCAGAGTGGCAGCCGATGATGATTCCCGGTACGGTCCAGCAAAGAGGCTTGCTGAAAAACAACAGCAGACAAATAAAAGCACTCTTCCCGGCCCCGTCCGTTTTGACGACACGCCGCCGTTCTCTCACAATGGGGAAGCCATAGGACACCTGCTGTCAGCAGTGCTCAGTGTAGGCCGGTGCTCTGATGCACCCCTCTCGCTGCGTCGGTGCGGCCGCGAAGTTCTTGCTACAAAGGCGGCACAAACGCGCACACACACACCGCACGACACACCGACTGTCCCTGCGGATTCCGGGAGCTTCCCGCGGGCTGGTTTGAAGCTTGCGAACAAGGCCGTCGCTGCCGCGTCAAACAATGCACTTTTCTCTTCTAGACGGCAGCCCAGCGATGTACGTCCGTGGGAACATACGCGCTCCCCACGATCATTTTCCCCGAAAGGTAGATCTAACGGCCACCGCCAGCAGCCACCCTCCACCACATCCATGGGGGGCCCACGCCGGTCTTAACAGAAGTCATGCTAACGCCAGCTGTACACAGCTACTATAACCTAATATGTGCACAAGAGAGGGCACATACACAAGGTTAACCCTTGCCGCCTGGAAAAACGGAAGTAAAATGAAGAGAGGAGAGGACAGGAAAGATTAAAACAGAGAGAAAGACTAAGATAAGGGGAGAGATAGACAGGAAAAGGCGACTGCCGATTTCCCCTGGGTGGGTCAGCCCAGGGGTGCCGTCTGCGTGAAGCCGAGACCAAAGGGGTGTGTTGCATCTTCCGGGGGGCCTTAAAGGTCCAAACGCCCGGTGTCGGCTCAACCCCCAGAATCCCCTTTTCCCCGGACACGACTAAGCCACGCACGGCGACACGTGGGAGGGAGTCGAACCCCCCCCCCCCCCCCCCGTTGGCTCGCTGCTGCAATTTATTGGAGGCGGAATGTTGAGGCCCGTGTACCGTGTGATGTCACTGCTCGGTAAAAGAACCCCACATGGTCTAAATTTCCCCAGCACTTTGCTATGGCGCCTCGTAAACATTCAGCAATTTTGCGCCCCGCCAGGGAGGTCTAGTGGCTATGGTACTCGGCTGCTGATCCGAGGGTCGAGGGATCGAATCGCGGCTGCAGCGGCTGCATTTCCGCAGCCCCCACTACGGCGTCTCGCATAATCAGATCTTGTTTTGGGACGTTAAACCCCACAAAACAGTAATTTTGCGACGTCATCATCAGCATCCTGTCTACGCCCACTGCAGGGCAAAGGCCTCTTCCATAGATCTCCAATTAGCCCTGTTAGGTTATACAAGAACAGTAACTGATTTGCGCCATGACTTAAGCTGACCACAGGATCAACGACAGACTACAGGTCACCACCCTCAACTTTCTTGCCGATCTGTCGAGGCTCGCTTCGCTTTCCAGTCCAATGTTACGGCAGCTTACATCATAACGTGGAGACAGTGCTCCATGTTCTTCCGGATGACCACTGTGCCACCAGGTGCTACCACCAAACTGACCGCTTGCGTTTGCTCCTCCTGTGCAAACTTTCAATTTGGAGTGGTCACACATGTTCATGGGCCGTTGAAGGGCTTAAAGTACCTTAATATAATCTTTCAATTAGTAATTTCGCTATGGTTGAAGATGATCGAATTACATGGACCTCATACCTACGTACCTATATATCCAAATCGTGTGCTTTCATTATCGTTAATCTGACGTAATTGACAAGCAGGTCACATCGTTAAGCCGCGACCCACCAGTTATGTTGGTCATACATTGGTACCCTCCCACGGAAGTCTTAGTACACACCGAGTTAACGAAACAGGAGCCTTCGTATTATTGTTAGCACATTGTACACCATTTTCCTGCCACCGGTCTTAAAGTTCACCGTCGCATGACGCGATTTGTTTTTATAAATACCACGGCCTACACGTGCTGAATTCTAATGATGACACTTCAGGATTTCGCCAGGGAGTTGTCCAGGTGGTGCACTGAAGGGGGCAACTCTACATAACTTTTCAAGAGCTCATAGCAGTGCCCATTGACAAACAGCCACTCTACCGCACCAGGTGCACGCTTGGAACAAAGCAACATTTCCGTAGGCAGAAATGCACAAATAACGTTGATCTGCCTTCGCATACATCATGCAGTGGTCACATTCTACACATTACGTCACTGCTACAGCACTAAAAGCTTATTTACAAGGAATGTCGTTTTATATCACCAAATGGCATTGAATTACGGATTCACAAAAAACCTTCAAACGATATTTATTGATTTCTTAATTGAATTTTCAGACTAATTTACTCACTCGTCTTGCAAACCAACTAATAAACACATCACGCATGCTCGTGCTCTTACGACTTGACGTTGCCGCAACCTTTTGGCTCAGGCCATTATTTTAATAGTTTACTTTTCCGAGAGTTATTAAATGCTGGATTCATGTACCCGGTTGTGTTCGTGAAATGGCGCCGATTTCATTGGAGCACTTATGTTTGATGATTTATGTTCAATTTTTTTTTATTTTTTATGATTCGGTGTACTCTACTTTCCTGAACTTGCCCTGCGCAGGACATCAGCATTTGAGAAACATAAATTTACAGATACATATGCAGTGGCAGGAATTTTCCAGTTGAGAGTTAAGCCCCCGACTGAGCAGCCCCAGGTGTTGCATTGCTGTACACTAGGTATGCAGTCGCAAGCAAAGCAAGGGGAGAGGTGACCGTACTTCCTCAGACCTTCTGGTGCTCCGTATTAGTGGATTGTGAGTGGACTGTATCGGGCAAAAAGAGCACCTTCCTTTATGCCACGATTTTACAGGTAACTCATTGTTTCGCAAACCCGATGCCGCGTGCTCAAGCAGTACAAAAGAACACGTGGATTGCGAATTATGCAGGCAGCCATGATAACCGTAAATATTAGGTAGGCGCGAAAAAGTAAGAAACTGCAGTTGCTGCGCACTCACCCAAATTGGCAGCTCCTGCTTTCGTACATACAGCAACAGACCCAGCAAGTGTAATCGCTGATGCAGCCACGATGCTCATGCGAGACAGCGAGCAGTATTAGTATCCACAGTAGCATCAATTCTAGCAACCGCCATGAGCAGCTTGAAACCGCGGTTCATAGCGTATCAAAAGGACGACGACGACGACTGGTGTATGGTGTTTAATGGCGGAAGGGCCATTTAATGGCCAAAGAGCGCCAGGCAATGTGACAAGAGATGTGGACAAGGATTATGGTAAGTGGCTGTGTAAGGGCCTTAAAGTTCCTCGCACTAAGGCGGGTGAAACATAAGTATTAAAATAATGAGAGTGATGTGAAGTGTGCGTATTGACAATGAGTGGCGAGTGGTCGTTTTAATAAAACTGTCATGCAGATATATTTTCTCAGCACGAGTGCCTCGTCGACGCCCTTGAGTCCAAGGGCAAGGAGGCAGGTGCTTTGTTTGATGTAATCACCGCAGTAGCGACCTCGGTTGAGAGGTCGTGCTACAGATTCCTGGATATATCACATGGAAATTACGTACATCTTTTAAAAACGCAAACAGTGACTTATGTTTGAAAAGCACTTCGCTACAGATGAACATTGATGGGTGAAGTGCTATGTGCTGTCGGTAGGGTAATGGAAAGTGTTGTTTTCCAAGAGCGTCTAGCTCTTTACATTGAATGAAAATGTGAAGCACGGTTAGCGCTTCTCCACATCTGTCACACAACGGTGGATCGCCACCAGACAAAAGGTATGAGTGTGTGCGTGTCCTGTCCTTAACCTTGTTAGTGTAACTTCTGTGCGACGTGATTTCGATACTAGCAGGCAATGACCAAGTTGTGGCTTAACGTGGAGCTTATTTTCTGTCGGCATATCCCACGTGCTCTGCCAATAAACCCTGAGCTTTCGTTTCAGGAGAGGTTTCAAGTCAAGTGCCGGGATAGCTATAGGTGTATCGGCAGTGGTTGCATTGACGGATGCTGCTAGCTGGTCTGCCAGCACGTTTCCTTCTGTCTCGCGGTGCCATGGCACCCAGCACACTACGACATGTTGTTTTAGTGAGTAGACTGTGCAAAGGAGTGAGTACAGAGATATAAGGACAGGGTTTGTGCTTTTCAGGGTTTTGAGGGCTTTTATTACGCGTAAGGAGTAAATGTATATTACTGCACTTTGAAGCTTTGATTGTTTAATCTGCTTGACGGCCGCAAATATCGCGTAAGCCTCTGCTGAGAATATACTTGTATTAGGATGCAGAGCGCCAGCATCCGAAAAGGATGGGCCGACCGCTGCATACGACACAGAACTGTGAGATTTCGAGGCATCTGTAAAGAATTCAGGACAAGTGTATTTGTGTTGGAGTTCCAGGAAGTATGTGCGGATATATGCAATGGTGCGTGTTTCGTAACTTCTACGAAGGATGTATTACGTTCTATGACCTGCCGTTGCCACGGCGGGAGATGTGTAGCAGGATCCATTAGACAGTGTTCAAGAAGAGGTATACCTATATCCTCAGCGAGGCCCCTCACGCGAAGTGTGTAGGGCTCTCGAAATGAAGGACGGTTATTAAACAGCAGAGAACTGGACAGATTATTGATGGCGGAGTGCGAAGGGTGTTCCTTGTCTGCGTTCGCTTTGAGATAGTATGACAAAGACATGTAAGATCTCTGTAAGTGCAATGACCACTCGTTCGAATCGACGTACAAGCTTTCGACCTGGCTAATGCGAAAAGCATGGGTCATGCATCTCCAAAGCACTTGGTGTCGCAGACTGGTAGATTATCGCTCCATAATCGAGGCGCGTGTGTATAAGGCTTTTTTACAAATTGATAAGGCACTTTTTGTCACTCCCACACGAAGTGCGTCAACGCACTTTTAGAATGTTCATTGTTTTTATACACTTGCTTTTTTTATGTTTGATATATGATATAAAGGTTAGTTTAGAGTCCAAAATTATGCCCAGAAATTTATGTTCCTCCTTTACAGGTAACCGATGGCCGTGCAAATCAATTTCGGGATATGGGTGGAGGCCTCTCTTTCTAGAGAACACATGTGCTCTTCTGTGGACCTAACCTAAACCCATTTTCGTCTGCCCATCTGGACACGTTGTTCAGGCCCAACTGAACTTGTCGTTCACAGATACCAAGGTTGCATGATCTGAATCCCATCTGTATATCATCGACATTAGAGCTCTGCACGGGCCGTATTTCCGAGCCCGAGCCCGGCCCGGGCCCGCTGACTTTGTCGAAGGCCCGCCCGAGCCCGACGGTAAAGAGCTGTGAGCCCACCCGGCCCGGCCCGACGTACGAAAACACAATCCCGGGCCCGGCCCGGCTTTTCGACGCTAAGCACATCAGCTGTACACCAACAAATAACGTAATAATTATGCACGTGCATATACAAAATACTGCGAGACAACGGTAAACGTTTTACGTACCAACATGCAACAAATTTTTCTTTGCATTGCATACCTGTGACCGCGCGGCACTTTGCCTCATGCCAGCTACAATGGAGTTCGCGCGCCAAAGCCGTCTCGTGTATGGGGTATGCCCATGCAAGCGTCAGCTTGCACGAAGGCGATCTGCGTCGGGTCGCTCGTTGCTGTCGCGTGCATTTTCACTCATATGGGATTTGGCCTTAAATTTAACGCGAACAGTCGCGTGGCGCCGTCACTAGCTCAGGTGGTGTTACTTCTATGTTTGTCGGAGTACAACAAACGCAGTGCTTTACGTGCTCCCCTTTTGTTTAAACTAGCGAATGGAAAGGAGGGCGGTCGCGGAAAAGGCGCTGTATGCGTGCTGGAAAACAATTCCCGCTCATTCTCTATATTTCGGGCTTGAGTCGGGCTTTGCGCCGGGCCCGTGCCCGGCCCAATAAAGCTCCAAGTATCCCGAGCCCGGCCCGGGCCCGAGGTTCAAATACGTCGGCCCGCCCGAGCCCGGCCCGCGGGCCGGGTCGAGCTTTCGGGCTACCCGGAGCCCGTGCACACCTCTAATCGACATAGGATGAGTAAAATATAGTGTGCGGGATGGACAGACGCAGAGAATTCATCTTGACAATAAAAAGCGTGCAGCTCAGCACCGCACCCTGGGGCACTCCAGTCTCCTGCACGAACGGTCGTGATGATATATTACCTACTCGAACACGGAATGTCCGATCGGACAAGTAACCTTCAATTATTCTTAACATCTTACCTCGTATACTTAAGTGTGAGAGGTCTCGCAGTATTTTAAACCGCCGTGTTGTGTCGTATGCTTTTTCCATGTCAAGGAATACTGAGAGAAAAAACTTTATGCACAAATGCTTCCCGAATTTCACACTCAATGCGGACTAAGTGGTCAGTTGTGGATCGCCCTTTTCGAAATACACACCGGTAAGGATCTAGTAATTTGTTTCTTTCGAGAAAGTATTAGCCGGCAGTTGATCATTTTCTCGAAGACGTTGCACAGACAAGTTGTCAGCATGATGGGCCTGTAACTTGTGACGGACGATGGATCTTTTACCTGTTTCAGAACAGGTATAACGACAGCCTCTTTCCAGGAACTAGGGATGATACCGGAAAACCATATGGCATTGTACAGCGAAAGCAGTGTTCTTTGCGCTTCATGAGCTAAGTACTTTCACCATATCATATACAATACGATCGGACCCTGGGGCAGATTCGTTGCAGCAGCTCAGTGCTGCCTGCAGCTCTGCTAAGCTGGAGGGTTCATTGTATCCTTCATTTTTTGTTGATTTCCTTTCCAGCCTCTCGTTCTACTCTCGTTTCGTACCTTCGGAATGTTTCCGAATAGTGTGTAGAGCTAGATATGTATTCAAAATGTGCTCCCAGAGAGTCCGCGTGGTCTTGCAAGCTTTCACCCTCGGTGTTCACTAAGGGTACCGAATAACCTGGTTGGCCTTGTACTGTCCTCACACTATTTCATATTTTGGCCTCATCTCCAGAGGAATTTACGCCTGGTATGAACCTTTGCCAGCTTTCCCTTCTAGCTTGCCGGCGCGTTCTGCGCCCTTGTGATTTGTGTTGTGTTGGGTTTAATGGCGCATAAGCATCTAAGGCTATCATGCGCCGAGAACAAGGTATATCCCTTTTTTAAAGGGTCGGGTCACCTCAGTAATTCCTTGTCCAAGCAAGGGGCCTGAGGTTCCGAACTAGTTAGGAATGGGCCTCGGCCTTCTCAATTATGAGAAGAGTGTAGAGGCGCGTCAAAAAATACAGCAATGTACAGTGTAAAGTATCAGAGTTTTTGGAGGATACCTGCCTCCCTTTAAAAGTTAAATGCGCATGACACGTCAACAAGCGCACTCTCACTTAAAATAGAAAGCTGGATGGAAGGGAATGTGTCCATCGGAAAACGCTGTAAAATATCTTCTGAGTTTTTCGAGTTTTGTGCACGATACTAAAATGTGAATTGCTGTGAAGTCATCTCCACACCTCTCACATAAAGGTTTCTTGTTTTGTTAGTAGGAAGCCCGTTGCGATTTGACTTGTTTAAAATTTACAAGATTTTCTGCTGTAGGGGAGTCCTGAAAAAGCCCCACGCTTTATTCTGTTCTCTGGGGGCCTTGCGACATTCGTTGTTCCACCAGGGAACACGACGTTTACTTGTCATGTTAGTTGTTTGTGGTATACATATAAGAGCAGTATTGGTTAAAAAGTGGTAAAATACTCTACGACAGCGTCAATGCTTAAGGAAGTTCTGGGAGGAGTTCCACAAACTAACGGCGCGAAATTGCCTTAAGTTTGCGGAACTCCTCCCAGTCGGCGCTCTCAAGTTTCCGCCGAGGAGCCTGGGGGGGAAATTCACTCTGTCTTTGTGTTTGGAGGAGTATTGGGAAGTTTGAACTTTGAACTTTATTATTAATAAACAAAATACAGTAAAGAAAAACATGTTAACAACATCAGGATCCTTAGCAGAATGCTAGTATGGATCCATGCAATTATAACATACATTAATTACAGGCAGGAGATAGAGTTATACAATGAACGACATTTTAGTTTAAGATGGAGAAGATTTTGAAAAACATATGACTTGTACACAGATACAGAACACATTGAAAAGGAAAAAAAATCCAACTTATACACTACAGTTTGAACAGGTTTTTGGTGTACATACTGAACATAATAATACATCTAATATTTCTGTACATGTGTTAATAGCATTCCTGGTCAGCATACAAAACATTAGTTTAACATCATGTCACTTTTCATCACGTCACTAAACATATCAGTAGTCTAATAGAGCTCTTTGTAATGACGTTTGAGCATCAATATGAAAGCATTATGTTGTTTCACTTGCACTGGTAAGTTATTCCACAATGACGTTCCAACACTGTAAAGTCGCCTTTTGCCATATACATTTTTAACCAGGGGTTTTAAGAAGTTACCGCAATGATGGCCTCTTGTTTGCAATTGTGAAGGCATGAAAAGGGAGCGGTGAAGAGGGACATCGCATGTTAGAGACTTGTACACCATTAGTGTTGTTTTATAATTTATGAGTAGTTGTAGAGGCATGACCTGGTGCTGTCGAAAGAATGGTTTAGATGAAGCCATATAGTTTGCGTTTGATATAAATCGGATAGCACGTTTTTGCAGGACTATAAGCGGCTTTAGGTATGAATCGTATGTATGGCCCCAAGATTCAATACAGTACGAGAGTTGGCTGTGAAATAGGGCAAAGTATATTGTTCTTAAAGTGGCCGCATCGAAGTACTGGCGACATTTGAAAAGCGTATAGCAGACTGTCGCGAGTTTTTTGCAGAGAGAGTCAATATGCATTTTCCAGCTGAAATGATGATCCAACACAATTCCAAGGTATGTTAAGCTACTTACTCTTTCTATGGTTTCGCTCTCAGCCTGAAGCACACACGAGTCCAAAGCAATAACTTTGTATGGGGAATGAATTGCCATATATTTAGTTTTACTAACGTTTAAAGCCAGTTTATTGGCTTGAAACCAATCACAGATTTGTTTCAATTCTTTGTTTGCCATGCTTAAGGTTCCATCGATGGACTCGTGTGCGCAAATGAGAGCAGTGTCATCAGCGTACATGACTGGGGTGAAGTTATGTAATATTAAAGGGAGGTCATTCATGTACAGAGAAAATAAAATAGGTCCCAATACCGATCCCTGCGGTACTCCCGATGTAATGGGTAAAAATACTGAATTGGTGTTGCAAAATTGAACCGTTTGTTGTCGGTTCGTAAGGTAGCTTCTAAAAAACTCTAGACTTCCCCCTCGTATGCCATACCGTTCTAATTTGTTAAGTAATATACCATGATGAACGGTGTCGAAAGCTTTTCTAACGTCAGTGAAGACACCAATCACTATCATGTTGTTGTTTAGGTAGGAATTGACCATATCTGAAGTGGTCACTCCCATAAGGGTTTTTAACCACTTCCCAGTTAAAATCGAGTAAAATAGACGGAGAGATGATGCTAAGACCGATGGATGAATACGATTGATTTGCGAGGCTAAAAAACGTGGCTCCTTTTTTGTTGAGCAATCATGCGCCCGCAGAAAACAGGAAATTCTCAATGAGGCGGCCTCGCGCATTGGTTCGAGAGCCACCCCACAGGCTGCTGTGCGCATTGAAATCGCCGAGGACGAGGTAAGGCTCGCGCAATTCATCAATAAATGATTCGAATTCGTGTTTGCATAGTGCGTAGTATGGGGGTATGTATACCGAGCAGATAGCGATGAGTGTTTCTAATTATAGCTCGAACGGCTACTGCCTCCAGAGCCGTTCGTAGTGGAAAGTACTGGCATGCTACAGCTTTTTCTAGTATAACTGCAACACCGCCAGATGATGAGAGAGCATCCTGGCGGTCTTTCCGAAGGCGACGTACTGACGAAGGAAATTTGTGTGCTTTGGGTTCAAGTGTGTCTCCTTACGCACAGCACCTTTGGACGTAATTTGCTAAGGAGTTCTTGTATGTCGTCGAGATTGTGTAAGAGCCCTCTTGCTTTCCATTGTAGTATGTTGTCCATTTTGAATGTGTGTGTGCTGTGTGTAGCAAAAGAGGAAAGCGACTTATTTTACAGAGCGTTTGTCAGTCCCTGTAATTGGCGTTTTGCCTTTTTTGGTGCGGTCGAGTGGATCTCGCCGCTCCTTAGGCGCAGGTTGCGCCGGTGGACTGGAAGTGTCCATCGCGTCTGCCGAGGCGACGGACAGTCGCTCTACCAAGCGGGGTTCACGAAAGTTAGGCTTCGTGACTGCGGACGGAGCCTTCGACCCTACCAGGCCAGAGGCCGAGGGGACCTCTTTGGCTTGTGTGCTGCCCTGGCTGCTGCCAGGGTTTGCAGGGGGCTTTGGTGGGGCCGAGTTCCGGGAGGGTGGAGCAGCCTCGGCTACTCCCCCCATGGGAGCACGTGGCGTTTGCCTCGGCATGCCAGGCGTGGTCCGGGGCATCGCCGCAAGCCGTAGTGGTGCTGACCCCCCTCGCACCGCTTCGGCAAATGTGTTCCCTGCAAAATGAGGGGAAACACGCTGCCTCGCTTCATGAAAGCTAATGTTTAGCTTGCTCTTTGTGGTTATATCTTTTTCTCTTTTCCAGGCCACACAGGACCTGGAATATGCCGGGCGGTCACCGTCACAGTTGGCGCAGTGGAATTGAGATGTGCATTCGTCGTCAGCGGAATGTCCAGTAGTGCCGCATTTCGCGCAGGTAAGCTGCCCTCGGCAGTTCTGGGAGCCATGCCCAAACCGCTGGCACTTAAAGCAACGCCGCGGGTTGGGAATGTATGGTCTCACGGGCAGTTTCATATAACCTGTTACTATTTCAGAAGGAAGTGTTGTAGATCCGAAGGTAAGTATGACGTGTTTCGTAGGAATTTCTTTGTTGTCTCTTATTGTTATGCCCTACACATGGATGACGTTCTCATCTTTCCATCCTGTCAAGAGTTCTTCATCTGATGGATCAATGACACTGATGCAAGAAACTGACAAGACACTGATGCAAGAAAGGGTATCTGTTTCTGGCCTTTTCTGTGCTCTCGCAGTGAATAAAATATTTGGGGAAGTTGTCTTTCTTAGTGGGCAGAAGTCGCATCGGTGCGCCACCTCTTGAGGGACGATCAGTTCGGAAAGGGTTTGAAGATCCCATGAATTGTGTTGCTTATTCGGCAGCCATGCCAGCCGCCCACCTCCGAGCCCAACGAGGGGACGCTACGAGCAGCGGAGGAAACGTAAGCGCCACGTATACATGGCCGCTATAACCAAGTATAACTATCCGAGGTTGGATAACTACACAAGGTTAAACCTCGCCGCCTGGAAAAAATCGGAAGTAAGCAGAACAGAGTAGAGGACAGCACAGATGTAAAGTAGGAGAAAAAGACGAAGGTGCGAGGAGAGGGAGACCGGAAAAGGCGACTGCCGATTTCCCCCGGGCGGGTCAATCCGGGGGTCCCGTCTACGTGAAGCCGGGGCCAAAGGGGTGTGTTTCCTCTTCCGCGGGACCTTATACGTCCAATCACCCGGCTTCGGCTCAACCCCCGGAATCCCCTTTTTCCCGGACACGGCAAAGCCACGCACGGCGACACGTGGGAAGGGGTCGAAACCCCCCCCCCCCCCGCTGGCTCGGGTCTGTGGTGTCGCCACACACCAAAAGCCTGCGGGGGTATCAAAAGCAACTGTACATGGGAAAACTAAGAACATATATAGTAATAGGCTAACTTAGATGTCGTTTTGTTTGCTCACTAGAAGAGCGGCGCACTATGGTAGACTCGTGCGATTGAATATGGATGTATCGATTTGACGACGTTGCTGATCTGACGTCACTATATTAAAAATGAGAAATCACTCGGAAGCTAAAATGAGATTGTCCACACGACCTGCGATATCACGAGATGATTAATTGCCACATGATTCCTTAGATTGCGAGTGGCGCGCGTAGACATCGCAAGCTAAAGGACGCAAATTGGGAACACGGCGGAATGGAACACATGCGGCACAGACCAGGACTTGTTTGCCCTTGTGGGATGTGTTCTCTCTCCCGTGTTTCCGGTAATATGTCAAACTATTATGCCCGGCAATGTGTCCTGTGATACGGACAAACTATGCCCTGCAGTTTGCCATATTGATACAATTAGGCAGGCAACGAGTGCGCTTCAGAATTAGTAAGTGCAAAACCACGCCCACGCAAACCCCCAACACGTGGAAGAAAGTAACACCACACAGCGCTACATCGTATTATAGTATAATTCAGATGTTCCGTGCAGCACTGCGGAAGCTACAGACCCCTTCAGCCAATCACGAGGGCAAACACGCGTTAAACGTATCCCTGCGCGCCATGGCATCTGTCAATGCTGGATGCGGCAGCGGCACGGGACACCTTGGAGGAGGACGGAGGGGGCTCGCAGGTGCGTGTCCGAACAATGATGTTTCGTCTCGCCTCGGAAGAATTCTGCGCTCGATGGTCTCGTAGCCTTAGCTCTGCTGCACGGAACTTCTGAAACTGATTATAGGCATAGCGTGTCTTTTATGGTGTAACTTACTGCAGACGTAGTTGTCATAAATAATGATTAACTGAATTTGTGAAAAGGGAGGAAGAGGTTATTAGGATGTTGCAGCACGAAGCGAAAAGGGGTAGCCGTCGCCAAAAATGGCAACTTCTAAATTTTGGGACCGGACCCCTCCTGGATCAACAATTCGCTCAAAACGTGGGAGGGCTTCCGAGATAGCACACCAAGTGGCAGTGGGATGAACCCGTGCGACCGGTAACAATCGCGTTCAAGGGTGGGACAATGACATCAGTCGCTGCCTTGGACAAGGTTTCAATTCGAAGAGACCGCGCGGGGGAAATGTCATCCACCCTCGCCGACACCACTGACCATAGAAGTCTGTAGAACCAGTTGCAGCGTAGAATCCAACAGCGGACCGGTGACTTCCAAGCCAACCGCTTGTTTGCGCTCCCTCAAACCGTCAGCATCGTCGGCATAGCCAAGATGGTCAATGCCCTTCGCGATGTTCCAACCACCGACCGCGATGAGGCATCTTCTCCACGCCTTTTACTTCTGTCTGAACTGGTCGCCAAGGCGGCCAAAATGGTTTGTACAACTTCTTGGGCTAGTGTACTATCGGTGGTTACAGTAGGCACGGGTTAGCTTTGCCCATTATAATTGGGATCGCCGTCCCAAAATCTGACATGACTCCGCAGGAGAGTGACATTGTGCGAGCATCAACAGCGCAATGGGAATCTAATAACAATGTAACGACGTTCCTTTTTGCCAGCCGTAGACTAATGCAACTTAAGTACACTGTTACAAGTTGTAGATAATTAGCAACGTAAGTAAATTACTTGTAAGATTTGTCATTGCCGTTTCAGAATCCACGCCGCCGGCGCCAGTCGAAACCGACACGGTGCACAGTGCATATTTAAACGTTGAATAAATGGTGTGTGTGGTGGGGGGGGAGCGGGCGCTTGGCTTTTAGGGGTGAAGCTCCTTATGGTGTGGGCTTGCCCGCCGTCGCGTCGTCGTAGCCACCGCTAGCACTCGGAGCGCCCACTAGATGGCGCTGTGGAGCTCGCTGCATTAGAATGGGAAGGAATCAGTAGCAGAGAGAACGTTGATATTAGCAAGGGGCTGAGACAGGGATGTCCTTTGTCGCCGCTGTTATTCATACTGTACATGGTTAGAATGGAAAAAGCGCTAGGAGATAGCAACATTGGTTTTAATCTGTCACACAAACAGGGCGGCGCGATGGTTGAGCAGATGCTTCCGGGTTTATTTTATGCTGAATATTGTCTTATTCGCGGACAGTCGAGATGATATACAACAGCTGGTGAATATATGCGGGAAGGAAGGCGAGGCTCTAGGACTAGGATTTAGTGTAACAAAATGCGGACTGATGGTATTCAATGATCCAACGACCAGGCGGTACAGGGCCAAGAAATACCGAGAGTAAGCGAATACAAGTACCTTGGCGTATGGGTAAATGAGGGTGATAGATACATGAAGGTACACGAAAAAGCCTTGGCAGCAAAGGGAAAGAGGAACGCAGCAATAATGAAGCACAGAGCATTATGGGGACACAATAGGTACGAGGTGCTTGGGGGTCTGTGGAAAGGGGTGATGGTGCCGGGGCTTACATTTGGGAACTCAGTGGTGTGCATGAGGCCAGAGATACAATCAGGAATGGATGTGAATCAAAGAACTGTGGGACGCCTCGCGATGGGTGCCCACGGGAAAACGACAAACGAGGCTGTAAAGGGCGATATGGGATGGGCGAGTTTTGAGGCAAGCGAAGCGCAGAGCAAAATAAGGTTTGAAGAGAGGCTAAGGAATATGAAAGAGTAGGTGGGCAGTGAAGGTGTTCCGCTATTTATATAGAAAGAGCGTTGACACGCAGTGGAGAAAGAGAACTAGGAGGCTCACCAGTAAAGATACCGCTCAAGGAGAACTGACAACAAAGAGCGTAAAGGGAAAAGCCAGAGAGGTGGAGAAGATTTACTGGAGGGAAGCGATGGAAAAAAAACCGACTCTGAATAACTACCGAGAGGGCAAAAATGAAATAAAGAGGGAAGCATTTTAGGATAATTCAAGAGGAAGAGCTTTATTGTTTGAAGCGAGATCGGGCTGCCTTAGAACGCGTATTTATAAAGCGAAATTCAGCAAAGAAGAAGAAAAATGCACACGCTGTGAGGAAAATAAGGAAACAACGTAGCATGTTCTGATTGAATGCGGAAATATCCACCCAGATGTACGTTTGGGCACCATGCAGCCTACAGGAAGCCTTGGGTTTTAGGGCGAACAACGGGAAGCTGAACATAGCCGCGATTGAAGTAAGTAAGAGACGGTTAGAATACTGGTGGCAGAAAACTAGAGAGAACGGAAAAAAATAATTATAGGGAAAAATATGGACTTTCTGCCATAAGGGGCAGGGAACTGGGCTATGAATTTCCGTTTCTGCTATAGTATGATCGATTTGATTGAAGTAAATTTAAAAGGCATGAGGAAAATTTAAAGAGAGAGAAAAAAGTTCTTAAATCTTCTTACGAGCCTGGTGGCGCACATGTCACCGCCCCGTTACAAAGGGGACGCTCATAGCATCCATCCATCCATCCATCCATTCCGATGCTAGCGTGATAGGAGACCCTCGCTCCGACGCGTGCTCTCATTGAATAGGAGGGAACTGAGGAGCAGGTTCGGGGCCCCCTTCATGCCCAGTAACGAAACAAAGATAGTCGTGCCCTTCCCTCCCACCGAAGACTAAGCAGAGAAAGCGCGGCGAGAGCAACTGCGAAACCGCTATAAAGAAATGCACGACGCGCTGGAGAGGGGACAGTGACTCATTGAAAGAGTTTCTGGGCGCCTTTAACGTCCGCTCAGACAGTAAATGGACATCTTAAAGGCGGGGTTTGCGCGTCCTTGTGCGCTTCATCGTCCGACCCCTGCGCAAAAGTATGAACGCATTCAATCCGTGGATATATATATATATCATGTTTCCGTTGTGTATATACCATGTTTGTCACGTCTTTACATGATGATCGAGTGGGCAAAATGTACGGAGGATTCACGGTTTACTGATGTACTTCTGGAGCTTCGCCCCATCATCATGCACTTCGTGGATACGCTGTGATTTCTTTATCCACGTCCTTAGAGCCGCCTTTCGGCGTGCTTCCTTGTGCATGATGCTACGACAGACACAAATAAGCAGTCAGTAAATGCCTTCGTTTAACGGGCAACACGCGTGTATCTTACGGGAAGTGGACGTAGCACGCTATTCCGGGTTCGATCATCAAACCTGTTTCGATATCGTTGGCTGGTCAGCTCGAAAAAGTTGCGCGAATTTGCCCATTACGGGCCCTCAAGCTAGCGTAATAGCGGCACGCTGAGGCGCCTTTTCCTCCCGGTACTAATACAGAAGCTCATGTGAGCAATGTCATGTCAGCAATGGGAGCACAGAGCTTCAACAGGCATATTTCCCTCTCAAAAGTGTTGTGGTGAACTTCCAGCAGCTTTACATGCAGACAAAGTTGTTAGCACCTTGCCAAGCATGATTTAATCTAGCCATGTAGAGCAAACTTTTAGAGGCTCATCATTGATGTAGGTGCTTCGACTGAAGCCACTGGCATTGCCAGTGAGGCTCACCTTTTTCGTAGCACATGGACAGAATGTTGTCGCAAAGCGATATTTCAGCACATTCGGTGCCTACGTTGGGAAATATTCTCCACGGCCATTGGAGAGGACAAGGATGCGCTTATACGACGAACCCTCAGCCCACGAAGTAGCACGGCTACCTCTGAATGGTTCATAGAAGAAACAGATGCCCTAACAGGCCTTGAGAACATGACCGACCTACTACTACAAGTAGGTCAAGAAAAAGCATACCTGCCATTTGAGAAACGTCTGTTTCTGATGAGTAGGTATGCATTTCTGTTCTGTGATGACACCATGCAACTAGCAAACCACGGGACATCAAGACACGGTATTAAGTAAACCCTCCAGTTTATTTGCAGCACGCGCGTATCGAAATAAGGACAAAACCGTGACATATGTCTCCCTGCTTATAAGAGGTCGCTCATATATGGCACAAGGACTGCTCCCTCCGGTATGTCGTAAAAGGGGGTTTAACAGCGTTGCAGTTGCAGCTTTAGAGCACTGTGTTACACAATACAGTGTAAACGTTAATATGATACAATTAAATGCTGCAATGCGTTTTCATCCTGTAGGTAAGATTTCTGGATGATATGTTTGATTTCCGGGTTACTATGCTGCTCAGCGAGATTCTACTTTAAATACGTGCTAAATGATTTCTGGTGGCTCGGTCCTCCTGCCTTCAGATTTGTTGACTCCTGGCCCAAAGGATGAGGAGTCGCGGATGAAGGTTGTGGGGGAGCACGTGCATTCATTTCCTTCCCTTAACGTTGGCGCAAGCACGCGTATCTGTGACGGAAGCTAAGGGGCCGCGCTGCTAGCTAACAGATGCCACCCGGCCACCCTTTCCGTCCTGTCCCGCCTTTTGAGTGCCGCGCGCCAGCCCTCGATCCCCCCTCACGGGAACATGTTCCCGTCGCGGAAACAGGTTCACGTACGAAACTCGCCCGCCTCACAGAGCATTGAGACGGAAGGTATCAAAGGACCACCGGTCAGTGAAAACATGGTCCGCCGTGGTGGTGTAGTGGTTACGGTACTCGGCTGCCACCCAAAAAACAGCCGGCCGCGGCTGTCGCATTTTCAATGGAGGCAAAAATGACAGAGGACCGTGTACTGTGCGTTGTCAGTGTACGTTAAAGAACCCAGGTGGCCAAATTTCCGGAGCCCTCCACTACGGCCTTTCCTTTCTACCTCTTAGTCCCTTTCCCCTACCCCCACGGAAGCTTAGCCGTGCTACCGACATGGGCTAAAAAAATTAGCGTCTTTTCCTTAACATCATCATCATCAGCGAGAGCTTTCTCTTGTGTCAGCAGCGGACTTAACCAGCCTCACCCGCGAGACCCGATCAGCCGCTTACCCTCTGACATACTAGAGTTTACACAGAGCGGACTATTATTCTCCACAGCCATTGGAGAGGGCAACGATGTGCTTCTATGACAAGCCCTGATCCCACAAGGGAGCACAACTATCTCTGAATGGTTCTTACAAGGAATGGATGCCCTAATAGACCTCAGACACGATTGACCTACTATTAGTGCAATTATTCCAACCACAAGCGTACTTAGCCCATCAGAAACATCTGTTTCGTAGGAGTAGGTATACTTTTCTGTTCTAAGTGACAGTCAACCAAGCAAACCACATAACGTCGAAAACGCTCCCCGCAAAAGGCTGTAGCTTTATCTTGCGGTCAGTTTATTTGTAGCATGCACATATCAAAATAAGGACTAAATAGTAATGTGAGAACATGGCTCTCTGCTTGGAAGAGGTCCCTCACATATGGTACAAAAACTACTCACTCGTGTGTGTATTATAAAAGGGGAGGTGCAAGAGTGTTGCAGTTGCAACTTCAGACTACTGTGGTACACAGTACAGTGAAACGTCGATGTGATCCCAGCCAACACTTAAAAGCTGCAATGCGTCTTTATCCTGTCGATCATATTTTTGGATGATATGTTTTATTTTCTGGTTGCCATGAACATCAGCGAGATTCTACTTTGAATATACTGATAAGTGATTCTTGATGGTCTGGTCTTCCTCCCTGTCGATTTGTTGACTCCTGGTCCAGAGGACAAGGAGTCCCAAAGCAAAGAGCTTGGTGAGGCTCGACGGTTCATTCGTAAGTACAGAGGTGAGAAAATTAGGCTTCTCTTGAGTGTTGCTATAAATGCTGAATGTGTGATACGTGTGATGTTAAGGAAAGGGATTTGACAAGTCGTACTAGTCTAATTGCTTCAATCCACAGCAGTGGTATTGTAGTGATGGTGCTTTGCTGACCGACAAAATGTGGGCCAATCCTGGCCGCTGTGGTCGAAGTTTTGATGGAGATGAAAATGCTAGAGGCCCATGTACTCTATGTAAGGAGTCGACATTAAAGTGGTCGTGAAAATATGGAAGTTCCCTGTTGTAATTTTCACTACTTCACTGAGCATTCAATATGCTGATTCCAATATATCTCGGCACACAATTCAGTGTACTTTTAGCAAAGCCTGCTTAAAATCCTAGCATTCTTGTGCTCTAGAAGCGACCATGTGATGTCACAAGCGTGCATAGGCACTATTCGGTGACGTCACCTGAAGACATTCAATAATGTAAATGTAATGTCAACTTTAGTCTGCTGCTAAGTAACAGATTTACACGAGAGCTAGAAAGTACGAAAATGGGTGTAGTCCGCGCTGTGCTGTAGCACGGAATGAAGGCTGGAAAATGTTTGCTTTACCATCGCCTCTGAGGCATGCCAATATTAGAGACCATCGTGCTGACAGATGACATCAGCTGCAAACTTGAGGGGAACGTGTGCTGGGAAATCAAAACCATTTCACAGCTGTAAATCAACCCAGATGATGCAATGGAAAATGCAAATGACCTATTGGAAAGAGTTCAGGTTACACACATCAAAATTTTAGGAAAACACTTCATGACTCATCTAAAGAACGCTAGGTGGTCAGAACTCCTGGAGCCCTCCGCAGCTGCTTGCATTTTTGGCACATAAAACCCCAGCAACTATTGTGTATAATTGCCACTGGTGAAAGGTACTGGTTGGTGCCACTAGCAAGCTCGCAAATCACAGAGATGGCATGTGTTAACTATGTCCCAGTACAAGGTACTACGTTTTGTTACGTGTGAAGTGAAAATGGGGCCAGTTTTATTTTGTCAGCTTCCTGTTTTCTGTAATACATACTATGATTAATAATTGTGCACTTTTGTGGATGCAGATCAAAATCGGATGCCCATCTGACGCTCTATGGGTCATCACGCAATGGATTATGCCTAGTCCGCAGTGAACTGGACATCTCATTAACATTTCAGTGTAGTAAAGATGGCGAGGTGAGTATGCTCACAAAGGTATATGTAAGCAGTGCACGCAAGTTGAATAACATAGTACATTTAAAATAGCCTTATACATTTTACGCGACTTTTCCATGAGTAATACTACTATGTCGGAACACATCCCGAGCTCTCTGTAGATGCCAGTTGTCATCGTTGGCACGAAAGTCATAAAATGAAACCCCCGCCCCAAAATTACCATGCATGGCTTAGCCATGGCCATCATTGTGGTTGAGTAAATGCCAGGTGTTTGGAAACTAATGGCTGGCCAACAGCAGCGAGACGCATCATTCGCCTGTGCATCACACTATCACCACTAAGTGAAATCTGCAGTTTTGCTTTTTCTTTCTCCCTTCACACCTTAGTCTCATTTCCGCACTTTTAATATTCATGTGTTTTCCTACCTTCCATTTACTTGGGATTCTCACGAATCATGCCATGCCAAGTGTCCCACTGGTGAATTTCGCACACCGTCGATTTTACTGATAAAGTTTGTGGGCCTCAGCTGCATTGCTTGAGAATTGCTTTTGGAATTGGAGCACGCTTCTGCAAAGATCTGTCACGCCCCGCCACGGTGGTCTAGCGGTTATGGCACTCGGTTGGAGACCCGAAGGTCGCGGAATCGAATCCTGGCAGTGGCAACTGCATTCCGATGGAGGTGAAATGTTGAGGCCCATGTACTGTGCGATGTCAGTGCACATTCCAGAACACCAGGGGGTCCAAATTTTCGCAGCCCTCCACTACGGTCTTTCTACCTCTTTTGAGATTTGGTTTATTTCACCAAAATCGATACAATTATAATAATTAGCACGGACGCTTAGCCGGGCTCCCGACATGGGCTACAGAAATTAGCGTCTTTTCCTTAACCGAACAACAAGCATCATGATCATCATCAGTGAGACAGCTCTCTTGTGCCAGCGGTGGACCTTGTCAACCAGCCTGACCCGTGAGACCCGATCAGCCGCTTATCCTTTGGCATAGTTCTTACATAAAACGGACTATACCTCTATGCAAAGTCTTCGCGATATTGCTCGTGAAGATGTAAAGCGTTACTTCCTTCGCTAGGCCGGTAACGCTTTTTGCGCGAAACCGCCTTAGCTGTGATCAGTCAGCGGGAATGGGACGTACATATGCCACGGAACGACTGTACAGCGGGAATAAGAGTTGGCTTCAGAATCAGCCATGCACAGAGAACGCCATGAAGGTGCTTCGAGAAATTCGGTGCTACATCCGTCAGAATTACAGCGGCAAGAAAACTGGGCTTCTCGCGAGTTTTGCCATAAATGCTGAATGTGTAACGTGTGCGACATTAAGGAACGAGATCTCACATGGCGTGCTAGTCTGAACGCTTCTACGTGCAGCATTGGCGTACCTGCGAAGTCTTCCGTATTACCCGGGATGGAGCGCTTCAATACGAGAGAAGGGTTTAGGCCCTACGTCCCCAGGATTTGGTTAACATTGGGATAACTCGACTATAGACACCTGGCGACGCGACTGCATCAGCAGGGCTGAAGTACCTCGGAAAAGAGGGGACCCAGAGAATTACGTGCTCGCTTTCACGGGAGCAGTTAGATCACTGTGTGCTCGTAAGGCCAAGTCCGGCCCAAATGACAAGGAGTCCAGAAGCAAAGACCTTGCTGAGCTTCGATGGTTCATTCGTAAGTACAGAGGTGAGAGAATTATGCTTCTGAGTTTTCCTACAAATGCTGAATGTGTAACATCGATGAACAAATCTCAAGATACGATTTAGAACAGGGAATGTCGCAGGAGCCAACGTTTCGACAAGCGGACTTGTCTTCGTCAGAGCGGCAACTGCCTTCTCCAGCGTTCGTTTAGTACGCCTTTGCACACTCTCCCCCGTCCTCAGAAAGAGAGGAGGAGAACAGCACGGGCGAACAATAACAAAAAAAGGGGGGGGGGCTTGGGTGCGGGGCTAGTTCGGTGACAGGTGTTAGCGTGACTAATATCAGGGGCAAGAGCGAAAGCTTCCGAAGAATCCGCTCCTTGTACATATCTTGCAAATGCATTGTGTGCACAGTGCCAGAAAGCAGGATGAAAAAAAAATCACAGCATGTCCACGGGGTGAATGATGATGAATGGGCGAAGCTCCGGAGGGAATCATCGGTAAACCGTGAATCTTTCGCGTAAATCGCCCAGTCGATCATCATGTAAAGGCGTGAGAAACACTGTATTCGTACGCTGGGATCTCGCGTTTAAGGGGGATATGCTGTGCTAGAGCCAGGCCTGCGCGGAACTGCAGGACAGTGACAGCGTAAGCAGGAGGAGCTACTTTCTTAGAGGCCACTTTAAACGCTTGAGGAAACTAGTGCAAGTAGAAGTGGTAGGTATCTCCTGCGCCATAACTTATCATTTTGCCAAGTAGGGAAGTACCCACTACGCTATAATTACCAGTGCCTCCGTAATGGGTTCAAAGCTACAAAGCACACAGCTCTGTGTTCTTTCAAATGATGCCTCGACCTCGTTATACAATCCATTTTCGCGTCGTGTAGCGGTGTATTACTATTTTTCAACGTAACATTACGTTTGTTAATGCGATTCCGCGGGAGACATTATACCTGTTTAGGTCTTTTAGCGATAATTTTTCAACCATAGGCGTAGCTCAGTGGTAGAACGCTCGACTGCCACGCCGAGAGCCTTCGTTCGAATCCAGGCAGAGGACACAACTTTCGGAATTTTTTTTTCATAAAAGTAGACGTGGCTACGTACATCACCAACAAGGAACACCATGGGATGTACAGACCCACGCCCTAAGGAGCTTCGCCCCTAAAAGGAACACAAGCTCGGAACAGAAGTTGCTCCTATGGGATGTGCCCCCTCTCCATTCCACACCACCTGCGCCGCACTAACAGCGCATTTCACTGAAAGCTTGTGGCTAAAAATATAAATACACTGTTTAACCCTGTTCTCCTCGAAGTGGATGGGGGCTGCGCACCTGGAAGTAGACTTTCTGGGAGAAACACTGTTAGCTTGTGCATACCTTAACCTTTTGTGGTCTTTCTTAACCCCCCACCGTATCTAATGGACTCAAGGGTTCCCTTTGAAAGGTTTGTGCCTGTAGGATGGAGAGTACTGAACCTGTATATGAGATACGATTCCCTGTATTTTCTGTCCCTCGGTGAGCAGAAGTTTCCTTGAAGTATGTAGAGTTTCAGTTCGTCGAAATTATTACCTCTCATATTAAATCCTGCGCCAGTGCCTTCGGCAGGTTCGCGGTGTCCGCGCGGTGCCCGTTTAATCTGACATTAATTGGTTGACCAGTTTCGCCGATGTATTGCTTGTGACAGAGTGAACATTCCAACATGTAAATAACGTTTGAACTAGTGAACTGAAATTAGATTTTACATGATGGACATAGTCACTTCCCGTACTTTTAATTTCCAGATCATTTTGAATATGCTTGCAAGTCTTACATCTTGGACGGGAGCAAGTTATTACGCAGGCGGTGCGCTGAGGGTTTACTTTGGCATGTACTAACAGGTCCTTAAAGTTTCTATTACGGCGGTAGGTGACTCTTGGTATTTCCGGAAACGCTTTTCTAAGACGATCGTTGCTTGTTAGTATTGGATAGTATTTGCGAAGAATATTATTTATGTTTGGAAGCGCATTGGAGTATTTCGTTATGAATGCTAGCGGTTGGTTGGCCTGCGCTTTAGGGGCTCTTTTTTCTAGTGCTGGTGTCCTATCTAGTTTACGCGCGTCATTGTATGCCTTGATGAGAGCGTCGTGCGGGTGATTTCGTTTAGCTAAGGTTGCCTTTAAATTGTATAAGTGGTGAACGTAATCCGCGTCGTTGCTACAAATCCTTATGCGCCTTGCCTGTCCTATAAATATCCCCTGTTTGCAGTGTCGCGGGTGATGACTATTATAATCTAGATATTGCTGGCTGTCCGTTGGCTTTCTGTAACGTGTCGTCTTCAGTTTTCCCTTTTCGGTGGATACTATCGTGTCGAGAAAATTAATTTTAGTAGAACAGTGGTGCATGGAAAACTTAATGCTGAGATGAAAGTTGTTAAAATGCTCAAAAAATGTGCTTAGGGCACTTACACCATGTTTCCAAATAATAAAGAATTCTATGTAACGGAGGCAGGTGCGACGTTTTAGCGGCGACAACTCCAAAAGCTGTGCTTCTAGGTGCCCCATGAAGATATTGGCGTAGGTCGGCGCAAAAGGAGTTCCCATGCTGGTGCCAAAAATTTCTAGGTAGTTGGTCGAGTCAAATTCAAAGTAGTTAAGTGTAAGTACTAATTTTAGTAACGTGATGTAAACTTCAGCGGCTTGTGCACGTTTGATATTCTGTATTGCCTTCGAGAGCGCTTCGATTCCTTCAGTTCTAGGTATATTCGTGTATAGGGAGGTGACATCTAGCGTTACCAGAATTGCCCGATCCGAAAGTGTACTTCGTTAATAGACTACAATCCGCAGAAAGTGAGGTGTATCCTGAATAAAGGACGTAAGTTTGGGCGGTATGTCGGATAGATGGTGATTAAGAAACTTCGATAATGACTCCGTTGGGGTGTTAGATACTATGGGTCTGCCCGGTGTTTCAGCGGTAAGTAGTTCATCTATGCTAACCTTATGGATCTTAGGAAGGGGGTAGAAACGGCCTGCTTGTTTATCTGCTATCGTACGTCGCATCCTGTTGCTGTATTCCATAGTTGGGTCGGAATCTAATTTTCGGTAATGTGCATTGTTAGTGAGCTGCTTGATTGCCTCGTTCTTGTACTTTTCTATTGGCCATATTACTATACTACTACCCTTGCCTGCTGGTTTTATTATGATGTTTCTGTCCGCGGGTTGTTTCAGGGAATCGTGTTCTTCGCGGGATAAGTTCTTTGGTTTGCGACTCTGTCTTGTGGTATTCAGGATATCTCTTGCGACTAGTTTTATGTATTGATCTAGCTCTTGGCATTGCTCAGAATCTGGTGTCCACGTGCTTGGCGGTCGGAGCGCGTCAGTATTTGTGTCTCCTGCCTCTGCTTTATCAAAAAGGAACTCTCTGATCCGCAGACACCTTGAAAACTGTTATGTCTGTGCAGCTCAAATTCGTTAACCGCATTATTTGTCGGGAAGAATGTTAGACCGCGTTCTAGAAGACCTATTTCAACTGTATTTATGCTCTGTGATATATCTACCACCTTGTTAGCGTGTTCTCGGTGCTGCACCGAGGGACAGGCTGTTTCTATTGCGCTTATTGAATTATTTTGGACGCACTTCGTTGCGTGAGTGCTTTTGCATGGCTATTATCTTGGCTTCTTTCCTTTCGACAAATAGGGCTAGTGCTATTTCTTCACCAGTTAGTTTAATGTCATTCAGTTGGTCGGTTATTACAATAAGCTGATTGCGGTAATGCTCTTGTAAGATATCTATTAGCGAAAATGAAGCAATTTCTAGGACGCCATTCCATTTTTTCAATCGGCTAGGAGGAAGTACACCAAGCGCACATCTGACCTTAATACTTAAACCTTTCGGAATTTTATTTTCTTTGGTGTAGCTAGAGTAT
Organism: Hyalomma asiaticum; assembly: GCA_013339685.2. Lineage (NCBI taxonomy): Eukaryota > Metazoa > Arthropoda > Arachnida > Ixodida > Ixodidae > Hyalomma > Hyalomma asiaticum. Next base: position 77,484,023 of record CM023489.1, read on the forward strand.
TTAGCTAAGTGTAATCTGTAGTTTGTCTGTTTGGCGGCGAGCTTACGTCATTGAAGGAAAGAACGAGATCTGTGATTATCTAAGTTGAGTTCTCTGTTTGTTAATCATTTGTGTTTCGAGCAGACCTCCAGGGGCTAGAGTTTAGGGGTAGTCTTTGCTTGCTGCTTTTAGTTTTGGTGGTGAGGTCTGCATGATGTCGGTCTGTGTATCTGTGTTTGCTAACACATGTAGATGTCTAAAAATAGTGGGTGTCTGTCACCTCTGCTTGTTGTATGTGTTTTGTTGGTGGTGCTGGCTTCACGTCCACCGTCTGAGTAGAGGCATCCTATGACAACTTTGGCGGGTCGTGTGTTGTTGCTAATGTTGGTCGATAGTGTTTCGTCTTGTTCTGTATGGGACGTTTCGTTAGAGCGTGTCCTTGGTTGCGTCTCCTTAAATTCATTCCCGATTCTGTACTTAATGTTTCTGCTGATCACTGCGACGCGTGAAAAATTCGGGTGCAGTCCGTCCCGAGGTAGGAGAATGTCAGGGTCCTGATACATTTCAGCGTGATGGATGACGTCAACGTTTTCGTGGCCGTGTTCAGTGCCGAGAAGAAAGTCGTTAACCTTGCGCGTACCCTGTGCGTAAGCTAGGAGTGTGTTTGTACGATAAGCGGTTTATGCTTGTTTGCGATCCTCGGGAACACTGTTGTGAGGGTAAGTTTAGTGTTTGGCCTGTTGCTCTGGAAATCGTTTATGAGTGTTTTTATGGCCTGCACAGTGTCCTCACCCGTAATAACTTGCTCCCGTCCCAGATGTAAGACTTGCAAGCATATTCAAAATGACATTAAGTTAAAAGTACGGGAAGTGACTATGTCCATCATGTAAAATCTAGATTCACTTGCACTAGTTCAAACGTTATTTACATGTTGGAATGTTCGCTTTATCACAAGCAATACATCGGCGAAACTGGTCAACCAATTAATGTTAGATTAAACGGGCACCGCGCGGACACCCCGAATAACCTGCCGAAGGCCGTTGCGCAGCATTTTAACATGAGATGTCATAATTTCGACGAACTGAAACTCCACATACTTCAACGAAACTTCTGCGCGCCTAGGGACAGAAAAGACAGGGAATCCTATCTCATATACAGGTTCAGTACTCTCCAGCCTACAGGCATAAACCTTTCAAAGGGAACACTTGAGTCCATTAGATACGGTGGGGGGGTTAACAAAGACGACAAAAGGTTAAGGTATGCACAAGCTAACAGTGTTTCTCCCAGAAACTACTTTCAGGGGGGGGGGGGGGGGCGTCCACTTCGAGGAGAACAGCGTTAAACAGTGTATATTTTTAGCCACAAGCTTGCAGTAAAATGCACTGTTGGTGCGGCGCAGGTGGTGTGGAATGGAGAGGGGGCACATGCCATAGGAGCAACTTCTGTTCCGAGCTTCTGTTCCATTTGTCAACCTGCTTTCTGGTACTGTGCACACAATGCATTTGCAACAGTGTTGTATGGAACGAGTTCCTTTTGGGAGGAACGAAGGAACGCCATCGTTCCTTTTAGGGTTGGTGGAACTGTAACGGTAACGCTTTACATTTACGGAGGAACGGCAAAGGGAACGGCGTTCCTTCTATGCACGGTCCACTCCACGAAGATCGCATGTATACGCAGCACTTATGCAGGGCGGATTGGCAGGGCTGCAACAAGTCATCGCTGGAGTCCTCGTTTTCCTGTGGTTTCAATGATTCGACATGAGTGACGGTTCTGCTTCACTTCGGCTGCACGACGTCAGGGTATCCCGATACTCCTTGGCGGTTCCCGCTTTTGGCCACAGGACAAGTAGTTTCCGGCTGACAGCCAGCCCTGTATGGATGCACGGCAACGCGGGAGGAACTGCGTGCAACAGAGAAGCTCCTTTCGTCCCTTACATGATTCCGCCGCCAGGGCTCCCTCCGAAATAAAACACTGTCAAGGTGTGCTTTACCATCGCCTCTCTTCGCATTGGTTCTGAGAACACGATTGTGGCAATGGTTGTCCATACTTGTAAGACGCTCTGTGCGTCAATCTCTTCAAGGCAGTTTAGGTGAACTGAACAGGCAGCGCATTAATTTACCTTCAGCAGCCATATGTCCTCTGAAAAAAGCAGAAACGAAAGGCTTCTCATACACATGCTCAGGCGAACATGTGCTGAACATGCTTAAGTGCGTGCGTGTGTGTTTGTAATGTGGAGCCAAGTTAACATTGTTCTAACCCGGATCTGGTCAATTATGTTCCTTGATGCCCAGTTTGTGTCTAATAAAAACTATAGTTTTATTGCTACGCGACCAAACGGCTAGCTATACAGGAATAACCAAACATTTTAACGCATCGCACACCGTCCACTTTACTGGACAGCCCCATTTGCTGTATAACAATGTCCTGTCAACCATGCTTGCGTGGTGTGGGTCATTACTGGTTGGCATCCCGTCTAATTATGCACGTGAGGTTATTTATTTTCTTGTTTATTTCTGCACCACAACAGCATTTTGTCCTTGCATTAATGTCAGCTTGCCTATGAATTAATGCTTATTCCTAATGCCACGAAGAATGAAACAGTCCTGCGTTATTCGGAGGTAAACGCACAATATAGCAATAATAAAATTCCTCACACCGACACACGTTCAGCGAAGCCATAATTAACAACAGAAGTACAGCACACCACAAATGCGTTAAAGTGATGAAACTAAGTAAAAGCAATACATCCGGAACTGCCAATTGGTTTTATTAAAATGCTACAAAAGCTATCAATTTCGAGCGAAATTGTTTCGTATCGGGAATGCTGACGGCATCGGGGAATCTTGTACGAGTATTTGCGCGCAATGGCATGGGTCAGGCACAAACCTTTATATACTATCCTAAATCAAAAGGGCTATTACTAGCTCTTAGTGCCAGATGCATGGCTGTTACATGTATTAGTGCATGTTAGTAACTACCTATTTCCACACCAGAGGCGCAGTATCCTGGCTACGCATCTGAAGACTGAAGTGGAAAGTGCCATATGTGTCGCACTTGTAACAGACTAGCGCCAAAGTTGCAGTGGAGTTGTCCGTAATATGTTCGGTGCTCCTTGAATATATTTGCCTAGGAGCGTTTAATTACACATTTTTAGGGGCGAAGCTCCTGAAGGCGTGGGTCGTGCGTCCCTAGTAGTAGGTAGCCACCGGCGCGTGCCTGCCGGGAGGCACGCACGCGCCGAGGGCGAGCGCGTGGCTCCCGGCACGCGCTCGCCCGCGAGAGACAACGTTGGCGCAGGCAGCGTCTCCGAGCGAGTTTCTTGATTGAGAAATACCGACTGCTCGCGTTGGAGAAGCGTTCACCGGCAACCCATATATATATATATATATATATATATATATATATATATACATATATATATATAGACACTGGATCTTGACTTGCAATGAAGTGCCGGTGGGAGATTTCACTTGTGCATTGTGCATAGTTGAACCATGAGGATTCGTAGCATGCGCGAGATGTTATAAAACTAGATGGCGGTACTTGTAGTTGATGATGAAAGATGCGAGATGTTATAATAGTTTGATTACATTTACTCAAGTGTTTCACATTTAATTGTGGGGCGAATTCCATGGAAGAGTTTCACGGTTTACCGATGATTCCTTCCGGAGCTTCGCCGCACTCATCATCATTCACCCCGTGAATATGCTGTGATTTTTTTTTGTCTACAGATATTACGCGGCCGGTGACGTTGAAATTCTTCAATTATACATAGGGAGATTCCAGATTTAACATGTTCATATTATTTTGCCTCAGGATTAATAGTTAGTTAAATTGGGTTTTATTGGCGCAAAAGCGGCTGCGGCTATGCTGCGCCAGACACGGGGTGATAAAATTTCCTTCATAGATGGAGCATACACTGTAGTAGTTAAAGCTTAGTTAAAAACCCTGCTTTGTCAAAGAACTTTATCACGTCAGTCAAAGATACCAGTGCCTCTTCTCCTAACAGCAACATCGGGTGAAGTGGGGTGTGTGACTTATACAATACTCGGAAGTACTTTTTCATAAGCATTTCAAGATGTGGACATGTGATTAAAATGTGCATTACTGTTAGCAGTTCACTGCATTTATCACATGCTGGTAGTTCCTCCTCCGTCAAAAGGTAATTATGTGTTATATGCGTGTGGCCTATGCGAAGTCGACAGAGTATTACTTCGATGAAACGTTCCTGATGGTAGCATGTCTTCCATTCCCCAAGGACAGGTTTAATAAGTTGAAGTTGTTGTTAACTTTCAGTTTCCATTCGTGTTGCCAATTTGAAAGGAGTACCTTGCGAACAGCTTGGGCCCCATCCCTAGCAGGTATATTAATTTTTGAAGTATTCATATTTTTGGCCGTTGCTGCACATTCATCGGCCTTTTCATTTCCGAGGATCCCAGCATGGCTTAAAACCCAGCAGAAACGAATAGTCTGGCCTGCACTTAGATGTGTTAGTGTGTGTAGAATATTGCCGATGATGGGTTCGTATTGTGATTGTATATTTAGGGCTTTAAGTTCATTCAAGGAGTCTGTAAATGACTGATCTTTCGTGTTTGGTGCTTAAGATCCTTTGTACTGCCATCCATAAGGCATAGCACTCAGCAGTGAAAACTGATACAAACTGTGGCAGTCTGACTGTGTTCCCACGTACCTTCAACCACGCTGCTTCCGACATAGATGGGCGTCTTCGAGCCATCGGTGTAGAATTCCGTGTAAGTGTCATATGTGTCTTTCACTGTGCGAAATTCCTGTAGTACAAATTCACGAGGCATCTCTTTTTTAAATGTGTTAATGAAAATGTAGAAATTTTGTGAAATCGTTCCAAGGTGCTAATCAGGTTGGTCTTTGCATGACAGAAAGCGTTTCAGTAGGGATATTGTAACTAAGGACTTTTTCTTCAAATCTAAGTACGAGTGGTTATATAGCATTTGGTTTGTTCATGTTGTGTAGTCGTTTCTCGCAGTGTGTGACAATGTTATGGCAAATGTGGTCTGGCGATGAGCGCACTCTTAGCACGTATGTCAACATGTGTTGGCCTCAGGATTAATATTCAATCGTAGAAATCAAATGTAACGTTAATTAACGACACGTTCCAATTTTTGAAATGTAACTGGAACGCGCTCGTTTTTATTAAAGGAAATTGTAACGGGAACTCGTTACAAAATTGTGAAGGAACGAGTAACGAGTTTCCGTTCCTCTTTTGGAGGAACGTGTACAACACTGATTTGCAAGATACGTACAAGGAGCGGATTCCTTGGAAGCTTTCGCTCTGGCCCCTTATATTAGTCACGCTAACACCTGTCACCGAACTACCCCTGCACCCAATCCCCCCCCCCCCTCTCTGTTTTTTTTTGTTATTGTTCCCACGTGCTGTTCTGTCTCTCTGAGGACGGGGGAGAGTGCGAAGGCGTACATAAACGAACGCTGGGGAAGGCAGTTGCCGCTCTGACGAAGACAAGTCCGCTTGTCGAAACGTTGGCTCCTGCGAAATTTCCTGTTCTAAATCGTATTTTGTGATTTGTTCATCGATTCAAGCATACATCTTCCCCTGAGGTTCTCTTGGAATGTGCAAAATGCATGATGTTAAGGACAGATTTCACATGTTCTAGTCTGAATGCTTCTACGTGCAGCAGTGGCGTACCTGCCAAGTGTCCCGTATTACCCGGGGCGGAGCGCTTCAATACGAGAGAAGCGTTTAGGCCCTACTTTTCCATGAATTGGTTAACATCGGCGCAACTCGACTATAGACATTGCAATGCAACCGCATCAGCAAGGTTGAAGTAGCTCATAAAAAAAGGGCACCCAGGGAATTACGTGCTCGCTATTACGGGAGCGGTTGGATCATTGTATGCTTGGAGAGAGAGATGGTCATCAAACCAAGTCCGGCCCAAATGACAAGGAGTCCAAAAGCAAAGGTCTTGCTGAGCTTCGATGGTTCATTCGTAAGAAGTATAGACGTGAGAGAATTAGCCTTCTATTGAGTTTTGCTATAAATGCTGAACGTAAAACATGGATGATATTGCCACAGCACGTGCGCCTGCACAATAAAAGCAAAGTGGACGGCGGTCTACAATATTAAGGACAGTTTTGATGTTATGTTATTGTTATGTGGGGTTTAACGTCCCAAAACCAGCTCTGATTATGAGAGACGCCGTAGTGGAGGGCTCCGGAAATTTTGACCACCTGGGGTTCTTTAACGTGCGCTGACATCGCACAGCACACGAGCCTCAACATTTCGCCTCCATCGAAATGCAGCCGCCGCGGCCGGGATTCCATCCCGCGACCCTCGGATCTGTAGCCGAGTACCATAGCCACTAGACCACCGTGGCGGGGCAAGGACAGTTTTGACATGTTCTAGTCTGAATGCTTCTACATGTAGCAGTGGTGTACCTGCCAAGTGGCCCGTATTACCCGGGGCGGAGCGCTTCAATGCGAGAGAAGCGTTTAGGCCCTACGTTTCCATGAATTGGTTAATATTGGGGCAACTCGACTATAGACACCTTGCAACGCAACCGTATCAGCAAGGTTGAAGTACCTCAGAAAAAAAGGGGACCTTATTACGGGAGCGGTTGTATCATTGTGTGCTTGGAGAGATGCTCGTAAGGCCATGTTGGCTCCACAGCCACGGAGTACAAAAGCAAAGCCCTTGCTGAGCTTCGATGGTTCATTCGTAAGAAGTACAGAGGTGAGAGAAGTATGCTTCTCCTGAGTATTCCTATAAATGCTGAATGTGTAACATGTATGATGTTAAGGAAATATTTGACATGTTCTAGTATAAATGCTTCTACGTGCAGCAGTGGCGTACCTGCCAAGTCCCCCGAATTACCCAGGGTGGGACGCTTCAATACGAGAGAAGCGTTTAGGCCCTACGTTTCCATGAATTGGTTAATATTGCGGCAACTCCACTACAGACAACTTGAAACGCGACCGCATCAGCAGAGTTGAAGTACCTCGGAAAGAAAGGGTGCAGGAAATTATGTGTTCTGTATTACGGGAGCGGTTGTATCATTGTATGCTTGGAGAGAGAGGTGCTCGTAAGGCCAAGTCCGGCCCAAAGGACAAGGAGTCCAAAAGCAAAGTCCTTTCTGAGCTTCGATGGTTCATTCTTAAGAAGTACAGAGGTGAGAGAATTAGGCTTCTCTTGAGTTTTGCTATAAATGCTGGATGTGTAATATGTATGATGTTAAAGAATGAGATTTGACAGGGACGTTGCTGGGGGCCATGCAAGCGGAGATTCTCTCCACCTCTGATCTGCCTTAGCGTCTTGCATGTCGGCACAGCCAATATCCTTTCGCGAAATAGAGTCTCGTATTACGGAAGAATGGCGTCGTGGGAGCTGATGAACGCTGCCGTTAGATGTAAGGTTTTACAACCGAAATCGTGGGACTGTACTTCAAATGTTCGAACGAGCACCTTGCGCGTTGAGCCGAGTCGCCGAGCCAGGTTCATTGTCCAAACTTTTTCGCCGCACCTGGCGATCGTGCGTGTGCGCGGTGTATGTGCGGCATGCGTGGGACCTTAACTCCTTCGCAGCACAGCTGAGAAAACCCCGGTGTTCTCATGGCTTGCCATGCTGTAATTTAGAGCCGGTAAGTTGCGTTCTGCGTCTCGGCCCGCAGTCCAGGCCTGCTACGCCCAGCAGCGTCCAGGCCGATCCCCGGCCCCGGTCTAGCACCAGCGCGCGCCACGCACCCCGTTTTCACATTGTCGTCGTCGTCCCTTAGAATAGACTCACCAGCCCTCTGCCGGCGATCCCCCCCCCCCCCACCCCACATATATATATATATATATATATATATATATATATATAGTTATATATCGTTGCAGGACGAGCGAGCTACAAGAATAACCCTCGCTTCTTCATGCTAGCTTGTTTTTGTATTTTCAAAATCTATTACGCTACGTAATGAAGATATCTAACAATTCTTTTAACTACAGCAACTTATGCTTCAGCACAGCCACTACAGGGACTAGAAAGCACAATTAGCACCACGGCTGTGGTTTCAGCCAATGAGATAGAACGGGCGACAATTTGAAGACCAAGGAAGTCCAGAACAGTGCCATTGCCGTGTGTGATCATGCGAAGTGCAAGAGAAGCTGGACTGATGTGCCGAAGGTGAACCATCGTTTGCGAATTCCGGAATTAAAGTTTGAAGCGAAAGCCGTCTACTCTGAGTGGCATTGCTTCAGGTTAGTACCTTGCGCTGGACGTCCCCTCATTTCATCGTTCATTTTGAAAGTTTATATTGGGAAGCTTTGAATCTTTTGCTCTTCGTTGCGAAGATGCCCCGCATGCTCTGGCCGTGTGCTTACGTGGTCTTAGCAGTCGTGCATAATAAAGGACACATGACGTGTACAGATGCAACGCACCTAGCTTTTATCATGCGAGATTGTGAGACATATGTAGCGCCCCGGTATGCACGTTTGTGTGGTCCTCTCCGCAGGTAACTGCTTCAGTTTCCAGGACGTCCATGAAAAGACGAACTCGTCAGCTGATACCGAGCCACGTAAGTGCTGCTAGTGCAATTAGTCGTCCAGAATTTCAGCTGAGAGAGGCACAGAGCGCATTACTTGGGCCTTCGCGAATATGCCTGACAGCGGCGCTGTTTGTGTCGCTTTACGGTGGCTGTTCGTAATCGGGATTCCGCGAAATTAAGGAGCAGAATTTTGAGTTGCCTGTAATACCGTGCGAATAAATCAAGCACTCCCGTGCAATGTGTTACTCAACGGTAATATGTTTCACTACTGTTAAATAAGAGAAACTTGCGAAACTAACCTAACACCAGCTCAGTAGGACATACGATTCCGCCAGCACTGGACAGCATTACGTAAAAGCAGGAGAAACGAGATGGTGACACATGAGAACTTGCGTCAGTGTTGGAGCAATGAAAGTGAATGGACAAAATCGCTAGAACCGTGCGCTATGTATGCACCTGCGCTTGTGGAGCAATTACGAGCAAAGACAGATTGAGCGCGCCAACGTACGTCCTACAGGAAGCGTAGTCGCTGTGATCACCGACTTCGTTGGGGCTTCGGCCAGTACCGTTGACGAGACGAGGCGAGCGCAAACAATGCAAAGGAATGGGAACATCCGCGTTCTAGGAGTGTGCAACTATACGCCGCAGGAAGCGGAATGTTAATTGTTGCACGAGCTCAGGTGCCTCTTACGTTTTACGACAGTTCGCGCCTATAACACGAAAAGCTGTTCAAGTGAAGCAGATGACGTCGATAACCTAAGCAAGTTGGATATTGGATGTTTCGCATGCAAAACAAGATAAATTAAGCGTCGTATGGAGAAACAGTGGTCGAGCTTTTGCACACAGGAGTCCTTGCTACTGGGAATACTCCACAATCACTGGACTCGCGCATCGTCCCGGCGTTCAGCACTGAGGAGCTGGATGCCGCCCTTGTGTAATTGTTCGTCATCGATCACCTGGTCCAGATGACATCTCCAATCGGATCTTATGCAACCTTGATGAGCGAGCGCGAAACGCTTTGTTGGAAATGATCAATGACTCCTAGCGAGGCGTCCGTCCCCAAAGAATGATAAAGGAGCCGACCGGTCGCGCCTCTAAAACCTGGGAAATCGCTTCTGGAGCGCACGAGAATTCGTGTACTCGGCGAGGCAAAATATCAAGGTCTTGCTTATTAAGAGTCCACCCAAAAACTCGGCCACTACGAAACCGAGTGTGCTCCCAACGCACTCCGTTTCCTTATTTGGGGCCTTGAATGGATGTGAATATCTCGGAGAAGGATAGATGTTTCGGGCGGCGCCTCCTCTGAGGACGTGCTGTTTCGGGACTTCAGGGGTTCCACAAAAGTGTTTAAAAGTTATTTAAATTAATTATCATCGAAAAACATCATCCTTTGTATTGTATTTTTCTAATTGCTTACATGCATAATTTAACAGTTTCAGTGTATATTTTGTGGGGACTGCCCGCATAGCCAAGGCCTCATAACCCCCCGTGCTGCGTGGTAGCTGCGTGTGCAGCCAACTGGACCCCTACGAAAGTGCCAGGCAACAACCAGTAGGTGCAGTCTGCGGTGGACTGGCGCGAGGTGTGTGCGCGGCTTGTGTGTGCCCGCCGCGGAGAAGGCTAAGGGCCTGCGCTGGAGAGCTCGAGTATTGCGTTTCGCGCAGTTTATGTAACAGGTGCCGCCTTGTGACTGGTAAACGTCGCTTCGTTGAGTTTATTACCGGCGGCTCCAGCATTCTCTTTGGCGGCAAAACGGACCAACTGTTCCCGTTGTCAACCAAGGAGGGTCGCCGTCTGCAGTCAGCGAAACGGACTTTGATATTTATGGACATCTCCATTATTACGTTTTAGGAAAATGGTATGCGATAGTTCTCAGGAAAAGTGACAACACCAAGGCGTTATTACGACTGCGTAATCATTAGCTTGTCTTCAGTCTATGGTACACCTGTACGTGGCGTTTTTGACCGTCTTACTTGACCTTGGTGTCGGGTGTCGTTTGACTTGTCATTCGAGGTTCTGTGTACATGCACAATACAGTGGTTTCATTTCTGTCTTTGCTAATCTTCAGGTGTGCTTCGGCTAGGCTTCGTGTGGTTGATCTACAAATGGTACAATGACATTGCATGAACTGTCCTGAACCCAATCTCGTGATCTGCACGTTGGTTCTCCAAACCTCAGTTTCACTGCATAAACTGTCCTGAACCTGATCTCCTGTATGCATCAGGTTCAGGATGCTTGTTCTCAGAATTTTGAGGGTTTTCAGGGCACACACAACACATGTCGCATGTGATGGACGTGTCACTTCAAGAAGTAAATTTTAGGTCCATTACAAATTCCACTCCATCTCTGTCCTACGGGAATGTCCTTATTGCCAAGAGGCATCCTTCAAGTAGAGGATGCCCTCACACGTTTCTTAATCCGAACGTGATGTTCCATCCGCTTCCAATGAACCAGAATAGGCTTGATTGGAAAATATTTCCGAGGCTGTAGATACTTCAGCAGCGTGTAGATGTATGCAAGACGTGCCTGGAGCGTTTTGCGCATGTGATTTGCTGGTGGTTCAAGATTCTGGCGCCGGCCGTTTTGAAGTGACATTGAGAAACAAGTAGGCGGTCGATCGCTTTTTGGCCCATCCCGTGATCCAGATAAAGGATAGCGAGACGATGTTCGAATATCGAGGTGTGCGAACAAAGGTTGTTCGCGTGTTCGGATACCCGAAACTCTGGGACAGTAGCCCGCTCGCCAGAGAGCTGGCAGCTTTGGGTACGGTGCTCGGCGTAACCTAACAGTTTGTCCCAGGATTCAGGGATGTTTTTTCCGGATGTCGTCGCGTTCGCATCGAAATGGCGCGCCCTGTCCCCAACCTCCGTGTTGACAGGGTCGTCATGTGCGAATACGAGGGAGTCGTCCGCCTGTGTCGCAGGTGCAGTCTCCCGGGGCACGACGCAACTGAGTGCGAAACTCGCAGATGCGAGCACTGCGGAAAGTTTGGTCACCAGACTTGCAGCGAAGCGGGCACACGTTGCGGAGGGGACCACGGCGTCTTCTCCTGCAAGGTACGCACGTATGCGACGGTTGCGGGGCATAGCTCTTCACCGGGAGAGGGCAGCAGTGTGCCGAAGGTCGAAGTAACTGCCGAGACAGTTGAGAAGCCGCCCTAGTTGGTAGACACCGGCACCAGAGAAGTACGTACCGAAGACGAGGAGAGGAGAGTGAGTTGGGCGAGCCCGCCTGCACTCCCGCTGCCGATGTCCCGCCGCGGATCGCAACATGGACTACGCGGGGTCTCTCGTGGAGAACACCTCGAAGAGGCGCCGCGAGAAAGGCGGCAAACAAATGAGAAGGAAACGAGCATTGGCCGCAGCACAGCAGGCCGAATATGACCGCGGCAGCGAACCAGAATACAAGGGAAAGGCATTGACACAGTCGGACGGAGACACCTCCTCCACTCTGAGGGAAAGTAGCACAGACAGGCAGCGGCAACGCCCTTGCACGATGTGTGGATTCCCCGACGACGTTTGCGAGTGCTCGGCGCTTTCGGACGGTACGTACTCGTCCACACACGAGCACTCTTCTAGAAGAGAGTACCTCGGCGGAGTAGGCTAGTTTGTGCCCACGGTTGACCAGAGTTGCCGCGCACCTCTCCTTTTCCTTGACTGTTTTATTGCGATAGCAATTATATGGACAGTCTCGGCTGGTTTTTGCCGGCCCCGTCGCCGCCGTCATGAACCGTATATATATAAACTCACAAATGCTTCCGAAGCGCGGAATCGAACCAGGTACCTCTCGCTCCGCAGCGCTAACCACTACGCCACAACGAACAGATACTTCAGGAGCTAACGACGAGCCTTATATACACACACCCTTTACCGCTTGCAGGACTCAGGAGACGGCAGGCGCTTATAAGCGTTTCTTCATTACCAGCGAGATGGCGCGAGGAGCGCAACGGTCGCATTTAAAAGTCGTCTGTCAGCTCGCTCGCTTCTAATATATGCGCAGGGAGATACCCTTCCGCTGTCTGCTCGCGCGGTTGTCTCGTGGTAAGATGAGGGATGTTTCGAGTTTTCACCATGATGTCCGCGCTGATGTTACAGGAGCGCACGAAAGCCACTCGAGCTCAAGGGACGCCACAAACAACGCCACAAACGAACGCACAGAAGATGTGCGCGAACTATCAAGTGTCGCAGCTCGACACTTGAAGCTAGCTAGTTTCCTTCGCTGCTTCGGCCGCCTTTGCAACAGGAGCGCTGTTCAGAGTACCCATAGTGACAGCTTATTCGCGCTCGTTCGGTGTATATCTGTGCGTTCGTTACATGCGTGCTTCACTTGATAGTTCGCGCTCATCTGTTTATTCATTTAGCGGCCTCCCCTAGCTTTGTATGTGTAGCTTTGTGACACAACGTATAAGGACCTTCGTACCAGCACGCTCTGCCCACGGGAGGTGCTCACTTAGCAAGTGCATGTTTGCTACAATTAATATTGCTCCTGAAGCTGCGAGCCTCACTTCGTATAGCATTACAGTTTCTTGCTATCGCATTCATTGCTTCGCCCTTGCGACAAAACTGCGACTTTTCCTTTTGTGTTTTTTCACGTGCGCCCTTTTTTTTCTTTTTTGTTTCACAATGGCTTCCGCTAACTATAGCCACTTAACTGTCGAGGATTGAAGCGCGCAGCCAAGCAGGCAGAGCTCATACACTTGGCTCGTGCTCGCAAGGTCGATGCATTTGTAGTTCAGGAAACCTACGTTCACAGGTTAGGACAGATCAATTTTGACACAAACTTGCGCACCCGTTCAATTGCGGCGCTACATTCAGCCGCGGCGTGGCCATTACTGTAATTCCTCGTTTTAGCGGCGCTGTTGGACGTCATTCCAGCAATGCGGATGGCAGTATTCCGTCAATTGTTCTTGTTGGCGACTTTTATGCTGTAATGGGTAGAACAGTGTTGTGATGACGTCATGAAGCCTCAACTTCAACGTGACATCTAATTAAACCTAGCGCCTTTAAGTTTGTTCAGCTTTACTGGAGCTTCGCAACGCGCGTCACACACTGGAAGAAACTACCGCCGCGCGGCGGCTGTTAGAACTGAGCGCATACAGTGATCACGTGAGCTCAAGATTCGGTGACGCTGCAGAGAGTGCCGGCCCAGGCCAGTTACTGAAGTCGAGAAATTTCTCCCAGACAGACTTATCGTCGTCCGCGCCGTCGGTTGCCACAGCCAACGGCAGCGCTGGCGACGTGTTACTTGTAACATCATGCCGCAGGCCGCCGGTTCGTTTCCCGGCGGTGGTGGGGAACAGCATTCGAATCTGATGCTATCCATTAACATTACATATTTTTATTTCTGTATGGATTAGTACATCGCATTGACTGCCGAGTAATCAATTTCACAACCATTCAAACAAGCAGTCACTTATACCGTAACAAAGCACAGCGGTTGAATGCGGAATATTTCGCATGCTCCGTTGGACCCGTCCTCTCCACAGCACTGTAAATCCGCAAACTATCATTTCAGCATCCAACTGAAAAGTATCGGTGAGGTGGTGGTTGCCCCTATAGCAAAGTGCAATTCACAAGGAACCCGATCGCCTAACTCTTGCGCGTGTCTCTCCATTGTCTAGGATGTCCTGTCCAACCTGGACGGCTGCAACGGTGGACTCCCGGGAGGCGCTTACCGCTAGGGCGTTCACCGAGGCACGACAGGTGTCTCTGCTAGCCTCGCCTTCGACGAAAATGCAAATCTCGGTGAAAGTTTGCTGGACTCTGGATGCGGACAACAGCAGCAGCGTCAGCCTCAAGACTTGTTCGTCTGATACCAGGCCATGTCCCTGATACCACACGGCCTGTGTTCGTCACTAGACTACAGAGTGCCTCTCGTAATCCCAGTGCGTGATGCGCAAGTAGTACTGCCCAGGCCGGCCACCCGGCCCGACCTGTCGGAACAGTCCAGTGGAGATGAGGCCAGCGGCGAAGACGAGAACTTACTGCCATGAGAGTAGCAGAAGCCACTTTGTTGATACGCCTGTATTGGCGCAGCAACAGGCGTATGTGGAACAATTATGGATAGGAGCGGTTGGTGCCTTGAGTACAGCACCGGCCACTCCTCGCTTAGTAATCGTAATGAAAGGTAAAGAAAATTCGCGCAGCAATAAAGAATACAGTAGAAACACTGAAATGCAGTGTCAACACCATGCAGTTGGATAGCTCAGTGAGTCATAGTTCGGTGTTGCAGATAGCGTAAAAATGTATACGTAGAGGCATGTGAACATATAAGTCGAATAGGTTGGTAAGGACAACTATGGATAGCTAAACCCAAAAGCACAAGCAGCTATAATATAATGCACACAATGAGAAGATTCTTGGAAACATACCAGCTATGTAACTGTGGCGTTTAAGATAAGGAAAATTAATATTTCTAGAGGGTAGTGTCTTGAGAATCTTGAATTCTAAAGGTGCTTTTCTGAAGACCCCAGTTGACCACAGAAACAAGGATCTTCTGCAGGTTGAATCGTCTTCTACGTAAAAGTGACAAATTGGCTTGCAGCACAATTTGTGGTGAATTATTTTCTGCACTCAAGTAGTAGATACCCATCTTGGTGGCTACAAGAACACTGCCGAGCAGACGCACGCTTTATCCTTCAAGGAGGTGCCGCGTAAATGCTGTACCGAGCCGGGGGAGGTGCATCAATGTCTCAAATTTTCTATTTGTTCACATTTGTTCGAATTGATACATGTGTACCTGGGCCTAAATGTCTGAACTCTTCGGCTTTTGATCGAACCAGCTGTCCTTGCTTATACGACAGGATAATTTTCTCAGGAGCAGACGAATTTCGCTGCTCGCAGAGGGAAGAGTATTGTGTGTACACGACCTGCCGCGGCGTCCGCTGCAGTGTTACCAGGGATACTGTAGTGTCCTGGTGTCCACTGAAGTGGCAATTGTACGACTCATAGGGCATGATTTCGTGTATTTTTGGGCGTCTTGAACAATAACACTATCCAGACATTTCTTCCTCATTACTTCACAGCATTGTCAGGGCGACTTGCGAATCATTAAGAATTGCCGATTTTGGGGGCTTCTTTACTGTTATGAAGCGCAACATAAAGGGGATTGCAAAAAGTTCTGTTACAGTGTAATATGTCACACGAGAGATTTTAAACATTTGCTCTAGTGTCAACTCGGGGAGGACGAGTGCGGCAGCAGATGAGTCCTTTATTACATAAACAATCAGCATACAAGCGGACGTGCTGCGGATGTGAGTAAACGTGGAATAGTGCCACTGCATTCCTTTGAAACTGACACTGAGGAAGCGTACGAGGGCTTAGATAACGTTTTCAACACTTTATGCGGTGCTGTGGAGCATTGTGGTAGCATCTACGAAATACTACCATTATGTAACAGTGCGACATTTTTGCAGTACCACTACATGTTGATACGTGTTTTTTTTAAGTCCGTAGCGCTTTAGGGGCCCGCTTGGTCGACGACCGTCTCCTGTCGCGTCATCACGCTTCCCACTGATAACCGCGACGCGCCGGAGAGGGTGCGACCATCTCGTCGAGCGCGCGATTTCTCCTCCCACGGCACCACTCCGGCACACAACGAGAATCGCTGGGTTGCCCGTGCTACGCACTTTAACCTGAACTCATGCGGAGAGGAAAAAACAAAACGAAGAGGAAGAACAAAACAAGCGCGCCACCATTTATTTGATAGAGGTGAAGGTCACTGACCAGTGTCAAAAATACAAAATGACGTTTCGGGGTCCGTACGGGTCCCTTGTTCACAATGGAATGAAGGCAGAGCACCAGGTTCTTAAGTAGCGTTGAGCGCATGACGCAAAGTCCGGGAGTACACGTGGTTTAGGGTGCCAGATGATCTATTGATTGTGCTTCTTGTCTGAATTATCAGCGATTCGAGATTGAGCCTTGTTGACCAATTCCTCTCCGTGGCCATGATGTGCGCATTGTCCCAGTTTATCTCGTGGCCCGTCTTCTCGGAATGCTCTGCAAGTGCCATTTAGGCAGTCAAGGAAAGGTTGCACGTCCTTCTTTATGACGCAAAAGCAGTCGTCGACGTATCTCAGAAAAACCTTGGGTTTCAGTTGAAATGACTCCAATGCCTTGTTTTCAATTGCTTCCATTATTACATTTGCAGTCGTGACTGAAATGGATGCTCCCATAGCGGTACCGAAAACTTGCCTGTAGAATTCGCCCTTGTACGAGAAGTAAGTGTTGGACAGGCAGAATCGTAACAAGTTGAAGAGCTCAGTGACGTCGAATGGTGTGCGGTCTGCCAACGTCGTGTCCTTGTGAAGTAACTGTCTGGAAGTTTCCACAGCAAGGTCGACGGGCACACTTGTGAAGAGGGAGCAGATGTCAAAAGAAACCAGTACTTCGTCTGTGTCCACAGTGATGCTCTTCATCTTGTTTATGAAGTCATTACTGTTCCGGAGATGAGTTTCAGTCTTGCCTGCCAGGGGAGCCAAGATGCCATGAAGATACCTTGAGAGGTTATACAGTGGTGACCTTGTGAAATCTACTATGGGGCTGAGAGGCGTCCCGCTTTTGTAAATCTTCGGTAGGCCATACATCGCTGGAGCAGAACCATTGGTGCACAGCAGTTGGTAGTAAAGCCTTTTTTTCGATGCCGGGAGCGTTTGGAAAATACCAGAGAGCATCTTTTGCAAGCGTGTTTGAACCTTCAAGGTCGGATCCTTGTCGATCTTGGCGTACGTCGCGCAGTCTCCCACTATCTCCTCCATCTTTGACTGATACGCGGAACGGTCAAGCACTACTGTCACGTTGCCCTTGTCGGCAGGCAGGACGGCAATCTTCTTGTTTTCGTGTAAAGATTTCACCGCTTTTCGCTCGCCTTCTGAGTGGACTTGCTGGCAGCCAGACTTGCGAATCCTAGATAGTATGCCTACCGCTTTTGTGCGGACTTCGTCTCGCACATCATGGCCACGGAGAGGAATTGGTCAACAAGGCTCAATCTCGAATCACTGATAATTCAGACAACAAGAAGCACAATCAATAGATCATCTGGCACCCTAAACCACGTGTACTCCCGGACTTTGTGTCATGCGCTCAACGCTACTTAAGAACCTGGTGCTCTGCCTTCATTCCATTGTGAACAAGGGATTCGTACGGACCCCGAAACGTCATTTTGTATTTTTGACACTGGTCAGTGACCTTCACCTCTAACAATGTCTTTACCTGACCAGACGGTATTCCGTCGAACTCTTGACTACGTTAGCATCCGCAACAAGTATGGACAACCGGCTATCACTGGGATTCGACAGTTCTTGAGCGCATCTACGCGACTGGCAGCCTTCAAGACGCATCTGCGATTCAACCTAACATGTAAGTCGAAGCAGCTCATACCAAAATCATTGCAGCTTAAGCACCCTGTGAAATCGGCGTTCGGTCATCAAGTTTCGAGAGCAGTTTCGTGCCTCCTGCGCAAAAGTATCCCCTTTCCGTCCTGTATTCAGGATATACTACTCTCTGCGGATAGTACATAGTCCATTAATGAAATGGGAGGTAGTTCCTTTGAAGTGCGTTGTGTAATGGATGCACCGATAAAATAACTGCATCTTTAGAATATCGAGGGCGAGAACAAGCACGCCAACATTTATTTGAATATTTCCCGTTGCGGTGTCTTGCCTGGGGCGAATTTGGTTACAACAGTCAGTCTGTGGGAGAGCTCTGGCTTGGTTTCTTGAAGGTCTACATGGAAGAATTCAACTCCGAGGAGCACGCTGTGAGTGTGCGACAAAAAGCAGTTGCGACTAAGGAACAAAAGGGCCAGTCACCAAACTTCCTTGCCATAGAAGATAAGTTCGTCCAAAAAACAAGTGAAATCCTCCACGAGCTTTAACTTATAATAAAAGCTTATTTGCACAAGTAGTTCGCACGACTTTTCCTTATTTGAGAGTTTTAAACGCACATTACGGAAAATTAGATTCCGATCCAAGTCCGGCATATAGCGACAACATACGACATACGATAACAGACATCGCGACAGCTCGGCAATGTGCGGCCTGCTGTCGAACATGGCCAGAGGAAGTCAATGTGCGCAAAGGACTGCTTCACTACCGAGCTCGGACCTCGTTTCGGCGCTTTGTTCCAACAGCAGCCAGGGCTAAGACCACATTAACTTCGTGTTCAGTCCTGCCTGATTTACTTTGAAACGGGTGAACCACGCGGCAGAGTAACCGTCTATGGCACTGCCTTGCAACTGTGTACCAGAACACACTGCCGTTCCAATGAAACAGGAACCGGTGAACGAGCCTTCACCTGAAGGAGAGGCATTGCGCTGCAGGCTGTCTAGCAAATTAAGGTGGTTCTCGAATGGCACAAGCGGCAGATACAATGCGGACTATTCTATCTAACGCGACTGACACGCATTGAGCGACACCTGCCCCAGCTACAGTACTGCCACCGAGCGGCCGTAGTTCTGTATATCAAGGAGCGGGTGGACACAGCGCATATACCAGTCTGGCAGCAGGGGGCGCCGCTACGACAGCGTGCCTAACTGGACCGAAAACTGGAGGTCGCAGCCGGCCGAACAAGTCGAATAGAAATAAGTATAATAAATATATCCTTGCTGATACCTACAAAAATTCTCCGTGCTGGAGAATTTCCTAAACCACTTAAGGTGTGCCTAACTGCACTGGAGACTTGAACGGTGCAGAAGGACAATGCAGAGAAACTTTAATGCGAAAGCAACGAATGGCTACTGAGTTATGCCAACATGCTTCCTCGGGTATACTGTATCCACCCATGGATCCTGACGAGCTGGATCAGTGCACGCCAGAAAATGCCACCGTTCTCGTAGCGTGTCATGCCCCGAGTCACTCAGAAGGTTGCGTTCTGCGGAAATCAAATGTGGGCCTTGTTCGCGTGCAAGGCATTTGTTTTCCTCGTCTCCTCCCGCACCCGCTGGACTACCCAAAAGGGGCCACGCACCTGCAAGAAGGCACTCAGCACGCTGCACGAATACTCTCGATGCCTCTGATGTGTTAGTGAGGCAATATTCGCGGAGGACACGGACGGCGAAAACCCTTTCAACTTTACGGGGAACCGCGACAAATTGTGCGACCACTTACGAATGTGCAAAAAATATTAAACCGACATTACAATAGCCAGGGAGCAGTTGCACGACGCAGCTATAAACATGCAAGTCGGCGTTTTAACTATAATGTCCGTTGATCATAGCGAAGTTTTCGCGACACCCATGTAAAGCTGCGAAGGTACCCATGGTGCAATATTTACAGATGTAATGAACTCGAACTACCCAAGACCGGACAAGTAACAGACGGCGACGGTTCGTAGAGTCGAAATTAATCGGTCCCCGAGAGATGTTCGCTACGCTTTAGTATAACGTTTCATGGCGCAAAAATTCCAGCGGGAAACGACGCGAGCACAAACAAGGAACGCACAGGGCTAAGGCTACTTACAACTGAAGTTTATGGAAAATTTAAACTCCACCGCACATGCGTAAGCACTAGATGTAAGAAAACAGACAACACCATACAAAGGACAAAAAGTGATACAAAACACGGAGAACAACGTGCCACTGCCTAGTTTTGAACTATTTGACACGTGCTCTGCATACCGTCCTTAGAGGTTTGTCCGAAATCATTGAGATGTACCGAATGTTCACTAAAACATATGTTCACGATGTTCACTAACACTTCGCGATATGGAGAGCTTCGCCTATCTTCCTTTCCAATTTATCGCGCTCTCTCTCCACTATAGATACACCCTGAAAAACTGTTCACACCCTCATCTTTTGCAATGCAAAGGTAAATTTCCCCCTGTATATATGTTGGGAGCGTTCATTAATGCACCGGCCACTCTGGCCCACGTAGGAGACACCGCACGATAAAATAATTTGATAAATTACGGATGTTGCACAACTGGTAAACGTGCACCGTTTCGTGCGATTTTTTTCCACAGTCGCTGCTTGGAAGTTTCCTCTCTCCTGTGATCTTCCTGCATAGCTCTGCCAGTTAGGCGCTGAGAACACTAGGGTTACTCCGTTCTTTGTGGCCACACGCTAAAGGTTGTGCGACAAGCCATGCAAATATGGCATGACTACGACCTTTTTCCTTTTCGAAGATTCTGCTGACACTTCATTTTTGTCATTCGCCTAAATTAAGTTTCGGCCACAGCTGTCATGATTGAGGCTGGGTACTCCTGCCGAGCGTAACCTGGCCACCTGAGCGTCAAAACTTTCCTGCATACAGTGTAGACAAGCTGTTCATTGGACCGATGAAGCACAACGAAACAATACTTCGCTTTACTAATTTCGAATGAAACTAGTCGTACGGGAAGAGCGCTTTCGTCGACCTAGGACTGTACATCCAACAAACATGACTGTCACACTGAAATTTTACAACTAGGTCAAGAAATCTTATCGCGTTTCCCTTGCAAAGCTCGTAGGTGAAGCTAAGCTCCCGAGAGGAATCCTCGAAACACTTTAAAATTCTTTTGGTACTTGATTCTAAACAGTCATCTGGGCTGAGCTTTAAAAGCGCGAAGAAATCTTCTACATATCTGAAGACGCGCGCAATACGGTTGTCCTGCAAGATAGAATTTACATTCCTGTCAAAATGGGAGAAAAATATCCCATTTTCTCCATTTAGGCCTTAAATATCCATTCAGGCCTCAGAAACTATGCAAGTGCCCCGTTTTTGAATGAAGAGACGATGGTTAAAAGACACTAAAGTGTTTGACAGGTAAAAAGAAAGGGGTTCCATAAAAGACTCGAGTGTTAAGGCGCATGAATTCCTTACGGCACCCGAATTCCAGAAATAGTCAGCATTGCTAATGTTCTTACGAGTTCATTCTTCAGACGCTCCAGTTAGTCGAGAATTCCTAAAACACTAAATTCCTGAAAACACTGAACACCAGCAGCTGTTACTGAAACTTAGATCTTCAAACATGCATGTTCTCGGGCTCCTTTGCGTCCCAATTAACATAAACAAGCTAGCTTTGCATGTCTCCTATTGTATCCGCTTGTATGCCGACGACTGCGTACACCAACCCCACTGATGAAACCGCTGTCCAAGGTGACCTAAACCACGTGAAAGAATGATGTCACCCCTGGCTTATGAAACTTAATCCTAGTAAATGAACTTGATGCGTTCCACTCCACCGCCGCCACAACCCCCTTCTGTTCCCTTATGTAATTACCAGCGTTACCTTCGAACACGTGCAGTCATACAAGTATTTCGGTGTCATCCTATGCAATGATCTGAACTGGCGCGCGCATATTACTAACATATCATCTGCGAACAAATCTCTAGGTTTGCTGAAACGTCACCTCCGGCACGCCTCAAAGAATGTCAAGCTGCAGGCTCACAGGTTTCGTATCCTGTCCAAACTTGTAATATGTGTCTGCATTCTTGAGCCCACACCAAGTCTATTTAATCGATGCAGCTCAAAACTTTGCCATCAGGTTCATTCATTCTTCCTACTCTTATAGTAGGAGTGTATCTTACAGAATCCGCTCTTTCGAACCTTTACATACGCCACCGCAATTCACAGCATTACACCGGCCCGCACGTCTTACCGCACAAGTCACCCACTTCGAGTTCGACGGCCATGGAATAAAACGACCACTTTGCACGTCCTTTATAGGCACTGCAAAAGGCTCGGATGACCTTCCTTACGACTTCGTCAGCAATGCATGCTCATCAACATTTTTTGATCAATTGTATACTTATTTTCAGGATGAGAAGTAGCGGTAATAAATAGAATCGTTATATGATAACCCACCCCTTGTGTAATGTAGTATGTAATCTAATAAAGTGAATCGAAGCCTTCACTGAAACAACGTGCACATGATGAATGGATGGGGCGTAACGTGTGAGAACCACGACATGACAGGCACACGCCGCAGTGGATCCGGTTTAATGACGACTCGGGGGTTCCTGGGCTTGCACCTGAATGTAAATGCATTCCGGCTGCACCGCAAAGCTGCCGCCGTTGCCAGGATCCGATCCCACGACCTCGCGCTTCGAAAGCCATAACCACAGACAGTAAGCTACTACGGCGGGTATAGCAACACACACACTACCGTTCTACGCATTACGAAAATTCAAGCTTCGCAAAAAGCTAATGGCAAACACCACAAACCAGACGCCTTGCCACACAGCCGCGTGGCAAACAACGAAAGTAACTTTGCCAAAAAGTCCCCAATCCTGCCGAACAAATAGCGCACTACTGGCTTCAATATATCGCCACACTACGACGACATAGCGCATGGTTAGCAGGAAACTCGCCACTTGGACTACTACCAGAGAAGCTTCTATTTTCATTGTGCGTCAATAAGAGCAGAAAAGAAGTAGCACCTACAAGCCCGTCTGAGCAAATCGCACCGGCACGACAAAGGTTTATTTTTCCACCGCAGTGAGACAACTAACAGTGTAGCGTACCAAAGCAGCAACAATAAATAATAAAACCGCTCAGGAATATCTTCAGTGCGCCAAGTACTGAAACAGCCATGTGCGATACGAAGCACGACGCCGTACCTAAAGCCGTTATGCCACGTTGCGGAAGAAATTTAACCTGCATGCTCGAGGTTCGGACGCCCAACAACCACGGCGGCTTACGCAATACATCGTCTTTCCTGATAATTCAGAAACACCTGCTTTACCTTAACGCTTACTTAAATGTAAAATACGAGGAAGCATACATACGCAAAACGGCGCCACCAAAATTAAGACGAACCACAAACACAGGACACACAGCGTTCACCTGCTTTGCAACCGCGAAACTTCGCGTGGAGTAGCGCAGCGCCACAGCTACCAGTGGGGGGGGGGGAGGCAGGGATTCCCTCTCAAAGCCCTGCACACGAAATGCACCGAACACTAAAGCTTTAGGGTAAGGTAAAATTTTCTGCGCCGTTACAACCACAACTACAATAGGGAGCTTTAGCAGCGGCGGCTTACAGCAGTTTGAATGTGCTACGTACGGCGAGTACGGTAATACCGTACCGTCGTGGTTGGCACGTAGGAAATTGAGCTTCTGAGGGCTTTACCAGCAAGTTTTATCATCTGACGACGTTTCCGTACTCACGGAGCAACTAGTGCAGCTCTTTCTGACCAAAAAACCGCGTGCCGACCATGACGGTACGGCATTACCGTCATTACCGTACGGTAAGCCGGCGCTGCTAAACTCTCCTAATAAACTGCAATACTGACACGGGCAACTGGGAAACTTACTCGGAACAGCACGGCGTCCAGGCACAGGCTCAGCCGCCCATGGGGTGGCCTAGGGCGAGTTACCAGCGGCTGTTACGGCGTCGCAGCGACGAAGAGACAGGAGCTGACCACTGCGCGACGACGTGACTCTGAGGTGATGACGCAATGCAGCCCGAATAGACTCGCCAGCGGTTGCAGTCACGTGACCGTTCTCGTCAAATAGGAAGCCCGGGCAAGTCGTATCCGCCTGCCGCCTATCAACAACTGTATGAACATGGCGCGGCCCGAGATAACGAAGTGGCGTCTAACGTTGAGCCGAGCGTGTTCGTGGACGCCAGCGTCACAGCAGTTTGAATGTGCTACGTCATGGCGCGTAAGAGACGTGCGTAACGAATGTGCGCCCGCAAACTTCCTGACCTCATCTGCCCGCCTAACTTTCAGCCGCCCCTTGCCACGCTTGCCTTCTCTAGGGATCCACTCTGTTACCCGTAATGACCAACGGTTCTCTTTTCTTCGCATTACATAGCCCGCCCACGCCCATTTCTTCTTAATTTTTGTTAATATGTCCCTAACACGCGTTTGTTCCCCAACCCACTGCTCCGCTCTCTTTTTGACCCTTAAGGTTACACCTTCCATTTTCCGTTCCATAGCTCGCCGCGTCGTCCTCAGTTTAAGCTGAACCCTCTTAGCCTCCAAGTTTCTGCCCCGTAGGGGGGTACCGGTAAAATGCACCTGTTGTACACTTTCCCCTTCAGAGACAATGGTAGGCTACTATTCATTATCTGACAATGCTTGCCGAGTACACCCCATTCTTATAGTCCTAATCCTCATGATTCGGATCAGGTGTCACTACCTGGCCTAATTTTGCGACGTGAAACCCTAGAAATGAGTCATCACTGAATCTCTCCTTGAAGGGTACACTTTGTCACACCTTGTCGCCTCCCTCCAACAGCAGAATTCCTAAAGTAAAAGGAGCAGTTTCAAACCACCCCTCCGAAGCAGCACGGAAACGACCAACTGATGAAGCGACCGCCTGCGACATTGATCGAGAAAGTGTCACGCACCACGTACGAGGTTATCTTCTTGGAATTGGGCGTTCGGCGCTCACCACTGCATAAGGATGATAAGTACACCGACCCGGAACCCACAGAAAACTACAGCCGAAACGACATGTCACATGACCGCTTCTTCTGAAGAAGAAAAAATGGCAGATTCCACGTGCAGTGGAAATCAAGGAAATGCGAAGCAGACACCAGGGGCGGTATCTTATAAGGGTTCCAAAAGTGGACTGGTCCACTTGCCCGCGCGTGATTGGGTGAAACCGCGGTTGCGTCAGCAAAAGAGTGATTGCGACCAATCGGGCGAGGCCAAGTGAACCGGTCCACTTCGGGAACCGTTATAAGATATCGCCCCAGGAACGTACTGCAATGGATATGCATTGTTTTCTAGCTATACCGATTTTGGTACATACGAAGTTAACGAAACGGCCGCAAGAGCAGCAGGACTGTGGCATGTACACCACGCCGCTCATGACACGCATGTCATGATTCTAATGTTATGACCCGTCATTTGGTGCTGGCATGGTGCTATAAATATGCCCTGAACTGCTTCAGTGCATCAGTTTTCTAATTCCGCGCAAGATAACTAGAGAGCAAAGGCCTTTTCATGTATCCGCCCACCTACGCCAACACTCAACCATCCAGAGAATACAGAATCTCTTTAATACCTATTTTCTAAACCTTGATATTTTTCAAGACTCACTACCATTGTTTTCATGTGAGATTAGCGTTCTTATAAAATAATATCGCCCACTGTACGTTTTGCCTTTATCACTGTCAATCTCTATTTTTCTTGTTGTAGCTTGGCTTGTCGTCCCGACGTTTCTTTGTTGTTCTGTTTCATTCCTTTCCGTCTATTTCTCCTGTATAATGCTCTGAATCTGTTTCTTGTCCATATATGGGTCCAATATTGTGTTCTGCCCAGTTGTGAAGATATTTTAGGTTTTTCTCTTTCTTTTACATTTATTTGTGCTTGTGCATATTTTCTCGATTTTATTGATAGTATCGCCAATCTTTTGCGTGCGCCAGCACCAGGACCTCCCGGCTGCTCCTGAGCACGTTTATATTATTATTATTATTATTATTATTATTATTATTATTATTATTATTAAACAGCAAGTTCTGCGGAATCCCGCAAAAATTGGAAAGGTAAAATTGGCATCGGTAAGCTCAAAAGTTGTCGAGAAGTCCGTCGTGGTCCGAGGTTCGAACCCAAGACCAATAGCTATCGGGAGCTGTGGCTCTACCAATTGAGCTAGCCAGGAGACTAGCAAGGGGAGGGCGAATTGATCGAGCACATAGATAACGAATCTAGCGAAAATTTTCCCGTTTCATAACTTTTACGCCACCTTGCACAATCGCGCAAAACTTCATTTTTGTGATACTAATCGCCCATCTCATATAGCACCTGGCACCTATCGCATCCTCATAGTGCTCTGTGTCTCATTATTGCAGCACTTCCTTTCCCATTTGCTTTCACAGCTGTTTCCTGTAGCTGCGCAGGTTTAGCGGCTGCGGCACTCGGCTGCTGATCCGAGGGCCGCGGAATCCAATTCCTCGACCCTCGGATCTTCTTCGCTTGGATGGAGGTGAAATATCGAGCCGGTGTACTGCGCGATGCCAAGGCACGTTAAGAGAAGCGGAGGGGCGAGATCGGAGATGGGCTTTCTTTCTTTTGCGAACGCAGGTGGTTCTTTTCGCTTTTCATTTCATTCATTTCATTTCATTTTATTACGTTGAAGGCCCCCTTTTCAGGGGTATCACATAAGGGCTGAGATTACAGAAAAACAAACATCAAACAATAGTTAACATTGAAGATAATGAGTTATGCGTTGTTGGAAAGTAGATGATGAGGTGATGGCGACGACGTCATAGGGCAGGCCGTTCCACTCTACCGCTGCTCTGAGGAGGCAGAAAACATAGTGGTATGTGATGGTGGGCGGGCAACCTGGAGTGGATGGCTGGTGCGGTGGGATATGCGCGCTGCAGCTGTGATATACGGTGCTTGATTGAGAGAAGAATGAAAAAACTTGTGATAAAGTGTGAGGCTAGCATTGCGGCGACGATGAGACAGATCTGTTAAGCCAGATTGGCTTTTCAAGGATGAAATGCTTACGTCATACGAGTACGAAGAATGAATGAATCTGATGGCGCGATGCTGGAGGGCTTCCAATGCAGTGATTAGATATGCATGATCCGGGCTCCCGATGGTAGATGCATATTCTAATTTGGGTCGTACAAGTGATTTATACGCGAGTAATTTAACATGTGGCGGAGCAAGGCGGAGGTGACGCTTCAGACAAACAATTGTTTTGTTTGATGCTGAGATGATATTAGTGATGTGATCACACCATGACAAACTGGAAGTGATGGTGACGCCTAGGTATTTATGATTGCACTAGCTCGATAGGTGAATTGGAAACGGAATAATGAAAGCGGGATGGGTTGTGACGACGAGAGAAGCACATAAGTTTGCACTTCGTAGGATTGAGAGACATCAGCCAATCGTTGCACCACTTTACTACATTATCAAGATCTGTTTGGAGGGACTGCTTGTCATGAATGTCAGTAATAGTTCGGTATAGAACGCAATCGTCTGCAAACATTCGGATACAACAAGATGCATGCAAGGGTAGATCGTTGATATATATTAAGAATAAGAGGGCACCGAGTACAGAGCCTTGTGGGACACCTGAGATAACTGGGAGGGGATTAGATAAGTGGCCGTTGAGGTAGAGTGTCTGCGAGCGGTTGCTTAGGATTTCTTCAAGCCATTTCAGAATGTTGGTATGTAGATGCAGCTTCGGAAGTTTTAATAACAGGCGCTGCTGAGAAACCTTGTCGAAGGATTTAGCGTAATCAAGGAAGACGAAGTCAGTTTGAACATTTCTGTCAAGGTTAGTGTGCAAGTCATGTACGAATACCGCTAGTTGGGTTTCACAAGAGAGACCCCTGCGAAACCCCCTGTTGTGATCGATGAAAAAAAAATGGTTGGAATCTAAATAATTTATAATCTGTGCGTATATGACATGTTCCATGATTTTACATGGTACGCTGGTTCGTACGCTGGTTGGTACGCTGGGATGACATTGGCCGTGGCCATGCTTGCCTCGTAAGCGACGGGGCGCGGCCATGTTTTTACATGACCACATTTTCTCTGCATGTCACGCGTTTACGCTCGCGGAAAAGAAATTCATCCTGTTAATAAAACAATCTTACTCATACGAAGTCGAAGAACATTTACATTTGATTTATATGATCTAAAAGAAGACACCAAAATCTGCTCGTCACTTTTTGGGACGTACGCCGCTTGTCCATTGGTTGCTCTCACCCTTCCCTTCTCGCATATTTTATAGGGTAATCCTACCATGAAACTGTACTTGCTCCACCAAAGGAGGGTGACCAATCCTGGAAGCCTGCGCGGCACTCAGTCGCACAAATCCGCAACGCGTACAACGAGACAAATCCGCCGCGCGTACACATCCGCAGCGCGTATTCGCACAAATCCGCAGCGCGTACACCGCTGTCATCCGAATATTTCTCACATTGCACCGAAGTCCTAAATCTTCACCTTTCTCGCCGCGTAAATCAACTAGGTGCTGTATGCCAGCCTGGCTGACAGCCAATAAAACAATATCATCGTCATAAAACGAAGGTCGGAGATGCTTCGTTATCGCGATAGTCTGTTTGTGACATTGACAGATTTAAACTAATATTTTTTCCTTTCTAGCTTTGAAATGAAGTCGTGAAGAAGTGACATCGCCGCGTTGCCATGGTGTGCCTGCAGAAAAGTGGAAATATTAATCACTGAACTGCGATTACAAGTCACAGCCTAAACTTGTACCTTCACACCCTTCTCGTCGAAGAAAACGGAGAGTATAGCTTTCATTGCGGATTTTATAATTCGAGCCGTTTTTCGACGACGTGATGCTGGACTCCATCGTTAGAAAATTTGCCGCTTATTGTCCTGGTCGTAATTAAGCATCCAAGTGTACCGTCTCCCATGGTTAAGTCGTGCAATAAGTCGGGGTCTTCTTCAACGCTTCCCTGCCGTGGGCCTTCGCAAACAGCTACTCAAGACCTCAACTTTTGCTAGTCCGCTTCGAGCGAGTTCCGCGCAGATCTTTCGCTTCGCCAAGTCTTCAGTGACAGTGCGTGCGCTGTCATCTTATTAATTCGAATTTCATCCGCGACCATTCGCGCGCACGAACTATGGCCCGAAGCAGCATTACACTCGCACGTTGTCGTCGGTTCTCGACGTCCACGGCCTCCCAGCGCGGAGCTCGTCCTCTACGCCCTCTCGTCCGTCCTTGAACAGCTTGTGCCAGTTACAAACTGCAATTTGCATGTGGTATTTATCATTGAACACTCGGCGAATCTTGGCTAGCGTCTCCTCACTTGTTTTGCCCCCGTCCAACAAAAAAAGACGGCAGATCCCACGTGCAGTGGGAATCATGGAAATGCGAAGCACGCATCAGCAACGTAAAATGGAACTGCATTGTTCTCTCGCTATACCGCTTTTGGTACATATGAAGTTAACGAAACAGCCGCAAGAGCACCAGCACTGTGCCATATAAACCATGCCGCTCATGACACGCATGTCATGGTTTTTATGCTATGACCTGCCATGTATATTCGTCATGCAGTCATGTTGTGGCACACCAATTTTCGTATACATCGCATTAACGAAACGGCCAGGAGAGCACCAAGACTTTGGCATGTAAATCATGCCGCTCATGAGATTCATGTCATGATTTTTTATGTTTTGACCTTCACATATGTTCGTCATGCAGTCATGTTGTGGCATACCAATTTTGGTATACATACCATTAACGAAACGGCCAGGAGAGCACCAAGACCGTGGCATGTAAATCATGCCGCTCATGACATGCGTGTCATCATTTTCATCTTATGACCTGTCCTTAATGTTCTTTGTGGATTCATGTTGCGGCATGCTAATTTTCGTTCAGATACCATTAACGAAACGGCCAGGAGAGCACCAAGACCGTTGCATGTACATCATGCCGTTTATGACATGCATGTCAAGATTTTCATGTAATGACCGTAATTTGTTTTCGTCATGCACTCGTATTGTGACATGCCAGTTTTCGTATACATCCCATTAAGGAAACGGCCAGGAGAGCACGAAGACCGTGGCATGTAAATCATGCCGGTCATGACATGCATGTCATGATTTTATTTTCATGTTATGACCTGTAATTAATGTTTGCCATGGAGTCATGTTGTGGCATACCAATTTCCGTATACATCTTATTAACGAAACGGTCGCAAGAGCACCAAGACCGCGGTAAGTATATAATGCCGCTCATGACGTCCGTGTCATTATTTTGATTTTATGACCTGTCATTTATGCCCGTCATGCAGTCATGTTGTGGCACACCAATTTTCGTACACATACCTTTAACGAAAGAGCCAGGAGAGCACGAAGACCATGGCATGTAAATCATGACGCTTATGAAATGCAACTGATGATTTTCATGTTACGACTTGTCATTAATGTTCGTCATGGAGTCATGTTGTGGCACACCAATTTTCGTTCAAATCTCATCAACGAAACGCCCGCAAGAGCCCCAAGACCGTGGCATGTAAATCATGCCGGTCATAGCATGCATGTCATGATTTTCATGTTATGACCTGTTATTAATGTTTGCCATGGAGTCATGTTGTGGCATACCAATTTCCGTTTACATCTTATTAACGAAACGGTCGCAAGAGCACCAAGACCGCGGTATTATGTAATGCCGCTCATGACATGAGTGTCATTATTTTGATTTTATGACCTGTCATTTATGGTTGTCATGCAGTCATGTTGTGTCATACGAATTTTCGTATGCACACATTAACGAAGCGATCAGAAGAGCACCAAGACCGTGGCATGTAAATCATGGTGTTCCTGACATAACTCACGATTTTCCTGTTATGACTGCTCAATTATGTTCGTCATGTCGCCATGTTGTGCCATACCGATTTTCGCATACACCCCATTAACTAAACGGCCAGGTGAGCACGAAGACCGTGGCATGTAATTCATGCCGCTGATCACATGCATATTATCATTTTCATGTTATGACCTGTCACTTTTGTTCGTCATGCAGTCATGTTGTGCC
This sequence comes from Hyalomma asiaticum, assembly GCA_013339685.2. Classification (NCBI taxonomy): domain Eukaryota; kingdom Metazoa; phylum Arthropoda; class Arachnida; order Ixodida; family Ixodidae; genus Hyalomma; species Hyalomma asiaticum. The sequence continues at coordinate 77,514,912 of CM023489.1, forward strand.
ATACCAATTATCGCATAGATCCCATTAACGAAACGGTCAGGAGAGCACCAAGACCGTGGCATGTCAATCATAGATTGATTTGTGGGGTTTAACGTCCCAATACCAGCTCTGATTATGAGAGACGCCGTGGTGGAGGTCTCCGGAAATTTCGACCACCTGGGGTTCTTTAACGTGCACTGGCATCGCACGGCACACAGGCCTCAACATTTCGCCTCCATCGAAATGCAGCCGCCGCGACCGGGATTCGATCCTGGGACCTTCGGATCTGCAGCCGAGTGCCATAACCACTAGACCACCGTGGCGGGGCGGCATGTAAATATTTCATGCCGTTCTTCACATGCATGTCATGATTTTCATGTTATGACTTCTCATTTATGTTCGTCCTGCAGTCATGTTGTGGCATACCAGTTTTCGTATATATCCCATTAACGAAACGGCCAGGAGAGCACAGTCTCGTATGGGAATAGATAGATAGATAGATAGATAGATAGATAGATAGATAGATAGATAGATAGATAGATAGATAGATAGATAGATAGATAGATAGATACGCTCAAAGTCGCCGAAGTTTGCTAAGAAATGCTTCGCGTTTAAGAAAAATTACCGCTGTTCAATCATTGATTCGCAGCGCTTTGTGCTGGCACCGAGTCACTCGGTAGTGGTCCACTCAAGACACAACGCAGCCTGAATGAATGCTCACAGGTAACGAACGCTTCGCACACCTGGAAAGTCGAACCTTCCGCAACCATGCAGGCCTTGAAGCTTGAACCTTGAAGCCGCGATCACAGTGATGTATTTCCGGGCGGCGACACGATCGCCGACGCGTCCCGCGGCGCCGCGCGACCGGAAAATGGCCTCGGGGCGCCGATTGGTCTGACACCAAGTTTCCTCGCCTAGAAGGAAATATCGCACGTCGTAAGCCCATCAAAACGCAGAATCAATACACTCCATCACTGAGGTTACTTACAGCTCGGCGGAGGTTGCACACTTTCTTGGGCATGGATGGACGCAGTTACTCAAGATGTATTCATCCGCACGGCGTCCTCTGCTTCGTGTCCCCGTGGCGTGCGCACTCAGATGTTGGGTGAGCAAAGGCAAGCAAACGACAAGGAAGAAGACATGGCGGCGCAGCCCCTAAGTGGGTGCGTCCTGCGCTCCTAAACTTTCTAGGAGGCGTTGCTCCTAGACAAGTTTCCAGGCCTGCGTGTCACGTGAGATGACGCAGGCTACGTCACTACCTGCCGGACGCGTTGGTGCGTCCCATCCCAGATTAACAGGTCGTCGTGTCGTCGTTGTGCGCTGTGCAGGACGCAAGCCATATCAGTGTTAAGCGCGGAACTTTTTAGATGCGGACGGACAGGAGAGTTAGAGCACTGCACGGGCCGACTTTTTCCGGCCCGGGCCCGGCCCGGCCCGAAAGTGCCGTGCTCCGGCCCGCCCGAGCCCGGCCCGGTATTTTTAAATACGGCCCGTACCCGGCCCGGGCCCGAAAGGTTAGGGCCCGGCCCGACCCGGCCCGGCCCGGCCCAATTCAACCAATTATTCCTTGACCATAAACGAGGCAGTGTTCAATCTTCGCTTATAGTGAAGATATCAGCCGCACTCAAGATAGTTTCAGGAGAGTGTTGTGAGAAATTATGACAGTGTCACGATTTGCACTGGTAATGTGTTTACCTTCGGTTAATTACGCCCGTAACACATTTGCGAAAGAATTGCAAGGGGATATATGAGGAGGCATAGCTGGCTGTCTGATGCACGCAGTGCTAAACGTGTTCTGATTTCATTTCAAAGAACAACTACAACATACAACGCCCACATAAAGTGGAAAAACGGCGGACATTTATAATGGAGTTTACATTAATTGCTGGGACTATTGAGTAAATAGCGCAGAACTTATCCTGCAAATTTCGTTTCTTGCACAATGCAACGAGAGAGAGAAAAACGCGCTCTAACTACTCCTGGGAGGATTCGCCAGGCTGAGTAGCGTTATTAGACCTGTCGTTTCGACTCCTCGGTAGGCAACTGTCTCCAACGTACGCTACATTTTCGTGCTAAAAACAAGGGAGTCCTCTCCCGCACCTTTGTTCGCCGAGTCTGCCACAGATCTGTCAAAGCAAGCCACACACGTTAGCGAGCGAGATACCGTCCTCGCTGTTCGCTTTAGATGCCTATCTCGTCGCCTTTGTGTGACCGTCCTTGGTCTTTCAAAGTGTTGTACTTTAAATCAAGACCGGACTAAGGGCTTCCGAAATAACTGCTTATTAGAGCGCCGAACTGAACTAGCCGGTGGCTTCTTAAGCGCTCCCCGTCGAACGCGGCGGGTCAGGTGTCCGGAGCGCGATCCCACGCAATGACTGGAGTCTGGAGAGTGGGTTGCCGCCGAGGGCCGGAGGCCTCGGTGCGAACAGGGGAGCGAAGTTTGGCTATCTGTGGCTCGCAGTTTGTGGTCGCAGTCTTCCAGCTAGCGGCTGTGACGGTGGAGACGATGTGTGTCAGAAAGGAAAAAGCGGTGACTACAGTGGGCAAGAAAAGGCGGAAGGTAGAGAAAAAGCAAACTTCTGAGAGGGGTAGCGCCCACGTAGAAGGACATTTCAAGCGGATCAGGCATACTCTATTGCTTCAGTATAGGCTTCATTTCAGATGGTGTCAACTGTTCAGTCAATAAATTAAGTTACGTGTTCCATCATATGAAGGAACTTGGGCTCTTCTGATTTTGTTTCAACATAAAGGGTGTTAAGCATCTCAAGTGCGGCACAGAATACTGAGTCTATGCCTCTGTATATAGCTTCCGCAAAGTCTGTATATAATCATCTTATGCTAGCGCACTCACCGAGCTACGCGCGCCACGATTTTGGATCGTGGTACATTTTTAACACGCGACGGTGATACCGCAGCCGATAAAAGTCAACAAAAAGGTAGCGCACATGTTGCACACCGACTTAGCGAATCTGCCTTACAAATTCTACTCGTGCCGGGGAAACCTCACTTGCTTACCACAAACATTGACGTCATTGACGCTTTGGTCAACGGAGCAGTGGGAACTCTACGAATGGGAATCGCTGGGTGCCCGTGCTACGCACGTCCTGAGGTTTCACAGCAGCGGAGCTACCATACGTATTCTTTTTCTTTTTTTTACTAGAGGAGGGGCTCATGTCTCCCGTTTTGATGTGTGTTACTTAACCGCTTAAACCTAAAAGCGGCAGAAGTTCGAAGAAAGATGGAAGCTTGAAGGGATGAAAAATACGTCCACACGGGGTGTCTCTGGACCCCTTAGATATTTATGTGGCAAAGGGTGCCCATACACCCGCCTGTTACAAAGGGTACTGAAGTAAATCATCTTGGTTATCACCTTCTTTAGGTGCTTGCTCACTTCTGTCTCGGGAGCGCCTCCACGTTTTTGAGCGCCAAGAGAACACTTGCGCTCCAACGAATTAGGAAACTTATGCATTACTGAAGAAGTGTGACAAAGACGAAGGCGGCCGTGATAATCAGCAAAAACATACTCGATATGATGAGCATCCGAGTTAAATGCTAGTTCTGATTTGCTAATTGCCAAATCATAAATATTTTCAACTGCCTTACTAGCACAAAAATCAGCAACATGTGCGTGGGTCGGCGAGCTTGTGACAAGAGTCACTTCGCTTCTTGCGCTTAAACTGCTGGAAAAGCAGCTGCTCAGGTATTAATGACTTACGAGTCGCATTGACCAGTCTACAGAGACACGAAGGCGGAAGCAGGCGTGGCGGGCATGCGAGCGTAGCTGCATACTCGAAATGTTTCCCACGATACCGATGAGTGCATCTTATATGCACTAATCTGGACAGTGCACCGTTGCTTCGCACTTGCCGCAGTGCTTCCTGTATACGATTTCTGTTGATACACGGTACGAAATAACGTATTTCACTTAATATAATGGCGGGAACTTATATGCGACAGTTTCCCGAAATTACATGTAACATACTTATGGAGGCAAAATGCTAGACTTCTTGTATCGTGCGATCTCAGTGGCACGCTAATGCACTTCAGGTGGTCTAAATTACCTGGAGCCTTCCACTACGGCGTCTCACATAGCCTGACTAGGTTCGGGACGTTAAATCCCAAAAACAATAAAACCAAAAAGCATACACGCGCCATTACCGACACGTATGAGACCCGGGCCTGATTCGGGCCTGACCCAGGCCCGGGCCCGAAGATCACGGGCCCGAGCCCGGCCCGGGCCCGATCCGACAATTACTTACCCGGCCCGACCCGGCCCGCGGGCCGGGCCGGGCCCGGGCTTTCGGGCCGGCCCGGGCCCGTGCAGTGCTCTAAGGAGAGTAACACACACGAGCGCTATCAACAATGCTTTATTTGAATCCGGACGAACAATATATACACTGCAATGTGGACGCTCAGGCATGCGCAGTGTTGGAGGCCTCACGGAATGATAGTTCTTTCTTAGACAATGCTAATTACGGTGTGCTGACACAATTTTCGCCTAATTTATGTATGGTGGCAGTTTCGATAACCAGGCGCGTGATCAATCGTGGTGCTTGCTTATAATGCTAGGCTCATGCAGTAGAAGAGAACAACCATACGTGCCACAATGCGCAGACAATCACCCTTCGTCACCTTTCTCCACTTTGTTTTTGTGCTCACTGAACCTGACGCTCAGTCATCACCCAGTTTGCTGAACGTAGTAGAGAGGAGGCGGACGTAGAGAGGAGTAGGGAGGAGGCGGACAAAAGATAAAGCCTAGAATGAGGTCGGAGGGACTGGTCTTTTAATTCCCGGGCTACGAATCAATACCCGGGCTCTTCCTATTTCGCTTTTTTTCTTCCCCAAGCGTTGCACTCCAAATGCAATGTCATACAACATGCGTAGTGTACCAACACAGCCCTAACGCCCTCCCCCCTCAGTAATTGAATCCTTGTCCCCCCCCCCCCTTAAAAGAAACATTTTTCAGATAACCAATAACTTCACATTCCCCCTTGCGTTGTGGTTACATCCGTGGGTAACATACCCCAAAATCAAAATCAAACCCTTGATACAAGCGCTGGCAAATGCACGCTCGTAATGATAGCGCAAGGGTATATGAATGAGAGAAATGAAGAACATAAACAGACAAGCAGTAAAATATGCCCGCATTTTTAGACACGCGCGGGCAGGTAGGTGTATGTGTAGTCTTTTTCACAAGCAGCTGTGCCCCACTTTTATTTTTTTTCCCTTACCTTAACATTGTCATAGGAATTTTTAGAGGCAACGTATCACGAGGATCGAAAAGCAGTGCAGCTCTACGTTGTTGGAGATAATGCGAGCGACCTGTGCGTGATCGTGTCTCGGCAAGCATTCTATACAGCTGACTCATGCAGAGGGCGAACAGTACTAACCACTGTATTGAGACGATTTTATTTGCGCTAGACTGCCTTCTGTAGAGTCCCTTCTATTAAATGCCTTACCACAGCATAAATACAAGCCAGTTCTCCTGCCGTGAAAGCTGTATTAAGTGCGGAGCAGCGATTCTCCTGTGTTTCCCTTGTGTTTATGTTGTGCTTAAGTTTAAGAAATGCCATATATGTCGGCATCAGGAAATGGGGCATATGTGGCTATATATGGCACGTGCCTGTATGTGACCGCATTTGCCCAAATCGTGATAGACGCATATCTGGCAATGAAAAACACACACGAGGAATGCCATGTAAGACTGATACGTATTGGGTCAATACGGCCACGCACCGACACGTCCCATATATAAACAGACAAGCGCATAGGGCCGCATGCGGATATCTGACTATATATGGCGCGTACCCACCTGTGGCCGTATTTACTTAATACGCATCAGACTGTTACATGGCATTCCTCGTGTTGGCCTTTTATCGCCATGTATGCTTCTATCACGATTTGGGCAAATGCGGCCACATACGGGCACGTGCCATATATAGACACATATGCCCCATTTCCTGATATCGCCATATACGGCATTTTTGTAAGGGATATATGGTCGGCCTTTTCCAATTATTTTCCCTTAATTTGAACTCATTATGCGAATTACCTTGAGAATGTGGATTATCTTATTACAGTAATCTGGACTGCCTTAACCATTCTTAATCTGTATTCGTTTGGTTTATTTTGAACCAGTATTCTTCGATATTATGAGAATTTATCGGGGTAGGTAACCTGGTGCTGCTGCAGCGCACTTTTTCGCCTGTGTTTTCCCAGTTTTCATCGTGGCCATTTTCGACTTATTTTCGCTTAAGTTGCTCGCAATACGCGACTAATTACACTTGAAGTGTATCTTTTAATTGAAGATACTAATCTAGTTTATTTTAACCATGCCTAATGTGGATCAATTTTAGCCGCTTTTGTTCACGTTTTGACGTGTTTTGGCCCCGTTTTCAACTGCTGTTTTCTGAGCGAGCGCAGCCCATGAGTAGACGCCGACAGCCTGGGTATCTAAAGTGCTCCGCACTTGAAACGAACTTTAATCTAGCAACCCCTTTTATTGCGCCTATATGAATCAATCAAACAATTAAATCAATAAGTATTACATCGTCTATGTCAGGAATCTGCAAGCAGTGGCGAATAAAAGCTGCCATTCGACAGCTTGGCGAGCCCGCTGCTCCCGTTACAAGGACTCATGGCAGCACGGGCAGCATTACGTATTACGTTAAGGAAATATGAGAAAAAGGAATAATAAGTCAGATCAAGAAGAAATCGCTTTATTTCGACGGGTAATACAGTTCTCGTGGTTATATCGACGAAACAGAACATATAATCGCATGTTGAAAGCGCAGTTTGTTTCATGAACAACCGAACCAATCGAAATTGGTAGATTTATTTCTGTTCGACCTTATTTTTCGCTGATGGTGCATCGGCATGAACAGCGTTCATAGATGCGGCTGAAAGACAGGAAGCAATGTTGTTTGGGCTGGCCTGAAGGCAGTATATGCAATGGGCGTTTTTTTCCACTCTCACTTTCATGTACTGGGTATACGTGGTATTCATCTAGGATAGCTTGTACCTTTGATATCGGCTTTCATGCTCTCGATATCGCGAACGAGAATTTCCCTTCGTACATCTGATAGAGGTCCTTTGCCTTTCCGTCAACAGTTCGATGGAACTCCCCGTTATACCGATTCATGGCCTGTATTCAGAAAAACATCTTACGTTACAAATGCTCTTCAGGGAATATTTCAGCCAATCATGATGCTAGACATACATCAACGAAGCTCGCTGACGAATACGAAGAAAGGCGTTTACGAAAAAGAAGCTTTGTGAGTTCGGTCCCGTGCTTGCCCGGGTTAGTGATAAAAAAACCCCAGTCCAGAGTTTAAAGCCACGTGATCAAAACTACATACCACGTGACGTGGTAAAAAACTCCAAACTGCCGTGGCGCAGGGGTGGAGGCCGTGAGAGCCCTCGAATGACTATTTAGGCCTAGCCACATGGTGCGCGTTTGCAAGCAACTGTTCGTCAAAAGCGTCGGTCGCGGAAGAGGGGACGCGACGTCTCGGGGCGTGAGTGTGAACGGAGTGAGTGTGATCAGCGCGCACGCGTATCGGCGCGTGCCGATACGCGTACGGCGGCGTCCGTCAACTAGAACGTGATACCGTGACATCTCCGGCAGCTATGCCTAGTGACCGTCGTTTCGAAGGCACCGCCGAGTTCTGGGAAAGCACGGGAACTACGGTCGCAAACGTTCCTGACTGACCGCATCGTCAACCAGTACGACAACGACACGGCGAACAACCCCGAGTGTTACCAGTGCGGCGTGGTTTTGTGCTGAGTTCGAGCGATGCTCGCTGTTCTAGCGCCGGTCTTTGTGGACGGCGGCCAAGTGAAATCGCACTTTCGAGTATCTCTGCTCCCGTGCTTGTGCCTGTGCTTGTTGCGCTCTCAACGAGTGAAAACGTGCTTCCAATGTTATAAGTTCGAAGGGTGAGTCCTCGTTTACTGCTCAATAAATTGAGTGATGTCTGCATTTTGCGTAAGCCTAATGTTTACCCAGCCACAGTAAACCTCGAATGAGCTTTAAAAATAACTCTAAGAAAAGCCGAGAAAACATTGTTTAGGCAGTAAAAAATTACTCCGCGTATACTCGCTGAAAACCTCCAGGGGGGTAAGTAATTACTGCCGTTTCTACGTTCAAAAACTCGGTTAGCGTGAGAGTAAATTTTTACCTTGACTGTCACGTAGTAAAAAAATACCCAGAAAAGGTTAAGCGCTAGAGGACAAGCTGTTTACTCCCGTTCCTGGTTATTTTTGTTTAGTGTGTATGTTCTTAGTTTTCATGCTTCCCCAGGTGGTCGAAATTTCCGGAGACCTCCACTGCGCCGTCTCTCATAGTTAGAGCTGGTTTTGGGACGTTGAACACCACAAATCAATCAAATCAGTTTTCATGCTTCAGTTTCTTGTTGCGTTTTGCGAAATCAACGGTGATTCCTGGCATCTTACTGTGTGCGGAAGGCTATCTGTGCATTATTTCTATGTCACCCGCTGCTATCAGCGGGATATCAAGTTTTCAGAAATGCCTTTATCTCAGCCTCATGGTTCTTAACAGGGTCCACTATATATATATATATATATATATATATATATATATATATATATATATATATATATATATATATATATATATATATATATATATATATATTCGCTCGCCACTGCTAGCACCTTTTACTATCACGAAGTATTCAGGTTATCTCACAGTACTCTACATCAACAGACGAGAGCTGGACACCATGGCACCGACAAAAACATTAAATTGCATCTAGCAGAGCGACGCAATTTGGAATTCCTCCGGTACATTACGTTGGCCGAATATGCGAATGTAGACTGGACCACTCCATTTTACCCAATATGTTCAGGTTGCGAAGAAAACGAAACATTCCCGGCACGCATTGGTCACCAAACGTTTACTCGTGGCTGTTCATAACAGTTGATTTTCATCGTATGTGACTGCATGTGGCAACTGCTTTCTATGTGATACAATGTTGATTTCGTCCAAATATATAATTGGCGATTTCTTTAGCGCGAAAAACAGAATATCATTGTGAGGCATGCCGTACTTAAAGGCTGCGGAGTCACTTTGACCACTTGGGGTTTTTTAACGTGCACTAACAATACACAGTACGCGGGTCTCCGCCATTTTCGCCTTCATCGAAAATGGAACCGCCGCGGCTGGGATCGAACCCGCGTCTATCGAGTCAGTGTCTTCTCGAAAGGTAGAGGATTTAACTACTTACGAGTTGCGGGGCATGCTTTAGCCATCTTTTAAGGAATAAATATCTCGTGTAACCTCTGCGAAATCGATTTTTTAAAATCCATCTAGGCAAGGCTAAATAAAACCTTGGGGTGACCTTCTGACGCTATGTGTCGTACACCTCGTTGAATCTCGCCAATACCCGACCATTCGTGCAGCAGCGTCCAACTTCAGCACTGTTCTGTGCACATCGCCCGAATGAAACATGAAGAGCACTTCCGGCAGGCTGCGGTTGTAAGCAATATTTTATTGGTTTCATAATGCGGTCGCAACCACTGACACTTGCTGTCACATCCCGCGGCGCCGTCATCCATCCGGTGGAGTGGTTCAGCGTCCGTAGTAGGGCTGCATGAAAAAAAATATGCAGGAATAGAAATATAATAACGTTAAGTAAGAACCATAGCGATCGTCCACTGCTTGTCAATATAGCGAATGTACTGGTTATATAGCTACCACGGAATGTTTTAGGGTAGCTTGTACCGAAGGGTGCATTTCTGGTTCTTTCTACAGAACCCATAGTTCAAAAAACATGACCCATAAAGATCGTTTGTCTGTCTCCATGTACCCTGCTTTCTTTACGAAAAGTGCAGCAACACCTATCATCGCTTATGCATCCTATTATTGTCTTCATGTCCGGTTTTTGGCTTACTCAGCCGAAAAGGCGCGCTTCCTTTAAAGTAATAATCCACAGGTATTTTTCTGCGCCGAAACCACCGATAAGGCACGCCCCGTAGTGTAGAGCTCCCAAGTAATTTTGACAACCTGGGTTTCTTGAAGATGCACCTAGCTCTTATGACACAGGTGTTTCTTCCATTTCGCGCTCTTCGAAATGCCACCTCCGTGGCTGGGATTCCATCCTGCGACTTCGTGCTTAACAAGCCAACGCATATCTGCCCAGCTACCACAACAGGCAGCATCCCTTACAAAGTCAAAACGGCTCCGGAGAAGCTTAACAAGATTTATGTCAGCTCACGCAGAGCAGGCATACCTTCCCAACTAGTTTATGCCAGTTAACAGCCCCTGACTCACTATCTATTGACGGCGCGAACTCACTACCAGTTGGATTGCTTACTTTTCAGAGCATGACATATACACGAACAGTGTGCGGCGCTTGCATGCATATACGTATTGCCAACACGCATCTTCCCATTTTATAGCGATATTTAGAAGACTGCAAGTGCAATGGTGCGGACATTCGTTGGTATTCGGCAATTGTGTAAACATTAATGTTCATAACAAGGACCCGCGTGTTGTAATATTGGTCTGAACGGAAATACGATAAGGCGTGAAGCTTCGTGGATAAGGCGCATGCTCCAGCAGAGCAGAAACACAAATTTCTTGTTTCTTAAGTTGCTTTACTTTCATTGGCGATCACAGCTGCACTCAAATATAAGAACAGCAGTGCGCGGTCTTCTTGGGCTGGACCGGCGCTCCGAGCCCTTACTGCAGCAAGTTCGTCCGCTTCATCATAAAACGTGTCGATTTACTATTTTCGATTTGTTAGCTTGCACAAAAAAGGCAGCGAGACATAAATTCAATCGCTGATTTCGAATTCACAAGCATTCTGTGTCACTAAAACCGGGCAGCCTCGCAAGTCTCGTTTGCATCGTTTGACTCTCCCAATATGCGCCGTCATCGCTCTAGAGAAAACGTATCATTACCAAAACACAAGCAGGAGGACGTTTTGTCAAGGGCTAACGTGATTAGCCCCAGAAAATAAGGTTATACAGTTATCTAAGGCAACCCATATTCGAAAAATAAGTAAATAAATAAGTCTTTCTTCTACCTCTATTACTACACAACTTCGTTTACGAAATCACATTAAAAAAAGCACACTGTGCATAAAAGCGGGATAAAGCAGGCGTTGTGCTTGTTTATACAAACGCACTCGAAATAAAATGTACACAGACCTTTTCATATAACGAATATACTTCAAGATCACACTTACTCGTGGTTCTGTCAGGAAAGAAAAAAAATAGAACAGGAAAGCACAGCATCAGTTGTGAGCCCCTGTGGAGGTAGCGCGCACCTATGTTTATGGCCCATTATACAACAACCATTAAACCTGCGCCACGTAACACTTGATCATCGTTCCGCACAAGCGCGTATTCCGTGTGATCACTCACGTACTAAAAATGAGAAATAATAGAGACAGCATTTTACTTACCAATCAACTAGACTGATATGCAAAGAAGACGACTTATACATGTTCTGCGACTTAATTTATGGGTTTGCTTGGAGTAATTGTGATGAAAAGCACCTCAACCACTGCATTGATACACTCCTTTTAGAGCTATAAATAAATGAATAAATAAATAAATAGGAAAGCAGAAGAAAGGAAGAAGGGTGGCTAATGAAAGTCCTCTGAAGCTTTTAAGCGCTTCTGTTCCAAAGCACCCAGAGTACAGGTAAGAACACGTTGCTTCACACGTAATTGCACATAACCGTTTACAGTAGCAGTGGAATTGTCTGAATCTCTGTTCCCGTTAATTTTCCGTCGCCGCCGCCTCACCTTTTGCGTATACGCACGCGATGTACAGGAAGTCTCAGTGTTGTGCGCAGCCTCGTGAAGAAGGCGCTGGAGAGACTCCACAGAACGTCATAACAGCCGACCGTTGCTGGTCTTGTTGACCCGTCCAAATGAGGCACGTGACCCGATAATTGGATTAATCCTGTCTCCCCCTATAAGGTGAGCCAGTGTGAAGCACTGAACATCTACAGCACCTCGTTTGCCTTCCTCAATCCGGCGGTCTCATTTCAGCTTCCGAACCGTGCAAACAATCTAAACAGTCACTAGTAGGATGTCCTGCTTAGAAGTCATCAGAAAATCCAAGGTGTAGCGCACGTAGCATATAGCAGACACCCTGTTAATGCAACGGCGAGGAGGCTTGAGTAGCGCCAATGGCCGCCGGTGCTTTCATTGGATTTCAGAAAACGTTGACGCCAGAACTATCATTTTACACGTCAAGCCCTCCGACACACGCCGCGACAAGCCGTGTACACCTGGAGTCGATGCGAACTCCGAGCTTGTCGCCTTCACAGCTTGGAATATTATGCTGTCTCTTGCTTTGCTTCAGTGACGGCTTTGCCAGCACGTCGAACGTCAAGCACGCACCAATTCAGTAGGACGGGCTTATAGCGATACTCAACAGAAGACCTTTCCAATGACACCACTACCGCTTCTCTCGAGCACAACAGGACACCATTTGCGAATAACTTAACGAAGTGCTAGCTGAGAGCATGATTCATCTATCCGGCAGCCAACGGCAATCGACAGTCCTGCTAGTTTGAAAAACATACCGCACACTGCGTTTCTGTGTGGGCCAACGCAGGCTCAACAACGTCACAAGAATATAAATAATTAATAAATAACGCCTGTTTTTTTTTATCCTATATTGGCTCAACCGACGTCGACGTTGCGCATATTTTTCAACTATGGATCCTCGCAGTGGTTAATCGCATATCGCGGTTCATGAACCACACTAGCGAAAGATCACGTCGTTTAGGTCTGACAGGTGATTCTTCACAGAAGAATGCCACGCACCACGGAAGCGCTGCTGCTACTCTCGCTCTCCAGTTGCCTTATAATGGCCACTTTTAACTTGAATGCCTTACGCCTGCGTGCATGCGTGTGTGTGTGTGTGTTACCAATTTCCTTCCGTCTGTCCTCTTTCTACTTCCTATATACCTTGCAACCCAGGATCAGGATAGCATACCTGAACCTAATATCTGGCTGATGTCCTTGCCTTCCCCCTCCATGTTCCTATTCTCCTTTGGCATTCCCCTCGAGCAGGGTAGTCAACCGGACGCCTTTCTGGATAATGCCCCTGCTTTTCGGTTTCCTTCTTTTCCTCCTCCTACTCTGTGTCTCTTGCTCGCTTCGATTTTTTAAGTGTTTTTAGGTCATGAGTGGCAGTCGTGTATTGTTTGTGCGGAAGACCTCGTTTTCATATTCAGGCAATTTGTAGCCATACCAGAACCTTCATGAGGTGATTTCGTAAAATAGGCTCAACACTCGAGCTGGAGCGGCATCAGATAAAATTCGTTGGCCTTTTCGTGAGACACAACAGCGTTTGCACATTTAATTTTTTTATTTAACGTGATTTTTTGTTGCCTTCGCAGTCCTCTTCAATGTCACCCGCTTTTAAGGACGTTGCGCGTGCTGCCGTCCCTTCGAACAAACATTTACGATAGCTGCACCCTCCTTCTACTTAGCAAATGACAACGTCGCTTTTGCGGGCGATAAAGAGTAACATTGCACTTTTTGCGAGCTAACATGGTGCATCATCACAGTCCAGCAATCCTCGTTCACCTGAGTGAATATGTCCACACCGAAGTGTACATAGGTGCGAGCACGGTGGATTGCCCATCCATGCGCAGTGGCAACGAGGCATTCAGCTAGTGATCGCCTACGCTGCCTGTAACTTGCCGTGGCTGAATAGAACTGTTAGAGAATTAAAAGAAATAAACAAACAGTGGCTAGCTGTTGTGTGCGCCATAGCTAATCTCTGGCCACGGTGCGAAGGACACTTGATAGAAGTAGTCAGTCAGCGCCAGTTCTTGTGTTTACTTCCTAATATCAAGCACTTCTACAGTCGTCCCTTTCACGTGTACGACTTTCCCGTTCTGCAATGGTCGGGAAACAAGCGTATCGATGCTGCCTCTCTCATGCAACATCACCTCTGTCCGGTAATGTCACCATTACTCCGACAGGCTAAGCTGAGCGTCGCGTGTACTGTGTAGGGTTCATCACGTCCTTCCTAAGGGTATGAATGCCGAAGCATGGTTTGGATGTCACCTAATGAATATCTGCCGCATGCAGTTATGTCCCTTATCGCAAAGGCACCAGAGTAGAGTGCTGAGTAGTCTTGCGTCAATAAAAACAATGTTTACTTACGGTGGTAAACAGGTCTTGGTGGATCTGGAAATATGCAGGACGAGGAAGTAAAAAAAAACACAGAAAGTCAAATAATGCCTAGGAGTCCGTAGCTATCGCTTATGAGGCGTAAGAGCGAAGGCTAAGAACTTTCCTTCCACTGAATGAATGCAGTCAGATTTCGCCGATATTCGAGTTTCACTGTTTTTTTCCTTCTTTTTTTTCCAGAGTCGTAAACACGACTACGACATTGACCAACATTGCTCACTCATCTTTCACTAAGTTCCTACATTTCAACTCATTTCCATAGTGTTTTAGTGTTAATCTTTCTTGCCGAGTACTTTGTCTACTTTGTGAGTATAGTTACCTTCGGTTCTCCTTTTATTAATAAATGAATTTCATCATCCACAATCATTATCGTTATAATCATGCGTTATGTCTGCCCATTAGGGTTCCTGATTTTCGATGATTGGATACTCTTAGGGTTTCCAAGCCAAATTTACAGCACTCTCATATTCATTGTCAAAAATAATTTATGAGAATCACGATGATGTGTCACAACTTATACTCCTACGTAATTACCTGTCAATTTATATGCAACTCTACAGGCTTGTAATACTCTTGTTCAGTCATTGAATGTAAAACGAGTACTGTTGTTTAGTTATTGAATGCGAAACGAGAACAAGCTATAGCTAGAGTTATTGATTGTGAACATACATTTTAGCTATTTGTTGCTCGATTTTTCATTGCACTTTTACAGGGTCACCTCAGAAGAAGACATCAGGGCCCGTATTCACGAAAACAACTTACGACAAAAAAGCTGTTAAGAGAAAATTTCAGCCAATGCCGCTGCTGGACATATCATTAGAGACGCTTCCCGACCAATGGCAAAAAGCACTTACGAAAGAGAAGTTTTGTGAATTCGGCCCCAAGGCTTTCTTCTTAAAAGAATGAGCCTATATGCTAGAACGACAATGTCCGCGCATGGCTTGAAATGCACACAACGCCGTTACGTCATCACTGCAAAATGGAAGATATGGTTCACAAGAAAGTTTCTAACAACGAATATGTCGTCTCCTGCCACAAAGTCAGCAGGCACGAGCTAACAAAAAATTATATATCGGTTTGCTTCAGAAACGCAATACTCACGATGATAAACTTTCTTCTGAGCTTCTGTAGGGCAAATAAGAATACATATAAGAAAACAAATAAGAAACAAATAAGAAACAAATAAGAAAACAATATGAATTACACTCGGTTCACTTAAACAATTACACAAAAGTACACAGCACAATTCGCCATAACGTTCCTCACTTTGAACATAGCAATGTTCAACATAGCGATGCGGCGTATCTCATAACTGTGCAGAACGCGAAGAAACGAGAAAAAGGTCCCTCATGTACAAAGCAACATTCTCCTCTTTGCAGCTACTTTCTGAAACGCAGGATCGCTATGGGACAACGATTGCTATTTTGGGCTGATGAGAACAAACTTTGCTAATCACAAGCGATCACCGGCAACTTCCCAGTTTGTCATGGTCAGTGCAGAACACGGCTCTGGCTGATTTCGGAGGTAACGGTCCTTTAAGGTGCATGCGTCAGCTCGCCTGTGAGTCCGATACGATATATGACGGGATACATTGTTACTCCACCATTCAGACTGCAGAAGCGATGAACAGCGCCGTAAGAACTTCGCCGAACTGCGCCGTGACCATGTAAGTTCACCATAACCATGTAACTTCACCGTCGCTGTGTCTTCAGGACTTCACCTGGCATATAACCCTCAATTTGATATACAATTAGTGGGGTTGCCAAAAAGAAAGAAAAACGACATGATTATGAGGCACGTCGCAGTGAAGAACTCCGCCAATCTCGACCACTTCCGGTTATTTAACCAGCACTGGCATCGCAACCACCGATTTGAGTACCATCAATCCGACCTTCCCAAAACCCGTTTCTGATGGCTGCTAAATGATGTGGTCCACGTTTTCTGCTGTTAAGCTTCGATAATGTCCACATCACCGAAATAGTGTTTCGACCAAAGTGCTGAGGCCATAGTCTCAGGCGATAGATTCATTGATTACCACATCATCTTCCCGCACTACAAGTCATCGAAACGCACTTCACTTCCTCTCCGTCGTCCTTATTCACGGTCACATTACATGGGACAACAGCACACGAAACGAGGAAAAATGACGCACACATGCACAGCGTTGTGGCGTTCTTAGTTTGGACTTGTTTCATGTGCTTGTTTTACATTAATATCACCTAGAAACGAGCTCAAGCGTCCTCCCTTCATCTTTATTTCAGATGGATTGCAAGTTCTATCGAGACACGTGCAGACATTCCTAGTCCCTATTCCATCACGCCTGAAAAAAGTGTACTTCGGTAAGTCTTTTAGTCTCGGCCGTTACCGACATGTTTACCGCTGAAGAAAAACAAGGGCGTAGGGAAGCCACACAAAGACGACGACATGGTTGGTAACTTTCAAGTTGAAGGTTACCGCCTGTGTCATTGTCTTGTGCGTCTTTTAACGTCCGTTTTTCTTTAGCCGTAAGCATGTCGTATAGCAAAAACCAGCTAGGCCACTCTGAGGTTCCTCTATGAACACATAGTTCTGAGATGGCCCAGCCCCCTCACAAGCTTGAATATGAGGTCCTGTGAAGCAGCGCCCTGGCCATCCTTAGAAGAACTTGTGCTTTAGTCGAGTTGGCGACAGAGGTTGCTTAAGATTTTGTTCGAAACGAAAAGATTGAAGCTTGTGACAACAGCTAGAGACAGCTGACGCTCCCCTGTCTTTCATCTGTCCTTTCTTCAAGATTCAATCTTCGTGCCTCAAACAACAAAAATAATAATTAAGCTAGGCAGCTCCTCGTCTCTGCTACCAAGTAGGTAGCTGAAATGTACCACGCGGAGATTCGTTGACGCCTTCCGTGCCCACATGTCCCGGATGAGCTTAAGCGTCACCAAAGATGTTATTCGTCCATTATTTTAGTGATTCATTCAATTATTTATTTTATACTTACGGTAGTAGATCCGCTCTGAAAAAAAAAGCACGATGTGGTTAAGAAGGATGGTCTAAGCTTTTTAAAGCTGTGTAATGAAAAACATATTTTAGGTGAACTGATTACGCATGCTTCACCGTTAATTTGCTATACGCAGTAACTTACGTGGTGGAGGGTAATGTCGCTGAGGCTCTGCAAAAAGAACGAAAAGGACATCGACACATTTTGGTGCATGTTTACGAACGTCCATGTTGCCACAGTCTCCACCAAAAGCATGTGAATACCACTCATGTTTGAATCAAACAAGTGGTTTTTAAGCACGCGAAAAACGAGGACCAAGAACAAGAGACGTTGACAGGATAGCACTTCTTCCTTTGTTCTTTGTGCTCGTGTTCGAGCGCTTCAAAATCATTTGCTTTAAACATTAATGTCCACCAACTAGCCTATATCGCCATCTTGTTGTGAATGATACGTGCTACTTTATTTCTCCAGATAGTTCTTGTTCCTTTCGATCACTATGTATTTTGATGCACATGATGGCCACATTGTTCATGGCCACTTGGTAGGAATGGTAGTGAAAAACTCTAATAAAAGTCACGGGGAAGCAAGAAAGAAAAAGAGGGCGAACATTTATCCCGTGCTTTTTTTTCTTTTGTCCCGTACTCTCCCCTCCACTATCTTTTCTTTTCTGACTCTCGATGTGCATACTTTTTCAACAAGCACCCGAATGTATAAATAACCTAGTTGGAGCAGTTGTTTTACCAGGGAATGCGCCAAAAGGGATGGACGATAAAGATAAACACGAGACGAACATAGAGAAAGAGTCATCTGCTTTTACTCGAAAACCCGGTTACTAGGTCACATGGCGCGACGACCTGTGCGCTGGACTGTATCAGTGTCAAAAAGTGTCAAAAAGGATTTTTAACATTCGTCTGTGACATTCCCTACTCGGTATATGCATATATTCAGTATAGGCATCACGTATCACATATTCTGAAGAAAGTTGCCAAATGTCGGAGACTAAAGTAGTTGTCACTCCCTTGGTGTTTTTCCAGGCCACTCATGCAATGCGAACCGTGTCCCGGGAAGCTACACTGGCTCACTGATAACCGTAAAAGATTGTCGAATGTCCGGTGGAGCTGCATTTTATTTAAGTCTGCTCTCTTGTGAGTACATATGTAGTGAATAAACCTGTACCTACTGTTGCATGAATTAACTCGTATCTTCCCATGCGCAACAATTTGCGACAGCTGCACTGTTACAGTGAGAAATCGCACTCAGTTAGAAGGCGTGTTGCCGAGACTCGGGAAAAGCGCTCAACGATTCAAACGCGGTGCTCGGGACGCGTGATGGCCGACGCGTTTTCAATTCAATTCAATTATTTTGTCCTGCTGGAGTGCATTGCGTGATCATAGCGGGACCAATCAGAGTCACAGTGAGTCAAAAAGGGTCGTGCATTCACTTAATACCACCACTAATCAGCTCGACATGACCAGCCCTAATCGGTGAGGCAGGAAGTATTGGCAGCCATGCACTGCCCAAGTGTCCCGTTCCAATCGCTGAGCACTGTACAGTGCTCACGGATTGAAATAGGACACGTAAACGTTGAATTAAATCAACTAAAATGTGCACTCGTTAGCTGCAACCGCTTCATGTAGCTTTAAATCTTGCCTTTGAAGGTGGTGTTTTCTCTCGTGGAAGTATACGAACCAATGTTACACCATTAGTACACAAATTGAAGATCGTAGAAACAAAAGTATGTGCATTACTTAGCCCTAAATTTTCCTATTTCAATCCGCGAGTACTGTACGTGATAAACTTGATGCGTCAGTGTAGCATATATCACAGTGCCAGACAAAGGGTACCGAATATTTTGGATGCGAGCTCAGAGTGCACGGTTCTAGTGTCACGTTTGAACATGTACGGTTAACCCACGAATTTTCGAATTTTAAAGCAGCTCTCTCGTGCCCAGTCTTCGCCTCTCGACTCTCATGAGCCTTCAAGATGATGTGCAATTAGAGAAAGGAGCCGTGTTTGAATGGAAGAGTGGAATGAAGGTGCGGTCACAATTACCTTCTGGTGGACTTGAAAGGATTTCACGATTATTATGGCTCTCTCAGAATCGTCTGCCGTTGGCCTACTTACCACAATGCTACCAACTATCGCTGGTGCGCCTGCGCGCGTTCTGCGCACTTCGCGAGTTTGTGCCTCACCGTTTTGAACCATGATTGCCTTCTGTATTACGAGCTTAAAAAAGGCAACGATGGCCTGCCAAGAGATAAACGCAGCACAAATGCATCACCGACAGTCATCGTTTTGTCTTTCTGCACACGGCTACGCCAAAAGAAGTCTTAGGTGCGCGACACCAGCGCTGATATTTCGCAGCCATAGTTTCATGCCCATTTCCACATCATTCGTAACACAAACCGCTTGAACCTCCACTCTCTAGGCCACAAAGCAAATTCAGCTTATACACTGGCCCCCGCCACGGTGGTCTAGTGGTTATGGCACTCGGCTGCTGATCCGAAGGTCGCGGGATCGAATCCCGGCCGCGGCGGCTGCATTTCGATGGAGGCGAGATGTTGAGGCCCGTGTGCTGTGCGATGTCGGTGCACGTTAAAGAACCCCAGGTGGTCGAAATTTCCGGAGACCTCCACTACGGCGTCTCTCATAATCAGAGCTGGTTTTGGGACGTTAAACGCCACAAATCAATCAGCTTATGCACTGGAGGTTTCTAAGCACCTCACTGGGAGCGTTCTAGGAAAAAAACTCTTCTTGGTTCTCAACGACTAGCTTTTCTTTTAATCAAACTGTCGAATTCTTTGCCATACAACATTAAGTGTGCTTTTTCTGTATCATCATTCAAACACCAGCTTCGCATATTCATCTTTAATAACACCACTTATTGAATGTTCTTAAATTACAAATTTATTTCTGTTGTTTTCGTTGCATTTGATTGCTGTTTGCTTTGTATTCTCTTATATTTTCTCACCCTTACTGTTTTACGCTTTCCATTATATTATTGTTTGCCTAAATATTTAATTCGCTGTGTTTTTCTTTCTTTTCTTGTTTCAGTTCTTACTTTGTACTCTAAATATTTCCTGTTTGCTGTTAAGGAAAGGTTTTTTCTACCATTATAATAAGGTCCCCCTACAGTGTTTATACTATGGGACCTTTTTCTGTATAAAGATTGTCTATTTCTGTATATGTCTATGCATATATGAGTGATGTGTGCGTCACTACCACGTGACAGTATATATATGCATCAACTTTGAAGAAACTTCAAACTTAAATTGGCCTCCTGTTAGCAGAGATGAAAATTTTCGAAGCGACGCGGAACCAGTATTTCAATTTGGCATTCATTGCCAGTATAACATCCTCGACGCGTGCCGACACTGCGGGGAGCTGTTTCGCTTGGAGCTGGTCGTCCCCTGCGACAGGGCAGGCGCCGCTCATAGGTCACGCTCTGCATGGACGTCACGCGCCGTCCTTATAAGGACCGTATGGTGCATGACGTCATCCTCTGCATCTTATAAGCGGAGTGCTTGCGAGGAAAGTTTAAACAGGGACAGTTATTGTGAGCCAAAAATGACCAGACCTTGTGAGGGGCCCTTTATATCCCCTTTATTCTGTACTAACAAGAGCGTACTATCGCTTTCATCACTAACGGGGAGCAAAAAAAAAGAGCCAGGCCTGCACGGAATCGCAGGAGAGTGACAGCGTAAGCTGAAGGAGCGACCTCGTTAGAGGCCATTGCAAACGCTTGGGGAAACTAGTGCAAGTACATTTAGTAGGTATCCCCTGCGCCATAACTCTGCGGTCCGGGCTTCTCTCTGCACAGCGGTCTGTTGTGCCCGACGTTGCCTTGCTGCAGCCGCGCACGTAACTCTGCGATTCACTTCTTCAGCACCAGTCCGCACTTTTACGAGGAGGAGCCATCAGGTATATCGAAGAGCCTAGTCAGGTTGCTGTCGGGGCTGCGCACGTCGCCTGCTGCGTGACGCATGGCACGATAGGACAAAACTGCTTCACGAGGCAGCGTTTCGTAACAATGACGGAAAAGTGCAAGAAGGACCGTTTAATAACGATGATTTTGATGATGCCTCTGTAATGGGTGCAGAGCTACAAAGCGTGCACCCCTGTGTTCTTTCAAATGATTCCTCGCAGTCGTTATGCAATCCACTTTCCGTGACGCGTAGTGGAGTATTGCTATTCTGCCACGTAAAATTACATTTGTTAATGCGATTCATCGGCAGGCTTTATAACTGTAAAGTTCTGTTTGCGATAATTTTTCACGCATAGGCGCGGCTCAGTGGCAGAATGCTCGACTGCCACGTAGAGGCACGTAGGTTCGAATCCTCCTCGTTTCTGGTTACTTTTTTTTTCTATTATCGCGATAGCGGTTACGGACACCGGCGGTGGCCGACAACTACGGCGCCAAAAACGGCCGTTGTTGTGATCCCATAGCAGCTTGCGTTGTAAAAATCGTAACCACGTGAAACCATGGTTCAGGGTATAAATGCTTCTGTCTCACAGCTACCATTACACACGACGACTCCGCTTGGCCTTCGGCAAGCTCTTAGAAGCTTACGTGACAGTTCAGTTTAGACGCCTTATGACATCAGTGGTTAAGCAAACATAGTTTTAATAATGTTCAGCCTGCACGTTGGCCGTGTTTGCCGTCTATCTGGAACGTACGTAGACTCTACCGAAACAGCCGCTGAACGATATGCGTCCAGCAGCTTCCTGTCCTAGGCGGTGTTAAACTTGTAAATCTCTCACGTGGTCGGCCACTTCCGCACATTTCGCACGCGCTCTTCCTCAATACCACTCGCAAATCAACAGGCCACGTCGGTGAGACGATCGCACTTTTTATGGAAACACTTGGCAGCAGTATTGAGCATTGTCACAGTGCGGCGATGGTGAAAACGCGACAGTGCAGAACTGTCAGCTACGAATCGACAAACGATCTTCCTCTCGTGACATTTCCATAGCTCCAGATGAACGGATGACATGAACGCTATGAGAACTCCCATTGAAAAGGGTCGGTACTCTTGGAGCATGTATATAATTGCTCCCGATGAATTGGCGATCTTGAAAAATAGATCCCGCCAGCTCCTACGCTCTGTGCAAATCGTTCTCACATGAAGCAGTCAGCAAGTGAAGCAGTCAGTCTAGAATTCTAAAAGTCGTTGCCACATCCGTTAGACGGTCCGACACTACTTCTTCACCGAAGAAAGAAAACAAAAAACGCTTTGCATTATCGTCTGCAAAGCAAAGCGTGTAACTGCGACAGAATATGCAACGACCAGGAGCCGAGGGAATATACTCGCACGCCCTCGGCAGAGTTCCAATATCCTGTAGCTGGACGGCCGCGTGGTCGTCTGCCAAGTATGTAAAGTGAAACTTTTAGAAATTATTTCTTGTTTTGTGTCACCTGATCATGCGTTCTTATGAACAGCAGGCCTATGTTATGTGCATTACTACAGCTGCATAGCAAACTCGCAGGAGTTTGGAATTTGTGAAGAAACACATTGGGTTTCCACCTGAAACGCAATTCATCTCGTACCAACCGGCCGTGCTATCGCCGCTCCGACTATTTTAACACGAAAATGCTTTATGCCGGGGTCGACCAAGAAATCTGTAGCGTACGTCCGTAACGGAAATAGTTGTCTGAAAAATAACCACTCATTTCAGATTGAAAAAGTTGCACTCGCTGGGATTCGAATCCACATCCCACCATGGTGCGAGTGTAGCAGCTGAAAGCGCCACCAACCACACCACCTCCTCATTTACAATACGGAGGAAAAATCGGGCCTTGTATCTTTTCTACATCGCTTTACAACTTGCATCTAATTGATTTCCGGTTAAAGCAAAGGTATTTAGCACGCGAAATATCCCTTTATTTAATATCGCCTCCCTTTTACTCTGCTTTTCGTTCTCAGCGGTGGTACCGCCGCCTAAGAACGACGGAGCGAAATCGTAAATTGTCGCGTTAATATGCGCGTTGGCGGTTATCGCTTCAGTAGTCTCGACGCCTCTATCGCCGTGCAGACTTCGGCTTCCTTCTGGTGCGTTGCTTCAGCCACGGCCGGTACATAATTTGTTTTGTGTGTCTGTCATGGCCACTTACGTTCCAACGCACTCTACTCCAGGAACACAAAGACGGCCGCCGACAAGCAAATGATGCGTCTTTCGCACAGCGAAGTGCGCATTCACAAGACGATCCGCTGACAGTTCGGTTTCGCTTGCTAAGTTTCACCGTTTGCGGACGCTCCTGGTTTCTGGCAGGTTCGCGCAAGGCGCTGGCGCGTTCAAAGCTGTGTCCCCACAGAAGTGCGAGTCGTTCGACGACTTTCGCTTGTGTGCAACTGTCAAGTGCCCCTGTGCCGTGTCGAGGCGCCGCAGATGAGTACGTGCAAGGGGTTCACATGATCAGAGTATCCAACCCATCTCTTTCCCCTCGATTCGCCAGATTGCCCCTTATGTGCGAATACAGGTTTCACTTTCGTGTTATACCGATTCCTATGACAGGGGGATTAAACGCATTTTTTTTAAATGCCAAGCATTTGTTAGCGAACTTCGGCGACTTTGAGCGTATCTATCTATCTATCTATCTATCTATCTATCTATCTATCTATCTATCTATCTATCTATCTATCTATCTATCTATCTATCTATCTAGCAGCCTACGACTTTGTGCCCTCCTGGCCGTTTCGTTAATGGGATGTATACGAAAATTGGTATCCCACAAAATGACTGCAAGACAAACATAAGTGACAGGCCATAACATGAAAATCATGACATGCATGTCATGAAGGGCATGATTTACATGCCACGGTCTTGGAGCTCTCCTGGCCGTTTCATTAATGGGAAGTATACGAAAATTGGTATGCCACAACATGACTGCATGACGAACGTAAATGGCACGGCAGTACATGAAAATCACGACATGCATGTCATTAGCGGCATGGTTTCCATGCCACAGTCTTGGTGCTCTTGTGGCCGTTTCGTTAACTTCATATGTACGAAAATCGCTATAGCGAGACAACAATGCAGATTCATTTTACGTTCCTGATGCGTGCTTCGCATTTCCTTGATTCCCACTGCACGTGGGATCTGCCTTTTTTTTTTCTTGGAAGGGTCTGTGAACAGTCCAACAGTTCTAATGACAGCTTTTTGTCTCACAATCCTTTTGTCTGTATGAAATACTTCAAACAAACTTGATTCGATTGAGTACGTAACACTTGCTTCCTTTCGATTACTCCCTCCAAACTGAACTTGATGCAGCCCGTTGTGACATTAAGTGGTCCACGGACAAAAACTGCGGCTTTATGTGTGCATACATCTTGGATATTGGATGAGTTTCAACAAATGATCGAGGACCTCTATTCAGGAAATAAAAGGGCGGGGTAGTGGTGTAATACTTACGGACATATACCGGGTAAGGAACTGTAATATAACAGAAAAAAACGGTAAGTCAGCGGGAAAAAAAAATCTCTATAATACACATGTAAACAGCCACTGTGCGTCCACCCTTGATTTTAAAATAAATAGACAGCCGAGAATGACTCGCCTTGTAAAGCCTATATGTCTCCAGATACTTTCATCTTAAATATGGTGTTCATAAAGCACAATTCAGATCATTTCTTACAGCCTCAACCGCAGCGTGACTTTTTTTTAATTTTCTCCTAAAAGAATATTTCTGAGCCACGAAGAAGATCCGGCATCTTTCTCGATACCTGGTAGCTACAGTGCTGCCCTACAACCCTCAACAGGCGGGCACTTCGTGCCTAAGCAAAATTATGAGTTGATCTAGGAGGGCGCTTGTGCGGACGATGGCTTTGCTGCGGGTCTGCCGTCAGTCTCGGCGTGAATCAATCCGTGAGAACAACCAACAGTACGCAAGAACCAAGCTCTCCTGACTAGCATGTTTCAATTAGCCTGCCACTCAGCTGCGTCAGGGTGGCCCGGGTAGCGGCACTTGCGATCACCTTACGAACGACACAGCCACTTCGACGTGAGGAATTACTACATGTATTACACAGAACTGTGCGTAGATAAAGAGAAGGTTCTATCCCTTTCACACCAAAGCTGCTGTTAACGGAAAAACCGTCTTCTTAACGCGATAACGTTAAGGAAAATCCAGCATCGCCGTCGGCGTCCACGGCGGAAATAATCATTTGAAAAAAATCGCCGTAGCAACCCGGAACACACAAACCACTAATGCCCTCCGTCGCGGCGCAGGTACTTCAGTGAAGCAAATTGAATCTACGAAAGTGAAATCAGGTCAGAAAATTTGTCAAATACGACCAAATTAACACATGCATATCATAACTCTTACTGTAATTTGAGCGCATGAAAAAATGTGTTTCCGTCACGAAGAAGCTCAAATAATTCCGGCATAGGAATTGAGTAATCACTGTAAGCTCATGGCTTTTTTTTTCTACATGTTCCATTTATGCACTATTATTAAAAACACTTTGTCTACACACCCGACGTATTTCGGGTTTCTTTTCGTGTAATTGTTTTTTTTTTTCTGCTATGGTATATGTCATTCTTATGAGCTGTATAATTTCGTCATGAAGACAGGTTGCGTTGTTTCTCTTATACTTTTAGATATGTTTGTACGTTTGCTTTATTTCCCCTTTTGTGCATGTAAATTTCCACCTATGTATTTCCCCACCTGTATGGTCCTTTGTGACCGCAGTATACTGTAAATAATAAATAAATAAATAATAAATAAATAAATAAATAATACATAAATAATAAATTCAATAGAAAAGGCACCAATTAATGTTCTATGAGAAGGCGATGCGAATGGGTCCCGATGGCGCTATCGCGTTCCACTGTCAAAGGCGCAGCTTAAGTGTTTTCCAACTCTTTTACGTTGCCATGACGACACCACAGTTCTGTATGCACAGTACGGCGGAACGTTCTCGCTACTATGCGCGCTGTCGCTTCGATGCTGATGCGCCCGCTTTTGTTGCGTCTTACGAGGCATTTGACGTGCACTGTCGTATATTGCCAACGGCGAGCAGCGACACGCTGGACACGCGTTACTGGACGTGCGATATCGACTAATTGTTTAGAAAAGCAGCATCAAACTGTGGGATGGTTGCTTCTGCGAAATTCAACCGCACGACCTCTTGAAAAGAGAGCCAAGATCACATATTGCGAGAAAATCCTGTGTTTGCCCTGCTTTTTCATTATTATTATTATTATTATTATTATTATTATTATTATTATTATTATTATTATTATTATTATTATTATTATTATTATTATTATTTGCATTTTCCAAGGAGGCCTTGCTTTTTTACATGTACCACGGCATGCCTGAAATACAATTGACATGAATGATTCAGGCCCCCTTTTCCTTTCCAAATGCGTACGTAAAGAAAATGTGCGCGTTGCATACGTACCGTCTCGATAAACTGGAACTTTATCTGCGATAAAAGATGGAAAAAGATCATAGAATAATTAGGCTTCAAATGTCATTGCAAATATGACAGATAGAAATGGGTGAATGCCTAAAGAAATCACGGAATACTGCGGGTTTTGATATTGCTGTGTAAAGAAGCCTAGAGATTGCATTGCAGCTTGATTGTGGTATTACACAATTAGAATCTCCAGAAAGAAGAGGTTGTGTCGTCTGTGCACAGATCTGCTCATTTTTTTCTTCCGCTTTACTTCCTAAATACGGCGTAGAAAGCTTGGGCTGCAATGCAACAATTATTCCGTCTTAAAACAGAAATACCGACTCGCCGACAATACCTGCTTCCTGGTGATATTATCCATACTAAATACTCAATTATATCATAGCATCTTTTCCTGAATACATTTACATTTCAATCAGCTGCGGCAATATTTTTAAAGTGGTGATAAAAAGTCGTGATGAAGCCCGGTGGCGCTCAACAGGCCCGCCTACCGTGCTACGTCAGTGCGCGTTAAAGAACCCCTATCGAAACCGCAATCCCCTGGTGCTCGTGCCTCGTGATCATCTCTTGCTTCTGACACGTGCAACGCCGGCACTTACTGTTATTATTGCTACTGGCAGCATTAAAGGTGCAGTGTAAATCGCCTAGCTACCATAATGCCGGTTCTGAACGCTAAAGGCATGTGCAAGCAAAAATAATTCAAGGACGTATACATTTATATACTTCGGCGCAGTCTGCGCATCTACCACAATACTGTGCATCATCCTTGTAAAGCGAAGAGCGTGAAATTGGTGCGAAGTGTGATACAGTAAGACAGCACATCCGTTTTCTTTGGTTTAAGATATGAGCCACCACGCGTTTAGCAGTGGCTGTACAATTTCTGAGCGGCCTACTCATCTAGCGCAACTGCGTTTGTTATCTCGTTCACATGAAAATCAACAGGGAGTTAACTAGATGTTGCACAGTGCATAAACATCTGTCCCACTGGAGGGCCAATACTCGTTGTTTTAACTCGTTCGTTAATCAAAGATCATATCCTCTGAGCGAGTTACATTATGTGTGCGCCAAGCACGCACCGCCTCACGAGTTGTTTGGTTGACGGATGGCGTTTCTGCAATGTGAACAGCCCAGCAGAACATTAACACGTGGTTTAGTGCTACCAGTATTTCAGCTTCACTATCAAAAGACCTAAATTACACTTATGCACTGACATTTCTTTCTTATGATATAGTGCCATTAAAGACCATGATTATTACAACTAACGGTGCAACGAGTCTATCCTTGCAATATATTTTGCTCTGGCATAACGTTAGCATACAAGCCTGACTAGCAAACTAACTTCGGCTGTGAGCCTCAGCACTTATTCTTCCGTCCGCAAAATGGTTCCCATTGAACTGTAGATGTCCGCGAAAATTGCCTGCTTCTGTCCTCCAAAAATACGCCCAAAATTTCGTAGCAATACTCTGTACATTTGCAGCGATTTCGTATTCGCGGTTACCCAAACGTTTAGAAGAGTCGTCGAGAAAGCCAGCGCTTTGCCTCAGCGTTCTGTTCGGCTCACTGAAGATAACTGACGGTGCTTTACGGGCCAAAACCCCGACGTGATTATAAGGCACGCCGTAGGGGACAGCTCCGGAAGTCCTGACCACGTGGTGTTCTTCAGCGTCCAATAGTAACGCAGTACACGGGCCTCTAGCATTTCCATCGAAACTGGAACCACCGAGGTCAAACGCGCGCCTTTCGGATAAGCAGTTAGGCACCGTAACCACTGGTCCACAGCGACGGACTTAAATAAATGTATACAACCGTAAGGAAATAAGCAACGGAAACAGCACAATATACTGAGGAGTTTTACATCAATGTGCGAAACGTATGCGACTAACAGCGATAAGCTGCCTCTCCATGATAGGCGCAGGTGTACTCACGTATTCTGTCCCTGTACACCGCTGCAAAGAAGCACAGTTCGTATGAATTTCTCGCAAGAGAATAATGAAGCTGACATCACATGTTGAACTGTAAAATATGAGAGGGATTAAGAGGTTAAGAGGGATTCTTTCGCACTCTCTTTTTTTGAGTAAGCGTATATGCAGTTACGTGTTCGCACGTTTTTACATCGATCACATATCTAGCACGTATGATCGTATAAATAACTCGGAAGCCCATATAAAAATTCTGCCGGCTTTGAAACCAAATAATGTGAGAGTTTCTCTTTCCTTGATGTGCGTTATCGCTGTTCTTCTCCTAGGTGATACCTGCTATGCTGTACCGTTCAAGATAAAATGTCCTTTAAACGCCTTTGCAATACTGTATCGCTGATTAGGCAACGTCATTATCAAATTACTCACATCACAAATTAAGCGAAGCACCTTGTACCAAAGCATCTATACGATTGTACGTGACGCGTTCCTGTTTGCCACTTCTGTTCCTCCTCAATTCGCTTAGCTTCGGGGTGCGTGCCGGCGACGACTGCGCCTCCCACGGCAGCCGCCGGGCAGATGCCTCAGTAGAGTAATGGTGCCGCTGTGTTGCCTTCGAAGCCTGCTGGCGTACAGGTTGGCTTTAATTACTACTATGCCAGTGGGCAGCGCCAGGTGGCGAGACAATGCAGATGGATGTGATGGCTGTTCCCCAGGAGCTCATGACGTCAATCGGGTAAATAAACCAATCACAACACTCGTCGGGAGCCCATTGCAAAGCCCATGGGCAGGGGCCTGTTTAGGTTGAGTGGCGCTTATCTTTGACGACGAGCATACTTAAAACGCTTTTGTAAACTTCGCATTTAACTCAGAGAGCCGATATTGGTCTGCTCATGATGTGGAGGACCTGCGCTATACCGACGCACAAAAAGCTTTTCAGGGTCCACTTAAATATTAGATTATTTTTATTTTATATCAGCAGTGTAAGCATGGGTGCATAACGCAGCCCCTGAGAATCGCCCCAGAGTAACTCCATTCTGCAAGTTACAAGTGACGCCGCGCGTAATTTCGGCACAGTTATCTAGTCACACTCTCACCTTCCATCTGCGCCACGTTTGCTGCCTATCATAATCGTTTTTATACGCGTCTGGCCTACGCCATGATTCCGTAATACCTACATGACTGCTGCTGTTACCACTGAGCAAAGCGATTTTAGCAATCTATTAAGGCTGTAAAGCCGCCACAGTTAACTAGCTCCAGGCTTTAAGAAAATCGACGAGTACGTTACGGGAATGCAACCATCTCAGTGTTGTTTACTGTCGTCTTCACCATCTTGCACTATCTTTTACAGGAGTTCACGTAAATAACTTATGTTAATTATTAACCTACCTCGAAATTGCTTTAAACAGAAAAATAGAAATAGAACCAGAGGAGAACACCGAAATTCCATGTATAACCGCTGACGAAGTCAAAAAAGCTGCCAAAGGCATGTCCCGCGGTAAAGCAGCTGGTGACGATGGTATAACAGCCGACTTGATCAAAGACGGAGGAGATATTGTACTTGAAAAACTTGCATCGCTCTTCACGAAATGTATCAAGACATGTAGCGTACCGCGCAGCTGGAAAAATGCTAATATAATCCTTATCCACAAGAAAGGTGACATAAAGGACTTAAAGAATTACAGACCAATCAGCCTACTCCCAGTAATATACAAGCTATTTACAAAGGTAATTTCTACGAGGATAAGAGAAACACTCGACTTTAACCAACCGAGAGAACAAGCTGGTTTTAGGAAAGGTTACTCGACAATGGACCACAGCCACGCTATCAACCTAGTAATTGAGAAGTACGCGGAATATAACAAACCTCTTTACATGGCGTTTATCGACTACGAGAAAGCATTTGACTCCATAGAAATACAAGCAGTTCTAGAAGCTCTACATCGTCAAGGGGTACCTGGCGTATACGTGAAAACCATAAACAACATATACAAAGATTGCACAGCCACACTACTCCTACATGAGAGAAGCAGAGAAATACCGATCAGGAGAGGTGTGAGACAGGGAGATACAATATCACCGATGCTATTCACTGCATGTTTAGAGGAAGTCTTTAAACGTCTAGACTGGGAAGAAAAGGGCATTCGAATAGACGGAGAATATCTAAACAATTTAAGATTTGCAGACGACATTGTGCTCTTTAGCAATGATGGTGACGAACTACAAAACATGATGATGACCTAAACAGGGAAAGCATTAAAATTGGATTAAAAATGAATAGGCAAAAGACCAAAGTTATGCTCAATAGCTTAGCTAAGGAACAGGAATTTAAAATCAACAATGAACCCTTACAATGTGTAAACGAATATGTATATCTGGGACAGTTAATATTAGGAACTCCTACCCAGGAAAATGAAATTCTCCGTAGAATAAGGCTGGGCTGGAGCGCATTCGGAAGGCATTACGAAATCATGACCGGACACTTACCGCTCTCATTAAAGCGAAAAGTATTCAATCACTGCATTCTCCCAGTACTAACGTACGGTGCAGAAACATGGAGAATAGCGAAAAAACTAGAGATGAAACTGAGGAGCACGCAACGTGCAATGGAAAGAAAAATGATGGGGGTAACGCTAAGAGATAAAAAACGAGCGGAATGGATCAGAGAACAGACAGGAGTAGCCGATATTATCTTATCAATTAAAAGAAAGAAGTGGACCTGGGCAGGACATGTCATGAGGAGGAAAGATAATAGGTGGACAGTAAGAGCGACGGAATGGATACCACGAGAGGGAAAACGCAACAGAGGTAGGCAAAAGGTTAGATGGAGCGATGAAATTAAAAAGTTGCGGGCATAAAGTGGAACCAACTCGCTCAGTATAGGGTGGATTGGAAATCGTTGGGAGAGGCCTTCGTCCTGCAGTGGACCTAAACAGGCTGATGATGATGATGATGATGATGATGATGATGATGATGCAGTGTATAAGTTGTAGGATATGGTAAGTCGTGTCCGGATCACTCATTTTCATATTAATAGGGACTGCTATTGTAATTTTTAGGGCTTCCGAAAGTCTGCACGAGTTCTGAAAAAGGACCACGCGACTGGACTCTCGCGTGGGTGGTATTGGCGTCCTTATAGATGTCACGACAGAGTGATAAATGGTACGTGCAGACCGAACGCACAAACAGGCCAAGAGAGCAGAAAGAGCGCCGACATCTTATCAACCCCTCTCGCGGTCGGTCCAGTACTGTATGTGCAGACATTGCAGGCATTTTTTTTTAACGCGAAAGCATTCTTGGCTAGGCTGGCGATAGCGCGCGCCCAGCTCCCGTCCGCAAAAAAGGGTCCGCAAAAGCCGTGTCCGAAAAGCACGTAACCTCTAGCTCCCACCGGAAATGACGCCGGCGCCAACACTCGCTGCAGCGGCAGTCGGCGCTCGCTCCGCTCCGCTGCGGCTACCTGCAGCGGCGTGCGAACGCGGCGCCGCGTTTCTTCGCTGGGTTGGCGAAAGCGCGCGCCCAGCTGCGTGGCGTCGCGGTAGCGCCACTAGGCGCGTTAACGCGCCAGCTAGCCCATCGTTTTTAGCCGCCGTGCGTGCCGATTTCCATCTCGAATTGAACACGCCTATACAATTGTGCGAGATATTATGTATGTCTTCACCGACTACTCGGATCACACGGCCATGGTAGTGTCTATGTAGCCCGGCCCAAGTACGCCGTCACCATAACGATAAGAGGGTTACGACACCGATGACTGTCTAATGACACCATCCATAACGCCGCGGTGGGCGTACTACTTCTACATGCCCAAGACCTGCCCGGGCATATCTGCATATACTGCCTGGACGACGAAATAGAAGAGGACATGTGAAGTGTCAACACCACTTTGGTGGCATCAAATCATGTAAATAAACAAAATCCGGCCTCCCACATTGCCTCATTCATTATAGCACAACTCGGCAACACCAGTTTGCAGCACTCCTCCGCAACGAAAATCCAGCCAAAAGAAAGGCTTTCGCGTTCTCATCTCATAAGAATATGCTTAGGGATTGTCGAACTTTCTTTCCGAAGTGATGCGAGTAATAACTCAAGGCTTAGAACGTTAGACTTCCAAAGCTGCAATTGTCAAATGTCATCGAATCTGCCACGACAATTAGTTTTCTTTAGGCTCTGGCAACCGCAAGGACTCATGGATACGCTTATAAATTTCATACAAAACTGCTATTAGCGATAGTGCTGATGCTTTCCAAAGAACGCGGCCCTAAGCACACGAAAAACGCGTATTTTGGTACTGGTAAACTCGCGCCGCTATTCGTATCGTCTGCACTGTGCGACGTCTTAACAAACTTGCTGCGGCGGAACACAGCTATAGAACGTTGTAAGAAATAAGACAAGTACTTACGGACTTCCACTGGCACTGCATAGAACAAAATAATGGAGTTAGTCCGCACACACTTCAGTATAAATGAGCAACGTGCATTACTGACAGACTTAAGCAATGTATCTGCCGCAGCTTAAGCGATGTTCCGATTTATCGCAGCGGCTACGTACACAGCGCACGCATCCTTGCTCGCAATACTAGCTATGCACTGCGGACTAAAACAATTTGTCTTCCATCATTTCGTCTCTGTTGATTTCGACTTTTCGGAGGGCTAAATTCTTTTGTAGCTTGCATGCATTCTAATCTTCCCACTAATATACAGCGTACTCAACGCATGCAGTCACTTCGGGGTTCCTCTTCTGCTATATAAACGTGCCCTCCATCACGCTGGCACTGAACCATTCGAGTATGCTATTGACCGCACAGTCTGCTTCACTTGAGTGCAGAGCCGTACCTAACGCATGTGATTACGACACGGTATGGTTGTACAATGAACGGTCCTGCATGCAATCTGAGCACCTTCGCGAAAGGGACTAATTAATGTTCCATATCTGCCGCGTATGTAATGTAAATTTTCTGCGAACGCTTCCCACACATGTTTAAAAGCTATGGTAATGAAATCCACCGGTGCTCACCTGGGTAGGCTTCTTTCACTGCAGACAGACATGCAGAAACATATGCACAAGCATTAGTCAACGGGAAGTGGGCAAGAACACGCTGTAAATTTTACTTTACAATAAGCAGCAAGTGGCTTTGCAAGCGGTTAGGATGCCCTTATAAAGCCGCTCACAGGTGGCCAAAATAAGCGCTGCATCGTTCTAGGTTAACACGTTGCCGGCACTCTCAAACACTTAATGAATACACTTTTCATTCAAACTGCTTTAAATATTCATATTTCCCGCAAACCATAAGAGATTGGAACCAACTTAGTCCTTCTGTTACCAACACTTCATCTTTGAATGTGTTCTTAGAAATGGTAGAAGCAAACGTACACGCTGAGCAGTTTTTGTGAACCCTGTTGTCCGTTTCTTTTCTTTTGTCATGTTGTATTTTGTGTCCAGGCTCTGCATATCGATAACGTGATTTCATCATTGTACACCTTGTCATTATAGTTGTTGTAATTCGTAGTTTTGCAGTGATTTGTACCCTCACCTTGCTCATTGCTACTACTGATTCTCATGTATTGATTACCTGTTGTTTTGCATGCTAGAAATGATTGCTTCCTG
This sequence comes from Hyalomma asiaticum, assembly GCA_013339685.2. Lineage (NCBI taxonomy): Eukaryota > Metazoa > Arthropoda > Arachnida > Ixodida > Ixodidae > Hyalomma > Hyalomma asiaticum. The sequence continues at coordinate 77,548,999 of CM023489.1, forward strand.
TTTCTTTTCTGTTTCATATGTATGCCCTCCCTGCAATGATCTCCTTGTGAGATCGGCAGTATTGTTAAATAATAATAATAATAATAATAATATGCCGCGCTTTCATCCAACAAAGCTCGGATGAAGTTAGTCGTCCGTCCTGCTGCGCGTACTCTTTGTGCAGTCGCTGCAAGCGATGATTTAACGACATTCCATCAAGGCTTCGAATGCAGCGATGAGCTGAAATTATCGAAGCCAGTAGTCGTAGAAACCACGAGGTAGAAAACAACGCATCCTCATTTTGAGGGCGACCCATGGAAATGCCATCACGACAGCGGATCTATTATTTATCTTATCAGTGTTTTTAGACGATGACGTGCACCTAAATATTTCTCTCCATTTTCAGACGCTAAAGCCATGTGCAAATAACAGCTCATCAACTGACTGTCCCTTTTAAGACACCTTCCAGTCTAATAGTTCTTCATGCAGGTAATACGGCTGCACATATAAACAGGTTCTAGCACCCAATGTCCCGCAACATGCGCACTCTAATGACTCGCTTCGCAAGGCCCTTACATCCTTGAACGTGAACGTATTTGGGCGCATTTCTTGTCTGCCGCAGGTTATCGCCATCAATATTGCCGAGAGTTTTCAGCGTGGAAGCAAATTTAAAAAAAGAAGAGAACATGCAACGCGAATCGCAATTATCGTTCGACGACGCGGTAACTAGCACTGTGTGAAACATGTTTCTCTCTCTCTCTCTTTCGTGCAGTATTTGACAAGGCTAGATCGGAGTGTAACCTTGATATGATATATAAGTCGAGTTGCACAACATTATCCTCAATGCAAATAATAATAATAATAATAATAATAATAATAATAATAATAATAATAAAAGTAAAGTGCTCTTTGCGCCTAAGGTTCAACGTGGGTAGGTCGCAGTGTAATTCTAACACCACATGAAGGTCATATGCACAACATTCTCTTGAATGTAAATGGCACAATACGGTCACGCCACGAGCCTTATCTCGCTTCTAAATAAACGATGACTCACAGTAACTCAGGCCCACCACATTATGAGTGAATATATTACTAATCACCTTTCCACACAAGGAAGCCGCTGGTTTTGCATGTGCCCAATGTTTCCAGGGTATGTGAGTGACTTGGCGCATCTAACGATACCCAAAAGTCAGCGAAAGCCGGCTCAGGTGATAAAAGCGTGGATACGTGTGTACAACACATTGCAAACGGTTTTCAGATTAAATCGTCCCCTCCAAGATTGCTTTATATAAATTACTTAAACGCTTCAAAGCTATAAAGGGCGATAATACTGCCACAAAAGCGGCTCGTTTCCAGTAAATGAGATGCATCTTTGGTAGGATGCGAAAAGCGCCCTACCAAAGATCCATCTGTGGTACTAGATGCACCAAACATGCAAAGAGTTTGCTGGCGGGCTTGTCGAGAGCGTAGCGTGTGTTTTGTCGCTCTCGGGTCGCGATTACGGGCTATTTTATTAGTTACACGCAGCATAAGCACATATTGTACGCACTAGGTGCCCGTCGCAAAGGTGTTTGCTCGCGGTCAATTTGAACAAGAGTGATTGCGAGGGCTCGGAAAGTTCTCTATAAAAAGCAGGCAGAGAACGCGTATACCACTCAGAGACAGCATTCGAAAACGTCGACGATGCCGCCATGCCAAGCGGAAGCATTGGTGCCACGGATGAGCAGAAAGATTTGCGAGATAGAACATCCAACACTATTCAGGCTTTAACGTTAGAAGGCACAGAACTAACGTTGCCATTCCTGTCTGTACAATTTCGTCATCATCAGCAGCAGCAGGAGCAGCAGCAGCATCAGCAGCAACCTGTCTACGCCCACTGCAGGGCAAAGACCTCGCCCGTGGATCTCCAACTGTCTCTGTCCTGTGTTAACTGTGCCCAGTTTACCCCCGCAGTCTGCACAATTTGCCCTTCATAAATGCTCTCGTATGTTAATAAGCCCCACAAGAGAGCAAACATGTAGTGAACGAAGCATCGCAAGCTTTTCTGTACCCTTTTGTAACAACGAACGATACGCGATGAAGAAGCTTGGCGCGCAGAGCTCCGCAGGCGGATCGCTAGCGCTGCTACCTAAGTGCGGCTCGGGCTGCACGCTGTTCCTGCAGTGACTGGGTTTGGCCTACACTGCGTGTTAATTGCATGATGGGTTTGTGCTTCCCAGTGCGTGTTAAGTGCATCGTTGACAACCGCGTGGGACATCTTTTGTCATAGCTGGTTGAAGCGATAGATATCCATCCCTCTCGATGCGGGTATTATGTCCGCCGCAGCCATCGCAGCTCCAGCCCCAACAAAACCTCTGCAACAACAGCCTCGCAGTGTCGTAAAGTGCAATTTCCTCAACCACACGAAAGTAAAGTAAATAAATGTATAGAAACACCGGCCCCACCTTTTTCCGCCTTTTGGTTGATGACTGAAAGGAGAGATACAAAAATTATTAACGAAATGCGATGATTGTCTTAATATCGGCGCGGAAAAGCGTATTTTTGATATAGTGAATATACGAGTCGAGCTTTTCGTTTACCTTTGATGTGAAGGTCTGTAAACAAAAGAAGCACGATATCTGTAATTTCACAATCTCGTCATAGTTCTTGCCATGCTCGCACGTCGAGGAAATCGGAGGAAACACTCACTGATTGGTCGCTCTGAAATGAGAGAAAAGAAAGTAACGTGGGTTAGCTCGTGAGCAACATTCTATATAATTTTTCTTTTACACTTACAAACCAGCGGACAGTGTGCCAGCGCTTTTCCTGTGCAAGGAACTGTGTAGTCAAGGTAAAATACAACTGGCTCAGCGCCTCGCAAATCTAGCTCAATGAAGCTGAAACACTACGTGCGCTTAGACGAATTTCGTTAAGAAGTTGCTGTGCCGTCTGTGCGCTCGTCACCTCAGAACACACTTTTGTCACCGTGCACAAAAAGCTCAGTAGTAAAGTATCGAAAATTTTGCGCAGTAATGTCATTCATTTTGCGCGACATACTCTTAATGATTACTTGGTTCACACAACTTTCGTGAGAAATAGCAGTCTACCTATAGCACCAAATTGATCCTATTGACATAATGCCTGCGATGATTAAAAAGCCAGCTAATATACAAACTATCAGAACGCCTGCGCAGTACCACAAGTAAAACTAAAAGGATAAACATCGCAAACAATTCGCACCTCGGTTGTACGTTTTACGTATTTTCCTTCTAAAAATGCTCGTACAAGAAGCTCTGCTCGTCAAAGCCGAAGTTGCACAATGTTTCTTTTTTTTTCACGTATAGGGTAGATGCGCCGACACGCATCTTGCACAAACATTGAACAGCGCGCAAGTGACACGTGACAGAGTGCGAGAGGTGCTATTGCAGAGTTCACATTGATACTTCTATAGGACATTATCATTCTTAAAATTAAAAAATGTCACAAGGGGGTCCCTTATCTCAATTAAACAGGGAAAAATGGGTTGATAGCGGGACTGGTTATTTCATCAGAAGGCGAAACGGAAAGCGCAAAAGACATCTTAAAGAGCGCGGTTGTATTGTTTCTTCTTTGCTATCCTTCTTACTATCAGCCCGCGTGTGCAAGTAGTTTATCTAGTAGTCAAGCAGCAAAACGTCAAGCAAAATGTCACTGCGCAATTCGTCGAGGATGTTGCTGGAAAGTTGCTCAGTATGCAAATTCAGTACCCGTTCTTGGTCACGACCATGCAGTTTCTGTCGCACTCAGTCCTTAAGCTAAAATCTGTCACCGCCAAGAAACTTTACCATCCTGACATTTGGCCGTTCGGGCTCGTACCAATGTTCATTGTGCGACTAAAGAGGCTTCGTCACACAACTCACCTTTCTTTGGCTCAGCGTAGTACACTGGTTGCCGGTATTCCTTGTAAGTCTTTTGGATATGCTTGGCTGAAAACAAGAAATATTTTTTTTTACGTTAACTGAGGTCTCTCACATATTCTACAAAAAAACCTATTTTCTAATCGTCGAGCGAACAGCGACAGTACTGGGGAATAATTTTGACGCATATTTCAGCGTGGTCCCTTATTAATCCAAAATGGTGTTCTTTTTTTTTCTTTTCAGAGAACCACGCGTAAAGCAGAAATAATTTTCGGCTACCGTAGAGTGCTGTGGTTCACTTAAACAAACATAAACTGTTCTTTCGCAGCGCCGTCGTAGACTGCTGCGAGCATCCCTTCAAAACTACGCTCACATTACTCTAACGCTCTCCTGTGCCGCCTTCGATCGTTACTCACTCGCATCCGACAATAAACGGCCTAACCTTAGCAACTTAGAAGTAACGCCTGGTAAACATAACCATCATGATTATACCTTTACTGATGCAATGCAGCATTTTTATTTTTACCTTCCTGCGACACCCACTACAGTAACTCTGGATATCATAACATTTTGCTGGGCATCATCCGTCGCATTATATGCCGGATTTGCAAAGCTTTAAAGCTAAACAAGCGAAGCTTTTTTTTTTTCGCCATCGCAACGTTATGTCGGAGGCCGAAAAAGAACTGACGACCTCGAGATCAGCCGTTGAATGCCGAAGGCACTGGCCACAGCACCGGGTTCACAAAATGGTACGTGTCAATGATAGCCATAGCGTCTTCTATCGTTAAAGAAACAGGGCCCGAAACGCCTTACGGTAAAAATCTGCGCGAGATAATATTTCAGCCAACGCTAACACTGTATCAACCTTAGCGAATCGTGTCTATGCTTCGAAACATCTGCTGTGCGTTCCTGCTCCTGCTCGCATTCTGTTCACCATCGTCTCTTATACTTATACTTCCTTATTCCGCAATGAAAGGCGATATTAGGCATTTTTATAATAACAGTAATAGAGATGCATGTGGCGTGCGCTTGTCACATTTGTAATCTAATCTGCAATTCAATCATCCTACCACAGTCACCTACGGACTTGCAGAATTCAAAACGCAGGCAAAGGTCATAGTCGGAGGCTCATTTGTGATCTGCTGATTTTCAAAAGAGTTGCACTTTCTAGCATAAAATTTGCCATAACGGTCATTCACTCAACTCACACACTCACAGGAGGTTTCAAAGTTCGCACGGAACATATTTCCAACTTTGTTGAAAAAGAAAAGATTGTGTACTCACTCTTCTTGATTTTAGGGACAACTTCGTACTCATCTGTGAAAAAGCCAATTGACAATTCCTGGTTGAGTTTACTGAACCAGGGCCCGTATTCACATAAACAACTTACGACAAAAATGCTCGTAAGGGAAAATTTCAGCCAATCCTGATGCTTGACATATCATTACAGAAGCCCGCTGACCAATGGCAAAAAGCACTTACGAAAGAGAAGTTTAGTGAATTCGGCCCCAGATGAAAAACGTACACAGTACTTCTATTACATTGGTGGATAATGTTTTTATATCGTGCTGCCATTAATATAATTATTTCTTGAAACTGCAGCTGCTGATATACCAGAAGAGATGATGGCTTCTGCAACGGGTTATATGCAAATATGTACATTTCATGGTAATACTGCAGAGATGAAAAAAGAAAACGGTCATCAACGAGCCCTTCCCTAGGCGATCCTCTCCACTGACACCTAGGCCGGTGGAAATAGAGAACTCTAGCCGCGAAGCCAATCAGACCAGTAAAGTTGGCGCGCAACTCAAATAGAACATATTTCGAATACTTCCGTGCTGTATTGCAGAAAAAAAAATTTGTTGCGGGATATGACAGCAACAGCAAACTTACTGCACGACTAGAGGGCACGTATTCACAAAAAGCACTTACGCAATAACTGTTCGTAACAGAAAATTTCAGCCAATTCTGATGGCAGACATATCATTAACGATTGCAGTCAGCCAATGACAAGGAACACTTACTAAAGAACGTTTTGTGAATTCGGCCTCAGAAGTCGCACAAAGTTATTCCCAAGATTCCCAAGGGTGAAAAAAAGAACATTTCAAGGCAGCAATGCCTTAAAATTGGACTTAATGGGACACCAGTGAAACATAAAAGTGGTTTAGACTGATAAGTTATTCCACGATGGTACAGTCCTTAATTTTGACTCATGCTACACTGAATATTTTAAGAGAAAAACATCCTTGGATTCCGCGCCGTAACGTTGAAATGACGTCACGAACCCCATTTCTTTTTCTCGCATTCTCACCGGATTTCTTCAGCCAAATTGTTTAAAACACTTCAAGTTAAGTCTGTGGGCTCCTTAGAACGCAACCTATGTCTGTTTTGCCCATAAGTAATTATGTAGTTCTTTGAAAGAACGGCCAAAGATTATGAAGTCTTGTGTAATTAGTACGGGAGTCTCCGAGCAGGCTTTGCCACTTGCATTTTGTTTTTTGCGCATTTTCTAGCTTACCAAGCGCCTTCTCCAGCAGTGCCGTTGATAAAACGAAAAAGAAGAAAACGTCTTTCTTTTCAGGTGTCCCTATAGATGCAAGAGCACCAATGTTATTGCTTTAGTTCGGCTAATATTATTTGCACCATTGCAGTTCTCCCTTTTTTTTAAGCTTGGAAGTATCAGGTTGCACCGACATACAGTCGAAACCGAAACGTGTACCGCCACTATCGGCACGACAAACCAAATATGAAGGATGCTACCACGTGGTTAATTACGCTGTCAGCTTCTGCCGACGGCAACGCCACGGTGGCATAGTGGCTGTGGCACTCGGCTGCTGATCCGAGGGTCGCGGGATCGAATCCCGGCCGCGGCGGCTGCATTTCGATGGAGGCGAAATGTTGAGGCCCGTGTGATGTGCGATGTCAGTGCACGTTAAAGAACTCCAGGTGGTCGAAATTTCCGGAGCCCTCCACTACGGCGTCTCTCATAACGCAGTCGTGGTTTTGGGACGTAAAATCCCAGAAATCAATCAGTCAGGTTCTGCTGATCGAATATCTCGCGGTTTTTGTTCTTGCTGTTCTTTCCCTTCGCATTGGCACATACCCGCTCAGGGGGGGTGGCCAAAAAGCATTCCGAATAAAACACTACATCATATATAGTGTGGGCACGATCTGACATCTATGTTCGGAATCGAACGTGTTCGCTCGCTGCAACGTCACGAATTGGGAGTGGAGTTCCCGTAGTGCGCGTTGCGCATTTTGGCGCGGCTAAGCGCGGCGTTGGTGTCCAGAACTAGTCGTCCCTTTTTCGTTTGGGTGGGTGCACTTTTGTTGAAAGGGTGGCCCGTAAATTGTGTAATAATGGGAGGGCGAGAGCAGCCAATCGGCAAGCGATGAGAACTCCAGGAGCTGAGGAGTCCTCATCGCTTGCCTTCTCGTGTGCACAATGCACCTCAAAACAAAATGTTTTTTAGTCTTCTATCAGTAAGAGTCTGTTATGAGCAAAGAGAACTTTCTTCAAAATCCGCCTGAGTCTTGGCTTATCCCCCAAGTGAGTAGATGCCAAATGTGAAGGAGCATCATCATCAGCATCATCATCAACAACTTTGCAGACAGAGCTTGGTCATGCAAGAACGAGGCCGAGCCCTTCGGGTCGCGACGCTGACGCGGTTCAGGCCAATGACGTACAGCGAAAACCGAACAAAACCGAACGAATTCGCAAACAACGGTCTCTGATATCGCCCCCGAATTACCAATCAGAATGGAAAAATCAGAATGAATTTGTTGTTAACACTTACGAATTAACAGTGTAATATGCCTGAGTCAGCTACAAATTTCGCAACGGTGGAGCATACAACCTCTGCGGAAACGATCCATTGAGGAGGCATCCAATTGAAGACATAATATTTGCGATCGATAAGTCCAACCCAATCGCACGAAAAAATAATAACTTTTCAGAGTTCGCTTCCTTAATTAAGGAAACGGCTGCAATTTAGGAAGGGGTGATCCATGGCTTCGTGTTCAACACAAAATGGGCACAAAGGCCATGGGGCCACATGGTACATAATCGCATGGATCATTATGGAAGAAAGCTTTCTTTTTACTTTTCCAGCTTCTGCTGCGCGCACCCACACTCTCGGCGTGATTAGGAGCTCGCGATGGCGTGTAAACCGGCAAGTAACTTTTTTTTTATTATTTGAGTTGTATTGCAGCGCACGCCTATCGTATGGCTACCGTTCAAGGCCTCGCATGCTACCAACAGTGTCTTCACGCAAAGGAATTGTCGTACGTACAAGTGTTCATTTTATTTCTCATAATATCAATATCGCGATACGACGAATCGCTCTAACAATGAGAACGGATCACGTCTTGTCATGGCGCCTAGCTTATATTCTATCCGAATCAATGCGAATACTAGTATGGCCGCCGACAGGGTCACACTAATACTGCAACTTTCTGGCAACTCTTCAGAGCTATGTCATAATGAGTATTAGAAAAATATTCCATCGTTTGAATATTCGCACACTAATTCAAGCACCACACTTCGATTTATAAGATCCCGCACATTACCGGACACGCATACAAAGCTGCAGTTCCAGGTGTTCCAACTACACATTTGTTGCTAGGCAGGGATGACCAAGCGACATTGCAACGAGCACGTCAGTGCAATAAGAGCGAATAAAACGTTCTTTTTTAGTGATTCGAAGGTGTTCTACCTCAAAGTGAGGAGCAGTAATAAACGTTTATTTTCGAAACGGCGCTCCGAGCGATGCCCGGTGCCACCCGATGGTGGGAGGACTCCCTAGTCCAGGAACGCTCTGGCTTCAGCTGCCCTCTTGGCCCTGGCGAAGAGTCCTCGGTAGTCTTCCGGTTCCGCGTGGCAAGGTGAAGAACAAAAGAGCTCATTGACACCCATTGAAAGTTGGTGTTAGCAGCAGGTCGCCGCCTTAGCGTTGGACACTTTCCGTCAAAACATTAGCCAATATGAATATGACAGTATTAGGAGGCGCCTCTATCGCAAACGACGGTCGCTTTATGTAGGCTGTGTGCCAGTTGCTAAGTTGCGAAATCTGTCGATAAGGGTGGCGACGTGGGCTTGTTGGTATGCCAGTGTCAGTTTGTAACAGCCCAGCAATGAACGAGGACACACAGACATCGAGAACTGACGACGAAGACAACTGACGACACGTAGCGCTGCTTGTCGTCAGTTGTCTTCTCCCTGTGCGGCCCCCTTCGTCGCTGCGCTCTTACAAACTGCAATCTGTCAGCCTCAAGGAGAGCGACGGCGGGATACCATTTGGAAAGAGGGCTCAGGAGAAAGTGGTTACTTCGTGCTGCGAGTGGCTGTTAAATGTGACTACCCTGTAAATTGCAGTTTGCTACGCGTATAGATTATTTTTTGAAGAGAAAGCTTTACGCCTCTATGTGTCAAGACACACACACAAAAAAAAAGCTTACACGACACTGTGCAAATGCATACATTCGACCACGTGTGACGCATATGCCAATACACCATCCCTGGTATACACGCCAGGTGCGATTCACATGAAGCGAAATTCGGCTGTACTGTGGTACAACGCAACGTATGAGCGAATGTATTACTCGATGCATTCCTGAACTAGCAGGATGATTTCCCATTCCAGAGTTACAAAGTATGTAACAGCGGATGAAATTTCACCAATTCCAGTGAGTGCTTCAGGACCCCTTCAATAGATGCGGTTTTGTTTTTGAAATGCGTTCAATAGTTCAAACATCGTTTAGAACTGATCACCGAGCCTCGACCGCGCACTCCAGGATAAAGGGCAGAGACAAGTCGTCGCATAGAAAACACTATATGTGCAGCATGAAGCACTGTAGCTAGAACTTAGTTTCACAGCCAAGTAAAGAACGTGGGAAGAGAGACCGCTTTCTACACCTGTGTGTTTAGCTAAATAGAGCAGATATCCGGACACACAACACACAAGCTACGTTTCAATTGAGTCAGTACGAAAGCCGTGTAGGAAAAATCAACCGCCAGACTCTTACCGTAGGTGTTATAGGGAGCTGCATAGGCGTAGTCGTTATAAACTGGTCTCGCTTGGACGATGGTCACTGCATGCAGACGGGAAGGTTTAGGGCATAGGCATGTGTTCGTGATAGCTATTTACAAACAAGCGCTTCGTGGGTTCGTATTGTAAAGTACATTTTCAAATCTGCGCTTTCGACGCTTACCTTTCTGTTTCTTTGCCTTCTTGTGTTCTGCAATCAGAGTAAAAGTTATTAGTAGCTGCACGCACGCTCTGCGCGTCTCATGTAGCGCCGTGGGCAGTTCACATAAATGTTGCGCTTGCGCAGCCGGGTTGACCCGTTACCCAAGAACCCCGCGTGCGCTTTGAAAACGGATAGCCCGCCTGTTTCCTGCTTTTAGTTTTGCTTCTCGTCTTTAGGAATAGACTGCATATGCTACTAAAAAAACGAACGAACAGAAATATTGCTACGCAATCAGTGATAAAAGTTTAGAGAAACAGGCGACATAGATGCTAGCACTAACGTTGAAACAAAGTTAGCTCGCCATTTACTGAAAACCACATTTTATACACACATCTTTTTTTTTCAGGGAAAGTATGAATGCTTCGAGACAGTGATGTGGAGGAGCATGCAGCGTGTAAGCCAGCAGGATATTTTAAAGCTACGACGCAAAACACGGCATTAACTTCAAGGTAGTTATTATGAAGATATAATATAAATGAGTAATCGAACAGTAAGTTACTTATCGAATGACGCGATATATATTACCATACATTCTATACTCACTTTTTGTCTTTACTGGGACTGCCACATACTCGGCTGTAATACACGAAAGAAGTTGTGGATCACGCATTTAGAACTGCCAGCTAACTGTGTTTCTAAATGATTAACACTGTCTGAACTTCAGCCAGCAGTACACTCACTATTCCGGCGAAAGCAAACTTATATACGGAAGGAAAATGACTGAAGTGCCGTAGAGTTACGTGCATACTTTTTCATGACAACGTTACTGGAGCTCCCGTTTACTGTCATGCAAGATGAACGATTGCGATGACAACATGGGCACACATTGAGGTGAATTGCGTAGCCAGAGCGTTTCAGCTAGCTTGCAGCAAGCCTTATATGAGCAGTGGAACTCTTTTTTTTTTTTTTTGTGGTTATGAAGTCGCTGTGGTACAGCTACATGAGTGCATTCTCGACAAAGCAAACCTAGGAATGTACGTCAGTTTGGCTGACTTCTGCGAACGAAGAAGAAAAGCAGTTGTGAGTTTAATCTTACTGACACACGCAAGCCTACATAATACTGTCATTAGATTCGTACATGATGTTTGTATACTCTATGTACACCTTTAAGTTACGGTTTTTTTAAGAGCCACTAAAATAGCAGAGACAGTACGATCTTCCACAAAGAGTTGTATGAAAACCTCCGTACTATGCAGGTATCCGATAGAAAGAAACGAGTGATTGCAAGAGCCGTCCCTGAGCAGTCACAGCTACACCGCAATTCAATTAGGGAGCTCCTGCACATAGATATGATCGGCTTGAGACACACGCTATGAAGCTCCGGTTACGGCCAGTCAAATGCACTCGTTTAACGCAAGTGTGGTCATGCGACATTTGAACCACTTACGCTTGTGAGAGCAAGCACGGGAAAGCATAAACGAGAGAAGAAAACCTTCTGTCAGGGAATCAGTATCTTTTCATCTCCAATTGCAGGAGGGAAATATGCATTGGTGCAGTGGCCCAGATCGACTATTAGTGTTCACAGCTGGTCTCCAGCCAGACGTGCCTGTCTTAGTGTTATATCACGCCAACGAATACATCGGCGTGGCTCGGCCAACGGGATGGGAAAATGGTTTTTTTTTCCTTCCCCCTCGTATTGGCCTATCAAACCAGACCTGTCTGCCTCTCTCTTTCTAATGGATTTTTTTTCTGTTGTTTAATGGATTTTCCTTTACCGGTACTTGAAGTGCCTTCGAAAGTATTTGTCGCCTCGCTCTGCAGCACCACTGTGTTAAATGTCTTTTTTTTTTAAGTGGCTGGAAGTATACAGTATGTATTTCTTGCCCATTGCTACTGCACCACTGTGCGGAATGTGGAATGTTTATTTTCGTGTCACCACGATTTTCTTCACCGTGCGAACCCATTTCACTTTATATTCAAAATGCTACTAGTCACTCTTGCTTTGTACTTTATCTGAAACTATTCGTTATTGTCAGTGTATCAAAATTTGTGCTGTTTTTGTATTCTAACACTGCATATGCCCTCCTGCTCTGATCCCTTTGGGATTGACAGTATTTACAAATCGAATAAAAAACGAAAATAGATGAATACGAGAGTGGCATGCCAAAGTTTATTGACGAAGTCTTACCGTAGTTGTTATAGGAATTTCCATAGCCGTAGTCATCGTACACTGGCCTGGCTTCGACAATGGTGACTGCATGTGCACGTAGATATGCAAAGTATTTGTATATCTTCATCACAAATATAGATACCGCTTGCACATAACCGAAAAGACTTTCGTATTGTACTTTCAACACTTACCCTTTTGCTTCTTTGCCTTCTTGTGTTCTGCAATCACAGTAAACGCTATTAGTAGCGGCACATTCGCGCTGCACTAAGGACGTCAGACGTAAATTCATATAACTCTTGTGGTTGCGTAGGCGGACTTGTTGATTACACAAGAATCGCGTGGAAACTTGGTGACAGACACAACGTACAGAACGGAGTCATATCTTCTCTTAATTCTTACCCTCTGTACAAATACAATATACATTCTATACATGCACCCTTGCCAATAGGAGATTAAGCATCGTTACACAATTCTGGAAAACACAGGATATGGAGCGACCAGCGCCAAAAGTTGAAGAAATAGTTAAGTGACTATGCTGCCTGGTTACAGTGACGTTGCGACAATGCTAGCTCCCCATATGTGAAAAGCACATTTTATTGCGATAGGAATTATACGGACAGCCTCGACCGGTTTTTTCCGTCGCGGTGATGTCCCGTATTAAGTCCAAATCGATAACAACCTCCCGCAAATCGCGCCTTCTACCCGCAGGTAAAAGCACGCGAGCGGGGGGACGAATGCGGCTGAGGCAGAGATCAAACGAGCCCGGCGGGTGCCCATATTTTTATGTGCATTGGCGCGTGTGGGTGTGCGTGGTTTACGCTCTTAAGTTGATGGAGCTCAGGCCCATCTCCGTCGCTAGCAGCGGAGGGGAAACGCCCCGCCCATCTTTAACGAGCGTCACAAGACGCGACAGGGGGGACGGGGGCTCTCAACTGTGGACTTCGCGCGGTCGCCATCGCTAGCGCGCGCGCTATCTCGGCAGCCATCAGACGCGCAGCTTACTGCGTAGCATCGCTTTGATCGCGTGCTCCATTCGAAGCACCTCGCATATACTAGTCACAACGATGGCAATCACCTCGTCACACAGCGCTCACGCAAATGCGTCTACGAGTGCAGGAAGGAACGTGCTCTCTTGATGACGTTGTGCTGGGCCACGTTTCCCGATAGTGCAAAGTGCACGCCGCTTGGCGCGGTGGCGCTGTGGCGCGGTGTCAAGCGTGTGCCAGATGGCATCTAAACGACACTTAGCTCGGAGCTCTGCTGGGCCGTTGTCTTCGCCGCTCGGCCCTCTCATGGTACTTTAAGCACCTGCATGCTTATTTAATGAGCCCACGTTCGCTACAATTCAGATTGCCCCTAAAGCTGCTAGTCACAGTTCGTATATTATATCATTCATTGCTTCACCATTCTGACAGAACTGTGATTTTTTATACAGAGACCCCTTCTGAGAGAGCTACAAGGGCTTAAATGTGTCACTGCTCTTGCTTATGTGCCTCTGCTTGTTGTCCCGGCGTTCTCGTGCTGTTTAATAATTGTCATCGTGAACATAAACTACAGCGCAGTCAGCCTCCTTTCAAACAGCATATTGCGTGCATAGGCGTACAGGCCAACAAGCTCTTGAAGCAATGAGTGTGGCGCTAAATCGACGGGAAAAAGACAAGAAAAAACACACACGGGCGCAAACTTCCAACTGAGTTGGAAGTTGGCGCCCGTGTGTGTTGTGTCTTTTTTGTGTCCCGTCGATATAGCGCCACATTTGTTGCCGCAAGCAATGAACCAACTAGCTCGACATGTCCTTTAGAGCTCTTGAATTTGCGACACAAGTAATGGCAACGTAGCGTATTGGTGTAACGGCGATAGATGTTATACGAACATGCTCTGTATACTCACTCTTCATCTTTGCTGGGACGGCCACATACTCGGCTGCAACATAAGAAAACGTTATTGATTGCTAAATCAGCAGTCTTGGTAAGCTGCGTTCTCAAAAAGTTTAAAAGGCCAGGACTGCAGCTGACAGTGAAGCCGCTGTTCCGGCTAAACTTAGGTTAGGCCCAGGAGGAAATTCAGTGTGACCTGTCGTCTGGCACACATCCCTTAAAAATAAATATTTGGAGGAAGGTTAAGCTTCGCCTTTTAGAGCGGAACGCAATAGCTTTACTGCACCCCATTCGCATTGTCTTCCCTCACTGGCTTGCAATTCTCTCGAGGCACATGAATACACAATCTTTCACCATGCAAACTTCTCACTGCGTAAAGGCGAATCTTCTTGTCACTGTTGCAACTCGTGACCTGAGCCTGCGTTACTTCATTGTTCTACACACGTACTGCGATACACACGTACTGCGAAGCGCCTTGTGCCCCAGTTCCTTCGGTTGAACGCCGAAGCCACACACACACACACACACACACACACACACACACACACACACGCGCGCGCGCGCGCGCGCCTACGTTTGTCGTATTTGAACTGCCAACTGACTGTCTGTACCTATTGAAGACAAAACGAGTCGCCGTGTCCTTTTCGGAGCGCGCTAGCCTCGTTCTCGGATAGCCTGGGATCAATTCCCAAAACCCTACGACACTCAAATTTTGTAACCTATAGCTGTCCTTATTCCTACATCCATCGTTGCCGCGGTTTTTATGTCAACGCCGTCAATGGTTTTTCTGCCACGCAATCGCTTAACGCTGTCGTATTAATCGGTTAATGAAGCTCTGAATTAATTCAACACACGACCAACAATGACTATGCGCACCGGCACAGACTCTAAGATAAACTGCCACGACGTGTCAGCTAATCTGTAACGAACCTTACAGGCTCAATGCAGAAAGAGAGAGAAACAAGCTTGTTTTGTGTCTCACAAGTTGGAGGAGTGAGCAATGTCTTGCCTAGGTGTCAGGGCTGCATCTTTGTCCCGCTGGAGGGGCTCAAAGGGGATATTTGGGGGCCGGGCCGAGCAGCTCGGCCTTCCATCGGGTGCGGCCTGGGGTTCCTTCACAGTGGGAACTTCGCTGACACAGCCTCAGTGCCACAGTGTCTACAATTGCTCGACAGAAATTCTAGGTAGCGGAGACTCCAGATTACCGGTTTGGGCAAAGTTTGAAGATGTCGCCAGGCTGCCTTTGTAGCTTATTGCGAAATCGGTGTAGCGGCGCGGCGTATTCAAACATTTCTTCGCCTCCTGGCAATGCGGAAAAACTGCGGTGCAGTTAAAGGAATGTATTCCCGCCAGGAGAATGATTGGTTGATTTCTGGGCTTTTGCGTCCCAAAACTACGCTATGATTATTAGATATGCCGTTGCGGAGGGCTCCGGAATTTCCACCACCTGGGGTTCTTAAAGCGCGCTGACATCGCACAGTCAACGGGCCTCAACATTACAATGCATCCACCGAAATGCAGCCACCTATGCCGGAATTCCATCCCCCTAACTTCACATCTACAGCCGAGCGCAGAATGTAGACTAGACTGCCGTGGCGGGCCTCGCGGGAACACAGACCATGGAACTGGCATAGTTCACCTAATGCATTCCACCATATCAAGGGTAAACGCGTCAGTGATAAGAACTCTTTGGAAAAATTGACAGTTTCTGCGATAATAATCTGCAGGTGCCAGTCACCTTTGAACCTCAGGGCACTTACTGTAGCACTGAAGTCGGAACCTATTTCAGATAAAGTGCCAGAGGCATACCGGTAGGTCGCCCTCATAGCGCGGCAACTGATGGATTATATACTCACGGTCAAACGTGGGTTGTTGCGTATAGTAGTGAGCACGACTTTCACATTGCCGGCGCGTGGTGACGGGTCCGTAAGAGCGCTCGTCGTGCGTCACTTCGTCGGGAAAATTACATCGATGCTGCGGCCGCTGATCGGCAGGATAGCTTAGAGCTTCTGGCATGACAGACAACGACGATACAGCGGACGCAGGTTCATGGGATTGGTTGGGACGACCAAGCTGTTCGACACCCGCTGCTCCTTTAGTGTGCCACTCGAGTTCCTCGAGGACTCTCTGCCGTATAGTGGTCTCAAGATCGAACTGGTAGCCGGAGCTGTCGTCAACGCTTGCAACAGTGGTAACATTAGGTAACCTTCCGAACTTTGGCGTGATACGGCGCAGCTTCAAAGTTTCAAACGTTCGGCACTGCCTGATGAGATCGTCGACTGAGCTGAGACTCTCTTTTCCAATGAGGTAGCTATACAAGTCCTCAGCAATCCCTTTGAGAAGGTGCCCAACTTTATCTTCTTCAGACATAAGAGGGTTTACCGTCCTACACAGCTTCAAGGCCGCCTCTATATAGGTCGTACAGGTCTCACCTGGGACTTGCGCGCGTTGAAGCAACGTCTGCTCCCCCCGTTTCCTCTTCGCGGTGGAATCTCCGAAGCATTCTGTGATGTCGGCAACAAAGCGGTCCCACGTCGTTAGTGTATCCTCATGGTTCTCGAACCACAGAAGTGCTGTATCCGTGAGAAAAAGAATGACGTTCTCCAACTGAGCGGACAGGTTCCATCCATTGTACTTGCTCACACACTTGTAATGTGTGAGCCACTGTTCTACGTCCTCACCAGATTTACCCGAAAAAGAGCGTGGCTCCGTCGTGTGCTTCCAGACGCCAGTAGACCGCGCCGGAGAGGACAGGGGTGACGGATCGTTGTCGTTTTGAAACATCTCCAGCGGCGGCAGTTGAGCGAGGCGTCGGCTTCGTCGTAGGATCCCCGGTAGCATCTCCTTCGTGGTCAGCCTACCCAGCACCTCCACCACAAAACTGTTACGGTTGAAAGGTCGAGCGAAGGTTTATTTACAGGAGAGCGCGGAGCGCTAGGTAGCTGGTACAGCCGAGGCAAGATGGCGTCCAACCGCTAGACAAGATATCGTCCTCGTCGTCTTCCACCCTTGCCTGGCTCATACCTTAATTGCCCGCCTGATGCCGTAGCACTATGTTTCTTTACAATATGCGACACCGTCAGCACAAAGTGTTATGAAGATACCGGACTCTATCCGTCCATTGCTCGCGCACTGTTAGTGCGCCTATTGAAGTAATTTTCAACACAAGAGCGGATGTACTGACTACACACCAGAGAATATCATGTCTCGAATGCCGTCGTCACATAGACTTTTTCATGCCCAGCGGCTGCCGTCCCGACCTACGGCCTTAATTGGACTGTTGGATTAGAAGAATGCACGCAGAGGTTACGTACTGCTGCGTTCGGTGGACTTCTCGACGTTCAGCGTACTTCTAGATGCTTGCTTACGTATTCGTGAACCTCATGTTCATTCCACACCCACGTGCAACGCCATGCCTGGAATACACGCATCAAGGACGAAATCTAAATTCTGCTGACCTCAGCGGCAGACTCTTGTGGTGACAATGTGCACCCTTGGCTGGGGCGGCACCCTTCCTTCTTTCTCCTCTCCTTCTCTGTGTCCCCTATTCCGAGCTCTCCCTCCCCCCCCCCCCCCCCCAGTGCAGGGAAGCAAACCGTACGTGCGTATGGTTAACCTCTCCGTCTTTCTTTTCCTTGTTTGTTTGTCTCTCTCTCTTCAGATGCTCCGTACACCCTCGATTTTGTAGCCGAGCTTCAACGTTGTGAAAAGTTCCTGCGCACAAATCATAGACAGGGACAGAGAACCGACAGGGACTCATTTGTAGTTTCGTGCGCGGAGGAGGAGTAATAAACTATTTTAAGGCAGCAGATTTGTGAGACCTAGGCCTCTATGCCTAGATGACGGCCTCGAGCCCTTGGGTCCTGGCGGCATCGGTCGGCCTGCTGGATTGCCTTTAGTTGTTCTTCTGGTGCAGAGCTGAGCAGCGCGGTCTCCAACTGCTCTCTGGTCTGTCTTGTTCTGTATGGGTACACGAAAGCAAGCCCAAACTATACGTTGTAGGCCCGCCCTTTCTTGACAGAATCTGCATATATTTGTGTAAAGCTCCGGATAGTAACGGTGGTAGGCCACTGGGTTCGGATACGTATCTGTTTGTAAGAAGCGCCATGCCGTCGCCTGTCGTCTGTTTACGAGGAGTGTGCGGGGGGGAATAGACCCTTCCCAATGTATAGTGCTTGGTGATCTTGTTAAAGCTAGTCATCCGGTCTCTCTCAGTTCCCAGTATTGGCGTGGCACCTGCTCGGTCCGTCAGTTCTCGAGCTAGGTTGTACGCCGTTTAGTTCCCGGGAAGGGAGGAGGGTGCGGGTGCCAAATAATGGAAACATCTCGATCTTCACGAAAATTGACTAAAATTCTTAGCATTTCCTGTGAGATTGTATCTTTGGCATAGTTCTTAAGAGCGGTCTTGGAGTCTCTGATTATGAGAGTGGCCTCCGTGGAGGCTATTGCCAGTGCTAAACCAGTCTCCTCCGCTACCTCGGCTTTCCCTGTTTTTATAGTGACACTAACTTTGGAGTCATCCTCTAGACTCGTAGCAACCATCGACATACTCTGCCCATTTGCGTACCCCTAGGCGTCCATATAGACCACGTCCCTGACACTATTGTATCTTTTGTGGAGAGCTTTCACTCTTGCGAATCATCTATATTTATTAAATTCAGGGGGCATATTTCTAGGGACTGGAGGCATTGAGAGATATTCCCTTATTTTCCTTGGGATATCTCTCCGCAGTCCTTGTTGTGCGGTATAGGTTATTCCGATGTCGTCTAAGATATGTCGGCCTGTCAAACTCTGTGCTAGTCTTTAATAGTGTGCCACTCTCTGGGCCCCAATAAGTTCATCTAGGGTAGTGTGCACGCCGAGCGCCAGAAACTTCTCGTTTGATGTATTTGCCGGAAGTCCCAAAGCTTGCTTATATGCCCTTCTAATCATGCATTCAATCTTAGCTTTCTCCGTAGCGTACAACCATATATACGATACGGTAGATTACGAATGTTGCTATTAGTCGGATGAGATTGTGTTCTTTCATACCATAGTTCCTGTTTAATATCCGCTTTATTAGCCTGATCGTTTGGTGAACACTGTTATCCAGTAGTCTGATGGTTTCTCCATTATGGCCATTTTCGGGTATGCGGACTCCCAGTATTCTGAGGCTCTCCACTATCGGTATCCTGGTGCCTTCTACTGTGACCACAAAGCACGGCCTTTCCTGAAAGCTTTTTTGACCCCTGCATGTGGGTCTATAGAGAAGTTATGATTTTTGCGCGGTACATCGTAATCCTTTGTCTCTAATGCTGTCTTCGACCGTGTTTACAGCCGTTTGGAGGATCTCTTCCACATGCCCATCGCTTCCAGCCGCCACCTAGAGGGTGATGTCGTCCGCGTATAGGCTGTGTCCGAGTCTCTTTTCGAGTCTCGCACGAAGACCGATCATAGCCACGTTGAATAGAAAGGGGGACGAGACTGATCCCTGCGGAGTGCCCCTATTGCCTAGTTTAAGCTCCTCCGAATTAATTTCTCCAATTCCCATCTTTGCCGTACGATCCGTCAAGAAGTCTTTGATTTACGTGTATGTTTGACACCCTACAGCCACCTCTTGGAGATGTTGTAGTAGTGCCTTGTTCGTGACAGTGTCAAAGGCTTTTGCTAGATCGAGTCCTAGTATCGCCTTGGTGTCTACGGTTTTTGCATCCGGATCTATAAACTGATGTTTCAGTTTGGGCATAAAAAGAGCCAGGCCTGCGCGGAATCGCAGAAGCGCAGTGACAGCGTCACAGCGTAAGCTGCACGAACGACTGTCGCAGTGACAGCGTAAGCTGGAGGAACGACTTTCTTAGAGGCCATTGTAAACGCTTGGGGAAACTAGTGCAAGTAGAGGTGGTAGGTATCCCCTGCGTCATAACCCTTATCATTTCGCCAAGTAGGGAACGACCCACCACACCATAATTACTGCGGTATTGCAACATGCAAATCTGTACAACTGCACATCTTAGAGAGTCTCTTGGCATCGTTTTCCCGAAAACAAACCGAACTCTCGGCCCGGCATCGACGACGAGCTGCGGTTTGGGCTTCTCTCTGCGCAGCTGTCTGTTGTGGTTCGTCAGTTGTGGTTTCCTTCCAGGCTTCGATATAAATATGATTTGGGATGTTTTCCATTGACCTGGAATGTCGCCTTGCCCCCAGCAGTTATTCATGTAATCTGTGAGAGCTCGGAGGAATCTTCGAGGTTCCTAAGAATTTTGTTGGTTATCCCATCCGGTCCTGGTGCCGACTTCGGATTGAACCTGGTAAGTTCATATCTGACTTCTGCCTCAGAAATGGCGGCAGCGAGATCGGGATTCTCATTACCTCTGTAATCAGGCAGTCCTTCCCTATCTGCTTCTCCAACGGAAATCTTTTGGAGCTCTCGAAAGAGCTTTTCTCCTGTACCTTTGTAGCTGTGGATAACCCTTTGTATATTGTGCCTTTGGGCTGTTTTGTGCTCTCGGGGACCAAGAGGCATCGGAGAATATTCTAGGTCTTGGACATTCCCACACCTCTTTCCATCAAGTTGCACGTGGTTTCCCAATTTTGTTGAATTAACCTATTCGCATAAACCTCAGTTTCCTTTTCTAATTGCGCAATTCTCTTTCTCAATTCGCGATTATGTTTTTGTATTTTCCACCTTTTCTGCAGACTACTTTTCGCTTCCCACATAATCTGCTGTCGACCTCCTCTATCCTTGCCTTCTTTGGAACAGTTTTAGTAGTTCGTTTAAAACTCTGTTGCAGTTTTTCTGTCCATTTCTCGATGTCCGTTATAGTCTCCTTCGGATCTTCCTGTATGATTTTGCGGAAAGAGTCCCAATCTACAAGTTTCAATTCTCTATCCCCCTTTAATCTTGGGCCGGCTTGTACCGTTGTGACAACGATATAATGGTCACCACCTAAGCTTTCCTGCATGTTTGACCAGCGAGAGTCTGCTGCATTATTCGTAAATGTGAGATCAGGAGTCGTGTCACTGCTTACGCTGTTTCCTATTCTTGTGGGGTCGTGAGGGTCAGTTATGAGCGTTAGTGTTTCGTGCTGAGCGTCTGCCCATATAGGCTTCGACCCTTAACATTCTCTATCCTCTATCCCCAAGCCGCATGTGGCGTCTTAAAATCGCCGACGACGATTAGCGCCTGTTTGTCCGCTACGTTCGACGCTTTGCTGAAGAGTGGACCAAATTCCGGCTTGTGTCGGGGTGGGCTGTATATGTTAAGAATAAATAAACTTCCCTCCTCTTTCCGGGTGGGGATTGTTTCGACCAGGATGCGGTGTATGCCGCGCATGCCGGTATCGTACTCGACAGCCGCGAGGTTTCTGCATATCGGCGTCGTGACGGTTACCTTCTCACCGGAAGCACTGTAAGATTTATACCCCGATAATTTTGCCATCCTTCCAGTCTCCTGCAGGGCGATTGATCTGGCATCTCCTTGCTTGTTATGAACTGCTGCAGGTTTCCTCGCTTGCGACGATACCCGCGGGAGTTCCATTGCCAAACCGTGTATTGGTTACGCGGCGCCATGTTGATTTATGTGATCCTCCCCTGTAGCCTTGCTATTTTCTGCCACAGTAGGTCTGCTATACGGTTTGCTTTTAACCGATCCCTCCCTCGCCTGTCGACCGAATATCTTTTGGTGTGCTTTCTAATAACGCTGCTCTCTTGTGTAGTGCATCGAAACGGTGTTTAATATCTACATACATGTTTGTGATTTGTTGCTGTTGCCCATCGAACATGTCTTTAAGTGGTACCATAACTTCGCTTGTTGTGGCACTTCGTCTTTCTATGATCAATGGGATTTACTCCACGAAATTGCGATTTTCCGCCAAGAAACATAAGAAACCGCGGAGCCGAGGCGACGTGCATCCGCGTTCCGTGGCCCCCTGGCGGAAAAAAAAAACTTTCGTGCTCAGAACCTTTTATTTATGTCACACCAACTAGCCCGCTCCTATACCTGGCTTCAACGATGCGCTTTTTTTATACATTAATGACACGTGCTAGTGTGCGCCGTTACGAGTAGCACAAATCATATATCTGAGTAAAGGGTAACCTTGCTAAGACGCAGCTCTCAATAGCATACGAAATCAAACTTCTCAAGTTGATCCCTCCCAATACGCCCCTCCACGGTGGTCTAGTGGCTAAGGTACTCGGCTGCTGATCCGAGGGTCGCGGGATCGAATCCCGGCTGCGGCGGCTGCATTTCGATGGAGGGGAAATGTTGAGACTAGTGTGCTGTGCGATGTCAGTGCACGTTAAAGAACCCCAGGTGGTCGAAATTTCCGGAGCCCTCCACTACGGCGTCTCTCATAATCAGGACTGGTTTTGGGACGTAAAACCCCACAAAACAACATCCCTGCCAATACGGGACGGTCGAATATGTGAAACGCGGACAAATAAATGAAAGTAGGAAATAAGCTGCTACTCGCGGCTCTATTTCGGAAATTCTGCAATAAAATATATGCTACTTTTTAAGAAAAGTATTTCCACCACTAGAATTTCCTGGATACTCTGTGTTTCATTTTTACATACTTTATTATGACGTCATCAGACAAGGTTTTCTGTAATCCATACGACGCAGGGAATTATTGAACCCAAGGACCCGATAACGTTCTTTTTTGGTATTTATTAAAGATCTAAACGTCCCAAGTGGAACGTAACTTAGGAACAGAATGCGGAGTCAGAAGGCTTAGCTGAATAGCCGCATGCGCGCTAACCTACAGCGCTCGTCACTTGTGTCAGTGTTCTTCCACCTTGTCTTCTTTCATTATGGCCCCACACAACCTAACGGTTGTTTCATACCTAGTTGGCTCGGTGTAACAGCCCGATGCTCTAGCCTGTTGAACCAGGCAACATGAAAGGGCGTACATATAGGCCAACTCCGGCGGTTTTTTTTTAACCACGTTCTGATATCGCTGTTTTCCAATGGCACATAGTAGCCCTGTAGCAGGCAGGGCGGTTCATTTTGCTCGGAAACTCGCAAAGAACCTTAAATAAGTGTGTGAACAACATGTTCAACACCGAAACCGAAACGGGTACATGCTTCGTGAAGAATATGCGATGACGTCACAGCCTCCCCGCCGTCAGAAATATGGAGCTGCTTCCACAATTATGAAAGCGGAGGTGTCATCCGAAGATATATTGGGTTATTTCAGCTTATCTGAACTTGGAAGCGACTGTGTGAGCCCTGAAGTATCACCGTTTTGCTCCTCACCGCCCGTCTGCCCGGACAGGCAGCGTTGACGCAAATGACCTCAAAAAACACACTGTGGCACGCATGGGAATCTGCTAAAAAAACGTTTAAATCTTATTTTCAAGACAACAATTTCACCTACATCTGCCTCACTCGGCATATATTATTACAGTGCCGAGTAGAACATATATTGACACTTTTACTGAGATCCGTCGACACTGCAAAAGATGTCCGCGTTGCTTATTAATACGAACGCTATGCAACGTAGTCTGCAACGTAGTACATAAATAAATAACTATTATTTCGCAACAGTGCCCACCCCTTCATTGTGCTGGCATGCCCAAGTGGTCCAGGCCCCGTTCCAAAGCGTTCGCCTTTATACATACATACATACATACATACATACATACATACATACATACATACATACATACATACATACATACATACATACATACATACATACATACATACATACATACATACATACATACATACATAAGCTGAGGTTGAAATTCTCACCGTAGGCAGGAGCATAGTCGTAAGATGGGCGAGGTGCCGGGTAGTCGTACACAGGTCGCCTTTCCGGGTACGCATCTACGACCACCACTGCGTCAACAGAAAGGGATCAGTTAAGTACAAACAGCTCTACAGACACGAAAAAGCAAGAAGGAACACAGGCCCAATAAAAGTGCACATTTGTCAGCTTAACGCAAGCCCGCACAGTCGTCCTGCGATCCGCTAATGTTGACTGCAGAGTAGTCCGAATGAAAAAGCGCGTTGTTTTCAGTTAAAATGTTACCATTGGTCGAGTACGAATTCCATGACCTTACACACAAATTGTCGCTACGTTCACATTACACATAAAAATCAACAACAAGGACATACACTTCGAGCAGTACCTATACAGCAAAAGTGAAAGCGTGAAACGCATCCGAAGTGTGAGGAAAAGGCTTGTTATTTCTTGCAACCTTCATGTCATTATTCAATTCCGGCGCTAAGATGGTGGTCGCTGGCTTCAACTTGAGCCCGCAATCTCAAACTCGAGGAATTTTTTTTTAATTCCTTGGATGGTACACTCGATCCATTCTGATTAGCATGGTGTGTTCAGCACATGGAAAAGCTAATACGCAATTATCGCAGCTGCATATCTTGTAAAACTAAGGAAACTGCAGAACCATTAAAGTGGTTCTCTCCTATATTTTTTGTATGTTTTTATTGCGGCACCTGTTCAAGTTTTTGGATCACGAGCGGCTAAGCATAAGAGCTCTCCGTGGATTACCGGACTTCTAATCGCGACTTATTTGTCCGAAACTCCCCACCAGTGACCTTCGGTCCTCCCTTCCTTAATAAATGAATTTCATCATCATTTGTCCGAAAACAGGTAACGATGTCGTTATCATCACGTGGGCTTTACTGAAACCTCGAGTTACACCCACTTCCACTGAGTTAAATATGCTGATGTGGTACAGCCACAGCATTGTTATTTATAGCATGTTTGAAAAAGCACAGTTACTATATGCCATTCCTAGAAACTTCCTTGATAATCATAACATTATACGAAGTTCTGATTAAACTCTACCTACCTAGGCAGTAAAACTAGATGTTGACTAGATGTTGACTTTGCCAGTGCTAAAATGTGAAACAATTTACAGCTCCTTTTTAAAATATTCGCTTACATTAAAATCCTGCCAGCGTTGACTAAGTCCATATATAATGTTACCTTGGAGGCCGCACCTAGTCTTCGCTCCCGTTCTGCATTGAAGTGTCGCGCTTATAGATATTGCTTTAACATTGTAAACATTGTGTGCACTCGCTAGTCGCAGTCACTAGCTGTAATCAACACCTCTTCGCTTTATGTTATGACTAACAGTAGGCCCCGCTGCACTTTCTAAAACTGTTAGATGTCTTCCTTTTTAATCTGCACTATACTCGGGAGCTAATGAAACAGTACTTTAATTTCAACAGTTTTCCTGTTCCTGTTTCTCTCATAGGAGATCTCACAGTTTAAGAAGGGGAGTCGACTAGATGTTTGCACCATTCTGCGTAACGCCTTCGGATCCAGGCAGTATGTCAATAAATAGACAAATAAAAATGCTGCCAATCGCCATTAATGTACAGAGAAGGAATGTAACGTACGCACCATTTGTCTTTCCCTTTCCCTTGCCGTGCTTTCCCTCTGGAAAAGGAGAGATGTGCGCAGTCATAGCATATTTCACTTTATGAATGCGACACCGAACCACTCACACGATCATTTCATTTGCGTTCGTCTCGAGGAAACTCTAACAAGAGAAGTTGAGGGGAAGATGCGAATTGATGAAGCGATTGTCGAAAACAATGGAGAACAGGGAAAGGCCGCTGTACAGCCAAGATTTCGTCGACAAGTGGACTTGCTGAAACGTTGGCGCAAGCGCCCCGACGAAGTTCACTACAGTCGAAACGTTCCATTCTATAGCGACATTCCCTGTTCCTTATCGTCTTCAAGGATTTGTTCATTTCTCCAAGGAACTGCGAATAGTACGCTAAGAATTTCGCCTACGAAGCAATCGTGTATGGCAGAACAGAAATTGCTCCGGTGCCTTTGGAATAAACATAGCTCGCTTGGCTATTGCTTTATATAATGCAGTGAGGGCACATTTCATACGAACATGTTTACGCGCAATAACCGCTTATTTATCTAATGTAATTTCTGTCACACAATGCTGAGGTCCTTTCGAGGGTTATATATTGTTTCTCCTTATTTTACGGGGACAGTGCAACAGTCCTTGCCGCATGTATTGTTGAAATACGTAAACTTCTGTTCTAAACCCCTGCCATTCAAGGCTTGTTTATTTTTTTCTTACTGTAAGTTTTTATTCCGGTAGAGCCCATACATTTTCACTATTAAATTATGCGTGATACCGGCGTGTATCAGTGTTAGACGGCTTTCTCGCACTATTTGAGCATTACCGCAATGCACACTGACTCTCGTAATGCGCGTGATGTACGTTTAAATAAAGCAAACCAATATCAAAATCCACTTCATTGCCAATGCACTTGCTGGGGTAAGTGCCAGGGGAAAAGAAAAGAAAAGCTGTGCAAGTAGCTTCAGTTTCATCTGTGGGTATACAGAGGGCAACATGCAGTGCACCTCACACAGTCGTAATGTTTGAACATAAAAGTAAGTTAGCGCAAAAGAAACAACATACAGAAAAATCCGTACGAATGCAACACAGACGAAAGCAAAATTTGACTTGATTTCTGGCTTTTTGCGTCCAAAAACCACGCCATGATTATGAGGGACGCCATATTGGAGGGCTGCGGATAGTTCGACCACCTGGGGCTTTCTAACGCGCACTGACACTGCACAGCACACGGGCCTCAACATTTAGCCTCCATCGAAATGCAGCCGCCACGGCCTGAAAGCGAAGTTTCAGTGACCTATACCTGAAATGGTTGCAGTCAGAGTCGGTAAAAGAGAACACCTTATGTTTTCATCAGATAATAGCGTATCTCTGATTTGAAGGAACTCAGTGCGGGCCCTGGCGTTAATGCAGCTTTTTAAGGCATTGTATAAAGTGGTGGTGTACGGTATTCTAGCGTTTACCGTGATTTATGCGTTCATTATAGTGCTGGTATTTGCCTGTTACATATGCTGTAGTCGTGGTGGGTGTGCTTTCCTTCTCATAAATAAATAAATAAATAAATAAATAAATAAATAAATAAATAAATAAATAAATAAATAAATAAATAAATAAATAAACCATCGTTCTTAATAAATAGACCGTTACCAGTATGTCAGCATAAATAATGAAGTTTCATCTTACGCGGAAATCGTCACTGGTGTTCCACAAGGCTCAGTTCTTGGACCTCTTTTGTTTATAATGTATATTAATGACTTGTGTGACATCCCTGAGTCTCCGAAATTATTTATGAATGCAGACGATACCAACATTTTTGTTAAATCTGCTATTATAACAGATCTCGAGTTGAAAGTAACAACTACATGAAGCAACTCTCTTCCTGGTTACGACAGAATGAATTACAAATGAATACCTCTAAAACTAGCGGAGCTTTCGAAGTTAATCAATAAGCGTAAGACAGCCGACATACGAAAGTATAATATGGAGCGGGTTAAGCATGCTCTAAAGAACGGAAGGAGCCTGAAAGCGGCGAAGAGACGTCTAGGCATAGGTAGAAATCAGATGTATGCATTACGGGACAGGCAAGGCAATGTGATCACGAATAGGAATGAGATAGTGATAATCGCTGAGGAGTTTTACAGAGATCTCTACAGTAGTCGTGATAACCAGAATAGTGAACGGGGAAGCAGTTTAGAAGAGGCTGACATTCCACCAGTACTGACAGAGGAAGTAATGAAAGCTTTGAAAGAGATGCAAGCGGGAAAGGCACCCGGTGAGGATCACATAACAGCAGAACTGCTAAAGGATGGTGGGCAGATTATACTGAACAAACTGGCAAGCCTGTATACGCAATGCCTAATGACTGCGAGAATACCGGAATCTTGGAAGAATGCTAACGTCATCCTAATCCATAAGAAAGGCGACACAAAGGACTTGAAAAATTACAGGCCGATTAGCTTACTGTCAGTCGTTTACAAGGTATTTACCAAGGTAATCACTAACAGAATTTGTGCCACGTTAGATTTCAGTCAACCTAAGGAACAAGCAGGGTTCCGTAAAGGCTACTCAACAGTACACCATATTCAAACTATCAATCAAGTGATAGAGAAATGCGCGGAGTATAATCAATCCCTATATATAGCCTTCATAGATTACGAGAAGGCATTTGACTCGGTCGATACCTCAGCAGTCATGCAGGCATTGCGGAATCAGGGCCTAGACGAGCACTACGTAGGACTACTGGAAGACACCTACAACGGCTCTACAGCCACCATAGTCCTCCATAAGGAGAGCAGCAAGATACCTATAAGGAAGGGCGTAAGACAAGGTGACACAATCTCTCCAATGTTATTCACAGCATGTTTACAAGAAGTATTTAGAAAGCTGGATTCGGAACAGGTGGGTGTAAGGGTTAATGGCGAATACCTCAGTAACCTCCGATTTGCTGATGACATTGCCTTGCTAAGTAACTCGGGAGATGAATTACAAAGCATGATTACTGACCTTAACAGGCAAAGTATAACAGTGGGCCTGAAAATCAATATGCAGAAAACTAAAGTAATGTTCAATAGCCTTGGGCGAGTACAGCGATTTCAGATAGCTGGCGAGGCACTGGAAGTAGTAAGTGAATATGTCTACTTAGGGCCAGGTAGTGACCCCTGATCCGAATCATGAGGCTGAGGTGATTAGGAGGATTAGAATGGGGTGGAGTGCATTCGGCAAGCATTCTCAGATAATGAATGGTAGCTTACCATTGTCTCTGAAGAGGAAAGTGTATAATAGCTGCATCTTCACCTACGGGGCAGAAACTTGGAGGCTAACTAAGAGGGTTCAGCTTAAATTGAGGACGACGCGGCGAGCTTTGGAACGGAAAATGGTAGGTGTAACCTTAAGGGACATATAGAGAGCAGAGTGGGTTAGGGAACAAACGCGTGTTAGGGACATACTAATAGAAATTAAGAAGAAGAAATGGGCCTGGGCGGGCCATGTATTGCGAAGACAAGACAACCGTTGGTCATTAAGCGTAACGGAGTGGATTCCTAGAGAAGGCAAGCGTGGCAGGGGGCGGCAGAAAGTTAGGTGGGCAGATGAGATCAGGAAGTTTGCGGGGATAAATTGGGCCCAGTTAGCACAGGACAGGGATAATTGGAGATCCATGGGAGAGGCCTTTGCCCTGCAGTGGGCGTAGACAGGCTGATGATGATTATGATGATGATGACCTCTAAAACAAAATATATGATATTTGCCCCTACTAATAAACCACGAAACTACAATCCCACGATTGCTTTTGAAGACAATCGAGAAGGTAACTAGTCAAAAATTTCTTGGAATGTGGTTTCAGGAAGTTTGGCCTGGAACGTACATGTGAACGAAACTGTAACAGAATTGAGTAAAACTGTTGGTTGCTTTTATAGAATGAGTACCCTTGTTCCTCTTTGGTTGGAAATTGCATGATGCTATGCACTATTGTACTCCCGATTAACCTACTGTATTTTAACTTGGGGCACTACAACGCAAAAAAAAATTATAATAAGTTGATAGTACTGCAAAAAAGAGTCCTACGTGCATTTGAGGGTTATCGTGGACCTTTACAAAACTTTATAACGAAGCCCATTTTCATAAAGTACTCTATGTTAAGAGCAAATCAAGTGTACTACTACAAGTTTATGCAACACATTAAACAAAACAGAACACATTATGCTATGAATGCACCCACTAATCCACGCAACACCTTTCGACAATATCATGCGAGAAGACCAAAAATAAGAACGAATTACGGGAAACAGTTACAGAGCTACCGAGCGCCTTCACTACTTAATAGACTACGCGAATTTCCCGACGAGGTCATGGAAGGTTCGAATGACTCGTTCAAAACATTTCTCATTTCACCCGATATTGAGTTTGTTTGACGATAGTGCGTTATATATTGTCAATTCCTCTGTCTCAACTCTAGGTTTTAGTTGTCTAAGACAAAACGTTCTTTAATTCAATTATGTCGAATTTTTCTAAGTTTTTGTGTAAATATATCACATATTTCTACTTTCTTATGTGTAAACATGTCGTTTTATTATTTTTTGTGACTATTTCAGTTGAATCTGTACAGCACATTTTGTACTGATTTGTGTGCTACGTACCGCCTGCGTGCCGAGCTGTTGCGCGAGCTGATGCCTTACTCAAGCCACATGGCGTTTAGCTTCTGCTTCCTTTCTGTTGTAAACAGGAGGAAACAAACTCAGTTCAATTCAATTCGATTCAATTTTATCGTATAGCCAGCATATTTCCCGGTTTGTTTCCTTTCTCGTAGGTGTTCAACGATGCCACGGCCTCTGGACGCAGCTCATACAACTACAGCCGTGCTTAGGTCCGCCGCTGCTGTAGGAAGACAAGATTACTGCCACCAGTGTGCGCAGCTGTAGACGGAATACACGGCCATCGTGAACGAAATTTCAAGTCGCTTTGGACGATGCCCACACCGAGGAACATCAGTGACAAGGTACTGCCGGACCTAAATATTGGGCACCCTCTTTTGTGGCCACAGTGGTGACGAAACGTAGTTTTAAAAAAATCATGCAGAAACTCCACGCATTGCGAGAATCGGCCTCACGCGAAGCAGTCGGCGAGTAAATTTTCTATGACGAATTGTTTAGCATTAATGCGAATGCTGCGAGTAGTATCAAAACTCTCTGCAAAGAGCATCAGCGAGTGTATGGTCAGTGCGGGCTAATCAGGGACGTCCGCGGCACCGTGACGACTGAATTGCATCTCACGTTACGTCATATAAACACTGCACCAGCGTCATAGCGTCATATAACCACTTCGAGCGTCACATAACCACTGCACCACCGCGGTAGACCACGAGCGCCTGAGCCCCAGTGCGGCTTTTGACCATTAGAGTTCTTTGTCCACCTCCTCGCGGGCGCGTGTTCCAAGGTGGAGGGGACGACGCTTCGCATCGACGCGCCGGTGTATGAAGCCATTCGCATGCTTAGTCGAGCTCCTTACATGGGCTGCAGAAATTAGCGTCCTTTCCTAACCGAACCACAATCATAATCATCATCATCATTCGCAGTGACGCTGAGCGCGCAGCGACCTGCCCGAACCAATCAGGAGCCGAGCTCCTGCAAACCGAACAGCACGAAGCATCGTCGCACCCCTGCAACGGCAAACAGCAAGGGTGTCATTCGCAGCGACTCTCAACTTCAGGTATGAAGGTTTCGCGCAACTTCGGACATTTTTATCTCTGCTAATAATAACGGGTTTGTAATATTATTGCGGTAGAACGCTCTCTATTTGGTGATTAACAACTGCTACCGTATATAACTGAAACTTGCTGAAACATGCGGCCTTCTTGAGGTGCGCGGAGGGTAACAACAAGGCGCCGAATTCACAAGACTTCTCTTTCGTTATGGACAACCTTGGAGCGCTAAAAGACGGGGACAAGAGAAAGACACACAGGTCCCGTGTGCCTTCTCTTGTGCCCGTCTTTTAGCGCTCCAAGCTGTCCGCATGAAGTACGAGCCAACTAGCCGAAAAACGCATCCTCTTAACTCATATTTCTCTTTCGTAAGTGCTTATGGCCATTGAGCCGAACGCCTTCGCTAATAATATGCCCGGCGTCATGATTGACTGAAATATTATCTTACGAACAATTCCATAGTAAGACAGTTTTGTGAATACGAACCCAGATCACTTCTTATTCCATTTAGCAGCAGCGCAGTCAATTAAAGAAATGATTTATTTTTTTTTCATCGGCGAAATGCAAAGTATTTGCGTACTTAAGATTTAGGTGGACATTAAAGAACCCCACATGATTGAAATTTATCAGGCTCGTACTAATTAATGTCCGTGCTACATAATGGCATCGTGGTGTGGCACGTAAAATATCAAGAGTCTGCCAAATGCGAAGCACTTATTCGCGAACATAAGCCACTTTGACCATATCTATCTATCTATCTATCTATCTATCTATCTATCTATCTATCTATCTATCTATCTATCTATCTATCTATCTATCTATCTATCCGCCTACGTCTCGGTGCTCTCCTGGTTGTCTCGTTCACCTGGGCTGCCCCAATATTTGGGAGGAAGGGCACAAACTTATGACAATCGCGAATGACAGATCATTACATTCATAACAAAACTTACTCGTCATATACGCCACGACTAGCTACACTGCAATGCCGTATAGCTCGTACCCGTAGTGCTCGGCCCACACTATGCAGCTATGCGTCACAGGTGTTTTAATTTTCATATAGAGCCTGCGTCAATGAAGGGCCAGCTAAATTGACATATGACTCCGCGGCTGCGTGAAATGCACATATGAAGCGTCACGGCTGCGGGGATCGAACCCGTGACTTCCGAGAGGCATCTGAAGTATTCTTCTGCCCCTTAGCCTCCAGGATCGGCCCGCATTCTTTTCTTTTCGTGGTGGGCTGAAAGAGCTCCGGTCTTAAAGTTGTCCCCGCTTGCGATTAAAAGGTAGGCATGACAAGCAGTCAGACACGCATGCCATTTACGGAGCGTTAGAAGGGTATCGAACACGGGCCCTCGAACTACCAAGCAACCGCGCTATGCTACGGCGGCTCCTCCCACGCGGTATAAAGACTAAATATGTGACAGCAGTTCTAATGATGATGCTTCTGTAACGTGCTTATAATGTGTGATAAGCACTATCATAGCAATACATAATTTCTGGTATACATTCGGTATACTTTTGTGTAACTATTCTCGATCGCGTAGAAATACTTCAACGAACGACGCTTGCCACAGCCCATCAACGCACCATACAGTGCATTTTTCCTCGTCAAAACAGATGTCTGTGCTTTCAATTAGCGTGGTTGAGTGGCAACGTTACGTTGTACCATGAGCTACCGTTCAGTCAGCACGGCGCTGTCGACGTTCCTGGTTAGCCCGCGGCAGGGTACTCACGCGCTTTGCACAAAGACCTGGATCCTACTCGTAACACTTGGCTGAATGCCAAACAATTAGCCATAGGCAATTTCCTCGCTGAGTGCTTCGCATGGCACCGATTCCCGCGATGCGTATATACTACCTGCAGGATTTCATTATGTCGTTATCTCTTACTCAGCAAGACCTGAGCCGCGTACCCTTGCGTTAAACATACTCGTTACCTGAGCTTTAGAAGGTTTCAAATGTTGATAAGAGCGTTGAACTAAAATGTTTTCTGAGTAAGCTTCGGGACGATGCGCGAGTGCTGCTGTCGCAGTTTTGACGGTGGCTGATTGAACGAAACGCATGTAGCGTGACAACTAAGTGCACTCGCTTGTCGAAAGCAAACAGGAGCCCTCAGAGAGGCAGCTGTTTTCGCAGCCCGTATGTTGTTTCGTAGCATTAGGTGCGGTACACTACTATCTATCGTCAAAAGCCTCAGAGTGACCATTCGCTCTCTATGGTCAGGGTGCCAAAGAACCCCAACTCGGAAGAAGGTCACTCTGTGGTCCACGGCTATGGTACAGTGGTTACGGTGCTCCACTACTGACCCGATAGGCGCAGGTCGGGTGCCGGTCGCAGCAGTGCCATTTTCGAGGAGGCGAAAATGCTAGAGGCCCGTGTACTGTGCGATGTCAGCGCAAGTTAAAGAACCCAGCGTGGGCGAAATTTCCGGAGCCTCCCACTACGGGGTCTCTCATATTCATGCCCTGATTTTCGCACATTCGTCATCGTCATCAGCCTATTTTAAATCCCCTGAAGGACGAAGGCCTCTCTCAACGATTTTCAATTTACCCTATCCTGAGCGAGCTGGTTCCACTTTATCCCTCCGAACTCTTTAATTTCATCGCTCCTTCTAACCTCCTGGCTCCCTCTGTTACGTTTTTCTTCTCTTAGTATCCATTCCGTCGCTTACTGTCCATCTGTTATCTGTCCTCCGCATGATATGCCTTGCCCAGGTCCACTTCTTTCTTTTAATTCATATAAGAATATCAGCTACTCCTGTCTGTTCCGTGATCCATTCCGCTCGTTTTTTATCCCTTAGCGTTACATCTAGCATTCCTCTTTCCAATGCAGGCTGCGTGCTTCTTAATTTCATCTCTAGATTATTATAGTTAACCTCCACGTTTCGGCACCACACGTTAGTACTGGGAGAATGCAATGATTAAATAATTTTCCCTTTAGTGACAGTGGCAACTTTCCACTCATGATTTGGGAATGTGTCCGAATGCGCTGCATCCCATTCTTTTTCTAGGGAGGATTTCCTTTTCATGATTAGGCGCCCCTGTTAGGAACCGCCCCACATATACATATTCGTTCAGACATTCCTAGGGCTCGTTGTTAATTTTAAATTCCCGTTCCATAGCTAGACTGTTGAGCATAATTTTAGTCTTTTGCCTACTCATTTTTAGTCCTATTTTAAGACTTTCCCGGTTTAGGTCTTCAATCATGTTTTGCAGTTCGTCAACGTCACTGCTAAAGAGCACAATGTCGTCTGCAAACCTTAAATTGCTGAGATATTCTCTGTCCATTCTAATTCCCTTTTCCCTCCACTCTAGACGCTTGAACACTTCTTCTATGCATACAGTGAATAACATCGGGGAGATTTTATCTCCTTTTCTGACCCTTCCTTTGATCGGAATTTTTGTGCTCTTTTCATGCAGGAGTAGTGCGCTTGTGCAATCTTTGTAGATGTGACTTATAGTTTGCACGTGTACATCAGGTACCCCTTGTCGACGTAAAGCTTCTAGAACTGCTTGTATTTCTATGGAGTCAAATGCTATCTCGTATTCTATAAAGGTCACATAAAGAGATTTGTCATATTCAGCGAACTTCTCTACTATTAAGTTGATGGCATGGCTGTGGTCCACTGTTGAGTAACCTTTCCTAAAACCGGCTTGTTCTCTCGGTTGATTGAAGTCGACTGTTTCTCTTATTCTAGCTGAAATTACTTTCATAAATAGCTTGTATATTACTGGGAGTAAACTAATTGGTCTAATTCGTTAACTTCGTTATGCCAACTTTCTTGTGTATTAGGATTATATTAGCGTTTTTCCAGCTGAGCGGTACACTGGATGTCTTGGTACGTTGCGTGAACAGGGACGCAAGTTTTAGGGGCGAAGCTCCTTAAGGCGTGGGTCGTGCGTCCCCGATGTATGTAGTAGTAGTAGGTAGCCACCGGCGCTTGCCTGCCGGGAGGCACGCACGCGCCGAGGGCGAACGCGTGGCTCCCGGCACGCGCTCGCCCGCGAGAGACAACGTTGGCGCAGGCAGCGTCTCCTAGCAAGTTTTTTGATTGAGAAATACCGACTGCTCGCGTTGGAGAAGCGTTCACCGGCAACCCATATATATATATATATATATATATATATATATATGCACTGCATCTTGACTTGCAATGAAGTGCCGGTGGGAGATTTCACTTGTGCATTGTGCATAGTTGAACCGTGAGGATTCGTAGCATGCGCGAGATGTTATAAAACTAGATGGCGGTACTTGTAGTTGATGATGAAAGATGCGAGATGTTATAATAGTTTGATGACATTTACTCAAGTGTTTCACTTTTAATTGTGGGGCGAATTGCACGGAAGAGTTTCACGGTTTACCGATGATTCCTTCCGGAGCTTCGCCCCACTCATCATCATTCACCCCGTGAATATGCTGTGATTTTTTTGAAGTATAATATCTCCTCCGTCTTTGGCCCCACCACGGTGGTCTAGTGGTTATGGCACTCGGCTGCAGATCCGAAAGTCGCCGGGATCGAATCCCGGCCGCGGCGGCTGCATTTCGGTGGAGGCGAAATGTTGAGGCCCGCGTGCTGTGCCATGTCAGTGCATGTTAAAGAACCCCAGGTAGTCGAAATTTCCGGAGACCTCCACTACGGCGTCTCTCATAATCAGAACTGGTTTTGGGACGTTAAACTCCACAAATCAATCAATCCTCCGCCTTTGATGAAGTCGGCTGTTATGCCGTCTTCACCTGCTGCTTTACCGCGGGACATTCCTTTGATAGCTTTTTTGACTTCGTCAGTGGTTGTACTTGGAATCTCAGTGCCCTCCTCTGGTTTGATTTCCGCGAAGGTTGCATGGTCTGTCTGAGAGCTGTACAGTTCAGAGTAGGAAACTTCTGCTACCTTTACTATTTCTTTGAAGTTGTTGATAACGTTACCTTGTTTATCCATTAGCGCATGCATTTTATTTTCTCCTAACTGCAGTTTCTTTTTGACCGATTTAATGCTGGTGCCTTTCTCTTCTGCTTTCTGTATTTATCTTACGTTAATGCTCCTTACATCTCTGTGCCTGGCATTACTGATCAGCTTTGATAATTCTGCGAATTCTATTTTACCTTTTGACGAAGTCACTTCCGCCTGCTATCGATATTTTTTATTAATTTTTTAGTGGATTGGGACAACTTGCTTATATCTTGCTTTGTTGTTTTACCCTCGACTTCAATCGCTGCTCGGAGGATCACTTCCGTTATGGTTTTGTTTACTACTTCTATATCTTGATTGTTTTCATCTAACGCGTCAAATCTGTTCTTTAGTGCGACTTTAATTTCTTCGTCCTTTGCTTTGATTACGTGTGCGTTTGCCTTTCTTGCAGCAACTAATTCAGTTCCTACCTCCTTTAGGTTAAGTATTGCTCTTACCAATCTGTGATCATTACATTTTATCTTGCCTACTACTTCTGTGTCTTGAATTATGCCTGGTTGCTCGCGCATTTATAAGGTCAATTTCTTTCTTTGTTTCCCCGTTAGGTCTTGCTTACAGGTTAATAATAATTGTATTCGCACATTCAACCCAAGCAGTTGTTAAAGTTGACCTGCGAGAAACGAGGTGGTTTTCCAGCTTTCCAGTTTTGTCAGCGAGCGAGATGGGCATGGAGCAGTAGTGTAACAGAAAATATACGCGCAAATAAATTTGGGCCTATGGCAGATCTCACTGAACAATTCGCACTGCTTGGCTCATACATATGAATATGTCCTTCCTTGGGACGCTCGTGAAACCTTTTGATACTTACTCAAGCAGTTAGTCAGCGCAACTATAGCATATGCGCTTGAGAAGCGTGCGAACTTGAGCTTGTTGGTACATATAGCATATGCTCTATACCTGAACTAACGGCGTCACTGTCACTGCACATACGCGTCTCCACAAGTCTCCTCCTGTAATTTACTGCTCTCCTCCCAACACGACAACCATTCAGGTGCCGCGGGTCTCCCACCACGCTGTTACATTCCGATCAGCAGAAACAGCTTTCTTGCCCCGCCACGGTGGCCTAGTGGCTAAGGTACTCGGCTGCTGATCGAAGGGTCGCGGGATCGAATCCCGGCCGCGGCGGCTGCGCTGTGCGATGTCAGTGCACGTTAAAGAACCCCAGGTGGTCGAAATTTCCGGAGACCTCCACTACGGCGTCTCTCATAATCCGAACTGGTTTTGGGACGTAAAACCCCACAAAACAACAAACAAGAAAAAGGTTTCTTCCCTGCTTTTCTATGTACGTTTTCGGCAAACAAAAGAACAACCACTTACTAGTGGCTACGGCCAGTGCGACGACGGCGACCAGAACTGCAACAGAGAAGAGGAACTTCATTTTTACAGCCGGCTCGTTGAAGCTCTCGTCCTCCCGGTGTTGTCGGTCTCCTGCTTGAGCCCAGCTGGGAAGCACCAACGCTTCGCTGAGACGGACATCGCTTATATAGTGGGCCAGGGCGACAGCCGGCCGTGGAGGACAACAAAAGGCACACGCCACAGCAGTGCCAAGATTCATGATTTCGTTGCTTCGCGCAGTCTTTGTCTGCGTGACGAGCTTTGGCCCGTCATGCAAGTAACACGCAACGCGGCGAAGTAACTTCCAGTGTGGAGCACAATGGAAAGGCAAACATGGTCTGTCTGCGTCGTGGCTGTTTTTGTCGCATTTTCACTCGGGCGGGGAAGGTAACTTTCAACCTCTGTAGAATAGAAGCTCAGACTAAAATGAAGGCTTGAATTGATGAATTGATAGTTGAAAACGATGAGCAACAAGGAATGTTTTGTTTCAATACCAGTGCTGCATTTCAAACATGCATTCGCGCTATGTCATATCAGCAGCGACTGCTACGCATGCATGACGCCCTTATTCAGCGTGTGCAACTGTGGGTTCGACTACTTGGTGGATGTAAGGCACCCACCGCGTGTCTCGGTTCGCTAGGGGTATAGGTTCAATGTTCGCCCACAAATACAGCACGTCTCTAAAGTCACGGTGCAGCTTTAACAGGTCTCGCTTAATGAATGAAACACGATATGAATGGGAAACCAAATAAAAGGGACACACCCCGAGCGTCATACCTGGACAGCGCAGTTCGATGGAGCCTTCATTTGTCGCTCTACTCACGTGAAAGGGATATTCAACTTGCCTCGTCACTTATGTATGGCCACAAGACCGCGGTTTTTCCAACCTACTGCCGATATCCTTCAACTGCTTATCCCATAGATTAATATCGCTATGGGATATGGCGCTTTCTTGTACGCTCGAAGATGTTCACGCTGAACTTCAGTCACTTATCTCAAATTCGGAAAAACCACAGGACACGCTGAACATTCTTTTGTAGCGTCTAAATCTCGACTGGCGTTGGCTGATCCTCCGCTCAGCATTTCGTGGTGCTGCGCCACTAGCTGCGCGCGCACACCCTTGCTCGTGATACTACAAAAACGTAGCAAGTTTTCCTTCCATGCAAATTTTACGTTCAAATCTCTCTTTCTTTTTTCCTTCCTGTGACCCATTAGTAGTGCACCACGACTTTAGGGACAGATGGCATACAGACGGCACATTCGCAGGGTCGTCTATTGTCATCGTTCAGAGATTCCACTGGTTTTTTTCTCGATATTGCTGGTGGAATGGTGCCAGTAATTACTCGAACCGATGGCACCGCCACGTGGATGCCCCCGTTAAGGGGGTATGGTAGGGTAGATCGATGAAAAAAATCTATTTTTTTTACTTCATGGCTAAAGAATAATACATCCTGTGCGGGACAAAACCACGCAGCGGCGAGCGCGCAGCAGTGCTCGCAGCCGTTTAAAGATGGCGCCGAAAGCTGGTACTTAAAGATAACGCTCGCGTCCGTTTCTTTACATGGTGTGTTTGCATAATTTTTTATGCATGTACGCTTTTCTTTTATAATAAAATGGCTCTATTACGTATATATATATATATATAAAAGAATTGACGATGCGCCTCTTAGAGAACGACGGTTTATTAAGTCAGCGTTTCGGTCGGAGCCCGACCTTTTTCAAGACATGTAAACCACAGGCCAGTATGGCCTTATATACACACTTTGCCTTGTAGTAAGGAGAGAAGGACAAGGGTGGGAAAGCGAATGAGCGGGTTGAAAATATACGGAAATAATAAAGATAAAAAATAAAAATAATAATAAAGATTGCTGGCATCTTCACTGCAACAAAAGATGAGCAAGTCACGCGAAGGCAGCTCGCACACACACACACACACACACACACACACACACACACACACACACACACACCACACAGAGAGAGAGAGAGAGAGCGAAAGAAAAGAAGAAAAAAAGAAAAGAAGAAAAAGAGAAAGGGGCGAAAATGGGGGAAACAGCGAGAAGGACGAGTGCCGCCCGCCGCGCCAGTGCTGTCCGAGTCCGTAGACATCTTTAATAGCAATCCATCAATTAGGTATTGTAAACCGTGGCGCCGGCTTATATCTGGCGAAACTAACGACACTTTCCGTAGCGTACCTTATGCGGTTTGGATGTGGCCTCTGTGGTGCCGCTGCACAGCAACGCGCCCCAGGAGGGAAGAACGGGGGAGGTATTCAGGCATGAAAGGCGCAGCGCTCTTGTTCCCCATTGCAGCCACATTTGTAAATACGCACTCGGCGCCACCGCGTGGCGGGGTAAGGTAGGCAAGGAAAAATCTATTTTTTTTACTTCATGGCTAAAGAATAATGTATCCTGTGCGGGACAAAACCACGCAGCGGCGAGCGCGCAGCAGTGCTCGCAGCCGTTTAAAGATGGCGCTTCCTTGGACACGTAGCCCGCGCAAAGCAAATGTTTAGGCGGCAGTGCACTGATTAAGCCGTGAAAAAGAAACACGAGGGTTGAAGGCGAAAATGAATGACACATAAAATAAGATGAGCACATCCTACGCGCACAAGGAGATACTGAAATACCGGTAAACAAAATTCAGCCAGTCACTGCGGTCACCATACAGACAAGCTAACAGAGGTCAACAATAAAAAAAAATTACAGCATATCCACGGAGTGAATGATGATGAGTGGGCGAAGCTCGGGAGGTTCATCGTAGATCGTGCCGAGTTCCGGATTAACGCGCACGCTACGAATCCTCATGGTTCAACTATGCACAAGTGAAATCTCCCACCGGCACTTCATTGCAAGTCAAGATCCAGTGCATATATATATATATATATATATATATATATATATATATATATATATATATATATATATATATATAAGGGTTGCCGGTGAACGCTTCTCCAACGCGAGCAGTCGGTATTTCTCAATCAAGCAACTCGCTAGGAGACGCTGCCTGCGCCAACGTTGTCTCTCGCTGGTGAGGGCGCGTTCTCCTTCTTTGCGAGCTGGTACAGCGTTCCTCTCAGAAAGAGCGTTTCCATAGCCAACGCGCGCCTTTCGCTCTCTCTCTGTCTCTCTCTCTCTCTCTCTCACAAGACAGCAGAGGCACGCGCCGGGAGAGAGAGAGAGAGGCACGCGGGTTACGCCTGACGACTGACGCCTGACGCGTGACAAGGTTAGACTAAGAGGAGCTTCGCCCCTAAAACAATCCAATTGAAAGATTGGGTACTGAAATTTGTTTCCAAAACCTCCATTTCAGCGAGAGACTAGCGGAAAGTATTGAACTTAATGTATTTTTCGCAAATTCGCCCGTCTAGCGGCCGCGCGGGGAAATAAAGGAAGTTGCGTAACACCCACCGGATGCTGACGCGCCGACCAATTCGCGAAGAGCAACTCGCGATACAAGTGGTTCTCGGGAGGAGAGGTGGAGAGGGAAGTGGCTGGAGGAGAGAGGGCGCCGGCTGCATGTGACGTCACGGCCGTCGACAAGCGCACTGGCATGCAGCCGCCGCGCTCTCACAATCCACTAAGAATACGGCCGACTGTTCTAAAATACGTAAAATGAACTCTGTTAATCGGAACACTGACGTCTTCCGGGCAGGTTTTCGATGTTTTCGCCAGCTTTTCCGACTTTTGTTCACTATCCCTTTAAGGCCGCAATATTGCAGCCCTCATCGAGGTCGAATGACAAGGTAGAACGAGAGGAGGCTGAGCTGTCAAATGAGATCTGCCGATCTTGGCAATGTGGAGTAACAATTGAGAAAGTGAAAATCAGCACCTACCCATTTGTAGCGCGAAGGTATACAACATCCACACGCATTTCTCAGAAGTGAAAGCCTCCTAATTGACGAAAAACTCGTCCTGGTCCGGGTTTTGAACCCGGGACCAGCGCCTGTATGGGAAGCTCTGTCTGCCAGTTGAGCTGACCAGGAGACTAGGAATTAACAGCGTGAGGGCGAATTGGTCGACAACTCGAAGTACGTGGGCGTGAAAATGACAAGTAGGTTCTGTGGAATTAACCTGCTATCCGTATATAATTGAGCCACTGAAATCGATACAGATTTTGAATTACTCTGATTATTAATACATTTGCATACATTTCTATTTCGAGTAACGTACACACTGCGCCTACGATGAAAGTTACTTGTGTATACTAACAGACCCATCTCCGTTTGTTTATAAAGCCCCATCCTCTTTGCAACTGTGTATAGTAAGACGGGTTCTAAGTGAAAGTTTCGGGACTATAACGCTTGATATATTTGAGGAAAATAAATCATTTTACCGCATTCCGCATGTCATCGATGAGGCATGACTGCACCTCGAAATCAAGAAGTTTTGTGTTATTAATATTCCAACATAAGGCGTCCCCCATGTTCGCGCATGCCCAGTGATGCCGCACACTGAATATCGCTTGCATTTAGGCTCTCTGCGCCTTTTTTTCTCATTTGTGAAGTGGAATAAGGCTGTACAGGTGCCACTTAAGCGTACAAGAGGCCGATGGTTGCAGCTTCTTTCTTATATAAGTTTAATCTGTTTCCATGCTTAGTATATTTTCAAAGCTGGACGTCTGCATTAGCCGCTACATAAATCAGTCTACACTGTAAATGAAAGCATGCCCAGCAGGGAGGTCCTACAAAAAATCTTCCCG
Organism: Hyalomma asiaticum; assembly: GCA_013339685.2. Taxonomy (NCBI): domain Eukaryota; kingdom Metazoa; phylum Arthropoda; class Arachnida; order Ixodida; family Ixodidae; genus Hyalomma; species Hyalomma asiaticum. Next base: position 77,591,125 of record CM023489.1, read on the forward strand.
ATAAACTAAGTTACCACTATATAAAGGCTATATAAAGATTCACTATATAAAGCTGAAGAGAAAATATTAGATAGAAAATTACAGGCCAATTTCAATTTTGCCTATGCTCTCCCGAATACTAGAAAAGTTTCTTCTAGAATGTATGATATCGTTTTTGCAGAAATTTTCTGTTCTTACTCCAAGGCAGTTTGGTTTTATTGCCGAGCGTAGTTCTATATCATTATTAGAAGAGTTTACCGATGAAATATATTCAGCTCTAGATAATAACTTGTTTTGGCTGTAGTTTATTTTGGACTTGGCGAAAGCGTTGGAAACTGTGAACCATAATATTTTGTTAGAAAAGCAATTTCGTTATGGTTTCAGGGGGCCTTTTTACAATATTCTTCATAATTATCCGCAGGACAGACCACAAATGGTAATGGGAAGCAAAGAAGTTATTAGCACTAGTAGGTATATTAGAACGGGTGTCCCACAGGGATCAGTGTTGGCACCTTTATTATTTAATTTATTTATGAATGACTTTTCCTCGGTAATTAGCAAAGCTAGTGTGTATCAGTATGCAGATGATACGGTGCTTCTTACACGTCACTTACGGTATGAAGGCGCTATTAATTCTCTGCAGAGTGCAATTCATAAGGCCATGCTGTGGTTTAATGAAAATGGTGTAACATTTAATGAAAACAAAACGAAGGTCATCTGCTTTCGAAGTCCTTTAAAAATTCAAATTGTAACCAGTGCAAATGTACTGCAGTAGATTATGTAGACATTCAAGTACCTGGGTATAAATTTTCATAGCGGAATGTCTTGGCAACATCACGTGGTTTTTCTGTGTGCCAAACTTAGAAGTGTTGCGTGTTTGCTTTTCAATATAAAAAGCTTGGTACCCCTACCAGTCAAAAAAATGGTAGTTCACGCATTAGAATACATTATGTTGAGACATGGTATCACGATTTCCGCCTTTTGCACAGATCGATCGGAAACAAGAATTAACAACTTACTTAGAAGCATACTAAAAAGCGTTGCTTACGTTATTAGGCTGCATTCCCATAACATTTTTCGAAAATTAGGATTTTGCATGTTCCGAGACTTGTTTACTAGAATTGTTATTCTGCGACATTGTTGGAACGATGACTTCAAAGTGCCTTATGGTACTAGTCGATCATTGAGAGAAAAAAAGGCGTTTTTATGTACCCTGCTCGTCCACTAGATATGGTGAAGCTAGAAAAAGTGTATATATTTCGAAAATTTTTCATGGATTATCTGAAGAGTTCTGTTCTGTCACTTCAAAAAAAAAAAGAGTTGAAAATGTTAATCTCAGACTTATAAAATTGTTTGTTATGGCTTATTTGTAATTTATAATCACTCTTCGTCTCTTCTCCTTTTGTGTGTTAGTACATGTAAACAACAATTCCTTTCAAATATGTCTGTGCGTTCAAAAATTTTTTTTCTGGATATTATGTAACCACATCGCTGTAACCGATATTGCCGGGCCTAGTCACTCAAGTCTTCGGAGACTTTGACAGGCCCGTTTCTGTGTACTACTTCTGGATGTGAGCAATAAAGTTTATTATTATTATTATTATTATTATTATTATTATTATTATTATTATATTATTATTATTATTATTATTATTATTATTATTATTGATTGCGAATCAGCATGGGTTTCTCACTGGCCGCTCAACTGTCACTAATCTTGCCAGTTTCATGATGCAAGTCTCCACGCCCATATCGCAGAGAGGACAGGTAGACACTATTTACTGTGACCTTAGCAAAGCTTTTGAAGTTGTCAGCCATTCGCTGCTTGTGGATAAACTTGCGCACTTTGATGTTGATTATTCAATTGTGAATCTACTACATAGCTATCTTCTGGATAGATCATGTTATGTTGCCGTAAATGGCCAAACATCCTTTTCCTACAAAGCTACTAGTGGGGTTCCTCAAGGGTCCGTACTGGGCCCACTCCTCTTTTTAATTTATGTTAATGATGTTTCTTCTGTCATTCGGAATTCTTCTTTCCCTTTGTATGCCGATGACATAAAGATATTTAAGGAAATTCATTCAGTCGTCGATTGTCGCTTGCTGCAATCGGATTTGTGTTCTTTCTCTGAATGGTGCAGGAGCAATAACCTCTCCCTAAATATTTCAAAAACCAAGGTAATGAGTTTCACTCGAAAAACATCTAGTGTGCCATTTTTATATTCTGTCAATTCTGTGACGTTGTGTAAGGTTTGTGAGATCAATGATCTAGGTGTTCTTTTCGATAGCACCTTACACTTTTCTGCTCATGCTAAGCGTGTTGCTTTGCGGGGTCTTCGCACCCTAGGCTGTGTTTGCAGAATGTCTAGAGAATTCCGTTCTCCTATGTCCTTCCACAAATTGTACACTGCGATATGTCTTCCTCAACTTGAGTATGCATCTGTGATCTGGAATGGCATTTCTAATTCCAGCAGCAACGCCATTGAGCGAGTCCAGAAAAAGTTCCTGTACATCTATAACCATAGGTTCGCTAGAAATGGCCCTGATTCTTGCATTGGCACTGTTGGATCACTATCACTGCCATCACTACACTGCCGGAGAAAACGCGCTGATCTGTTATTTCTTTTCAAGCTTGTGCATGGTATCATATCCTGCTATGTACTGCTCAAATGTCTTAATTTCCGAATTCCACGTAAGCTGACCAGAGAGAATAGACCTTTTCAAGTAACCGCCTGCCTCTGTGAACATTCGACCGTTGACAGGATACAACGTCTCTACAATGCTTACTTTTTAGAGCTCGATGTTTTTCACAGCTCCCAATCGCTGTTCTGCTCCGAGCTTTGCACTGTACTAGCATAGTGTCGTACACTGTTGATATTTTTTTTTCTTGTTTTGCCTGCGCATAGTTGTATATGGGCAATTTTATAGCGTTTTTTTTATTCCTGTTATATTATTATGAATTTTGGCCTATCTTGTTTTTTATTAGTTTTTTCTGTAGAGTCTCCTTATTGTATTGTTTCTTGTATTTTTTTTTCTCCGTGCGCCAGTACAAAGACCTTACGGTTGTTCCTGGGCACGTTAAATAAACACTTGATTGATTGATTGATTGATTGATGATTATTATTATTATCGAGGAACTAGAGGGAGTTAGTTGGGACGTCATTGGCCTTAGCGAAGTTAGGAGAGTAGGTGAAGCTTAGGTAGTCTAAATCAATGGACATGTCCTCTGCTATAGAGGATTACCCGAAAAGAGAGGATATGGCGTTGGGTTCCTAATTCACAAAGATATATCCAGGGATATGCGCCAACAACGAGCTACGACGACGAACAAGTACAGCAGTTCTACGAGGATATCGAACTAGCAATAAGGAAAGTACGGACACAATACACAGTAGTCATGGGGGATTTCAACGCAAAAGCAGGGACAAAACAAAGTGGAGAGCAGGCGATCGGCAACTACGGCGTCGGCCGTAGGAATAACCGTGGGGAAATGCTAGTACAATTTGCCGAAAGAAACCGACTCCGAATAATGAACACGTTTTTCAAGAAACACAGGAATAGGAAGTGGACGTGGAAAAGCCCTAACGGGGAAACAAAGAATGAAATCGACTTCATAATGTGCGAACAACCAGGTATAATTCAAGGCACAGAAGTAGTGGGGAAGATAAAATGCAATGATCGCAGATTAGTAAGGGCAAAGATTGTACTTAACCTAAAGAAAACACGAACTAAATTATTTACTAGAAAATAATGCAATCTAGAGGTAATCAGAGCGAAGAACGAAGAATTTAAAGTGGCCCTAAGCAACAAGTTCGAGGCCTTAGGCGAAAACAGTGACGATGTAGAAGAAATAAACAAAACCATAACGAAAACAATCCTTGAAACCGCGATAGAAGTCGGCGGTAAAACAACTAAGCAAACAACAAGCAAGTTGTCCCTATCTACCAACGACTTAATAAAAAAAACGCCAACAAATGAAAGTAACTTCGCCAAAAGATCAGATTGAATTCGCAGAACAATCAAAATTGATCAGTAAAGCCAGGCAAAGAGATGTAAGAAACTTTAACACGAGAGAAATAGAGAAAGCTGTAGAGAAAGCCACCAGCATTAAATCGGTCAAAAAGAAACTGCACTTAGGGCAAAACAAAATGCATGCGCTAAAAGATAAACAAGGTAACGTTATCAACAGTTTCAATGAAATAGTAAAAGTAGCAGAAGATTTCTACTCTGAACTGTACAGTTCTCAGACAGACCATACAACCTTAATAGAAATAGAATCTGAGGAGGACACTGAAATTCCATGTATAACCGCTGACGAAGTAAAAAAAGCTCTCAAAGGCATGTCCCGCCGTAAAGCAGCTGGTGAGGATGGTATAACAGCTGACTTGATCAAAGACGGAGGAGATATTGTACTTGAAAAACTTGCATCGCTTTTCACGAAATGTGTCAAGACATGTAGTATACCACGCAGTTGGAAAAATGCGAATATAATCCTTATCCACAAGAAAGGTGACATAAAGGAGTTAAAGAATTACAGACCAATTAGCCTACTCCCAGTAATATACAAGCTATTTACAAAAGTAATTTCTACGAGGATAAGAGAAACACTCGCCTGTAATCAACCAAGAGAACAAGCTGGTTTTAGGAAAGGTTACTCGACAGTGGAGCACAGCCACGCTATCAACCTAGTAATTGAGAAGTACGCGGAATATAACAAACCTCTTTATATGGCGTTTATAGACTACGAGAAAGCATTTGAATCTATAGAAATACAAGCAGTTCTAGAAGCTCTACGTCGACAAGGGGTACCTGGCATATACGTGAAAACCATAAACAACCTATACAAAGATTGCACAGCCACACTACTCCTACATGAGAGAAACAGAGAAATCCCGATCGGGAGAGGTGTGAGACAGGGCGATATGAAATCCCCGATGCTATTTACTGCATGTTTAGAGGAAATCGTTAAACGTCTAGACTTGGAATAAAAGGGAATTCTAATAGACGGAGAATATCTAAGCAATTTAAGATTTGCAGACGACATTGTGCTCTTTAGCAATGATGGAGACGAACTACAAAACATGATTGATGACCTAAACAGGGAAAGTATTAAAATTTGATTAAGAATGAATAGGCAAAAGACCAAAGTTACGCTCAATAGCCTAGCTAAGGAATAGTAATTTAAAATCAACAATGAACCCTTACAATGTGTAAACGAATACGTATACCTGGGACAGTTAATAACAGCAACTCCTAACCATGAAAAAGAAATTCTCCGTAGAATAAGGTTGGGCTGGAGCGCATTCGGAAGGCATTACGAAATCATGACTGGAAACTTACCGCTCTCACTAAAACGAAAAGTATTCAATCACTGCATTCTTCCAGAGAGAGAGAGAGAGAGAGCTCTTTATTGAAATGCAGAGAATTTAGCCGGCGTTGAAATATCGCTGACATGCTACTCTGCGTGGGGAGGGAGTTTGGGGAGAGAAAGACGACTAGAAAGAAGTACAAGATAGAGTGAAAAAGAAAAGAGAAAGAAAAATCGGGCTTTGTGTCTTTGACTGTGATGCCTAATTGCGTCCAAAGATATTCAACGTTTGCACCAACCCGCAGTGATGTGATAGGATGTGTTGCATGATGAGTGAGTGATGGTGACGACGGAGGTTAAAGTCTATCGAGTTGACCTATACTATTTAAGTATGTAAATAAAAAGTCCATCGCACGTCTCTGTTGTGTGGGGCAAGCTAGAGGGCCTAAAACACATTGAGGTGATAAAGGGAGCTGCGTAATTGACTGCATGCAATGTTCATAGAGCGCACGCTCATCATTGTACGCTCGGCACTCAAACAAAATATGCTCTAGTGTTTCAGTAGAGCCACAGTTGCTGCAGTATGGGCTTGTCTCCTGATGGAAGCGGTACCGTAGATCGTTGGAATATGCAATGTTTAGCCGTAGTCGATGATACAATGTTTCCAGATGCCGAGGGATGTTGGAGTGTAATTTTGATTTGAGATCTGGGTCGACTGAGTATAAGAAAGGGTGATGATGTGTCGGTAACTTCCATAGCCGGTTTCTTTCTTCGTAGGCGAATCGTTTAGCCATTTGGGAAGCATCAGATTTGGTGAAATAGATTCGTTTATAGTTTTGATATCGCAGACCGTTACGTGCTGCTTCGTCGGCTTTTTCGTTGGGCAGAATGCCGCAGTGAGCTGGTATCCACTGAAATGTAATGCAGTGTCCTGCAGTAAAAGCCAGGTGATGTAAATAGGCAATGTCGGCAGAAACGGGTTGAAGATTAGTGTTCTTCAGGTGGTTGTACAATGTTTGCAGCGCTCCTTTGGAGTCGGTAAAAATTGCCCATCGGCCGGGCTTTTGGCGCACGATATACTGGATAGCTTCCTTAATGCCATGAAGTTCCGCTGTCATGGAAGATGTTTTCCGCTGCAGCCGATAGGAACGCATTTCTCCTGTTGAAGGCACATAAAGGCCACAGGAAGAAGCTTCTCGAGTCGTTGAAGCATCAGTGTAAATATGCGTGTGATGGGGATATTTCTCGGCTAAGTAGAGGAGAGTAGCCTGCAACAGCGCGACCTGTGGCAGGCGCCTCTATGCTTCGTTTATGCCAGGTACAAACCGGATAATATTTAGCGGTGAAAGTGTCCAGGGAGGAAAGGTGGTAGGCAGTAGGCGCTGTGGCTGGTTGATAAAAGGGAGTTTCAGCATTTGCACAGCTTCACCAAAGCCAGACTTACTGTAGGTTATGTGGGCGCGATACAAAAGATGTTTCTTCCCTTGCAGGGCATGTCGAAGATGTGTCCGCATGGTTTCTTGCGTGGCAAGGACCTCTAATGAGAGACAGCCCGCTTCCGCTACTGTTCCAGAGGCTGATGACCCTTGCGGGAGGCCCAAACAGATTCTCAGGCAGTTGCTTCGCGCAGCTTCCAGGGATTTCTTATTCGCTGGTGACAATTTGTGGAGTAGCGGTAGGCAATAGCGCAATGTGCCTTCAACGTAGGCTTTTTCAAGCAGAACCATTGAGCGGCAGTTGCAACCCCATCTTGTTCCCGCCATGAACTTGAATACTTGAGATGCTGCAGCCATTCTTGCTCTTAGTTTCTTCACCTGAGGTGACCAAGAGAGATTTCGGTCTACCACAATTCCAAGGAATTGTTGGGAGCGCACATATGCCAGTGGCCGTCCGCCGAGAAGGAGCGGATATTTGGTCATTTTCTTTCTCGTAAAAGCCATGGCAGTACTCTTTTCTGGCGAAAGATGAAGACCACGGAGAGCCAAATATTTCGACAGGTTGAGTAATGCCTTTTGAAGCCGTTGTTGGGTGATATAGCGCGAACGTGACGCGCTCCAGATGCATATGTCATCGGCGTAAACGGTGATGTGTACTCCTCGCGGCAGGTTCCTTGTGATATGTATCAAGGTAAGGTTGAATAAGAGCGGGCTAAGCACAGCACCTTGGGGTACACCCTTCTCCACAGTATAAGATAGCGTAGGGCCATGCGGAGTAGCCATAAATATTTTCCGCTCTTTTAAATAGTTGACAATCCACTTGTATAGCCTACCTCCAAAGCCAAGACTGGCCATGGCTGTGAGAATGGCATGGTGAAAAACAGAATCAAAAGCTGCCTTGATGTCAAGGAAGACAGCTGTTGGGATGTGCCCAGCACGAAGGTGCTCTTCAAGAGAAGAGACGAGGACGATGACATTGTCGATGGCGGACCTGTTTCGACGGAATCCGTTCATTTCCTCAGGAAACGCATTGCGGCTTTCGAGAAACCATGCCATTCTTTTATATATCATGCGTTCCATGAGCTTGCCTACACAGCTCAGTAGGGCGATGGGTCGGTAAGATGCATAGCTTGTTGGCTGCTTACCGGGTTTCAAAATTGGCACAATTTTCGCCAGCTTCCATTCCGTTGGAACTTCGCCAGATGTCCACGAAGAATTATAATATTCTAGTAGTCGCATGCGGGAAGTGTAAGGCAGCTTTGCGATGGCTTCATAGCTTATTTCATCATGCCCCGGAGATGTGCGCCTGTTCGTTTCGGCGATAGCAGTGGTCAACTCCTCAATCGTGAAGGGTAGGTCGAACGCTGGTACTGCCCCCTGCGGGATGCGAAGCTGATCTGTCGTGGAGGACGTCGAAGGCTTTGAGGCCGCTGATAACAGCATGCAGTATTGTTCAGCGACTTCTTTTGGGGGCTTTTGCGCGTGAAGGGAAAGGGCGGTGAAAGGATGAAGCTGTTGGAGTGGCGTACGCATGCCTCTAATCATCCGCCAAATCTTCGCTACAGGTTGACGAACATCCAGCGTGGAACAGAAGTCGCGCCATCTCTGCCGATCACGTTTATCCAGGTATCGTCGGATATGACGCTGTGTCCGTCGACAGGCACGAAGGTCTTCTTCCAGTACTAACGTACGGTGCAGAAACGTGGAGGATAACGAAAAAACTAGAGATGAAACTAAGGAGCACGCAACGTGCAATGGAAAGAAAAATGATAGGGGTAACGCTAAGAGATAAAAAAACGAGCGGAATGGATCAGAGAACAGACAGTAGTAGCCGATATTATTATATCAATTAAAAGAAAGAAGTGGACCTGGGCAGGACATGTCATGAGGAGGAAAGATAACAGATGGACAGTAAGAGCGACGGAATGGATACCAAGAGAGGGAAAACGCAACAGAGGCAGGCAGAAGGTTAGATGGAGCGATGAAATTATAAAGTTCGCAGGCATAAAGTGGAACCAACTCGCTCAGGATAGGGTGGATTGGAAATCGTTGGGAGAGGCCTTCGTCCTGCAGTGGACCTAAACAGGCTGCTGATCATTATTATTATTATTATTATTATTATATTATTATTATTATTATTATTATTATTATTATTATTATTATTATTACTGCGAAGACTGTGCTGAGAGAAAGTCAGTACGTTGTCCCAAGATGTTTTATTTACGTTGTGGGAAACGTAGGGAATGTATGGAATGACAGCTTCCCTTTCATTATGCTTCTCACAGAGTGAAATGCAACTCATTCAACTCTGATACTCTAGGAACAGTTTTACAAGCTAGTGTCTGCGTAAGTGCGTTATGAATTGACATTGATCATAGCCGAATTTTCCCTGACGTTCTGACTGTTGAATTAACTGCGAATGGAACTATTAAGCTCATGAATATTCAATTCAAAATATTTTTTTTACGGAACGACCTCTAAGGTTGGGAAGACGTCAGCAGTCGTATAAGAAACTCGCAGTTTGCATGATAAATAACTAAGACCGTGCAATTAATTTCTAATTAACAGCCTTTTGAGGTTCCTGTCAATGGGGAATTTGAAGCAGCAGAGACGGCGATGCTGATCAGTTTTTAGTCTAAAACAAAGAAAAATTCGTTCGCCGAGACCCAGCGACACACGAAAAACTGGCGTTTCCTGCCTCATGGAACTCGCTGCAAAAGGAGCTCCGAAAGCCGCGTGTGAACGCAGCATCCGCTGGTGACGTGTTCCAATGCATGCGAATGCATGCATTCGATGTACACGGGCTTTCAAAAGTCGCGGCCACCTAGTCTGCAGTGATAGCGTATGGAATCGAGCGAATAAGCAAAAGGTAACGGAGGCTTCTGCATATGCAGAGCATCGAGGCATTGTGGCCATATACGAAAATAGCACCATTAAGCACATCGTACGTTTCAAATTGGCGGCCGCAATGTTTACTACACGTCACCAGCAGTGGTTGCATTTGCACGTGGCTTCTGTCGTTCTTTATGCGCTAAGTTTTCTTTTGGAAGGTGGGCGTCAGAAAGTACAGGTTTCGTAATGTTGCAGAAAACCTCAGCTTTTCCTTGCCTTTTGCCTTGTTTTAAAGGTCGACATAGCATTGTAATTAGAGGGGCTAAAGCTCGTCATTTAAATAACCACTAAAAATCTAATTGAAACGTAATTAGTAAATATTACTTAGTTATCCAATTATTAGGTACTTTTTTGAGACTTCATGAAGTTTGCCTAAGCTGACAGTTGCTGTGACAGTTGCAGTGAAGTTCCATAAATGGAATATCATTGAAGTGCTGCCTCTCATACAACGACGGTAACGCCACTTAGGTGCACTAGGTTTCCACTGTTGGTGAAACGTAAAGCCCTATAAAACAATCAATCAATTCTCTCGCTGGTATAAACAAAAAAAAATCACAGCATATCCAGGGGGTGAATGATGATGAGTGGGCGAAGCTCCGGAGGGAATCATCGGTAAACGGTGAACCTTCCGTGTAATTCGCCCAGTCGATCATCATACAAAGACGTCTTACGCAGCCCCTTACAAAGGCCGGAACGCGCACCGCGTTTGCCGACGCCATCACATGACTGCTGAGAGAGTATAAGGCGGAGAGGCCACAGCGTCTTACACCAGCTTCTCTATCTCTTTCACTCCCTTTCCCCCACCCCCACGGACGCTTAGCCGTGCTCCCTACATGGGCTGCAGAAATCAGCGTCCTTCCCTTACCGAATCACAATCAATCAATCAATCAATCAATCAATCAATCAATCAATCAATCTTGCGCGGGCCGTAACGCGCTAGCACAAACGCGTTAGAAACGCCCAGTCTTTCGTTAATGTTGGGTATTTACTGTCATCGTGGTGCATGTGTCCATGTGCGCTTCGTGGCGTAGTGGCTAGCGCCGCACGTTCGGAAGCGAGGGATCCCTGGTTCGATTCCGCGCTCCGGAAACAACGTTAGGAATTTTTAGGGGCGAAGCTCCTTAAAGCGGCACCCGTTCGTCCCTCGTCGTAGTCGTAGTAGTGCGTAACCAGTCTTACGCTTTGACCTCCAAGGTGGTGCCGGTGGGAGATTTCTCCTGTGCGTTGTTGAACAATAAAAAATTCGCAGCGTGCGCGTTAACTAAAAGCCGAATTCTTCTGTCTCTCATTCCCGATTAGCAGCCATTTCGTGCGTCCCCGATGTATGTAGTAGTAGTAGTAGTAGTAGTTAGTAGTAGGTAGCCACCGGCGCGTGCCTGCTGGAGCGCACGCACGCGCCGAGGGCGAGCGCGTGGCACCTGGCGCTCGCCCTCGCCGCGAGCGCCGGGAGCCACGCGCTCCCCGGCAAACTCGACACTGCCCCGGCAAACGCGAGAGCCAACGTTGGCGCAGGCAGCGTCTCCTAGCGAGTTTCTTGATTGAGAAATACCGACTGCTCGCGTTGGAGAAGCGTTCACCGGCAAAACCCATATATATATATATATATATATATATATATATATATATATATATATATATATATATATATATATATATATATATATACTGAATTTTGACTTGCAATGAAGTGCCGGTGGGAGATTTCACTTGTGCATTGTGCATAGTTGAACCGTGAGGATTCGTAGCATGCGCGTTAACTAAATTAATCCGGAACTCGGCGCGATCTACGATGCACATCCCGAGCTTCGCCCACTCATCATCATTCACTCCGTGGATATGCTGTAATTTTTTTTCTCATCCTCCATAGTCCACAAAGCGCAATCCGACACGTACGGCGACGATCCAGGAGAATGAGAGGAGCGCAGCCCGCGCAGCAGCCAATCAGAGAGCAGCTGCACCGCCAACGCCATCTAGCGTACCTTCACCCAACCGCCATATTGTACGCATGTCTATGGGACAGTGCCCTCTCGGAAACGAGACGAGAAATGGAGATGACGACACAGAATGCGTACAGCGCCATGTAGTGTATCTTCACCCAACTGCAGTTTGCATGCATCTCTATGGGACAGCGCCATCTATTGTATGCTAAGGGAGACGCTACTGGCTACGCAGGATCCATCGACAACCGAGAACCGCTCAGGTGATGCCATAAGGAGCTTCGCCCCTAAAACAGGAAGCATATTACGTCTCTCGCAGCTAACCCCTTATCAACCTATGCTTGCGCAGACAAGCACGGAAATGCGCCGTGCCACAGCCGCAGGAGAAATCCTTTAAAGTTCGTTGTGTGCAGATAGTGGAGAAATATTTCTCCCCAGCGCAAGTAAGACATTCGTCTAAATGGTTTTCACACGGATTTTCCCTGTCGTCTGCTGAACGGCGCTCACTCGTGCTCCATAGACGCACCTGACGCAACAGGCCTTTCAAGCTTTCTCAGCTGTCAAAGCGTCATTGTCGGTTCACTTTTCGCTCGGTGAGTGCTATGGTAGGGTTCATTATGAGCTGCCAAATCAAAGAGAGCTGTACAGGAAAATAAAAGAAAACAAAGACTGGTCGAATAGTGAGTTTGCAGAGTTAGCTCATTCAACAGTGATAACAGGGTACTGTAAGAACGCGTCGCAGCTTCATAATGTAGGGCCCGTACATCTGCGCCTCGAAGGGCTTCTACCATGAATGTCATTTGTGCTAGAACTGGTAGAAGACCTTCTACCGAAGGGCTTCTACCAGTTCTAGAACAAATGAAAAATCGGGAAATGAGGAGAAAACGTGCAAAAGTTCTGGCGGGGGCCACACGAACGAAAAGCGGCCATGGCTGATGACTAAGAAGAGATTCGAAGTTCGGAGCACTTTAAGGGCCCGGCTTGTCGGTTTTTGCTGTCTCATATAGTCACGCAACAGCTGAAGACAGGGCGAGAACATACTAATTGCTTACCAAAACTTGTTAAAATGAAGCCCGACTAAGAATGCTCATAATAAACTGGATCAGTATAAGATAATAAAACTACAAATTAAGAGAGATGTAATTGCATAATGAGATCAAGTGAAACGAAAATAATTCGAAGACGCCAAAGAGAAACAAAAGAGGCGGTTGTGTTACTGCGCCGCAGCTACGCAACCCTGCATACAGCGATGAATTCCATGAATCCGATCAATAATGCTTAAAAATGAACTAAACATATCCAGATTAAGAGCGGCTAAGACAAACCAGATTAGTATAGTAAAATGGAAGGTGCATATTAAAGGTAAATGATTGCATTGTGAGATAAAATTAAGCTGAAACAATTGGGAAACGCCGATGACAAACACAACGGAAACGCAAGAGTAACACAGGCGAATCACTGGTTCGCACTTCGTACAGCTTTGACTGCAGTGAAACTGGCTTAGATGTTTATTTAATTACTGCTCCTATCATGAGGTGTAAAACAGAAAATTGTAAAACGCCTCAAATAACCTCTGCATGCACCATTTGTTCTGTGATGAAGTGTACGTTTTTAGGGGGGCAGGTGGGCACATACACAGGGTGTCCCACCTATCACGTACTACGTACGTTTAAAAAAAGACTAGCTGAGCGCTCTGGCGCAATCTCAATTCTGTCTCGGTATAGTCGTGTGCACTTGCTACCACTACTTCTTTCACCCCTAACTATAAATGAATTGCTTTTAATTGATAGTCGATAGAATGATTTGTGAGCGCGATCTGTGAGCAGTTGACAAGGGGCACCGTGGTGCAGTATAACGTCGTGCAACAAGAAGTCGTCTACGTCCGTAGCAGTGATGGTCGGAAGAGCCCGGGTGATAGCATACCGGATTACAATATAATTCCAATCAGCGATTACGGGTTGACGCTTAACGTGATTGCATTTTGCTGGTATACAGAGCCCTCTCGCAAACAAGTGAAGGGAAGTTGCAATTTCAATACAGCCGTAAGGAGCTCATGGTTACTGAACACAGCTGCACACTACAGAATAAACGGACCGGGATTTACGCTCTGATGTTCATTCAGGAGTTAAAAAAAACACCCGCAGCAATATTAGAGCAATTGGCTTCATGTTGAATCGTTCATGGTTTCCGCCAGGTCGTCAACAGCATGAGTAAACAACGGTGGAGGAACGAGAATATTTTATATATTTATTTCTCATTGTAAAGCCCAGCATAACAGCTATTTGTAGTGCTTCAAAAGTAAGCAACTTATAGTGTTCAGACAACTCGTCATTTCAATGATTCTTTTAAACGAAAGGAACCTTTAACTGGTGTACTTCGTTGGAAGGGCTCCTTGAAAGGGCTCAAGACTTCAGAATCGGTGGTGCGGAGAATGTGGTATGCTGTAAAGGAATTCAAATATGATGCTTCAAAGATACCATTGAAAGGGTGGGGCGGCAAGGGCGAGGTGTGCCACCCAAGCCTCAATAAAGGGGGCTCAGGAGCCCCTTTGTGTTGGAGCTGGGGTAACAAGCTTCCTAGCCCTCCCACCTCCGCACTTCCTGAACCCCCATGATTTAGGACACTGAGCACGGGAACAGTTTCTTCTGCCTAGAGATGACAAATCAGGGTAGAGTAATGTAAAGGGTTATTAGAAAGTAAACCACACAATGAACAACGCAATGTGGATAACATGGACGTTCTTTTACTCACTCCTGTGGTTTAGACGTTGCCTCAGTACGCCCTATTAGATGGATTGGTGATTTGAACAGCAAAACCTTTAATGTACACAAAAACTAACACACAACACACTCACGCGACAAATGAAAGGCCCGGAATGAAATGCATCCGCGAACAACAAAAGAAAAACTAAAAATAAAGATGTGCTCTAAACCAAACAGTATCTACTCCTACAAGAGTCGTAAAGAGGTGAAGAGAAGGTGCTTTTCACGAATGCGTGTAGACGACGGAGGAGACGAGGGCAGACGATCTTTCACACAGATACCGATGAGCGATGGCAACGAGCTGGAGCCAGTGAGCGGCTGCGTTGCCAAAGTGGTGCAGAGCGACGTGGTGCAGAGAAAAAGACTTCGTCCCGGCCGGACAGCCGCCCACGAGCTTGTACTTGGAGCTTAACCACTCGCCGTCTGACCACAGACCGGTATTCTGCAGGGTCACCTCTCACTCAGGTAGCTTCAACCAAGGACAGCAGGCCTCTGGTTGTCACCACGGCTTCGGAAGGGGTCTGCATTCTCGGTTCAGCAACCCGGCGGCAGTGGTATAGCACCCCTAGCGTGTGGGTGGTCTTGTCCAGCCTTTCTGGTACGCCACGTCACCAGGGCGCTCCTCCAGTCGTTTACTTCTGTCACGGAAGTGGATGTCTGGAAAAATGCACACACACTTGGCCATGAAAAAAAAACGCAGCTCGCTGTGATTCGAACCCACAAGCACCCGGGACGCGTCTTTAGTAGCTGAGAGTTCCACCGATCACATCAACGACACATCAGACATACTTGGAACAAACTGGCCTTATATCTCCAATACATCGTTTGACAATTCACATCTAACAGAATCCCTCGAAATTAACCTCGCCTCCTTTTCACTGTATTCTTGGTTCGCAGTGGTGGTGCCGCCGCCTAGGAAGGATGGAGAGAAGCAGTATAATTGTCGTGCTAACTCGTGGCGGTATTAGCTCTTCTGTAGCCTCAGAAAGCGTGGCTGGCAACGGCGAGGTGTGCCACCCAAGCCTCAATAAAGGGGCTCAGGAGCCCCTTTGTGTTGGAGCTGGGTAACAAGCTTCCTAGCCCTCCCACCTCCGCACTTCCTGAACCCCATGATTTAGGACACTGAGCACGGGAGCAGTTTCTTCTGCCTAGAGATGACAAATCAGGGTAGAGTAATGTAAAGGGTTATTAGAAAGTAAACCACACAATGAACAACGCAATGTGGATAACATGGACGTTCTTTTACTCGCTCCTGTGGTTTAGACGTTGCCTCAGTACGCCCTATTAGATGGATTGGTGATTTGAACAGCAAAACCTTTAATGTACACAAAACTAACACACAACACACTCACGCGACAAATGAAAGGCCCGGAATGAAATGCATCCGCGAACAACAAAAGAAAAACTAAAAATAAAGATGTGTTCTAAACCAAACAGTACCTACTCCTACAAGAGTCCTAAAGAGGTGAAGAGAAGGTGCTTTTCACGAATGCGTGTAGACGACGGAGGAGACGAGGGCAGACGATCTTTCACAGAGATACCGATGAGCGATGGCAATGAGCTGGAGCCAGTGAGCGGCTGCGTTGCCAAAGTGGTGCAGAGCGACGTGGTGCAGAGAAAAAGACTTCGTCCCGGCCGGACAGCCGCCCACGAGCTTGTACTTGGAGCTTAACCACTCGCCGTCTGACCACAGACCGGTATTCTGCTGGGTCACCTCTCACTCAGGTAGCTTCAACCAAGGACAGCAGGCCTCTGGTTGTCACCACGGCTTCGGAAGGGGTCTGCATTCTCGGTTCAGCAACCCGGCGGCAGTGGTATAGCACCCCTAGCGCGTGGGTGGTCTTGTCCAGCCTTTCTGGTACGCCACGTCACCAGGGCGCTCCTCCAGTCGTTTACTTCTGTCACGGTAGTGGATGTCTGGAAAAATGCACACACACTTGGCCATGAAAAAAAAAACGCAGCTCGCTGTGATTTGAACCCACAAGCACCCGGGACGCGTCTTTAGTAGCTGAGAGTTCCACCGATCACATCAACGACACATCAGACATACTTGGAATAAACTGGCCTTATATCTCCAATACATCGTTTTACAATTCACATCTAACAGAATCCCTCGAAATTAACCTCGCCTCCTTTTCACTGTATTCTTGGTTCGCAGCGGTGGTGCCGCCGCCTAGGAAGGATGGAGAGAAGCAGTATAATTGTCGTGCTAACTCGTGGCGGTATTAGCTCTTCTGTAGCCTCAGCGCCTTTACCGCAGCGGGGGAACGCGGCGTCCTACCGGCGCATTGCGTGGACAATGTACAACGACGTCCGCTATGTAATTTGTCGTGTGTAGCGTGTATGATATAGCCAGTTGTATGGTCATGTGCTCTATGCTCCACGATTCCA
This sequence comes from Hyalomma asiaticum, assembly GCA_013339685.2. Lineage (NCBI taxonomy): Eukaryota > Metazoa > Arthropoda > Arachnida > Ixodida > Ixodidae > Hyalomma > Hyalomma asiaticum. The sequence continues at coordinate 77,607,830 of CM023489.1, forward strand.
AGCAAATGATGCGCCATTCGCTGCAGTGGACTGTGCGTTCACAAAACCATCCGCTGACAGTCCGTTCGGTTTCGCTTGCAAGGTTCCAACGTTTGCGGATGCTCCTGGTTTACGGCGGCTTAGCGCAGGGCTCTGGCGCGTGCAATGCAGCGTCTCCGGAGAGATGTGAGTTGATCGTTAGAGAACTTTCGCTTGTGTAAAACTGTCGTTTATCGATGTGCATGCAGTGTTGAGGTGCCGTTGATGTCTACACATGCTACGGGTTCATATGTCCAGAGCACGTTACCCATCTTCCACTGACAATTCGCTAGACTGCGTTTAGGTAGGCTACAGCTGCGCAAAGGCAGGTTATACGTTCGTGTTATAGCGATTCCTATGACAGAGCGATCAACCACATTCTTCTTCATCGCCTCTGCCGTGGGCTTCAATCATTGGCCTGCCCGTAGCCTTGTGGTATATGTCACCCAGATGGTGGTTTTCGTGCTGCGTGGAACTTCCGAATTCGCTTGACTCCGCGTGCTCTCACATGCTTCTTCGTTTTAAGCTCTTCCGCTCCTCGGTGTGGCGCAGTTTTTGAAACGCGCACTTCATTCACCACAAGCATAATGCTTCCGGATTATGTCAGTAATCCCTTGTATAACGTTATAAAAATACCTATTTTTTTCAGCGTACTCGTGTATTTCATACACGTGACTTGCACAGACGTCACCTTGGCCAGCATCCTTTGTCAATCCAGCGTCGAGGTGGCTGCACAAGCAAAGAGCATTACTGTTTCAGGAGCGTCCACTACTTCGCATGGATACAATAAAGCGAATGGCCCAGTGAAATCCAGAGAAAAGAAGCACAAGAAGCACATATATCTAATCCAGACACCATGCATAGTTCCCATATATGATTACTATACCAAAGTGAAAGGATTCGCTTCTAAAGTCAGTCGACTACTATCGATAATACCAAGACCACTGTATAGCATGGGCGTAACCCCTTATCAGTGTACTTTTAAAGACGACAGCCTTTCTTGGAATACCTCAACGCAGAAATTTTGGCCTGTCTGTCTGTCACCCGATTCAGTACAATGGCGAAAGTTTAACCCCTTCCTCAACGACCACCCATCTTTATCTGGTTTCTGCGTTCATACGCAGAAACCACTGTCAATCAAAAAGCGAATATTAAGCATATCTGAGGCACATCAATGCGTGAGTATTAGGTGGTGTGTTCCTTTACTAGAAGATGCAGATATACGCAATTCTAAAGACCCTAGTGTTTATTACGCTGCGTTGACAATGCGACGCTTCGGTAAAACGACATGGTGCTGCCACCTACCAGTAGCTCTGCGTACTACGCAAGCTTCTTGCGTTTCCCGATATCATGACCAGATGGCGTCCATATCTCACGCAGCGCTGCCTCCATTTCATCAATGCCAGCCACATGTGGCCGATTCAACATAGACGGGGCGCTGTCTGAGGCAAGGCAAAACATGAATGTCCGTTTGATGATATAGAACACACTCTACAAGACATGCCCACACAACGCAGGGAAAAGACCGACGAGCAGATTGTAGCGAAGAAGCGCCGGCGTGCCGATGCCCGTAGTCTCAGGCGTGCCCAGGAAACGTCAGAGCAACGAGCCCAGCGGCTAGCGAAAGATCGTGAATCGAGGCGCGCCTGGAGGCAACAGGAAACAGACGAGGTGAGCGATGCGCGAATGGTCACTGACCGAGAGGCTAAGCGAGCGTACCCGGCGGCTGAACAGACGCCCGAAGCTCGTGCCGAACCCCAGATGAACCGGGACTCATGTAGTACGGCCGGTAGAAGTTTCTGTCGTCTTTCGACGACATTTGCAGCGACGCACGGAGATACACCGCCATTTCTTGTATAAGATGCCTACTTAGGCAGACCGCAATGGTGATCATAAGTGTGCGCGGCACCACCAACGCTGCTCGGCGCGCGTTTCTAGATGTGTCTTGTCAATTGCCTGTTCTAGCCTTGCGCACTTACATTGCGATCTTGTCAGCGTCTTTTTTTCCCGGCAGTAAAACATTTCTCTTCTTCGACGGGCAACAGAACAGTTCCAAGCTGCAAGGCAACCGCGAGAAGGAACGGTGGTCAGTGTTCTTTTCAGCAGGAGACAATTTTCGAGTCAATCCCAAGTGTCACAGCAGCCATGGAATCGGAGGACGTAGACAAACTGTGTCACATCTTCCACACAGTACCGATTGAGAAACTGGAGTCAATCGACTGACCGAAATTTGTCCTGGCTTCTCCCGGTCAGAGGACTAAATCTGTCGGGCGCCGTCGACTTCATACGCTGCAGTCTGAAGGCCGTCCAGGATGAGCGGGAACGTCTACGTCGCATGGCGACGCTGTATGCCTGGCTTGTACGACGAGGCGCGTACAAATCCTGGGCCCTCTACCTCCTCGACGAGTTTTTAGCGGCGTTGGATGCCTCCGAAATCGGTAAGAAGCTTGTGGAAGCATTCAGGTCACGTGAAAGCGTCGCGACTTGCGGTGTTTTCGAAGATGGAAATGCCTTCTCCTTGACGATCCTGATCTCACAATTCCCATCAGGGTACATGCCGGTATACTTTCACGTGTGGCACGGATTGCCCTTCTTGGCCGTTCACGCAATCAATCAATCAATCAATCAATCAATTTTATTTCAACATTCATACAATGTTGAGGACCATGAACAAAAAATTACAGCATATCCACGGAGTGAATGATGGTGAGTGGGCGAAGCTCGGGAGGTTCATCGTAGATCGTGCCGAGTTCTGGATTAATTTAATTAACGCGCACGCTACGAATCGTCATGGTTCAACTATGCACTTGTGAAATCTCCCACCGGCATTTCATTGCAAGTCAAGATCCAGTGTCTATATATATACATATATATGGGCTGCCGGTGAACGCTTCTCCAACGCGAGCAGTCGGTATTTCTCAATCAAGAAACTCGCTAGGAGACGCTGCCTGCGCCAACGTTGCCTCTCGCGGGTGAAGGCGCGTTCTCCTTTGCGAGCTGGTACAGCGTTCCTCTAAGAGCGTTTCCATAGCCAACGCGCGCCTTTCGCTCTCTCTCTGTCTCTCTCTCTCTCACACAAGACAGCAGAGGCACACGCCGGGAGGCAGCGCCGGGAGAGAGAAAGAGAGAGGCACGCGCCGGGAGGCACGCGCCGAGGCAAACGCCGAGGGCGAGCGCGTGCCGGGAGGCACGCGGGTTACGCCTGACGACTGACGCCTGACGCGTGACAAGGTTAGACTAAGAGGAGCTTCGCCCCTAAAAAGCCAGCAAGGCTTGACGTGGTCCATGGCCCCAATTTTTCGAGGCAGAGACAAAACAACAAATGGAAAAAGCAGTTTAACACAAAAATATAGAAATAATAGAATGGCCACAACGCATAACTCTAAAAATACATAACTCTGAAGAAAAACAGAACAAAGAAAAACAGAAGATGAACGGAAACATAGAGCATGTTATACTACATACACAAGTTTTGGGGGATACAAGATATTTGATTCGAGTGCTTATACAAAATTTATTTATAAGCGTAGTACAAAGAGGAAACCGAATTTTTATGGAAGAAAATACACAGCATTATGAGCACTACCACATAGGTGTTTGCACTGACAGACATGTTCATTCTATCATACAATATGAAATCTTATATTATGTTTTCCTTGTTTAAGTGATATGGTAGTCTGTAACGCAGAATCTGATAGGTATTATTTGTTCTGGACATCGGTAACTGTCATATTTCGGTGCTACTTGTATTGGTTGTTTTATGTTTTGGCATTAAATTGGAAATACCTTTTAGGGTGTCGCTGTTTTTTTTAATACTGTTCTTGTAACTTCTTAATATATTTTCATAAACGTTGGGCATTGGTACCAGATTCAGTTTTTCGAATAGAGGACTGGTTGGTTGGTAAGGGACTGGTTGGTAAGGGACATTTAAAATACAACGGACAGCTTTTTTCTGCATTCTATAGAGGGTATTGGTGTTGGTAAGTGTTGTAGTGCCCCAGACGAGATGACAGTAATTTATGTATAATAGAAACAGGGATTTATACAAAAGAAGCTTAATGCTCTCTGGAAAAAAAAAACGCAACTTGCATAGTATACCAGTCACCTGAGAGAGTTTACCCACCACCATTTCCACGTGATTATTCCATGATTAGTGTTGCTCAAATATAACGCCAAGACATTTAAAGGAGGGTACAATTGGCAGAATGGAGTTATTCAGATGTAAACTCGTTCGAATATCAATGTTTCGATTTCTTGGCCTAAAAAGTACGGCCTTTGTTTTATTGACATTGATTTTTAACGAGTTTGCTGTGCTCCAAGATGATAATTTTGATAACACTTTGTTGGCTTTAATTATGACATCCTCAGCATCCTTCGCGGTTACAAGAATTGTAGTGTCGTCTGCATATACAACAAATTTTGCATCATGATCAATACTCACTAAATCATTAATATATATACAAAAAAGCAAGGGCCCCAGAATGCTTCCCTGTGGCACTCCTGCAGTAAGTGGTTTCAAATCGGACGTGTGTCTATTGATAACCACTTTCTGCATGCGATGCTGTAGGTACGATTTTATTAATTTCAGAAAAACACCCCGAAAGCCATAATAGTTCAATTTTTCTATAAGTGTGGTATGATTTATGCAGTCGAATGCCTTTGAGTGGGCCACAAAAATTCCTAGGGTACAATAATTGACGTTCGAAGGATTCTAATATTATTTCTTTTTGTGTTAGAAGGGCAGTTTCTGTAGACTGACCTTTCGTAAAACCAAATTGCATATTTGTCATTAATTTATACTTGCTTATAAAAGATGTAATACGGTTGTGAATTAATTTTTCCAGTGGTTTTGAAAAAATTGGTAAGACTGATATTGGTCTATAGTTAGTTAAAGCGTTTTTATCCCCGCCCTTATGCAACACTATAACTTTAGCAACCTGGAGGCTTTTTGGAAAAGTACCGCAAGATAAAACAAGATTGTAGATGTGTGTCAGGGCTGGAGTAATGGCATCTAATACGTACTTTGCAGGCCCGATTTCAAAGCCGTCAATATCACAACATTTACTATTTCTAATTGATAGAAATGTATCAATTATTTCTTTAGGTGTCGTAGGAGCCAAAAATGCAGAATCACTGTTTCGTGAACTTAAAAAGTTCAAACAATTGGGATCGTGAGAACTCTTTACTAAACTGGTAAAATACTCATTGAAAGCTCCGGCTAATTTTTTTTCTGAAATTACATTTCCATCAATCGTTATCTCCCTAATAGTCTCCTTACAGTCATCTCGGCCAAGAACAGAGTTAATACGCTTCCAAAGAATATCAGATTTTTTCGTGACGTCAACGTTAAATAAATTTTGTAAGTATGTTCTTTTCTCACGACGTAAAAGATTGGTAACTTTGTTCCGTTGAACCTTAAATTGACGCAAGGTTTCTCCAGATCGCGTTGAAATAAAGTTATGAAATAAGCGATTTTTAATGCGTATTTCCTGTAAACATTGATTTGTCACCCAAGGCTTTCTACTCTTGCGCGCAGGTTTAAGAACCTTGTACCTAAAACATTTCTCATACGCAGCTTTAAATTTTTCATTAGAATATTCGTAAGCGGTTATATATATAGACGCAGCGGGCATGACTCCTCTGCAAGCCAGGAATTGGTCCACCCTGGCCTTTGTCTTGGGCGACTTGGAGCAGCGTTCACCTAGCATGTGCGACAAGCTGGAACGTGCGCATTCGATGGCGGAATTTCGGAAGCCAAATCTGAGTGACGGCTTTACCTGGAACTACGCGCTAAAGTGGTGACTGCAGCCAAATCATCCCGGTGGCTACAGGTGCTATCAAATTCAGGCATCAGAGATATTTTATAGGGAGGGATTACATTTTTAGCCGTTTTTCGTCGATCTGTCGACAGATATCTTGTTTCGCTGTAAAGCGGAGTACGAATTCACTTATTCGTGCAGTAAACGACTTTAGATGCTAATATGTGACCTTGTCCCGCCACGTTGGCCTAGTGGTTATGGCATCGGCTGCAGATCCGAAAGTCGCGGGATCGAATCCCGGCCGCGGCGGCTGCATTTCGATGGAGGCGAAATGTTGCGGCCCGTGTATACTGTGCGATGTGAGTGCACGTTAACGAACACCAGGTGGTCGAAATTTCCGGAGACCTCCACTACGACGTCTCTCATAATCAGAGTTGGTTTTGGGGCGTTAAACCCCACATATCAATCATTAAGCTGTGAGCTCCGTTGCGCGTTTTTTGCACTTTATTGCTTATAGATAGAAATGCGTGTGCTTTCGTGAAAAAGAATTTGCACGCACTTTACTCGAATTTCTTAAAGTGTTTTGAGGGTGTGTGCATTTACAAATCGCGCAGCCGCATTTTGGTCCTTACGGTCCACGCCTTCTCAGCGCATTACTCCTCCATGTTTCTCATTTATCCAGCTTGATTTGTAATGGTTCTTGCACTAGCTGCATGTTCATATCTGCGTGCCACGAGTATGCAACGTTCGCCATCACTGCACAACACTAGCACTAGCCTAGCACAAGCAACACTAGCCGGTGATATCCAGTGCTAGTAAACACTACCCACAGGACGGTGATGCATAAAGAAGTTTATTTAGGACACGGCAACGTTGCGCATCAGCCGCCACAAGCCATAACTGCTACACGCTAACGAACTCTATGGAAAATTTTGACGAAAAGCAGTCGGTAGTTAACCAACACTACCCACTATTGGCCAACGCTACCCACGGCAGTGGGAAGACGACAGCCTGCAGGATGAGATGGAAGACGCGACTTGCGCAACACGTTCCGTTTCCTGCTTGTCCTGTGATGCTGTATATTTTACATGCAGTTGACCTAGCGGTGTTTGTATTCTGCAACTACATACGGTACACGTCATTGCACCGATGCCATGCCTGCTAGGCTACTATATATTTCATGAGAGGCACATAACATGACATATCAGCTTGAGAAATGACTGCTATAACCTCTTGTTTTATGTAACATACTTGTTGTTTAGTGCATATGTCATTAATGTAACGACGTGTAATACAGGGTGCTTCAGCTAACTTGCGGCCCCTTTTAAACAATTTCACGCTCGCGTTACGGGCGTACAGCCCGCCCCCCAGAGTATTTTTAAAACGAGCTCAGATAATGAATTAACGTTAATAATTAGCCAACTATTAAAGGGTTGTTTTTTAGAGCAATATGTTCCATGGAGAAGTGGGAAAATGTGTTGTTTAGTGTACAGATAACCTATCTTCACTGTAAGAAGTGCAATGGTTTTAATTTTTCCGGGCTGCAAAGAAGGTGCGCTGCAAAGAAGGTGCGCAAGATTTGAAAAAGGTACCACGTGTCTAGCGCCTCCGCGCTTAGAGTTACTGCATAGGCTCCTTTAGGGAGCCTATAGTGACTGTATTCGCGCTGTTCTATCAGCACTCTCAAGCGAGCTAAGAACAACCCATCGATGATGCGTGCACACCGCAGATATGGACAGGTCGAAAAGATGAAAGGCACTGCTAACAGCCCTTACCATGTTCTCTTGTAGACTATTCAGCACGGTGTGCCTGCGTCCGTCGTCCATGGTTCGTTCTTAGCACGTTTGAGGGCGTTAATCACACAGCGCTCAAGCACTAGTCACGGGGGACTTTTTTTTCAATTCTAGCGAACTTTCTTTGAAGCTCGGAAAAATTAAAGCAATTGCACTAATTAGAACGAAAATCGATTATATGGACACTCAATTATGTTCTGTCCAACTTTCCCACTGAACTTATTGCGTTTGAAGCAGTCGTTTAAAAGTTGAGTAAATAATTGATGTTGATTAATTGCCTGAGGTCATTTTACAAGGTAGTCTAAGGTGGCCTTACATTTTGTCCTCGTGTTTCACGCTGACCGTCAATATGCTTAGTCTAAGGTGGCCACCACCCCAACGCGCACGTGTATTTTTTAAAGGGTGCCCCTAGTTAGTTGAAATACCCTGTGCGCCATTCGTATGTCTATCATGCAGGCGTGTACTTTCTGGTGTATGCAAAGACGAAGAGGAAACTACCGCGACGACTACGCCACGTATGCGCCGTATGTCCACTGGGTCATTCATGTGATGATAGTGCTGACATGCAATCTTATCTCAATCATATCGTGGTACTCAACTCATGTTTGCCCTGTGGGGACACCATTCAATACCCACTGTGCTGCATTCCTTGGTAACCAAGTTACCATGATGAAGTCACGATAGTGACCTGCAATCTATGACATGAATGCAATATCATTCACGTCAGTGTCTGCAAGTCAAGCTATGCCCATTATAGTGTATACGATATATTTACGAAAGCTAGAGAACTGAGCTAAAGATCGATAGTCTTGTAAATATATGGTGCCTACGCGTTGTCTTTTTAAGAAATAAACAGTTGCGAGTTCAGTGCTTGTTTCTCAACTTCATTATGCCTGTGCGTTCTTGCTCACTGAGATTTCAGCGTTATTGGTCAACAACTGCATTAAGTTCATTTATAAGATATTCAAGTACGCGAGGAATGTAGAGCAAAACAAAGAACAGGCGTTAGAGGATACAAAGACCGGGAAAGATATGCGTTAAAGAAGGTTCAGAGGTTAACCAAAGCAGAGTGCACTGTTCAGGAGTATGATAAACGGCAATAGAGTACAAAGGTTTATTTGTCTGTGAGCGATCAGCAATCGCTAGTTCATACAATTATCTGTAGACGCCGAACACGCCTGTTTTACGCCGACGTGTACTTTTGAAGTACACGAAACTATTTTTTTTTACTTGGCTTGCCGCAATAACAAAATGTCTTATTCGTATATTATTCTGTCTTAAATAGCCAACGTGGCAAATGGACAACATACTTAGTTTAAGTCCCAAAGAAGCCCTGTTTACTTTCGCGATGATGTGGGGTCATTAATGGAGGAAATCTCTTTTCCCCGCGCCTTTACTTCTCACAAGATAGCGCGGCCGATACATTATCGGGGCTGCGGAAACACAGCTTGTTATGAACGTGTGCTTGCCCTCTCAAGACGAATTTCTCTTCCGAAGAAAACACCAGTTGTCAGACGCCCGGCACAGACGACTGGACTCGCCACTATTCTGAGACAGAAATCTAAGTGCGTATAGAGCCTTCTTCTCGCATTTCTTGTGCGTTTATTGCACAGAAAATCTGATTGCTCGTCGTGGAACCCCAGTATCTTCCTTATTCAACAATTTTCAGAAGGAAGACCGCCTTCGTCAAACCGGCGGCAAGGAACTGTGGTCCTGGTTTAAATCCCCTCCTGACTCGCTGCTGTGCCCTTCAAGCTATGTCTCCCCTGGAGATAGATAAGCTCTGCAACATGTTCTATGTTCTGCGATTCGAAGAGTTGCACGCCCTGGACAACATCAACTTTGCGTGGCTCCCGCCACTCAGGGGACTAACACTCGGACCGGCCGTCGAACGGATTCGTTGCAGCCTCAGGTGCGTGCAGAGTGTGCAGGAGTGCCTCCACTACGCGGCCATGCTGTACTCGTGGCTTATACCGCGAGGCATATCCAGCCCCTGGTACTTGTACCGCCTCGACACGACTTTGACGCAGCTCGACCCCGCTGCTATTGTTCTGATTCTGACGCAAACCCTCCAGTTATCCAGCAACGCCCCCATAGGGAAAGGTGTCTTGGACGTGAGTTCAAACCTGTACTTGACTGTACTGATACAAGACGAGGCCCGTCATGTACACGAGTACAGACCGGTGTGCTTCTGCATGTGGCGTGGGTTGCCCTTTATTGCCCTACACGCTCCGGGAACGAGCACTCGGGAAGTCAATCACTGGCCCGCCTTGGCTTCTGTGTTAGGCGACATGGACAGGAATCTGCACAGCCTCCACGATGACCTCAAGTCCGCGCATTCAACGGCACTGAACATCAGGTGAAGTGGAATGGTACGACCCTCTATGGAGCAAAGTACAAATTTTGACGACTCACAAGACAGCGCCTCCGGCAATCGTATCGGTATCTACCAACACCACGACCAACAGTTTTTATTTTGTATACGCGTAGCAGACATTTCGCAGGCACGTCTATCGCGATAATCATGCGAAGAGAGTACAGTCATTACAGACTGTATTTCACCGTTGCATCCCCAAAAGCTTTCTGAAAGAAATTGGGATTTCCTTGATATACGCAATAGTTGTGACATTTTCTTTCTTGCTATTAGGCGTATTTGATGCAAACTTTCTCTTACGGAAACGTTCTCTTACGGCTTCTTTGAAGTCTTTGCTGCGTGCGTGATGAACTACTGCTCGGCCGAATACGCCTTCAGACAAAGGCACCCTTGCCTTGCTATAGTGTCTGCTTCTTTCTTCTTTGTGCGTGTAAAGCCACCGTGGTAGCTGAGCGGCTAAGGGTTGGCTTGCGGAGTTCGAGGTCGTGCTATCGAACCCTGACCATGACGCAGCATTTCGATGGAGACGAAATGCGAAAAAAATACACCCGCGTACTTAGGATTAGCTGCACGTTACGGAACTCCATGTGGTCAAGACTTACTCCGGAGCCCTCCACTACGGCAACGATAGAGCGAAGCAGATTGTTGTGCAAGCGCTCGCCTCACGGTAGGCCGGTCATGGAGTCATGACGTTAATGACAGCTGGTTTCGGCACGTAAAACTATATCAGTTATCAGGTACGAAGCACCTTCATGCGCTTGGGCTGTCGGCGTCGTCAAGGTAAAGCGAACTGTGCTAAGAAAATCAATAAAAAGTTGAAAAGGAAAAGTACCACCCGCTAGGATTCCAACTGACAGCTACCCGGGATGCCATGACAGGATCTATAACATTTACCGATCACACAACCAGAACAAATCGCCGTATACCGAACGTCTACCTATCCATCGCAGAGCAAAGGCCTTAAATCTTGACTGATGATATCTGGCGTTTTATGTCCCAAAGCTAGGTGTGATTATCGGAGACGCAGTAGTAAAGGGCTCCGAAAATTTTGGCCAACTGGGGTTCTTTAAGGTGCACTGACATCGCACAGCACACGGGCCTCAACATTTCGCCTCTGTCGAAAGGCAGTCGCCGCGGCCGAGATTCGATCCCGCGACCTTCGGATCAGCAGTCGAGTGCCATGTCCACTAGACCACCGCGGCGGGGCACGTTGTGCGCTCGGGCTGTTGGCATCTGCTGTAGTGGTTGTCACGGTAACACAAACGGTGCTAAGAAATGCAACACATATGTTTGGCAAGGAAAAATACCACCCTCTAGGATTCGCACCCACAACTACGCGGAATGCGACCCTGGGAGCTGGAAGCTGTACCGATCACACCACCGGAACGAACGCACACCGTACGCCTACTGGTCTACCGCGGAGCCAACGGCCCTTATGTCTTCGCTACGCACCACTTTGCAATTTTCGTCGAAGTGATGTCCGGTTGCAGCAAAGGTGGTCAGCAAGAAAATTACTCCTAAATTAACATCGCCTCCGGCACAGCACGTTTAGTTAGCAGTGGTGTACCGCTATCTGGGGACGATAGAGCGAAGCAGATTGTTGTGCTAGTGCTCGCGTCACGGTAGGCCGGTCATGGAGGCCGTGCAGTCAGACACTGTGGGTGCATGTGGAGGGCCATCCTGCAGGCAGTACAGTCAAACAGTGCGTGTTTAGGGTTGTCTTTGTCAGAAGGGACTTTAACGAAGTTCTGTTGATGAGCCGTGGCTGTCGGCATCTAACGTCGTCGTCGTGGCCATGGTAAAGAAAGGTCATTAGCAGCGACTGACGTGTTCCTGTGGGAAACACCGGCGCATCACTGCATGCTTCGCATCTCCCCATGTTTCGCGTTAGTGCATCTGTCATGATTGTTATTAATCTCTGCACGTATTTCATGCTGAAACTGCGCAACGTCGTTGAACACATTAAATAGTGTTGTATTCAACACTCGGGGATAATTATAGCATTTCAATGTGCTTATATTTCTTCATTTATGTTATGAACGCGTACAATTTGTCGTATAAATGATATAGTTCTTAGTGTGTTTATGCCTGTTGGAATACTGCAGATAACCTCGAATTCTACGATCTGTTTCCTAAATTGTTCTTTATAAATCAACAATCTGTGCTTCTTGTTCTTTTTTCCACGAGCTATCGTAAGTACCACTTTCCTCGCACATCCGAGTGCGGCATTTCTGCAGTCCAATGCTTCTCGTGCTTTAACATATACAAGTACTTCTCACTTCTAGCTCAACAGAGTGACTCTGTATGATCTGTGTCGTATCTGCCGTTAGGAGATACTATGGTATTCAAGAATTATCGCTGAGATGCCGGCCTTCAATAAACTGGATGCTTATTAAAGCGGGACAAGCATTCGCCTACCAATTGTTCCAGCTGCATACCTGTGACGGTAAAATGAACTATTGCTTTTGTAAATGCTGCTAACAGGATTCTATTGTTTTTTATGTTTAATGTGTGTTCTTTGAACCTTATATCTGTGACCGAATGGTGATGTTTTTACATGCCTGCCCTATACAGTTGGAACAATCTGAAATAAATAAAATAAAAAAAGGAACTGTCAACAATGTAAAAGCTCGCTCTTGTGATTCGGTTGTGCTTTTTCCCGTGCTAAAAAATGCGATGGACACTCTGTCATTTGCCATTCGATGCCACCTGCAATCTGCTTACACTGTAAGCTCTTATTCATGACTGAAATGACAACACTTTATCACGTAATAGAGACCTATGTTCAGCAGCAAGAAGTTATATTGTCACGTGGTTGTGACACACGCAGCACTTGAGACGAAGCACGCAGGACTCAAAGTGATGTCAGGCGAACTGTTTATTGGGCGAACTTGTGCCCAACAAAAAACAAGGCCAATCACAATTCACAGCAACAGCGGCGTGAACAGTCATCAGTCGACAGAACAGCTTAACGTGTTCTCGCATTATCTCTGGAATTTGCAGAAGTTACTCAAGTTTGCGCGTCAGCATGCAAAGTTTCAGGAATGGTCGACACTGTTCCCGAAGTGACATGCAAGATAAACGCGGCTTGCGTTGGGCATAACAGAAGGTGATAACTGCGCTCGCCGCAAACAACGAAAGCAACCGCGCGATTAACAGGAAGGTGATAACGGCGTTCACGAAACCAACCGCACGTGTCAATATGAATGACGCAGAAGCGCAATTATAAGCAGTCGTAGACTGCTAACAAAAAAGGCTGATCAATCAGTCGACTCCAAAAGCATACTTGTAAATACATTGCGGAATAGCGCAAACCTCGCTATGGTAACGCGCCCCTCCGTACCCCACAGCGGTCGTCAGCATCCCTATTTCGTAATAAATGACCGTGAGTCACCCTATCACTAACTTCCTACAGATGACTCTCCACAATGCTCTCGTTCCCCCAACCCTAACCCTATCTGAGATTATTCGGAGGCGGCCCTGCTTAGCCCCTCAGAACTTTAGGACCATGAAGTCTTGATCCAGGGCTGGTGGCTTCGACCAGTGGAGTCCCGGAAGGGGGCCACCGCCTAGTATCTGTACCTTGTTTCAGTAGTTCCGTGCAGCAGTGTGGAAGTTACAGGCCTTTTCGACCAATCAGGAATGCGGACACATGTTAAGAGAGTCGTGAAAAGAATGTGCATCTGCCAGGTTGTAATTTTCATGCCTTCACTAAGCGTTGGGCATGTCGATTTCGAGCTATTTTGGCGCAATATTCAATATACAATAAATAACGCCGCTTCGAATCGCTATAACATGCGCTTGCGCACCTGAAACGACCATGCGACACTGCAGGCCGACATAGGTACTATGCAGTGACGTCAACTCAGATACCTAAAAGTGTGAAGATATCCTCAGCTGTCGTTTCCTCTATAACAACGGATTTATATGAAAGCTAGGCAGTGAGAAAATACTTCGAGCTCGTGTAGAGGCAAGGTACGGTTTGTTTTCCCATGGACCTCCGATGGTTCGTCAGTCTCGGAGTCTATGGTGGCAACAGATGTCGACAGGTGCAGGGTCAAGGGGAATGCGAGCTGCGCAATCGAAACCGCGTTTTTTATGCCCGTAGGTCAACGCAGATGACGGAATGAAACAATGTGTATTATAGATACGACGGTCAGGATTTCGAATATACGCACCGTACAAAATTTTTGGAAAATGTTTCACGACCCGTTTAAATGTGTCCTTCCGCGCCATGGTAAGCTCTGCAGTGGCTACGGAGGCGGCTGCCTTGGAAGGAGGAGGACGAGATGTGCACTCCCTTACAAAAATGCTATTGTGATAAGAAAGCTCGACGTGGTTGTGGACGATGAGGTCGGAGTGGCAGACACGATGGCGTCTAGGCTTAACTAACTAGGGCAGGAAACCACGTTCAACTCACGCCCCACTAGTGCAGCATTAGCGATCCGGCTTCTCCACTACATCTTTCCCCCTCCCTGGAGACGGAGCCACTCCGGTGGGCTAAGGCGCCGTGAAAACTAGCGGTTCATGGTATTGTTTCAGGCGATCTACGTGGACAGTCTCGCGGCCGCGACGGCGCGTGTCCGAGGTTGGTGTGACTGGCTCGACGACGTAGTTTACGGGAGAAGTTTGCCGCAGGACCCTGTAAGGGCCGTGATACTTCGACGCAAACTTCGGGGTGACACCTGGCGTAGAAGTGGAGGGCACCCACAGCCAAACGAGAGCGCCAGGCGGGAACTGCCGGTTTGGCAGCCCATCGTCGCAGGGAAACTTCTGCAATGCTTGTTGTTGTGGGGTGTGGGAGCGAGCTAGTAGGCTACATTCTTCTGCATATCGAGCGGCTTCGGAAACCGGGGTGGCCTCGGATGAGTCGGGACGGTAAGGCAGGATAGTGTCGATCGGCGATGACGGTTCTCGGCCATAAAGTAAGAAGAAAGGGGAAAAACCGGTAGTCGTTTGGGGCGCCGTATTGTAAGCGTACGTTACATATGGAAGAATGACGTCCCAGTCAATGTGGTTGGAGGCGACATACATCGAAATCATGTCGCCAAGAGTTCTGTTGAAGCGCTCGGTCAGCCCGTTTGTTTGCGGGTGATAGGCGGTGGTGCAGCGGTGAATAATACGGCATTCAGCAAGTAGCTTTTCGACAGCATCGGAGAGAAAGACGCGGCCTCGGTCGCTCAGGAGTTCGCGCGGAGCGCCGTGACGAAGAACGAAGCGGTGGAGAAGAAAAGAAGCAACGTCGCGAGATGTCGCCGATGGAAGGGCAGCAGTTTCCGCGTACCGCGTGAGGTGGTCGATGGCTACAATAACCCATCGATTTCCGGCAGCAGTGTATGGCAGGGGTCTGTATAGATCTATGCCAATCCGGTCAAATGGTCGTGATGGGTACGGGAATGGCTGCATTGGTGCAGAAGGGCGGCAAGGACCAGGCTTGCGGCGCTGGCACTCTGTGCAGGACCGAATGTACTTTTGCACAAAGGTGTACATGCCGCGCCAATAAAATCTGAGGCGCAGTCTGGCGTAAGTTTTGAACAGACCAGCGTGTGCGCACTGAGGATCAGAGTGGAAAGCGGCGCATATAGTTGCGCGGAGCTGTCTCGGTATGACCAGCAGCCATTTGCGCCCATCTGGTTCGTAATTGCGGCGATAAAGGATTCCATCCCTGATGGCGAAATGGGAAGCTTGGCGACGTAGAGCTCGAGATGGCGGGCTGGCTGATGGTTCAGACAGGTAACGGATCAAAGAGTCGGTCCAAGGATCCTTGCGCTGCTCCAACGACATGTCGATGGACGCTGATGGCGAAAATAAGTCATCAGCGGCGGAGACACTGGCAATGTCGGTGTCGACTGGTGAACGGGAAAGAGCGTCGGCATCGGCGTGCTTCTTTCCTGATCGGTAGACAACACGGATGTCGTACTCCTGGAGGCGCAAGGCCCATCGGGTGAGTCGACCAGCTGGATCTTTGAGAGTCGACAACCAACAAAGGGCGTGGTGGTCAGTAACGACATCGAAAGGCCGGCCGTGCAGGTAAGGCCGAAATTTCGTAATTGCCCAAATGATCGCCAGACATTCCTTCTCGGTGACAGAATAATTCGCTTCAGCCTTTGTGAGAGTGCGGCTTGCGTAGGCAACAACATATTCTTCGTATCCGGGCTTTCGCTGCGCGAGGACAACACCGAGACCGACACCACTGGCATCTGTGTGGAGTTCTGTGGCAGCGGTAGGGTCAAAATGGCGCAGTATTGGAGGCGTCGTCAGGAGTTGCCGTAGCGTCGCAAAGGCACGATCGCAAGCCGGCGACCACGCAGAAAGGCTGGCGTCTCCCCGAAGGAGCTCTGTGAGTGGCGACATAATCGAAGCGAAATTTCGAACGAAGCGGCGGAAGTAGGAGCAGAGGCCAATGAAACTGCGCAAGTCTTTTATATTCCTTGGCCTTGGGAATTCTTGCACAGCCCGCAGCTTTGCAACATCCGGAAGGATGCCGTCCTTTGACACGACGTGCCCAAGAATGGTAAGCTTTCGTGCGCCAAAGTAACATTTCTTTAAGTTTAGCTGTAAGCCAGCGGCGGTGAGGCGATGTAAAACTTGCTCCGAGCGATGAAGGTGAGTGGGAAAATCAGGTGCACATACAACTACATCATCCAAGTAGCATAGGCACGTGTTCCATTTTAGGCCTCGCAAAATGGCGTCCATCATGCGCTCGAATGTGGCGGGCGCGTTGCAAAGGCCAAACGGCATCACATTGAATTCGTATAGGCCATCTGGTGTAATAAAGGCAGTTTTAGGCTTGTCCTCTGAGGCCATAGGTACCTGCCAATAACCGGATCGTAAATCAAGAGAGGTGAAGAACTCAGCACCTTGCAAACAGTCCAAGGCATCGTCGATTCGCGGCAATGGGTAAACGTATTTTCTAGTTATCTTGCTTAAGCGGCGGTAATCTACGCAAAAGCGAATCGAGCCATCTTTCTTTTTGACTAGAACGACTGGCGATGCCTATGGACTGTTGGATGGCTGAACTACACCGCGCTTTAGCATGTCACCCACTTGTTCATCAATGACGCGCCGTTCCGTCGATGATACCCGGTAAGGCCGCTGCCGCAGTGGTGGGTGAGCACCTGTGTCGATGCGGTGACAGACAGTCGATGTTCGGCCAAGGGTGCTGCTGTGGCTGTCGAAAGCATGACGGAACTTCTCAAGGAGGCCGAGGAGTTCCTCTTGTTGCGTTGGGCTTAAGCCGTCGTCGATAACAGGGCGGAAAACCTCCTGAGGCAGTGGTGCAGTTGGAGAACTATGGGAGAGGACGTTCATCTCCACCGAACCATCTGGGGCGTCTAACGTAGCGATGGGTTCGTAAGGCTCCACAGTACCGACGGATTCACCACGAAGCAATGTAATCGGGAATGGGAATCGGTTAGAAAAGAGAAGGGTTGTCGCACTATCTTCAAGGGCAAGCAGAGCAGTTGGCAGTGGTACGAGGTGGCGACTGATGAAAGCGGCTGAAGGTGTGAAGAGTACATTGGCGTCGGAAATAGCGGAACAGCCTACAGGTGCCACGACAGACGAGTGCGGAGGTATCTCGACGTCATCTACGATAATCAACTTGCGTCGACAGAGCGGAACATCGTCAGACATGGCATCGCCAAGTGAAAAGAAGGCGACTTCTGCTCGGAAGCAATCAATAATGGCTTGGTGACGGGAAAGGAAATCCCATCCTAAGATGATGGCGTGCGAACAGTGGGGCAATACGACAAACAGGACGGTGTAGAGCTTTCCCTGAATTAAAACTCTTCCGGTACACGCAGCAACCGGCTTGACGTGCTCTGCTGTGGCTGTGCGAAGTAACGGACCAAAGAAGGGTGTTGTCACCTTTCGAACTGAGCGGCACAGTTTTTCAGCAATGACGGATATAGCGGCACCAGTGTCAATAAGCGCGAACACAGAAACACCTTCGAAGACGACATTTATAACGTTTGGCGGCGAGCGAAGAGGGCTTGGGCATTTCGACGATGACGCAGTTCTTGCCTCGGGAACTGCGCCACTTAGTTTTCCGGTTCGGTTGAAGATGGACGCCGACGCATCGGGGAGAGCGAGCGACGGCGGGGAGAGGGAGATCGGCGGCCAGGTGTTGGTCGAAGGCTGGGCTGGTGTAGTTCTGTTTCACGGTCGGAAGCGTAAGACGACGAATGGTCGTAAACAGAGGTGCGTGAGTCGTAATGCGGATGTAGTGGACGACGGCGGCAGAAGCGTGCTACATGTCCGGGTATCCCACACGAGTAGCAAATGGGCTTATTATCTGCGGTGCGCCATGGGTTCACGACTCGATAGACTGGAGGTGGCGGCGCTGTTGGAAAATTCGGGGTAGGCACTGGTGCCGGAGCGCGGACCGTCGGTGGTCGTGGTCGAGATAGTGCTGCGGAGTACGTTAACGGAGCGGTGACTTGAGGGAGCCGCTCTTGCGGAAGAACCTCGGACACTTGCTCCTGTATAACGTGCCGAATGGTCGGGCTGAGGCACGAAGTTGACTGCGACGGGGTGGAAATGATGGAGAGCTGGCGGGCGACTTCTTCTCGCACGAAAGCTTTGATCTGCGAGAGGAGGGTTGGATCTTCAAAACTTGGTACCACGCCGGACAGCGACTCCTGATGTGGAACAGGGCGGCGAGTCACAAGGCGTTGTCGGCGAAGCTCGTCGTAGCTTTGACATAAATGAATGACCTGGGTGACTGTGGAGGGGCTCTTCGAAATCAACATTTGAAAAGCATCGTCATCAATACCCTTCAATATATGCTTGATTCTATCCGCCTCGGTCATTGTTGCATCGACACGTTTACATAGATCGATGACATCTTCCAAGTAGCTGGTAAAATTTTCACCGGGCTGCTGAGATCGGGACTGAAGGCGCTGTTCCGCACGAAGCTTTCTGACCGCAGGGCGTCCGAATACTTCGCTGAACCGTGTTTTGAACGCGCTCCAGGTGGGAACGTCTGTTTCATGGTTTCGGAACCACAAGTGGGCAATCCCGGTCAGATAGAAAGATACGGTGGCCAGTTTCGCGACGTCGTCCCATTTGTTGTGGACACTCACGCGTTCGTATGAGGAGAGCCAGTCATCGACGTCATGATCATCGGTGCCGCTGAAGATTGGAGGGTCACGCTGACGGACCGCTCCAGGGCAGACGTTGGTCTGGGGAAAACCTGGTGTTGAGCTGGAATCAGTTCCGGTAGCCATGGTGGGACGGAGAGTCCGGCTGCGCAGTTCCAGGATGAACAGAAGACCCAGCAATCCTCCACCAATTGTGATAAGAAAGCTCGACGTGGTTGTGGACGATGAGGTCGGAGTGGCAGACACGATGGCGTCTAGGCTTAACTAACTAGGGCAGCAAACCACGTTCAGCTCACGCCCCACTAGTGCAGCATTAGCGATCCGGCTTCTCCACTACACTATATATGGCGATATCAGAAATTGGGCATATCTGGCTATATATGGCACGTATCCGTATGTGGCCGCATTTGCCTAAATCGTTATAGTAGCATATGTGACAATAAAGGACGAGCTCGAGGAATGTCATGTAAGGCTGATACGTATTGGGAAAATACGGCCACATACGGACACGTGCCATATATAGCCAGGTATGCATATCTGGCCGTATACGCATATCTGGCAATATACGGCACGTGTCCTTATGTGGCCCTATTTGCCGAATACGTATCAGAGGTTTACATGACATTCCACGAGTTGCCACATACGTTTGTATCAAAATTTAGGCAAATGCGGCCACATACGGACACGTGCCTTATATAGCCAGATATGCCCAATTCCTGATATCGCCATATATGGCGTTTTTGTAAGGGCCATGTTGGTACGAGTGGGGCTGTGTTGGCGCGTATCCGAACACTGGCACTACATATCGCTTCGTAAGAATTCTGCGCTCGATGACCTCGTAGCCTTGGCTCTGCTGCACCTATCTAGTGAATCAGATTATAGAGCTCTTCTGCACGGCTCTCCTTAGTTTTGTAAGGGTGTTTCACTCCCGCTACCACCCTCAACGACTCGTGCTACGGATGGCCACAAAAATCAAAATATTAATAATGCATTGGAACTGTTTTCATTATTTTAAAGTAACGCTCATACAGCCTACGGTAAAATTGTGCGATGTAGTTGTTTTATTTTTGTAGGACTCGGCTTTTCACTGATCATTTTGAAGTCCCGGGCTTGCTCACCTGTTTCGTTGGCAGCTGTTTTGTGCACTCCAAGAGAAAAGAAAAACGGAGAACAAGTACTTGCACATGACGCAGGCATTTTCTTTTATTGTATCTTTATCATAGGATGCATTGTTTTTAAATGTGTCCTTAAAGATTACATAACTGTTGCGCACTTGAGTTCGGTTACTCCTAGCGTCTGCTGAGCCAATCTGAAATGCATATCGACAATGGTACATTTCCGCACACGATGCAAAGATTTTAGCCACCGCTACACCACTGGAAGATCGCGTGCGCTTTCGTTGGCTGTACAAATGTCGATGCCTTCCGGGAGCAGCGCCCTGGGCACCTCCCCACACGCTGTCAATGCAGATTTACGCATTCAATCATGGTCCAATCTGTTGAGCACTGTGCGCTCGGGTCCTGCCAGCTTTGTTAGGAAAAAGCTGTTAAAGAACAGATCTTGAACATGCTGGCAACAAATAAATAAAAATAGTTTCTAGAACGAGTATTCGCGTTCTTGTTCTTAGAGCACACCTAGCGTTCCCCAATGAATAAAGTGCGCGTTCGTCTACGGGAGTCCTAACGCCGTCTGAGGCACTGCCTGTTTATTTCCAGAATCTCTTAGGGGTCGTTGACTGATTGATTTCTGGGGTTTTACGTCCCAAAACTTGCTGTGGTTTTAGAGACGCCGGAGTGGAGGGCTGCGGAAAACCTCGACCACCAGGGGTTCTTTAACGTGCACTGACGTGCACACAGTACACGGGCCTCAAGATTTCGCCTCCATCGAAATGCAGCCGCCGCGACCGGGATTCGTTCTCGCGACCCTCGGATCAGCAGCCGAGTACCATAGCCACTAGACCACCGTCGCGGGGCCTCAAAGGGGTCCTAAACCATCCGATTTTGAAAATGGCTGGGTGTATACTGAAAGTCTCTGAGAAATTCAGATCCGAAAGAATTCTTCAAGAAATACTTGTTAGGAGCGAAGATATTGCGACCGGAAAACCTCCCTTTCCAGTTCTGTCTCAAATCTGCGGTGTAGAGCCCATAGAGCTTTTGTGGGCGGTGTTGAAAGAGGCGCCCCTCCCACCGCGTTACATTACCAGATTTCGACGTCGTATCACGGTGAGTGATTGAAAGCGCGCGACTGCCGAGGGCTGTTGGCAGCACACATTTGTGGCCGCCTATACTCACTCCGCGCCTTGGCTCAATCGCGTGCCCTCGCGATCACTGCATTTTTCGATCCCCCGAAAGCTCGTTTCCGTTCATCACAAACATTTAAGTTCGGAGACGCGCGCTTACTTTGTCAGTCCGGTGCTTGTCTTCGACGCTGCGCATATGCCAGTTTCAGGATATACTGCGCAACTACCAATGCTAATCAACCTTGCTCTGCATAACCCAGAGGTAGTTAATGGTTGATTAGTGATTGTAGACGGGTGGATCATCCTGTCGGTCTCGGACGCACATACTCGAAAGGAAGACTTTCAGGACTCGAACCCCTTGGTGTCGACGGATTAATGTGGCACAAGATAAGCCACCTGTGAAAAGGCGGATGGATTACTTTATAGTGTGAACACACCATAATATGCACTAGTTCAGCTTTAGCAACGTAGCTGTTCAAGCTGTTGGTGCAACTGGCAAATCCACAGAAAACTGCGCTAGGCTATGTAACGCTCGCATATCCATTCCAAGCTACTGTGAAGCAAATTTAAGCTACTTACGTAAGGCCTACTTAAGGTAACTTCAATTCAGTCGACCCTAATTAAGACTAAGTGAACCCTAGTTCAGCAAGAACTAATTAAGTCAAACTTATCTAAATGACACTTAATTAGGTTATGGCAAACTAAGTCAAGCCTAATAAAGATAAGACTACTATTGTAAGACCAATTATGCTGTGAGTTGAGATGAAATAATTCCAGATTGATTAACGTAATACTAATTAAATCAAGTCTGAATAAGGAAGAACTATATGGAAGCTAGACTCAATTCAGCTAATGCAGTTAAGCCTAGTAGAATTAAGCTGTGACAAATTCAGCCGAGTATAACTAGGTTCTCACGATTTAAGGCAAGTCAGCCTAGTAGAGCTATGACCAATGACCTATATCCAATTCTAATTATTCTACGACTAATGGATGCATGCCTAATTAAGCTGAGACTAATCATTTCAAAACTCGCTATAATTAGGCTATAATTATTACTAGGGTAACTAAGCCTAAACTAATTCGCCAAGTTCAAATAATGCATGACTAATTCAGTCTAGCATATATCAGTTATGAATATAGTCGTCAAGATTAAAGAGATGTCTGATCGGAATTAAGTTAGTTAGGCCGATAGTTCTTAATCGAATATTAAGCCAGGTATAATTAAGCTAGCAAAGATACCAGCCTAAGTCAGCTCAGCCTTATTAACATAAGTTTAATTAAGCCGAACCTTAAAGCTTCAATCCATTTTATTCCGACTAATCCTGCATAGTCAAGCCTAACCTGCTGTAATCCTTCCTAATCAACCCCAATCAACTTTAAGATAATCTACCCTAATCTCCCTTATTCTGCCGTTATACACCCTAATATGCCATAGTATATTTTAATATACTTTCATCTGGTTTGATCCAACCTAATTCGCCTTAAGCAGGTGTAACCTGCCCAAATCCATTCTAATCTTTCGTAGTCTCTTAGTCCGGCTTATGCGGGAGAGATTGTGCGATCGATTCCAGTCATGGTAATGAGTTCGAGTCATACAATGTGGCGCATTGGAGTTCCATAGTGTAGAAACCGATATACAATCACTGATCAATGCTTGATTGAAGTTTGGGAATCATTGATGGTTTCTTACTGGCTGCTGGCATGTATTCGCTGGCCCCTTGGGAAACAACGTTTGTGGCAAATTCTGCACCGCGCCGTTCGCGACGACGCCGAGGTAATTTACGGACACGTTCAGATGGCATCTATCAGACTTGTACATCAGCAAATATATTTTTCCCTATTTACAGCAACTAGTTTACCTAGGCACTCACAACGAAAACAAAAACGAGCGTACGGCGCGCGCGCGCGCTGATTTAGAAAAAATGCCGCCCGTATCTTCCCACGCGTGGGTAACTCGAGTAAATGCGTCGCAGAGTGGTGGGGGTATCGCGTGAATGTTGCGTAATTGGGTATGGTTTTGGAATGGCTAATTGTTATTTTGTCTTTATTATTCTTATTTATTGAATGAAGGAGAAGCGAAGGCAAGGAGTGCAAAGTTAAAGTGTGTCTTTATTGCTTGGTGCCGTCGTTGTATTGGACGGCACCAAGGTGGGCGCTTGCATCCACGAGCAGCGTCCGGAGCCGCGTCTCGTTGACGACGTTTGCACGCCGCTTCTCGCTCACGTACCTGGGGTCTTAAAGCTCGCTGCTCACGTTTCGCCGCTGCTTCTCGTGCACGAAGTTCGTAATACGCCACTCGGCGTTGCCGTTTCGCAGGAGCGTCGCGCTGCTCGAGTGATGGACTGAATTCCAAACGCGCGCTCCGCCGCTTATATACACACCGCCCGCGTTCGAGGGAGAGGAGTACGGGGGAGAGGTCCGCACCCCCCACTGCACATGCTCGGCTTGCTGAACGCCCGCCTGGAGCGACAGTTTTGCGGGTGTCTTCCTGGGCCGTCACGAGACGAGCCGAGCATGCGCAATGGGGGTGCTGACGGCGCCGCCGGCGCCGAAGCGCGACATCGTGCGACTAAGACATGCTCCGCATTTAAAACGGCCGCTGCGGAAGTGCCGCACACGAGTGCGGCGGGTGCAAGCCGAATAGGTCCATGCGTCTGCGACAGGCCGATAGCAGCGATGTATGCTCTATGACGAGACAGAACATATACAAGAGCGTTATAGGAGAGCCTCTTTTAAAGGCGATAGTCTTTCTTGGGATACTTCAACGCAGAAATTTTTGTCTGTCTGTCTGTCTGTCTGTGTGTGTGTTGGTTTGTGTGTCTGTCCTGCTGCGAAAGCTGAACCCCTTCCGCAACGACCACGCAGCTTGAACTGGTGGCTACCTTCATACTTCTGAACACAGTCGGCCAAAAAGCAAATATTACGCATATCTGAGGCGCAACATCAATACGTATGTATTGGACGGTGTGTTCCTTTAGTAGAAAATACATAGATACGTAATTCTAAAGACCCTAGTGCTTGTTAGGATGCGCAAAAGCGGACGTTTCCTGTACTAGGCAAGCTTCTTGCGTTTCCCGTAACCATGGCCAGATGGCGTCCTTATCTCGCGCTCGTGCCGAACGGAAGGCAGGGAACAGCCGCCCGCCACTTCGGCCGGTCCCTTTCTCTCCTCGCGTCTCTTCGTTTTCCCTCTCGCTTGCGCAACTCCTCGGGGGGAATAGAAACACGCGAAACGGGACTCATGTAGCACGGCCGGTAGAAGGCTATCGTCTTTCGACGGCATTTGCAGCGAAGCACGGAGATACGCGGCCAATTTTTTGAGTTGAGGGCACCTCAGGAAGTGGAAACCTTGTGCCCCGCTTGTGAACATTGCGCTTCGCGGATGACTACAACATTGGACTGAGGTGTTCAGTACATTAAGAAATTGCGCCGATGAGGAGCTTCAATTTTTGGCAAGTCTTTTCCGAGTTTTTACACGTGTTAAAAGACTGCTAGAAGTGATCGATATGTAGATAGCTAGTATGTCTTCGCATATTTTACTTACCATATTTGGTTCATTACGCATTCGCAGCGGGACTTTTTCTATAACAAGTCCACAATAAGCATTACTTCTAAGAGCAGGTCTGCTAACTTGATTTATTCACTTTTTTTGTGCGCGCTTCGCTACTTTCCTGGACTCTTCACAGTTTTACTGCATACACTTACATGTTCAGCAACAGCAACAGTCAGAAAATAAACGATAATGCTATTAACCATGTTACGAAACTTAGAAGGCCTAATTGGTTAATGCCGCTGACTCTTGAATAGGTCTGTTTTGGACGATAAGTCGGTGCATAACCCGCTGAGCACATAACCCCACAAGCAAGTCTCCCATGCGATGCCAAATGTCACCTTGACCGCCGTATCTTGACTCACTGTCACTCTGCACTTTTTTTCTTGAATGCGTAACGCAAATCTGAGAAGCGTTCTTAGGCCACGGAGGATTGCAGGACTTCGGCTTGCGCGGCGCTCAGCTCATCATAATGACCATGTAGGCATTTATCTGGATCGACGTGAACTGTGGCCAGAGCTTCCCTAAGGGTCTTGTTGCGCGCCGTAGCTCCAGATGCGTGGACGGCCAGAAATGCACGCCCGTACCACATGTAGAAGCAGACTAGATTATGTTCCACCGTCGCGCTTTCGTCATCCGACAAGAGAACGGAACAGCACACGAAAGGCAAGGAGCCGGTGAACCCGGTCGTGTCCTGGAAGTCACCGCAGTTCATTTTCTTGGACAGTTGCCGAATGAAAGCGAACTGGTCTATCTGCTTGGCAGGAAGGTTTACGCGGTATAGTGTCCAAGCGCGAATGACGCCCGTGGGTACGAGCCCGGAGTACAACAGAGCAACTCTGTGCAGACGCTCCTTCAGACACTGTGCGACTAACAGCGAGGATCGAATGACGATGATGGCGTTCTCTTGGCTTGAAGGACACTTTTGCGGTATCCACGCAGTGCACGTGTCGAAAATGTCCTCTAATTCGCCCAACGAAACTTGCTCCAAGAGTTTCAAAACGGTCTCGACATCCTTGTCCGTCATGGTGGAAGATCGAACAGCCTTCAAGGACTGCTTTCCGTTATGGATGTGCCGGTGGTTTGCGTAGAATCAAAAAGCCAGTGCTTCGCAAACTTGCTCGCCTTACGACGGGCTAACCTCGCCTGGAAAGACGAGGCAAAGCAAAGACATTTCCGTGGTTGCACATGTGTCCGCTGCTTTCACGTCAAAATAGTGCCAATTTCCACTTGCCTCACTTGTTGCGCTACATATGACCGCAGGGCTACACAGCCACAGCCTTCCTGGTGCCCTTCCGTGATCGGCGCTCCACTAGAAGACTTGTTTCATTGAGACAGCTAGATACCGTTGAAGTGTCCGCCTGCGCGTACGCTGTCTTGAGCTGGAGGCTTTGTCAGGCGGACAGCAGTAAAGCAATTGAACGAGGCCGAATGTTACGTCGGAAGTAAACGGTTATTTGGTGCTGTCAGGCATACCACGCATGTGTGAACACCGCTCGAAACGTCACGCTTAGAACCGCTCCTTTACATCGACACGTGTCTGAGATATAGCTCTGTCTCATGGTTTAGAAAATGCCGCGCTGGTAAATGGAAAGTGAGCGCGGGAGCATTTCCAAGATGTTCTTGATACGCACTCACTTTCGAAGAAAGCTTCAGTGTGATGTCAAAGAAGGCGTACCTGCTGACGTGCCAGGCACTGGTCAAATAGGCCCTTTCCGTTCATCACAGGCATCCTAATTGATCATTTTTGTAGATTGCTTCCGAATTTTTGTAGATGGCTTCTGGAGTTCTACGTCCCCAAACAACGATATGATTATGAAAGACGCCGTGTAGTAGAGGGCACCGGAAATTTCGACCACCTCTATATGTGCGCTCTTCAACGTGAAGTGGCGTCGCGCAGTGTACGTGCTGCGGTTTCAGAAGATCAGTCTTAAAAAGCCGCAAGATATTAACGCGAAAGCGTTTCTTGGCTAGGTTGGCGAGAGCGCGCGCCCAGCTGCCGTCCGCAAAAAGCGTCCGCAAAAGCCGTGCCCGGAAGGCACGTAACCTGTCCCACCGGAAGTGACGCTGGCGCCAACACTCGCGGCAGCGGCAGTGGGCTCGCGCTCCGCTCTGCTGCAACTAGCTGCAACTATAGTGTACTAGAATATGTCCTAGTGGCGCGAGCAAGGAGGAGCGACAATGGGCCGGCTGAAGCAAAGTCTGAGCTGTCGCCGGTGGCGCTGCTGCGCCTTTTTCTAGTTGTCAGTGCCAGCGGTCGGGCGGTCAGGCCGGTTCTGACACGCTTCGCGGCTGTTTGCTTCGTGTGCTTCCCCAGCAGACCAACATTCAAACTGGCAGTTCTTGCAAAAGAAACAGTGGGTGACTTTCAAAAACGTGAAAACGTGTTGACGTACGATTAAAAAAAAAAACGCGGACTCGCATTGCTTCGCTCTCAGTCATGCGGCTGCAATTCTCACCCAACACCCCAGCAACTTGTTGTTACTATGAACTGCCTTTCTTTCAGCAAACTGGCCCATTCTGTTTCGAAAGTAAATTGTGGACCAACTCTCCTGAGTGCCTTGTTGGGCGCAGGTATCAGCCAGCAAGCCTCTCCACGTGGAAGGCAGGAGCTAATTAAGAAGTTCTCGGATGATGGGAACATTGACGCAGCTGCAGCAGAACCAGTTCTTATGAAAACATTACCAGACCATTCTTCTTGTACTGTAGCATATAGTGACAGTCGCCTCAATTTTTATATCGCTAGTTATGTGGCGAGGAAATGTATTTTGAACGCAGGTTGTGAGACCTGTTTGAATTTACTGCTAAGAATTACGAAACAAGCAGCAGGAAATTTGAGGCTCGCAGAGCTTACACTGATAAATGACAATGGGGGCTTGCTGTATCCTGCTTCCCCCCTGTACCAGTTTATGCTCAACTTGGAGAATGATTTTATAACTTGTTTTAGTGTTCTTGATCGAGTTTCATGAAGACAGTATATTATAGATGTCCTGGATGTTGTGAAAGCAAGGCAGCAGCATCAACTTGGCTGCCCTAGCTGAACACTGCGAATCCATGAGTGCAGAATTAACAGCGTTCTATATCACAACCAGGCTACATTTTTTTTTTTCACAAAGAGCGTGAATAAGAGCCAGACATCAAAGTGTATTAAGCTAAGTCGGTGCACTTAAATGTCGATGCTACCAGATTTTGTGTGTTTTAACCGTGGCAGCTGCTTGTACTATGACTATGTTCATTCTATAAAAAAAGGGTGTTTTAATGCTTGTGCCATTTTCACTGTTAATAAATAAAAGGAAACATCAACATGGATCATTTATCCGAGGATCACATCATACGGCGTGAGTTGGAGATGCTGCGGGCTGAATGTCGGCAAAGAATGAGCGTGTATGCGCACAATTGCTTTTCTGAAAAAAAAAATTCAGCGCTCTAATTTTGACAACACTGCGATCTTGTTTTTAGGCACACCATGAAATACGGTAGGCAACACCGAAATAACATCGTTCATCTGCGCTTTATGCAGGACAAAAAGGCACATTTTTCATTTCACCACACTAATTGCGGCCGTTAAGGCTTTGATGTAGTCGCGCACCTTCTCCACAGCAACAAACGTTGAAGTGGCCACGCAGTTGTATCACTCATCATGAGCACACGGTTTTAACTGTGATAAGTACGCTGCCAGAGATGCAAAACTGGCCCAGATATTCCGAGTTGTGAGCAGTATATGAGCGACAAAAACTCTGCGAAACGGGCCATTACCGCGCACTTATGTTTGTTGTTTTTTGGGTTTTACGTCCCAAAACCAGTTCTGATTATGAGAGACGCCGTAGTGGAGGGCTCCGGAAATTTCGACCACCTGGGGTTCTTTAGCGTGCACTGACATCGCACAGCACACGGGCCTCAACATTTCGCCTCCATCGAAATGCAGCCGCCGCGGCCGGGATTCGATCCCGCGACCCTCGGATCAGCAGCCGAGTACCTTAGCCACTAGACCACTACCGCACACTTAAAAAAAGGGTAGCGCTACTTAACTTTGAGGTAGTAAATGCTTGTCACAACATTGACTACTTAAGGACGCTCACGTTGTTCCGGTAAGCAGAAGTGGATTCGGATAAGTAATCAACGTTCTGGATCGATATTCTTGCATTTTCCTGTTTCCGTATATGTATGCAACCACGCTGCATGGGACTCTTATGCAAACATAATCAAATCAATTATAGTTTGTCTAAATTCCACGTACGCCTATCACAATTACAGCATAATATATTACTGCCAGTGGAGGTAGTACATTTACTAACCTGTTACGTATGCATGTAGTGACAGTTACTACCCCTGACATTTACTAACTCTAGCACAACATCTAAGCTACTAAGGGAGAAAAAAATGTAGTAATGGTGCCAAAATGGCAGTAACTGGTCCCGTTACTAGCTTTTCTACTACTTTTTTTTAATAGTGCAGGCGATATCGCGGACTCCAGGCGCCGTCAAAGCACCGGTCTGCGCACTAGCAGACGACGCTGTCGGTACTGGCGCATTTATGTGATGTTCAAGAACTTTCCTTTCACCATGCTATGCTAAATTCAATTCTCTGATGGAATAATATAGAATTATGTGCATAAGTAACGCTAAGAAGAACGGAAAGTCTCAAACACAGCGAATAAGACAGCGGCCGGTCTGCTAGAAAAAGGCGCAGTGGCGCCATCTGGAGGCGTCAACAGAAACGGGCACGCGCGCTCTTTCCCGGACGCGTCACTAGGACATATTCTAGTACACTATAGCTGCAACTACCTGCAGCGGCGTGCGACCGCGTCGTCACATTTCTTCGCTGGGTTGGCGAAAGCGCGCTCCCAGCATCGTGGCCTCGCCGTAGCAGCACTAGGCGCACGAACGCGCCACCTAGCCCATCGTTCCTCGCCGCCATGCGTGCCGAGTTCAATATCGAATTTAAGACGCCCACTGAGGCCATCACGACGTCGAGATGTACGTCCATCGATCTCGCACTCACCACTGACCCATACATCGTGCGAGATGTTATGTATATATCCACTCGGATCACAAGGCCATGGTAGTGCCTTGTACACTGGCCCAAGTACGCCGCCACCGGAACGATTAGAGGGTGACGACACCGGTTACTGTCTAGTGACACCACCCACGACGCCGTGGCGGTGATACTACTTCGACATGCCCGAGACTTGGCACGGGCATATCTGCGTACACTGCGAGGATGACAAAATACAAGAGGACACTTGAAGTGCCGACAACACTTAGATGGCATCAGATCATCTAAATAAACACAATCCGCCCTCCCACACTGCCTCATTCTTTATAGCACCACTCGGCAACACCAGTTTGCAGCACCCCTACGCAACAACAATCTAGCCAGAAGAAACGCTTTCGCGTTCTCATCTTGTCGGGGGATTGTCCAGCTTTTTGAACCCTCGGTATACTTACTGGCGCTTCGTTTTGCGGAACTATCGGCGAGTCTCCTTTCTTGTGATGTTTCTTGCACTGTTCATCTTTATTAGTCGATAAGAGAGCAGTGTGTTCGCGGTAAGCTTGCCTCGGTGACACGAAAACTAAAATTTCTTACGGCGCTAGCCATAAGTCTATCCGCCAAATCCGTGGATATGCAGGATAGCGCTACGGCTACCTAGTGACCAGCGAGAAATTTGGGCACCTTGCACAATATAGTGGTACAAAGGTTAGATTGATTGATTTGTGGGGTTTAACGTCCCAAACGAGCTCTGATTATGAGAGACGCCGTAGCGGAGGTCTCCGGAAATTTTGACCACCTGGGGTTCTTTAATGTGCACTCGGTACACAGGTTAGAGTAACAGCGGAGCTTGCGGCCGGTCCAGCTTCTTCCGGCTTCCTGAAGCTCAACTAAGTCACGTGGTTTGTGGCGTGACCGGTTGTTGCATACTTTTGGCGAGTACTAGAACGTGACTAGCTCTGACACCTGTTACGTCATTTGGGTGCCGCGTCAAGGTTAAACTGGCTTGGCGGGAATAGTCCGGTTGTGAGTTCTCAGTTTTGCGGGAACATATTACGTGAATAGCTGTGACGTCATATTAGGTGATTTGGATCACGTGACGGCATGATCTAATTTTATGTGGCCACGCTACCTGTCATTAAGCTGCGCTAAGCAAGTGGGACTATCGAAGGTAGTGGCAAGGTGATGTGGCTAGCTGTAAACTTGTATTACGTGATATAAATCTCGTAATTAGCTGTGACGTCATCTTGTACGGTCACACTAACTGTAACTAAGTTGTGCTAAGCAAGCGCGGCTATTCCATCTGGTTGCTAGGCGACGCCAGCTGGATCGGAACTCTCTGATTGCATTGCCTACAGGATCAGCCGACAAATTTCTGCTATCGAGAAACGGTATATCAAAAAGCTTAACAGCTACACTGTAAAAAGAATCGCCTTTTACTTTCCAAAAGCCCCCCCCTAGTGAAAAAGTCCCTTTCCGTATTCCAATAATTCCATATTTTCCATACGAACTCCATAAGTTGTCCATATACTTGCCGTATATTTTCCATATTTTTCCATATGAGTCTTACGGAAACATATGGAATTTTTGGAACGACCATACGGAACGTTTCAGTAGGGCCTTTATAGAAGCCCGCGCATTTTCTTACGTCAAATTTTCACCTCCCTTGCAAGAAAAGCATCTCATCTGACATGGTATCACGGCGGGATCGAGGACACTTAGAGTTATCTTGCGAAATCCATCGTGACTTCATTATAGTTGAGAATCTATATTTCTTTCAGTGGACCTTGTAAAACACAAGGTCCTGTTTCACACATTGCTTCTCATTCGATGTCGTACCTCAAGAGAGAGAGAGATAATGGGCGGAAGGCAGGGAGGTTAAATGTCGTACCTCAAACAGTGAATTGTGGATATGTATTAGGTTTCTTTCTGTTCTTTTCTTCTTTTCTGAAACGTTAAGATGGTGTCTTTTTGTCTTGATGGTGTGTCTATATAGTTTTTTAAATCAGTGCTTAAGTGCTACACTAAGCAAAGCAGCTAAAAAAAATACAGCATATCCACGGAGTGAATGATGATGAGTGGGCGAAGCTCGGGAGGTTCATCGTAGATCGTGCCGAGTTCCGGATTAATTTAGTTAACGCGCACGCTACGAATTCTCATGGTTCAACTATGCACAAGTGAAATCTCCCACCGGCACTTCATTGCAAGTCAAGATCCAGTGCCTATATATATATATATATATATATATATATATATATATATATATATATATATATATATATATATATATATATAGCAGTCATGGTGGTGAATAGGCCGGAGGCGTGAAGGCAGAGATGAGTAGTAGACCCTCGGAATTGGCAACAAAAATGCGGAAAGCGTTTATTCAACGTTTCAGCCGGAGACCGGCCTTCATCAGGAATCAGGAACTATTCCTGAATCAGGAATCAGGAACCATTCCTGATGAAGGCCGGTCTCCGGCTGAAACGTTGAATAAACGCTTTCCGCATTTTTGTTGCCAATTCCGAGGGTCTACTACTCATATATATATATATATATATATATATATATATATATATATATATATATATATATATATATATATATATATATGGTTGGGTATTGTTGCGCATTCAACGGACGAACACAGGAAAGAACAGGCAGAATAAACGGAAGGAGCGCAAACTATCAACTGGTTTTATTGATTCGGTCATTGCATATATACGCATGTCCCAAACAACACGAGAGAGGGAAGAGAGGAGAGGAGAAGAGAGGAGGAATCACAATATATACAACCTCACGTCAAAAAGCTGCGCAGAAATTCGCTTTCTGCTCTGTATAAGGCTACAGATGTGTCACTGACGCAGTTATCGCCAGCATCCTTAATATGAAAAACCTTTCATATTCTCCGGAAATTTAGACCACCTGGGGTTCTTTAACGTGCACTGACAACGCACAGTACACGGGCCTCTGGCATTTTCGCCTCCATCGAAAATGCGACCGCCGCGGCCGGGATCGAACCCGCGTATTTTGGGTGGCAGCCGAGTACCGAAAACACCACACCACCGCGGCAGACAACGCTTCTGCAACGCGAGCAGTCGGTATTTCTCAATGAAGAAACTCGCTAGGAGACGCTGCCTGCGCCAACGTTGTCTCTCGCGGGTGAGGGCGCGTTCTCCTTCTTTGCGAGCCTGTAAGGCGTTCCTCTAAGAAAGAGCGTTTCCATGGCCAATGCGCGCCTTTCGCTCTGTCTCTGTGTCTCTCTCACAAGACAGCAGAGGCACGCGCCGGGAGAGTGAGAGAGAGAGGCACGCGCCGAGGCGAACACCGAGGGCGAGCGCGTGCCGGGAGGCACGCGGGTTACGCCTGACGCCTGACGTGTGACAAGGTTAGACTAACAGGAGCTTCGCCCCTAAAATACCGACTGCTCGCGCTGGGGAGCCGTCCACCGGCCACCCATATATATATATATATATATATATATATATATATATATATATATATCCAGAAAAGTTCTTCCTGGCTATCGGGATAAATATACTATCAGAAAGTCACAGTGACAAACACATAATTTAGGATTTATTTCTGACGTTTCGGCTGGAGGTCAGCCTAGTTCAAAGAAGCCAGCCTTTTTCATCTTTGAAAAAGGCTGGCCTCCAGCCGGAACGTCAGAAATAAATCCTAAGTTATATGTTTGTCACAGTGACCTTCTGATATATATATATATATATATATATATATATATATATATATATATATATATATATATATATATGCACCGGATCTTGACTTGTAATGAAGTGCCGGTGGGAGATTTCACTTGTGCGTAGTTGAACCATAAGGATTCGTAGCGTGCGCGTTAACTAAATTAATCCGGAACACGGCACGATCTAAGATGCACATCGGGAGCTTCATCCACTCATCATCATTCACTCCATGTATATGCTGTGGATTTTTTTCTCACCATTAATTCTGTGCAATATAATTTCATCCACAAGCCCCTTCCTGTGCCCGTCTATGGGGAACGTGCGTGGGTGGCGCCGCTGCGCGGGAGGGAACGAAACGAAGTGGCGTGGTACGTGCAGTAGGCGCTCCACGAGCCAAGCCGTGTCACGCTGGTGGAGGAGCTTTCCAATGTCGCGCATGAATTGCTGCGTCGTCAACTGCGCTAATAGTTACGAGAAATGCCCCCCTGGAACAAAGTTCTTCCGTTTTCCGGGGGGACAATGCCTCGTAGACCAGCGGGAACGGTGGGTTCGCAGCGTACGCCGTGTGAAGTAAGTGATCCTGTTCACGGTTATGGAGTACGTGTTGTTGCTAGTTCGCTTTGAATTTATGCCCCACGCTAGAGAACCGGTGTTTTAGGGGCGAAGCTCCTTATAGCGGCACCCGTTCGTCCCCCGTCGTAGTAGTGTGTAACCAGTCTTAACGCTAGTACCAGATCTTGACCTCCAAGGTGGTGCCGGTGGGAGATTTCTCCTGTGCGTTGCTGAATAAAAAATTCGCAGCGTGCGCGTTAACTAAAAGCCGAATTCTTCTGTCTCTCATTCCCCATTAGCAGCCATTGGCATGTTCCAGTAGGAAACGTTAGTAGAAGTAGAAGTGTAAGTGTTAGCTAAAAGCCGACTTCTTCTGTCTCTCATTCCCATTAGCAGCCATTGTTTACCTCCAAGGTAGTGCCTGGTGAGATTTCTCCTGTGCGTGATTAAACAATAAAAATTTTGTTCAAAACGCCGTTGATTGATCAAATAAACCAACGAAAGACGCCAGATGTTTTCTAAAAGCAAAACGAGAAGACGCAAACCCCAACCCAACCACCATCAGAGGCACCTGCATCGACATCGTGTTTGCCAACTTTCATCTGCAACCAGTGCAAGAACCACTTAGCTTACATTTCACCGACCACAAAGCGGTCATAATGCAAGGACAACGGGAACCAGCAATAAAAGTTTGATAAAACATTTGATCAATCGTTTCACGTCAATTTTATCGGGCGAATTAACGGAAGAAATTTCATGGTTTAACCGATGATTACTTCCAGGAGCTTCGCCCAATCTCATCATCATTCACCTCGTGGATCTGCCGTCAATTTTTTATTTACTCAAGTTACACCCGGCCTACGGGCAGTGCGATTGAAAAAGACGCGTTTTTGGTGTTACCTGTCTTGAGTAATTAATGCTCAAAAGTACACACATGCATATTACAGAGCGCGTGCACTTAAAGTTACTTACATCAACCAACAGTTATCTCGCAGTTCACGGCGATGACCATATTGTCAACTTACTGGACACCGTCGCTTGGCTGTACATGCGTTATTGTTACGCGGACCGTAGTTCAGACAGTTTAATAAGTGCCTAAAGGCGAGCATTATTCATTCACGCTCATTTGCATGTAAAAAATGTTACTCGCACGCCCTACGTATAAGCAGACAGCGTAGTTCGTAAACGGCAACAGTAAAGAACAAGAGCCGGATGTGTGGCACAATGCACAGGGGACCGCGCGAATCTTTTAATGCACCTGTATTGCATTTGCGCCTTGACAGCGCTGCGCATGCAAGCGGTGCCGCGCCACGCTGTTTTTATGCTACGCGACGGCTAAGATGTCACTTGCAAAGATGACACGTAAAAGATTTACTCAATCACTCATGCAGCCCGGGCAACGTCCACAAGCGGAACTGCAGCATAGTAAGGTTCGCACAATCGTTGCGGCATCCCTTAATGCAAGACGGGAGTCGATTGTACGTACTAGCGCCGATCGCACTCGGTTGCCCTCAAGACAACATCACGCTACAGCACATGTCTCACGTTAATGTCATCGTTTGCTCGGTAATAAGCAGGTAAAATGATGAAAAAGCGTTCGCACAAACCTCGATAATGACGGCGTATGCTTCCTGGTTCACGTTGGCTTGTCGCACACACCGCCCTTTCAAAATACTCTGTCCGACCGTGGTCTCTTCAGTCACGTCGAAAACGTGCCTGCTGCGGCATAATTTGCCTCCTTTCTCGTCGTTCGAGGCTCTGAAAAACCCTGCGCTCTTTACTTTCTTGAAGCCGACGCGCTTTATAATACCAGTAGCCATCGCGCGCACGCACGTCCGCAAAACGCGGGCGCAGCAGAAGGAGAGACGAGAATGCGTCACACGTCAGTTAACAACTCAGTGGCCACTCGTGGCGCTCACGGCGCGCTGGCGCACTGCATTAGCGCGCGACTTGTAGGTGCCGCACGTTTATTATTGCTGCTTTTTCGCTTCGAATTTCTCAAGGTGCTGGACATGGAGATCGCTCAATGAATAAAGAATAATTACTACAGAATTCTATCCGTGAAACCCTTATAAAAAGGCTTCTAACAAAATAGTAGATTTTTATATAAATAATTTCTTTCTCTTGAACACCAGTGCACACCGCAGCGCGCAAGAAATGAGTCGATAGCCGATGTTAGCGTGCATGGCCGCATTGAGGTATCATTCGTGCCAGCGCCTCCTCTATTTCTGAAGCGAACACGTGCACCAGTTTTGTGCGATCATCATCGGACTCGCGGCTCGAACTCTTGTGCCTCGAGACGGCGCGAGACTCTCGAGTCACTAGCGGCAACCACGCGCCGTGGAACGGTCGCACCATCGCGCCGCTATCTGCCTACGCCGACGGATTTAGCACATGCGAGGATCTACCGCCTCTTTCGTAGTGCCTTTCCATTCGCAGTCGCTCCCTGATATTCCGGGAAATCATTCTCAAGGGTCCACGTCCTCCACTGCGTGGCCCGCACGGTTCTCCTGTACTGCGCAAGGGAACCTGGACGTGGAGCGTCATCACGCCGTACGACTTCACAGTAATCGCTGGACGGGCCTGCGAAGGTGAGTATATTCTTTCATAACGGGTTTCTACTTCGAATTATGGCACATTGTTAAAGCTTCCACGTCACTTCGTAGATACCAGTGACTTGGTTGCTATGGCTAGTATCGAAGGAAGCCCGTTAATTCGGATCGAGGCCCGCCTTAGCCGCCATCTCTCCTTGAAACGAGACGTGCTTGAGCTTGTGACAAGCGCAAGACACCGGCGACCGGGCGACAACCGCGATGCGGCGCACAAGAGCCGGCGTCAATATTTACTCTATATGGCTCCCGGAGCGTATAGAGTAGCTCTAAGCGTACATCAGGCACACAGTAGGCGAACATTAGGCGTACATTTAGGCGTGCAGCCGACAACGCTGGTTGCAACGAACGCGCGGGCAGCTTTGACTGTGTCTATCAGAGGTTCACGAGATACTGTGTCGATCGTAACTGTGGTTAGGAAACGACCTCTCTCAAATGGCCAGCCGAGCCACGGCACAAGGCGGTGAATGTGCTGACGCGATGCATTCCTGGCGACGATAGACGGTCTCGAGGACGCGGCACGTGCAGGGATGTCCTCGTAAAGGATAATACACTACGTTTGTTTGGACGCGTGTACGCGTTGCGTATTTAGTTGTACCAGCTTTACAGCTTCGCTTGTGGAGTGGCTTGCAGCACCCAAACACTGTGGTTTCTTCATTAGCACCTCGTCGCGCCGCCTCACGCGCAGGCTCGTGTTAGGTTCGCGCGAGCACTTCGAATGGATGAAGCCGACGAGACGCGCGGAGCTCTGCATAATAATGGGAGATCATTTTACACAGCTTTCACGGCGTTGCAGGCTATGTGTAAGAAACGAGAGACATTTATGGGTACACATTAACGAAAACGCAGGTCAAAATGAACATGAAAGCCACCCACGGCACCTTTCATGGCAACAATATTTCTCTCACGCGCGTCATCAGATTATTTAGTTTGTTAATTAGCTGTAAAATTCCGAGCAGCTACTATAACCTTGCGGGCGCAGCGCAAAATGCAGCTGTTCCTTCTTTTCTTATTTCCTCTTCTTTTCTTCGTCGGCGTTTTTTTTTTTTTGCGCTACCGAGCTTGTGTCAAGAATGTACCAACTAGCCCAAACAAAAGTCTTACTGAAGAGAAAGGAAGTTGGTGTTGTCTACTTCATCTGTTGTGTCGCTGTGTGGACGCCGCATACCTTTAGAAATGAGCAGACAAAATCTGCAAGCGACTTTGTTTTAAAAGCGGACCTGCAACACCATTTGAACATAGCCGTAAAATTGTGCCAATTAGTCCTTAATACACTCGGCGCATTAAGGAATATGCAATATGGTCTCAAATGCGGCTCGAAATCGCTTACTGTTTCAACGAACGACACAGCAGGAAGCACCGACTAGCCCGTCCGACTGTTCTCGGCCTTACTGAAGATAGATGCATACATCATCTGTATTTGTTTAGCTCGAAACGAACAAATAAACCATTGAAGATGATGCTTCAACGATCACGATATCATCCAATGCCATTTCTGCCTCAAGTGGTGTAGTCGTTGCCCCCAGTGACGTCATCTGTTGAAAGAAGAGGACGCAATTTCGAGCCGTATATGAAGTCGTATAGCAAGTTCCATGGTGCATCCATCGACTCACATGGTAACGGGACCCTCCACGACTGATAGGCATCGTTATCCGAGCACGATCGAAAAGTGTTGCAGGGCCACTTTAAAGCGCAAGCACTGCTCATCTTGCTCCGCATCAATACCCAGCATTATCAATATCGATCAATGTCCACCGATATCCTAGCATTACGCGACGGCTTCTTTCGGGATATAAGGTCACATTGAAACAACGCGGTACGTCAGTAACTTAAATCATCGCACACGTGAGTAATTAGAAACTTCTAAAAATAAATAACAAAAAATCTCGGAAGTGTACATAAGACTGTGCAGATATGGAACATATGCGATAGTTCCGTATAGTGAATAACGACGGGAACGCGATTTACCAAGTGTCGGGACTCGAACCTAAAATATGTGGAGTATACGACAAAACTTTTTATCAGAAGTTCGCCGGCACTTCATGTGTGCATAATCACAACATTAAACTTCTCAGGGTGTTAGTTGCTACCTCTGAAAGATGAGAGACGGCGTAGTGCAGCACAGTCGTTAATTAGGAAGGTAGGTTTCCTCGTCAAGTTGGGTGAATTTAACCGAACTCACTCTGATATTTTTAGCTTTTTGTTTTTCTTTTGTTCATTGTAAGGTATTGGGGCAACCTGAACTTGCTTGCAGGCTGCACGCCTTCCCCAGGGCTGTATCACAAGATTGCAGGCGTAATCTTTTCAACAAGCGAACCTGGACATCATTCAGTCAGCCGGCAATGGTGCCGAAGTCTCCTCTGAGCTAGGTAGAATCCACGTCAATGTCAGCGCTGATACTCTCGAGACGCAAGAAGCCTGCGATGGAAGAAGCTTTCGAGAAATATCGGAACGTCAAGTGGCCACAGAGAAAAAGTAAAAGAGGCCGCCTTGCGACTGCCCTCGTCCTGGCATGCCGTTCAGACAAGACTTGCGACTGCGTCAACGCCATTTGAGAGCTTCACTTGGAGTCTTCTGTCAACGGAGGACTGCGGAGGGCGTCGCAAGTAGAGCGTGACATCCATAAGGCGCCTAAGTTCGAGATAAGGAGCAGCTTTAAAATTGCCGGCGCTCCTTTATGCATGGCAACACGTCACCTCACTGTCTCGCGTCACCAAGTGACGATTGACGTAGTCGACCTATTCAGATCGTCCACTGCCCGCCGCAGAAGACGCCAAAGTGCAGCACAAGGTCGAAAGCCCAGCCAGTCATCCAGGACGCCGCTGGTGTATCTGGGACGCGTACACGACAACGTCATCATCGACCTTCACTTGCAAGAGGCGACGCACAGAAAGCGCGTAGCTACCGCGATTCCGGGAAATGTCAACCACTCTTATGAGATGGGCATACACGTCGCCCGCCGGGTCGTAGACGTCAATACCATCGAATTCTTGCGGATCTCGGTTCGGAAGGCGCGTCAGCGACGTGAAACCTGCGGGAAGTGCTCACTGCGGCGGCTTTCCGAATGCCCAGCGTCGATTCCCGATAAGTGGCTTCCCCTGTGCCATCCGCGACCGGCCATTGCAACACCATCAATGGGAGGTCGCCGGCCACGACGACCTCTTTTGCCGACGCCGCACATGACACCGCGGCGGGAGCGCCGGCTCTCGACACCGATAGCGCTAGTGCATGGGTGAGTTAATATACAAAACAGAGCAAAAATTTAAATCTAACATTTGCGGCCTTTACTATTTAACAGCATCACGCCTGGTGTGGTTGTTGACTCCCGAGCACCCTTAAACACCTAGGGTTCTTTAAAGGGGCCCTACAACATTCTTTGAAATAGTAGGAAAACGATCCCCTGAAGTCGTGGAGGCTTCCACGAACATGGGAGCCAAATGTTACAGGCGTGCACGCACAAAGGAGTTCGCAATTTGGTTTCAAAGACAGCCGGAGAATTCCTACTAATGCTTCCACAAATGACGTCACAATGTGCATCGACCTCGTTGCTTGAGGCAGAACTAGCATATGCTGAATTCATGAACGTAGAAACATGCTCAGTAACCCTTCTTTTGAGTTGGACTTATAAACAAAAGATCTAACTTTAACAACACCGATATACGCCTAGCGACAGTGCTGAGCCTCGTAATGACGTAATTTGTTGAAAGGAAAGCGGACGATTACAAAGTGTACTTGGAACAAAACTAAGTTCTCTGCAGAGCAGCAATATTCGGGGGCCTCGAAGACTAATCAACGTCGTGTTGAAGGGTCCCTTTAAAGTGTGCACCTGATTCAATGCGAAGCGATTCTTTTTGCACTTACCTTCTATCGAAACATATATAATAACCGTGGTCAAGAATCGAACGCCCGCCCTTCTATTTCGCATTGCGACATGTTGACCAGGTTATTTATCGTAGCTACTGGATGTACACTTGTTGCTACTACAATAACTAATACTAAATTCTGTAGTGTAGAGCTCTTTTTGGTGCCGAGACCAACAACCTCTTCGCGCTTCTAAATTCTGAGTGGAAACGCTGTTCCCAGCGAAATTCCTTCTGGGCCGACATTAACCTTGAACAGTTTTGTTATTTTGCGTTGGACAAAGCGCGAGATTTACATTACGAGAGTTTCTTACGCACGGGCAATATTCCCGTCAAGTTTTGCAATTGTCACATGGATCCACAATCGTGCTTCAGGAATACCTGCATCATTTCTTTTTTCGATGATACATTCAGAAAGACATTTTACCGGCGTCTTAGAAACGAGTCTAAAGATCGTAACAGTGTTCTGCTACCTTCAGCTGCCCGCTTGAAGGCCGAGTATAGTGGAACACTCCTCCACAACACCAAACTCCGTCTTTGTCTGCACGAATGTTCTCGTTCGGAACGATGCTCAGTCGTCCATTCGAAAGACGCGGGTTCGATACCGGACGTGCCGGTCGTATTCCTGGAGGGTCGTGTATTATGCGAAGCCAATGCACGATAAAGAACCCCTGGTGGTCGAAATTGCCGGAGCCCTCCATTACGGAGTGTCTGTTAATCCCACTGTGGTTTTGGCACGTAAAACACCAGAAATATCGTGACGATACCACCTATAGCAAAATAGTTCAGCGTCTCATGTTTACCTCCGACTGGGGATGTTACCACATGTGGATGTGAGCGAGTTGACCAGAAATTAAGGTCCACTCCACTCGACCAAAAGTGCGCCTAACAGAACCAAATTTTCACCGACGCACAATTTCCAGGTGTGGCCATGAGGCGTCTCTGCGGCAGCGTCGTGTCGGCCTGCAGACCACACCTGTCCACGTGACACCTCGCGTCCGAGGTGCTGGGGCAGTTTTCAAACGCCGAAAACCTCGAGGACACCACACAGAGCCAGCCGGCATACTTGGGCTAGACGCCTCACGGGTGCCTGCTGGGCTACAGCACCTTCGTCTGCCACTTCGACACAGCGAGGGCCCCATTTTACCATCGAGGCGGTCCTGCACCTTCGGGGTCATCGCCGTCGTCGACGTCGACGTCCTGTGGCGAGGCGGGGCTGAGGACGTGACGCTGCGGAAAGGGAGCGGAAGTCGCTTTCCAGTCCTTCCGAGCGCCAAAGGAATGGGTGTGGAGTTGCTGCAGCAACAGACTGGGTGCCTACCAGTCGAATGGCAAGAGGGCCAAGTTGTGCACGTCGACGCATCGGTCGCCCTGCACTCGTGCGCCTGCTGACGCCCGAGGTAACGTAGCAGTTTCGAGTAGCAGTAATGCTGTTTCGGCAACATCACACAGTTGACTGTTAACCATTTTCGACACGCTCACATTCGGGATGAAAGCTTGCTCGTTAAATGAGTTCACTGGGGCGCGGCAAGGGTATGGTGCTCTTCTTTAATGGAGTGATGAGAGGGGTTGACCAGGCAATGTCTCAATAGCGTCAACAATTTGACGAATGCTTGAGCTTAATTTTTCTTGCGAATGAAGTCCTCCTGCCAAAACATTGAGAACGGAGACATTCCCTTCTGAACCACTTTTTTTAACCACTCAGGCCACCAATTTTCCCCGAAGTTCTCTGGGTTAGATGTCTCTCATAGGAGTAACTAGACCCCTCTCTTCCTAGTGCCGTAAAAACAACAAAAAATAAAAAGATGTTTACTTCTTTCTGAGAGCATTTCTGTACCACAACAAAAAATCACATGGCTAGCTCCATTTGCCTTTCTGGGACTTCTATAAACAATGTTACGTCATACCCATAAACGGTCTCGCTGGTATCTTAGCACGCAGGCTGTCGCAGTGCCAAGGTCGTAGTCGTGGATTCGATTCCAGAAGGTGGCGCGCGTATAAGTGGGAGCTAAGTGGAAGCATTTAAATGGGAGCTAAATTGAAGAACACTCGTGATTCACTCGCACGCAAAAATTCCTGGTTGTGGAAATAATTCTAAAGCCGATAGGAAATTTGCAATAGACGTTTCTAGGTATCTCTGCCAAGTTGTTCTTTCGGATATTTCTGTGCGTGCCTGGCATTCGGTATTACTACATGCTGCTCTCGACGAGGCCCAATCTTGCTGTCTGCGCGAAATTCGCGCATTGGCTCAATTTACCTGCAGACAGACGAGTCAGCAGATAGTTTCCCCTGAGTAGTCTGCCTCTTCTTCTTTTCCTGGTTTGGCTGCGAAAAAGGAAATGTGTAGCCTAGGCAGTCTAGGTAGAAACTGGCGGGCAGCGTCCGCTTATGAAGTCCTCCTCCTCGCTTCTCTCGTCTCTCACGTGATTCCTCTTCACCCTCACCTTCTTTCCTCATCCCTTGCTATACTGTACTGTACTAGATTCCTACGCCATTACACTCTCTCCCCTCCCAAGCCTCGCTTTCTCCCAGTCCCCTTGTTTACTATATGTTATACGAGGCTATGCTATGCTATCTCAGTCCCTTCCTCCTGACCCTCACTACTCTTTCCCACTCGCTTGCCATACTAGACCAATGTGTGCTATGAAACGCTTCCGCCTTTATTTAGTAATGGGCTGAGTGCATGAGCGCAAGAGAACAAAGTGCGCTGGAAAATGCCGTGCATTTCACAGTAGTGAATGCGCACGTATTTCACGATGATGATGGTTATTTTTTTTTCTAGACTGGACAGATGGCGTTAGGGAACAAACAGCTCCGCTCTTAGATGCGTTCCAGGGCCCATTTATGGGCGTAACTTTCACAATGTGACTTTTGTCATGGGTTGAGTAAGCTGTTGTTGATCCCGACGTCCAATACACGCAGGCATGCCGGCCCACGGCTTAGTTTGAAAACTGTGTCAGCCGATGGTGCCCTTCGGTCGCGGACGAACTTCCGGGCGTCGTGGCGGTGGATGCGGGCGCCCCGTACCGGCGGGTTGCGCGGTACGACACCACACGAGGCATCGCACATGGCCGGAGGGCGCCCGCAGCGCGGCGGGGCTCACGGCAGTCGCCGAAGGCGCACCGAGAGCGAGGCTCCGGCAGCGCGTCCTGGTGCTCATCCACCTGCTCTCGGCGTGGAGCTCAGT
Organism: Hyalomma asiaticum; assembly: GCA_013339685.2. Lineage (NCBI taxonomy): Eukaryota > Metazoa > Arthropoda > Arachnida > Ixodida > Ixodidae > Hyalomma > Hyalomma asiaticum. The sequence continues at coordinate 77,651,571 of CM023489.1, forward strand.
GTGACGCTGGGCCTGTTCGTTCAGCTTCCGCCTGGAACGTTTTGTGTGTGTTTTATTTAGAGTTTACTACAAATTCGCCGCTTTTATAAATCGCGTTTGATTGTCGACGCTTGGGTTCTGTGAATTTTCTGAAGTCTAGCTTGCATTGCGTAGCGTGAGTTGACGTAGTAGGGCTGGTTGTAGTTAAGGTCGTCGTGCCAAAACCAGTTTGTCCCAGAAGAGTGCACAAGATTGTAGGGTCCCTCGATGTCTTGTGCCGAAAGGAACTAATGCATTGCAGTGGAAAAAACAAATAGCTACACTTGTGCTGGATTTCAAAGCTGGTCGCCCAGATGCCGAAGGCAAGTATCTTGGCCACTAGACCACCCGCTCAGGCTAGCGAGATGTGTACATATGTCAACATATGGCATCGTATTTTAGGACACCGTACTTGGGAACAGAACCGGAAAATAAAGAAGGAATGAACAAATATAGGAAGGCACGCGCACACCAAGCTTCGCTTTCCCCCATATTCTCGACAGCGGTAGGGCTGCTGACATTCCTTCTCCACTGCCACATTAGGGAGATTTCCAATATGGGCCCCGAAGTGAAACAGCGTCGACACCACTGCGCATGCGCGAGACCCATACTGCCTGTGGGTTTTGGGTTGGGCACGCTATTTCTGGAATTTATCGTGAGCCCCAAAGCTTGCCCGAAATTTTTAGCGTAAACAAACATGGCGGCGCTCATCAAAGGGGCGGCTCTCGCCTAGGACGAAACTGAGCTGATTTCTGCTTAAGTGACGACTTTAGCAATCAATAAATGGTGGCGTAGGTCATCGCTTTCTTCCATCTCAAGCATGCAATAAAAGCTGGCCGTGAAATAGCCCGCGTTTTTAAGATCAGTTGTCGAATTGAGAGCTCGTAAGCATAACGCGACCGGTGGTGTCAAGCTCGTCAGAATGATCGACAGATGCTCGTTACATCGTGACAAAGAACCAAAACCTCTTTAATGTTTCGTCGTGCAATATATATCCTCAGAATGATCACATGACCCCCGTGATCACCCGGATGAAGGAAAACAAAGATAGCGCGTCTCCTGGCGTTTGTCTCTCTGGAACCGGCGTCCCCGGAACGGCGGCTGGCGTCACATCTTCCCCGTTTTATAAGCATCGTGGGCCTGCCAAGAAAGAAAAACATTTCACAAATTAGTCATCAATACCGAGTCTTTTCGGAGCTCGTATGACGCGCCCATATCGCGTCGTTCTTTGCTCTGGACTTGAAGTTTCGTTCGATGAACGAGGCTCTTGGACGTCTGACGACTTGGTAGCTACGATGTCTTTGTCCGTCGCGTCCGTTGGCTCGCTGTTTCGCGGATTCTGCTCCGTCTTTACAGGGCTTGTTTCTCCTCCGTGTAGGAGAAGGAACAGATGACGCCTGTTTCTGCGTACGGTCTTTCCTTCAGTTTGGACCCAGTAGGATCTCGGTGTTTTGGAAGGACGAAGGACCTTGCCCTCGGCGCCTCTGTCTTACAGCCATACTTGAGTGCCTGCGGATAGACAGGGAAGAGGTGTCGCAGCATGACGTTTGTCAAAATACATCTTTTGTTTTTATCTGTATTTTTCGTCTTGCTCTTTCCAAGACGCCTTTACTACTTCTGGCTTTAGCGCGGATGGCATGCACGGTACTTTTGAGCGTAAACGGCGGCTCATTAGCAGCTGCGCTGGACTACAGCCGGTTGGACCCGGCGTGTTTCTATAGTTCAGCAAAGCAATGTAGGGGTCCTCTGCCTTCTTCAAAAGTCTTTTAAGAGTCCCTACCATGCGCGCAGCTTCCCCGTTAGCTTGTGGGTAACGAGGACTTGTTGCGACATGCCTAAAGCCGTAGTTTCTTGCAAAATCAGCAAACGGGAATGAGATGAATTGTGGTCCGTTGTCCGATATTACCGTTTGCGGTATCCCATGCCTGGCGAAGCAGCTTTTCAGTTGCTGGATGACCGCCTTCGACGACGTTCCTCGATCCAGCAGGGCCAGCTCAGGGTACCTGGAGTGATAATCAACAACGACAAGATAGACAGCTCCTTTCATCTCAAATAAGTCTATTCCGATTTTCTGCCATGGCAGCTCGGTTGTTTCCGATGGAATCATTGGTTCTGAAAATTGGGTACGCTCTGTGGCGCATGCTTGGCAGTTGGCCACGGTTTGTGCAATGTCTGCTAATTCCTGGCCACCAGAGGGATTCTTTTGCGCTCGCGCGGCAGCGTGCAATTCCCTGGTGTCCCTCGTGAACCCTCTGAAGCATTTCTTTCCGCAGCGCTCGTGGAATCACCAGCCTTGAGTCCTTCAAATGCAACTGCTTGCAAACCGTGATGTTACCACGATGCGCCCAGAATGGCTTGAGAAGTTGTGGTGTGTGGTGCTTAGCGGGCCAACCTTGCATACAAGCTTCGAGTAACGACGTACATTCGGGGTCATTTGCTTGCTCTGAGCGTATGCGTTCGAGCATGTCGTCGGAGAACGCATACTGAACGACTGAGCCACGTGAGCCGAAACGTCTGCTTCCGTCAACTCTCCGACAGAACGCGCCGTGTTCATCACTCTCGCCCGAGAAAATGTGTCCGCCGTAGCAATGCATTTCCCCGGGACGTGTGTAAGCGTGAACGAGTACCGCATAAGACGCATCCTGAACCTTTGAATTCTTGGCGCTAGAGAATCAAGAGGATCTCGACCCAGTAGCGGGAGGAGAGGCTTGTGATCCGTTTCAAATAGGAACGTGAGGCCTCTGAGGAATTCGTCGAAGCGTTCCGCAGCCCAAGTTAAGGCTAACGCTTCTTTTTCGATCTGTGAATACCTCTGCTCTGTTTTTGTGAGCGCTCTGGAGGCATATGCCACTGGACGTCTCTCACCAGATGGCTGATCCTGGAGGAGTACGGCGCCAATCCCCAGTGAAGACGCGTCCGCCGATACAATTGTCGGGTACCGGAGGTTGTACCTCGCCAGGCATCTGTCTGAGCTGAGAGTGGTCTTGATCTTCTCAAAAGCTGCCTCTTGTTGAGGTCCCCAAGACCAGTCGCTGTCTTTGTTGAGGAGGCTGCGTAAAGGAGCAGACATTGAAGCTGCATCAGGTAAAAACCTTGCGAGGTGGTTCATCATGCCTAACAAGGATCGAACCTCAGCGACGTTTTGGGGTCTGGGCAATTGCTTGATTGCTCTAACTTTCTCGGGGTCTGGACGCACGCCGTTGGCATCGAAGATCATTCCCAAGAATGCGACCTGTTCAACTGAGAAACAACACTTTTCCCTGTTGAGAGTTACACCTGCTTGTTGAAGTCGTTCTAGGACGTTACAAAGCCGCTTGTCGTGTTCGACTTGGTTCTTGCCGTACACCAGAATGTCATCCATGTAGTTCAATACGCCGTCTAGGCCTTCTAGGACTTGCGAGAACTTTCTTTGAAAAATTTCTGGTGCGGATGTAATCCCGAACGGCAACCTGCGGTAGCAGTACCGAAAAATTTCTGGTGCGGATGTAATCCCGAACGGCAACCTGCGGTAGCAGTACCGCCCGTACGGCGTGATGAACTTCGTGAGCCTTTGACATTCCTCGAAAAGCTTTATCTGGTAGAAACCAGAATGCGCGTCCAGTTTAGAGAAGACTTTGGCTTCCTGGAAGCTTCCCATAACTTGCTCAACTGTTGGCAGTTGTTGACGCTCCCGTCTGACGAACTGGTTCAGTTGAGTCAAGTCAACGCAGATCCTTACTGCTCCGGACGGCTTCATTACAGGAACGATAGGCGCGCACCATTCTGTCGGTTCTTCGACCTTCTGTGTCATTCCTTCTTGTTCTAGCCTGTCCAGTTCGTCTTTGACTTTTTCTTTCATGGGAATAGGAATCCGTCGCGGTGTAGACAGACTGTACGGGATTGCATGTGGCACAAGGCGTATGGTGTGTTCTCCCGATATTGTACCCGTGCCTTGGAATATCTTGGGATACTTGCTTCCGATATCGTCGTCAGTGTCTAATTCATCTAGGAAACGAACAATTCCCAGAGCTTTGATGGCTGGCAGTCCCAACAAGGGCGTGCGCAAGTTATGCACGACGTAAATGGTTTGTTGTGAACTGCTGTCTTTCCAAGATATTTTAGCTTCAAACTTTCCGATCGTGCGGATGCTAGTATTGCTCGGTCCTTTAAGATCGGTTGCATTTTCCAGAGAAGGCGGAAGAAAACGATAATTTTCACCGACGACTGTCACCTCGGCTCCCGTATCTACTTTCATGCGGAGCGTCTGGTTGTTTATTTTTACCGTGACGAAATGTTCAGATTGTGTGTTCGCACACTGCTCGACTGTGCCAATAAACTTGCTATCAGCTTCGGCGATGCCATCGAGAGTTATGTCTGTTTGCTTCTTTTTTCGGCATGCCTTTTCATAGTGGCCCAACTTCCGGCAAAATCTGCACCTTTCTTTTTGCGCTGGACATTTGTTTCGCGGGTGAAATGGTCCGGCACAATAACTGCAGTTATTTTGATGATAAGCGGGCTTCTGACAGCGAGTAAACGTGCTCTTTGCAGCAGCTTTCTTGGGCTTTACTGCGGCGACGCAAGCTTCTGGGACTGTGCCCTCGTGCTCTTTTAGCTCTGCTTGCTGTTGCTTTACGGTTTCGCGCGTACGCGCTCTTGCCAAGGCAGTGGCAATCGTTAGCTTGGGGTCCATCTGCAGTTCTTACGAAAGAACCTGGTCCCGTAGTCCTACTACGAAGCGGTCCCTTATTAGGCGTTCCTTCATGCTTTCGAACTCGCATCTGTCTGCTAGCTTGCTAAGCTCGGTTGCGAACTGGTCTACTGTTTCTCCCAGTTGTTGGCGGCGTTGATTAAAGCGAGCACTTTCGTAGACTATGTTCTTGGTGTGAACAAAGTAGTTGTTAAATTTAGACTTTACAAGCTTGAAGTCCTCCATTTCTTCGTCTTTTGCGTTTAGCGACCGAAGAATCTCCCTCGACTTTCTGCCCATAGTATAGATTGAACTTCGTCTGTTTTCTCATGTAGCCCAGACGCGAACCTGTAGTCGTCAAATTCGTCCATCCAGGCGGGCCAGCCCGCTGCGTTCTGGAAGTCTAAGGGCTTAGGAGGCTTGATTCCCGCCATTCTGAAGCGTTGTCGCCGGTACGGCTTGTCCTCGTAGACGCAGCTGCCGGGCGTTCGCTTCTTGACCTGCCCCTTGAAGCGCTACTTGGCTACCTCGGAACGCCGCACTTCTCACACCATGTCAAGCTCGTCAGAATGATCGACAGACGCTCGTTACATCGTGACCGAGAACCAAAACCTCTTTAATGTTTCGTCGTGCAATATATACCCTCAGAATGATCACATGACCCCCGTGATCACCCGGATGAAGGAAAACAAAGATAGTGCGTCTCCTGGCGTTTGTCTCTCTGGAACCGGCGTCCCCGAAACGCCGGCTGGCGTCACAGGTGACTCGAAGCTGGATTACCTTGGTTCATGATACCAAATTCTTAAGAATCGCAGAACGATGGGGATCACAGGTAAATTCATTGCCACTGCACGTTTTGAATATCAGTTTTAAAAGGCACGCTTATTGTCAATGTGTTTATTAATCTTCAATTTGTACTTGTCGTAGCCTGCCTTTTTGGCCACTTTGGCGCTGCAAGCGCAAGACGTACTGAGCGAGCGTAAAACCCAATTCGAAAACTCGCACTTCCTACGTGACCCCACGTTAGCACACGCTAAGCACTTTCGGGCCCCAAACCCAATTCACGTGGGTTGTGCTACACGTGATCATTGTAAATATCATAATCACCGCTAAACACCTGGAGTAGCAAGCCAGGCCGCTCACCAGGCCAGCATCTCCAGATTAATCATTAAAATATTCTCTCTCCTCTCTCTTGGCCAATCCCCCACAGCGGGCGGGAGGCATACGTTGTAAGGTTAACAAGAACAAGGACTTCTTCAAGTTGTAGGGCGTTTGAATACGTCCATGAACAAGCAATAATTATTATTAAAAGACAAGAAATCTTTGCAACGGAGCACAGGGTTCTGTCTTTAAACACCTGGTGGGGGTGTTCGAACAAAATAATAAAAAATAACCAATTTGTTTCTTTCAGACATAAGTGCACATTGCAATGCGCAAGATATGAGTTGACAGCCGAAGCTAGCGTGCATGGCCCTTATGGAGTATCGTTCAAACGAATATGCTATGGACATGCCCCCTCTAAACATTCTCGAGCTATCTTGTGCCACTGTTGTGTACCACCAGCACCACCACCATCATCATCGAGCACACGTGGCTCGCTTTCGCGTGCCTCGAGACGGCGCGAGGCTCGCGAGACAGTGGGCGACCGCGCGCAGTGGAACGTTCACTCTTTCGCACTGCTGCTGCACATGCTGAGGACACCGAGCTACGAAGGTCTCTTGCACCCTTTGCTCTCTCTTTTCATTCGCAGTCGTAACCAGCTTCCTCCGGAAGTCATCTGCAAGAGCCAAGGGATTCCACGGCATGGCCCTATAGCTTTTCTTGGAGTGCGGAGGCAAGCCTGAGAGGCGGAACGTCATCGCGGCGTTCGATTTCACGGAACTCGTTCGATACGCCTCCGAAGGTGGGTCTCAGATTTGACAACGTTTTACTGTGTTCAGAAAAATGGCAAGTTGGGTCAGTTGATTTGGATTCACGTTAAGGGTATTGACAGCGCAGCGTGAGACAGTGGCAATATGTTGTGGTTGCGGACCTAGTGCTTCGCCTTTTGCCCTAGTCTCATGTTGCGCCGTCGATGTCTTTACGATTGCAGCGTTCAATTACTGCGTATATTCTAACGCGTCCATGAGTCGTTACCTAGGCTGGTGTGACATTGTGAGAGTCCCTGCTATTATTGGAACATACAGGCCTCGTTATATCGAAGTAGTATAGCGAACATGAATACTACGTTATATCGGATAGCCGTTTAAAGTAAGAGATGTACATATATCGCCTCACAAACCGGCCATCTGACTCGCGTGGGAATCCTAGGTAACAAACGAGTTATCTTAATCTTGAAGCCATCTATGAAGAATGCAGCTTTTACCTGTTTCCTTATATCATTTCAAAGCTAAAGGACTGGAAAACCAACAGCTTACCTAGGGGAAGCAATCAGTTTAACGCGCTTTTTAAAGTTGGATAATAAAACCACCCGCAGGTTCAGCAAATATACGTGTATCTGAAGAGCCTTTCGAAATTTTATTTCCGCGCTACCCTTATAATATTGAATCTATAGTGAACCGAATATTTCTTCGTTACAGGCGATATTGCGGAGCCTCTCGCGAAGCCTACGTAGATATTTGCGACCCCGTCGTCAACGCCACTTGCAACATTCGCTCGCTGTCTAGGGCCAACGGAAAACGACGGATGGCGTCGCGGGTTGAGCGCGGCGTCCACAAGCCGGCCACCGTTGACATGAGAGCCATCCTTAGGAGAGCCGGCGCACGTTCACGCATGAGACTTGACCTCGCTGTCGGATGTTACCAAGCCGTGACTGACGTCGTGGAGCTATTTCAGTCATCCACTATTTTCCGCAGAAGACGCCGAGCTGCACGTAGTAGTCGCACGCCCCGCCAGCCATCCAGGAGGCTGAGGGTCAACCTCAGACTTGTCCGCGTCAACGTCATCAAACGCCTTCAATTGCCAAGGGAATCGCACGGAAAGCGCGGAACTTCGGCGAATCTGAGACAAGTAGACCACTCTCACGAGAAGGACAGCAGCGGGGTTGGGTACGTGGATGCCGTCGAATTCTTCCGGACCTCGTTTGGCAGGGCGGTTCTCCGACGTGGAAGGCGCGGATCGCCGTCTTCGCGGCGGCTTTCCGATAGCTCAGCGTGGCGCCATACACGACCTGCCACTGGAAGAACGTCGATGCGAGGCCGCCGGCTACCAGGACCTCGTGCGCAGACGCCGCACGTGACACCGCGTTGCGAGCGCCGACTATCGAAGTCCCTGGCACCAATACGTCGGTAAGTGTTTAGTAGTGCATATCAGTTAAGACACATCAATGAAGACAACTGTTCCTCATCCTTTATTCAATCTTCTTCTTCTCCTGCCCCTTCATGGCTCCGTAGTCGGCAGTGACGCTTTTACCACAGTGCGTTCATGAACAATTAAACCAGAGCGAAAAGCTGCTAATATCAAATTGCGTCATTACGTGCCAATATCGAGAAATCGATTCCACGCTCGACATGGTCCTTGACGCCTGAATAATGTTAAACACGCGGGGTTGTGTAACGTGTGTGCCTAAATGAATGTGAAGGGACGTTCTTGAAAGCCCTCTTTCTTTGCATTGCGATATATTACCCGAGTTATTCACCGAATTACTGGATATATGCTCATCGCCTCTACAGAAGCTTCATAATTCCCTAGTGTACATGTATTTATTTACACGCTGACGCCGACAAATTCCTTGCGCTTATTTTAATTCGAGGTGGTAACGTTGGTTCCACCAACACTCCTTCTGCGACAACTCCCGCTTAAACACGTTTCCGTAGTTTGCGCTCGAAAAACGCAGCTACTCACAATATTCGAATACGAAAGCGCAAGTTTTCGCATGTACAGGCGGTCTTCCCGTTCAATTATCCGAGCATTCGACATATGTGACAATGCCGCAAACTTGTTTCGAGGATGGTGAGGCTCGCATTATATATATTTTTCCGATGCCATTCTTAGCAAGTTCTTTCTTTACCCGACGTCGCCATGGTTCTATCGAGTCTAAAGAAGACCACAGTGTTCTTTCTTATCTTTAGCCATCAGCTTCAAGGGCGTGTATAGGAACACATCCCGACCGAGGCAAGGCTTCGATTGTGTACGAATGTTCTCGTTCACGCCGGTGCTCGGCTGCTGGACCCGGAGGACGTTGGTGCAATATTGGGCAGGGCGGTCGCATCATCGATGGAGGTGGAACACTAGGCGCCCGTGCAGTGGGCAGGGCAATGTTAAAGAACCACATATATTCCGGAGCTGTTCAGCATGGCATGAATCGTGTAATCTGTCGTGGATCTGGTACGTAAAAAAATTGGCAGATCCCACGTCCAGTGGGAATCAAGGAAATGCGAAGCACGCATAAGGAACGTAAAATGGATTTGCATTGTTGTCTCGCTATACCGAGTTTGGTACATATTAAGGTAACGAAACGGCCACAAGAGCACCAAGACTGTGGCATGTAAACCATGGAGCTCATACACGCATGTCATGATTCTAACGTTATGACTTGTCATTTACGTTCGTCATGCAGTCGTGTTGTGCCATAGCAATTTTGGTATACATCTCTTTGAGGAAACGAGTGGCATGTAGATCATATCACTAATGACATGCATGTCACGATTTTCATGTTATGACCTGTCATTTATGATCGTCATGCAGTCATTTTGTGCCAAACCAATTTTCGTATAGGCTCCGTGCAATCGAGTTTTCCATGTGTGACATCAGCGCCAGAATGCACTGCCTGGTGGACAGAAGAAGCAAAATTGGGCAGACTGTGACAGGGAAATACGCGAACGCGATGCGCGTCTCCAACTCTATAGCAGCAGCGACTGCCCGTCCCACCTTCTTTCGTTTTTTTTTTTTCCTTTGAGACGCGCGCTCCAAACCTGCGGCAAACTGTTCCAAAAGGGCGACGCCGCGAGCGTTCATGTGGTTCGCAGCACGCCCGTAAGACAGCGAAGAAACGCGGGCGTCGCTGTCGCCTCGGTTTCCACCGTGCGCGACTGAGCCGTCCGACGAGAGCTACGTAGCGCCCTCTGGTCAGTAGACGGAGCCCATACATCCCATTAACGAAACGGCAGTATAGCGCCAGGACCATATGGCATGTAAATCATGCCGGTCATGCCACGTGCGTCATGATTCTAATGTTATGACCTGTCATTTACGTTCGTCATACTTTCGTGTTGTGCCATAGCAATTTAGGTATACATCCCATTGCATGTAATGGGATCCCATTGCCTTGCATCCGATTGCCTTGCATGTAAATCATGCCGCCCATGACATGCATGTTATGCTTTTCATGCTACGACCTGTCATTTATGTTCGTCATGCAGTCATATTGTTGCATACCACTTTTCCTACACATCCCACTAACGAAACGGCCAAGAGAGCACCGTGGAATGTAAATAACGTCGCTCATGACACGCACATCATGATTATCATGTTTTGACCTGTCAGTCATGTTCGCAATGCAGTCATGTCGTGGCATACCAATTTTTGTACACATCCCATTAACGAAACGGCCAGGAGAGCACCAAGACCGTCGCATGTAAATCATGTCATGATTTTCGTGTTATGACCTGCCGTTTATGTTTGTGATGCAGTCATGTTGTGGCATGCCAATTTGCGTCTACGGCCCATTAACGAAACGCGTGGCATGTAAATCATGTCATTCATGACATGCATACCATGATTTTCATGTTATGACCTGTCATTTATGTTTGCCATGCAGATATATTGTGGCATACCCATCTTTGTATACATCCCATTAACGAGGCGACCAGCAGAGCACCAAATCATGCGGCTCATGACACGCATGTCATGATTTTCATGTTATGACTGCCATTTATGTTCGTCAGGCAGTCATGTTGTGCCATACCAATTTTCGCATACATCCCATTAACGAAACGGCTAGGAGAGCACTAAGACCGTGGCATGTAAATCATGCCACTCATGACATGCATATCATGATTTTCATGTTATGACCTGCAATTAATGTTCGTCAGGCAGTCATGTTGTGCCATACCAATTTTCGCATACATCCCATTAGCGAAACGGCCAGGAGAGCCCTAAGACCGTGGCATGTAAATCATGCCGCTCATGACATGCATATCATGATTTTCATGCTATGACCTGTCATTTATGTTTGTCATGTAGTCATGATGTGGCATACCAATTTTCGTAACAATCCGATGAGCGAAACGGCCAGGAGAGCACAAAATCGTAGGCGGCTAGATAGATAGATAGATAGATAGATAGATAGATAGATAGATAGATAGATAGATAGATAGATAGATAGATAGATAGATAGATAGATAGATAGATAGATAGATACGCTCAAACTCGCCGAAGTTCGCTAAGAAATGCTTCGCATTTAAAAGAACATAGCGTTAGCACATAGCGACACTACGTTTGTTGCTCGGCACCTCTGGTTCATCCCTGCGCCGAGGTTAATACATGTATATCTAGTCCCTAGGGTCTACTTAAGCCAAACAAAAATCCACCTCAGTGAAGCAAATTTTCACCAATCGTTAGGTGCTAGTGCCATTAGAGAAACTGAAGTGAACGTCGACTTTGCGACTTTTTTTAGGGGCGAAGCTCCTTAAGGCGTGGGTCGTGCGTCCCCGATGTATGTAGTAGGTAGCCACCTCTCGTTTAGTTCTTGGAATGTCCGCTAGATGGCGGTACTTGTATATGAGCGCTGGAGGTGCCGCTGCTCTGCGATTAGCTGCTGCGCGGGGCTGCGCCGGGAGCGCTCCTCTCATTCTCCTGGATCGTCGCCGTACGCGTCGGATCGCGCTTCATGGACCATGGACGAAGAGAAAAAAATTCCGAACGTTGTGTCCGAAGCGCGGAATCGAACCAGGGACCCCTCGCTTCCGAACGCGCGGCGCTAGCCACTACGCCACGAAGCGCACATGGACACATGCACCACGATGACAGTAAACACCCAATATTATTTTTTTCTCGCAGATTATCCAGGTGCGGTCAAGGGTGGCCTCCGCGCCAGCGTCGTCACGGCACGCGGATCACATCCGTGCCGGTGATAGCTCGCGTACGACCTGGTACTGGAGCAGCGCACAATCGTCGAAGACATCGAAGACGACACGAAGCGCCAGCGGGTACCCGTGACGCCTCTAGCCCTAGGATGCCTGCTGGTCTACAGCACCGTTGTCGCCCACTTCGACATCGCGAAGTCTCGACTCCATCTTCGAGCCACGCCTGTCCGTTCAGGATCATCGTCGTCGTCGTCGACGTTGTCCTTTGGCGAGCTGCGACTGACGACGTGGTCCTGCAACAAGGATGCGGACGACGTTGCGCGGTCCTTCCGGGCGCCCATTTGAAGGGTGTTATGCGCTTGCGGCCGCCAGCTGAGTACCGAGTCCACCACGTCGGCGCTGCGGCGGCTGTCCGGTGCTGCGCTTAAGGACGTCCTTGGTGAGGCAGGACTATCAAGTGCCAGTAACGTTCTTTCAGTCACATCCGCACATGAATGTTCAACGATTATGACTAGGACGCCTCATCTTTGGGATGGGATCTTGTTTGCGGAATGAGGTTCACTGAAGCGCGCCATAGAAACTCCTTCGTGAATTGACCAAATTAGTTGAAAAGGAAATGTGGCTACGGTGAAAACATCCTCCCTTTTCCTTTTCGAGTATATGTTGCTTAAAAAAAGTCGAGGCGAGGTACTCATAGTTCCATGGCGTCAGCACGCTATTTGCAACTGTATGTGAAACCGACTTGTAAATCTATAAACTTATCGTCATCGTTGTGGATTTTCAAAATTTGTTTAAGGACCCCTTTGAGGGCGTGAATTTCGCGATGTTACTTTTATGAAGCATCGCGTAACGTGTTGTTGACCTCGATGTGCACACGCAGGACTCTCGGCGCACAGTTCACTGTGAAGACTGTGTCAGCCGATGGAGCCCTCCCACCCCGAAGAAGCCTTCCGATGTCGCCGCCAAGCATGAAGGCGCCGCAGACCGGCTGGTAGTACGCTACGCTACCACATGGCGTACCGTGCCTTCCAGCGGGCGGCTTCTGCACGGCGGCTCGTGCTGCGGAAGGCGAACGCGTTCTAAGCGTGCAGCTGCGGCAGCGCCAGCTGCGAACTCATCTACCTCAGTTGGAGTGGAGCAGAGACTGACGTTGGGTCTGCTCGTTCAGCTTAGGCCTGAACGTTTTATGCTTGTTTTGTTTGCATTTTTCAAACATTTAGTCGCGTTTATAAATCACGTTTGATTGCGAACGCTCGGGTTCTGTGCATCTGTCAAGCCAAGCTTGTGTTGTCAATAGTTAGCAGCCGTAGCTGTAGTTGTGGACATCGCGCGAAATCTACTTGCTCCCCGACGAGACGAACCCTTGGCATCCTCTATGACGTGGCAGAAGATAGTAATGCATTGCAGTGGAAAACAACAGTGTCAGTGGTGCTGTGGTTTGAAGCCAGTCCCACACACTCCAAAGGTGCCTTTCTTAGCCAATAGGCTGCACACTCGCGCTTGTGAGTTGTGCAAACGAATGCCATTTTCTACCACCCGTCTTGGGACCTTACAAAAGCAACAAACACCGCAGGGAAAGAAATGCCCCCAAATCATATAGTTGGGGTAGTGGTCTCTCTGTACAATGGAACTTGCCGGCTCGGCAAGCTGAAGTTGTTGCCGCTCCCCAACACGGTACACTCGGGCACTCATCGACGCCTCCTGGGTTAAAACAGCTAAATTCCAAGCGGGCTGCCATGGATTGACGCACCGAAGCTTCGTGCATCACCGCTGATGACGCGTGACGCGAATCTCGAAAAGTTTTCTTGTTAGGCCACTCAGGAAAAAGAAAATGTTTCTATTCGCTCCTACGCACGAGGGGGATTCGCCACAGTGCAGCTATTGATGTGTACTAGAAAAATCCTGCAGATCACACGCATTGTGGGAACTGTTGGAAAGACCAGGAGCATAAATGACAATGTGTGTAAATATACATACGCGTTGTCATTTATGCATCAGTGCATAAATGAGTGGACGCATTTACATGCATGAGTGGACAATGTCACGGGTGATTTACGGTAACACAGTGCAATCCCCAGCTTCGCCCACTCGTTATTGTTCACTTCGTGGAGATGCGTGGATTTTTTAGATGTGAAGCAGTTTATGGTCGGAGTTATGCCACTCCCTCCCTCCATCCATCCATCCGCCGTGCGGCGTCCACACTCGCACTGCGCATCCTCCTCCCCCTCCTCTCCTTGTCTCATCTCCTCTCCTGACGGCATTCCTCCTCTCCTGTCCGAACGGCGCGCGTTCCTGCTGACTTTGACTCGGTTGGATTTGACCATGGAAACGCTCTTTCTTCAATGAACGGTTTACCAGCTCGCAAAGAACGAGAACGCGCCCTCGCCCGCGAGAGACAACGCTGACGCAGTCAGCGTCTGCTAGCGTCAAACCGATGCAAACGCGATACCTAGTCAAACCTATACAAACGCTGTGTGCACCCCCCTTGTTGCTTCGCATCGCCTCATGGTCCCCTTGAGCGGGAGTTGGTGTAATTTTTTTAACATGCATTGACAACACGCAGCTGGCATTTTTGCCTTCATCGAAAATACGACTACAAAGTTTTGTGCAATATAATTTCATCCAATGCTCTCCTCCCACCTCCGCCTTTTTCCGCCCCTTCGATTCGACTTCTTCAAGGTGCAGACAGCTTTGGTAGCCTCCATAATAGTTATTACTCTTATAAAAAGCATTCTTGGGCAACGGAACATGGAGTTCTGTCTTTGCATCCCCGATAAGCGGCTCCAAACAGAATATACCATTTCATTTATTTATTCCAAACATGCGTGCAAACTGCAGTACGGAAAAAATGATGAGTCGATAGCCCAACCTAGCGCCTAATAATATCACGTACGAACATGCACCATGCATATTCTGCACAGCCATTGCACATTTCAGTCGTGTGTGTTGGTTGGTTGGTTGGTCGTTGTGTACCTTGGCGCAACCCACTCTGGGGGATCGGCCATGAACCGAAAAAGAGATTTGCGTGGGAGAGAACTACTAAGCACGTGCCACAGTTGTGTACAATCATCATCGTCAATCAATAATCATCATCAGTCATCATCGTAAATTCAATATTCCATAAACTGCGTTTACCTTTAAAAACACCAAATCTTTTGTTTTTTGGTGCCTCTCAGGATTGTACAAGCCGTCATACTGTTTTGTCAGCAGTACATAAGTTTATCGAAGCCTCCGGAAGATTATCCTGCTAGTGCTGTCGACCACAGGGTTTCGTTCCCAATGTTTCTTTTAGTAAATTCTAATTATTATTTCTATATAGAACTTCTCCCTTACCTTTTATTTTTCTAAAGTTTTTTGCCTTGGCCTTTTAATTTTCCTGCTCTTTACATTATTACTTATAATGTGGCCAATCCCCCTCGTGGCCACAACAAATAAAATCTTCGAGCACCCCCTGCTCGCTTTCGCGTACCTCGAGGCGGCGCGAGGCTCGCGAGACAGTGCGGCGACCGCGCGCAGTGGAATGTTCACTCTTTCGCACTGCTGCTGCACATGCTGAAGACACCGAGCTACGAAGGTCTCTTGCACCCTTTGTTCTCTCTTTTCATTCGCAGTCGTAACTTGCTGCCTCCGGAAGTCATCTGCAAGAGCCAAGGGAGTCCACGGCATGGCCCTATAGCTTTTCTTGGAGTGCGGAGGCAAGCCTGAGAGGCGGAACGTCATCGCGGCGTTCGATTTCACGGAACTCACTCGATACGCCTCCGAAGGTGAGTCTCAGATTTGACAACGTTTTACTGTGTTCAGAAAAATGGCAAGTTGGGTCAGTTGATTTGGATTCACGTTAAGGGTATTGACAGCGCAGCGTGAGACAACGGCAAAATGTTGTGGCTGCAGACCTAGTGCTTCGCCTTTTGCCCTAGTCTCGTGTTGCGCCGTCGATGTCTTTACGATTGCAGCGTTCAATTACTGCGTATATTCTAACGCGTCCATGAGTCGTTACCTAGGCTGGTGTGACATTGTGAGAGTCACTGCTATTATTGGAACATACAGGCCTCGTTATATCGAAGTAGCATAGCGAACATGAATACTACGTTATACCTGATAGACGTTTAAAGGTAGAGATATACATATATCGGCTCACAAACAGACCATCAGGCTCGCGTGGGAATCCTAGATAAGAAAAGAGTTATCTTTAAGCTTGTAACCAGCTATGAAGAAGGTAGTCGTTGCTGTTTATTTGTGGCATTTCAAAGCTAATGGACTGGAAAACTAACAGCTTACCTAGGGGAAGCAACCCGTCTAATGCGCTTTTTTTTAAAGGTGGATAATAAAACCACCCGCAGCTTTAGTACATATACGTGGGTCTGAGGAGCCTTTCAAAATTTATGATTTCTGCGCTACCCTTCTAATGTTGAGTCTATAGTGAACCGAATATTTCTTCGTTACAGGCGATATTGCGGCGGCTCTTGCGAAGCCTACACGGATATTTGCGACCCCGTCGTCAACGCCACTTGCCACGTTCGCTCGCTGTCTAGGGCGCACGGAAAAAGGATGGCGTCGCAGGTAGAGCGTGGCGTCCACAAGCCGCCCAACACTGATATGAGGACTATCCTTAGGACAGCCGGTGCACGTTCACGCATGACATTTGACCTCGCCGTCGGATGTCACGAAGCCGTGACTGACGTCGTGGACTTGTGTCAGTCATCCACTGTTTGCCGCAGAAGACCCCGAGCTGCTCGTAGCAGTCGCAAGCCCCGTCAGCCATCCACGAGGCTCAGGGTCAACCTCAGACTTGTCCGCGTCAACGTCATCAAACACCTTCAATTGCCAAGGGAATCGTACGGAAAGCGCGGAACTTCGGCGACTCTGAGACACGTAGACCACTCTCACGAGAAGGACGCCAGCGGGGTTGGGTACGTGGATGCCGTCGAATTCTTCCGGACCTCGTTTGGCAGGGCGGTTCGCCGACGTGGAAGGCGCGGATCGCCGTCTTCGCGGCGGCTTTCCGATAGCTCAGCGTGGCATTCCACTAAGCGGCTTCCCCTGCACAATACACGACCTGCCACTGGAAGAACGTCGATGCGAGGCCGCCGTCTACCAGGACCTCGTGCGCAGACGCCGCACATGACACCGCGTTGCGAGCGCCGACTATCAAAGTCCCTGGCACGAATACGCCGGTAAGTGTTTAGTAGTGCATATCAGTTAAGACACATCAATGAAGACAACAGTTCCTCATCCTTTATTCAATCTTCTTCTTCTCCTGCCCCTTCATGGCGCTGTAGTCGGCAGTGACGCTTTTTACCACAGTGCGTTCATGAACAATTAAACCAGAGCGAAAAGCTGCTAATATCAAATTGCGTCATTACGTGCCCATATCGAGAAATCGATTCCACGCCCGACATGGTCCTTGACGCCTGATTAATGTTAAACACGCGGGGTTGTGTAACGTGTGTGCCTAAATGAATGTGAAGGGACGTTCTTGCACACCCTTCTGCTTTGCATTGCGACATATTACCCAAGTTATTCACCGAATTACCGGATATATGCTCGTCGCCTTTACAGAAACTTCATAATTCCGTAGCGCACAGGCATTTATTTACACGCTGACGCCGACAAATTCCTTGCGCTTATTTTAATTCGAGGTGGTAACGTTGGTTCCACCAACACTCCTTCTGCGACAACTTCCGCTTAAACACGTTTCCGTAGTTTGCGCTCGAAAAACGCAGCTACTCACAATATTCAAATACGAAAGCGGAAGTGTTCGCATGTACAGGCGGTCTTCCCGTTCAATTATCCGAGCATTCGACAGATGTGATAATGCCGCAATCTTGTTTCGAGAATGGTGAGGCTCGCATTATTTATATATATTTTTTCGATGCCATTCTTAGCAAGTTGTTTCTTTACCCGACGTCGCCATGGTTCTATCGAGTCTAAAGAAGACCACAGTGTTCTTTCGTATCTTTAGCCATCAGCTTCAAGGGCGTGTATAGGAACACATCCCGACCGAGGCAAGGCTTCGATAGTATACGAATGTTCTCGTTCACGCCGGTGCTCGGCTGCTGGACCCGGAGGACGTCGGTGCAATACAGGGCAGGACGGTCGCATCATCGATGGAGGTGGAACACTAGGCGCCCGTGCAGTGGGCAGGGCAGTGTTAAAGAACCACATATTTTCCTGAGGTGTTCACAATGGCGTGAATCGTGTAATCTGTCGTGGATCTGGTACGTAAAAAACATAGCGTTAGCACATAGCGACACCACGTTTGTTGCTCAGCACCTCTGGTTCATCCCTGCGCCGAGGTTAATACATGTATATCTAGTCCCTAGGGTCTACTTAAGCCAAACAAAAATTCCACCTCAGTGAAGCAAATTTTGACCAATCGTTAGGTGCTAGTGCCATTAGAGAAACTGAAGTGAACGTCGACATTGCGACTTTTTTTTTCTCGCAGATTTTCCAGGTGCGGTCAAGGGTGGCCTCCGCGCCAGCGTCGTGACGGCACGCGGATCACACCCGTGCGGGTGATAGCTCGCGTCCGACGTGGTACTGGAGCAGCGCTCAATCGCCGAAGACATCGAAGACGACACGAAGCGCCAGCCGGTACCCATGACGCCTCTAGCCCTCGGATGCCTGCTGGTCTACAACACCGTTTTCGCCCACTTCGACATCGCGAAGTCTCGAGTCCATCTTCGAGCCACGCCTGTCCGTTCAGGATCATCGTCGTCGTCGTCGGCGTTGTCCTTTGGCGAGCTGCGACTGACGACGTGGCCCTGCGACAAGGATGCGGACGACGTTGCGCGGTCCTTCCGGGCGCCCATTTGATGGGTGTTATGCGCTTGCGGCCGCCAGCTGAGTACCGAGTCGACCACGTCGGCGCTGTGGCGGCTGTCCGGTGCTGCGCTTAAGGAAGTCCTTGGTGAGGCAGCACTTTCAAGTGCCAGTAAAGTTCTTCCGGTCACATCGGCACATGAATGTTCAACAATTATGACAAGGATGCCTCATCTTTGGGATGGGATCTTGTTTGCGGAATGAGGTTCACTGAAGCGCGCCATAGAAACTCCTCCGTGAATTGACCAAATTAGTTGAAAAGGGAATGTGGCTACGGTGCAAACATGCTCCCTTTTCCTTTTCGAGTATACGTTGCTTAAAAAAAGTCGAGCCGAGGTACTCATAGTTCCATGGCGTCGTTTCTTGAGTAGCACGATATTTCCAACTGTATTTGAAAGCGACTTGTAAATGTATAAACTTATCGTCATCGTTGTGGATTTTCAAAATTTGTTTAAGGACCCCTTTGAGGGCGTGAATTTCGCGATGTTACTTTTATGAAGCATCGTGTAACGTGTTGTTGACCTCGATGTGCACACGCAGGACTCTCGGCGCACAGTTCACTGTGAAGACTGTGTCAGCCGATGGAGCCCTCCCACCCCGAAGAAGCCTTCCGATGTCGCCGCCAAGCATGAAGGCGCCGCAGACCGGCTGGTAGTACGCTACGCTACCACATGGCGTACCGTGCCTTCCAGCGGGCGGCTTCTGCACGGCGGCTCGTGCTGCGGAAGGCGAACGCGTTCTAAGCGTGCAGCTGCGGCAGCGCCAGCTGCGAACTCATCTACCTCAGTTGGAGTGGAGCAGAGACTGACGTTGGGTCTGCTCGTTCAGCTTAGGCCTGAACGTTTTATGCTTGTTTTGTTTGCATTTTTCAAACATTTAGTCGCGTTCATAAATCACGTTTGATTGCGAACGCTCGGGTTCTGTGCATCTGTCAAGCCAAGCTTGTGTTGTCTAGTGCGCGTATATAGTGTGTTTCACTGTGGAAGCTAGCAGACCCCGTCTGTCAATCAGGAGGGCAAATTAAACGTATCCCTCCGCACCTAGGCATCTGCAGTCGCGAACATTGCAGTGGCAGGAGAAACCTTGGAAAGGGAAGGGGGAGGACGGAGTGAAGCCCCTATTGGCAGGAGTGGCTCGCGGGTCCGAGCAATGATATTTCGATGGCCTCGTGGCCTTGGCTCTGCTGCACGAACTCTTGAAACAGTAGCGTTGAAGATTGGGCGAGTTGGTTCGTCGTACTTGGACTGGTATAGCGCATTATGGAACACGAGAAACGGCCAAGCAGACCACAAGAGGACAGAGCGCTAACTTTCAACTGAGCTTTATTTGCAAATTGCATCGAATATATACTCTCGCGCAAGCATACAAAGAACACCCGGACAAATCGCTGAGATCAGACAAATAATCGCGAAGTCACAGAGGAAAGATTCATATAAGGTTCACTTGATTAAAGGGGTCGTGAAACATTTTCTGAGCAATTTGTACTAAGTGCGTATTCGGGATCCTGACCCTCCAATCAACAATATGCATTGTTCCGTTGCACCGTGTGCGTTGATTTAGAGCGATAAAAAACGCGGTTTCGGTATCACTGCGCGCGTTCCCCTCAACTCTGCAGATGACGTCATCTTAGTAGCCGTCATACCTCCGAGATTGGCGCGCCCTCGGAGGCCATGGGAAAACAAACCGTGCTGCCGCTTTTCTTCCGAATGTCGGCACCGCACGGTTTCCAAGTATTTTCTCCTTTCTAGCTTTCAAGTAAATCGATTCCATTAGAGCAAACGCGAGTTCACTGTGCCTTTGAACTTAAAAATATCTTAACTCAACGTCACCCAATAGTACCTATGCCGGCCGGTAGTGTCGCACAGTCGTTTCGGGAGCGCAAGAAAGCCGAGATTTAAAACGGGCGTTGTTAAATGTGCACTGAATATTTCGCCGAAATATTTCGGAATCGGCTTGTCGAATGCGCATTGAAGCAGTGAAAATTGCAAACCGGCATCTCCAAATTCTTTTCACGACCCCTTTAAAAAATACATCTCCAGTTCGGATAAAGCCAGCGAAGGGGCGCTGATACATGTGTTTCCAGCTCTTGCTATGCAGTGCGCTTCAATAACCTCACGTGTTATTTGTAAAGGGTGCTTCTTCACTACTTCGCATTGATAAAAGCCAGGGGAACATCCACAATCGCGGCAGTGAATGCCAATGTGTGCCTGAATTGATTTGTGCGCATTGTAGTGGTGCTCTTTTAGTCTTTCATTGAGACAGCGCCCCGTCTGGCCAATGTACCTCTTGCCACATGGGAGTGGTATCGAGTAAACAACCCCCGCCTCACATGTCCCAAACCGCGTTTTGTGCTTGGTTGGGCAAACAGTACCGCGTGATTTAAGGGGGTTGATTGCTTTGCACAACCGCTGTAACTTATCCGGCGCCGAGAACACCACTTTCACGCCGCCTTTCTCGCCTATCTTTTTGAGTCGATGGGAAATGCCATGCACGTAGGGTACAACTACGGGTTTTTTACGTTCATTTAATTCCGGCTGAGCCTCGGAGTTGCCTCCTTTCTTTATTCGTCTTAACAGTTTTTCCGCTATAGATGATAACAGAAGAGCTGGGTACCCAGCACGCAAAAGCCTTTCAGTTGGAGCTACAAAGCTGCGCTGCATGGCATGATGACATGATTTGCTAAGGGAGTTGATGAAACAAAGATTAGTAATGCTTCGCTTTACTAACTTAGAATGACAGGAGTCAAAGGGTAAAAGAGGCTTTCCAGTCCTAGGATCATATAGCCAGCACACATGGTCAGGGGTAAAAATCAAGTTCAAATCTAAAAAGCGTAAGCTGTTGTCAATAGGCATCTCGTGCGTCAATACAAGCGGATTTAAACAGTCATTGCAAGTTTTCACAATATCGTCGGTTAGGTGCTGGCCGGCAGCGTCACTGCAATTGATAAAAACCAGAAAGTCTTCTACGTAACGACATACTTTAACGACAATACTTTGGTCGAGCATGCTCATCAGCAATCGGTCATGATATGCAAGGTATATGTCACTTAAGATAGGGGCGAGGCATGACCCGATGCAGACACCACTACGCTGTATGTAAGTCCAACTGTAAGTCCGAAACAGACTGTAGCTAGCAGGCGTAGCTGTAGTTTTGGCCGTCGCGCCAAAACCCGTTTCTTTCAGACGAGACGAACCCCTGGCGCCCTCTATGATCTGGCAGAAGATACTATTGAATTGCGGTGGAAAACAACAGTGTCGCTGGTGCTGGGGTTTGAGGCCAGTCCCACACACTCCGAAGGGAAGTGTCTTTCTTAGCCACTGGGCTGCATACTCGCGCTTGTGAGGTGTGCAAACGAATGCCATTAATTTTCTACCACCGGTCTTGGGACTTTACAAGAGCAACAAAGAAACAGCGCAGAGAAAGAAATAATGCTCCCAGATCATATCGTGGTGGTATTATTCTCTCCGTCGAATGGAATGTCATATTTTGGACTCACTAAAGGAAATAATATAGAGTGTTTGGTGTAATTGTATGTTGAACCATTCGCTGCAAATGCAGGGAGCAAGGGAAGATATTGTCGAGATGTCCCTACTCGGCAAGCTGAAGTAGTTGCCGTTTCCCAACACCTACACTCGAGTACTGATCGACGCCTCCAGGGTCAAAATAGCGAGATACCAAGCGGGCTGCCATGGAATGACGCAACGAAGCCGGCCTTCCGCGAGCTCCGTGCGTCACCGCTGATGAAGCGTAACGCGAAGCTCGAAACGTTTTCTTGTTAGGCCACTTAGGAAAGAGAAAATGTTGCTCTTGGCACCTACGCACGAGGGGGATTTGCCACAGTGCGGTTAATGATATGTGGACTATAAAAATTCTGCAGATCACACGCATTGTGGGAACTGTGGGAAAGACCAGGCGCATAAATGACAACGTCTGTGTAAATATACGTACACGTTGTCATTTATGCATGAGTGCATAAATGAGTGCACGCATTTACATGCATCAATCGACAATGTCACGGGTGATTTACGGCAACACAGTACGATCCCCAGCTTCGCCCACTCGCCATAGTTCACTTAGTGGAGATGCGTGGATTTTTAGGGGCGAAGCTCCTTAGGGTGTGGGTCGTTCCCTCCTCTGTAGTAGTATGTATGTAGCCACCTCGCACCGCCGGGACGCTCGCGCTCGCCCTCGGCGCGTGCCTCCTGGTGCGCGAGCTCTCTCACTCTGCCATCTGCTGTCTTGTGAGAGAGAGAGAGAGAGACAGAGCGAAAGGCGCGCGTTGACTATGGAAATGTTCTTTCTTCGATGAACGCGCTACCAGCTCGCAAAGAAGGAGAACGCGCCCTCATCCGCGAAAGACAACGTTGGCGCAGGCAGCGTCTTCTAGCGAGTTTCTTGCTTGAAAAATACCGATTGCTCGCGCTGGAGAACCGTTCACCGGCCACCCATATATATACATACCCACCGGACCTTGACTTGCAATGAAGTGCCGGTGGGAGATTTCACTTATGCGTAGTTGAACCATAAGGATTCGTAGCGTGCGCGTTAAATAAATTAATCCGGAACTCGGCACGATCTACGATGAACATCTGGAGCTTCGTCCACTCATCATCATTCACTCCGTGGATATGCTGTGAATTTTTTTCTCACCATCAATTCTGCGCAATATAATTTCATCCACAAGCCCCTTCCTGTGCCCGCCTATTGCTGTTTTTCACTTCGAATTTCTCAAGGTGCTGGACATGGAGATCGCTCAATGAATAAAGAATAATTACTACAGAATTCTGTCCGTGAAACCCTTATAAAAGGCTTCTAACAAAATAGTAGATTTTTATATATATAATTTCTTTCTCTTGAACACCAGTGCACACCGCAGCGCGCAAGAAATGAGTCGATAGCCGAGGTTAGCGTGCATGGCCGCATTGAGGTATCATTCGTGCCAGCGCCTCCTCTATTTCCGAAGCGAACACGTGCACCAGTTTTGTGCGATCATCATCGGACTCGCGGCTCGAACTCTTGTGCCTCGAGACGGCGCGAGACTCTCGAGACACTAGCGGCAACCACGCGCCGTGGAACGGTCGCACCATCGCGCCGCTATCTGCCTACGCCGACGGATTTAGCACATGCGAGGATCTACCGCGTCTTTCGTAGTGCCTTTCCATTCGCAGTCGCTCCCTGATATTCCGGGAAATCATTCTCAAGGGTCCACGTCCTCCACTGCGTGGCCCGCACGGTTCTCCTGTACTGCGCAAGGGAACCTGGACGTGGAGCGTCATCACGCCGTACGACTTCAGAGTAATCGCTGGACGGGCCTGCGAAGGTGAGTATATTCTTTCATAACAGGTTTCTACTTCGAATTATGGCACATTGTTAAAGCTTCCACGTCACTTCGTAGTTACCAGTGACTTGGTTGCTATGGCTAGTATCGAAGGAAGCCCGTTAATTCGGATCGAGGCCCGCCTTAGCCGCCATCTGTCCTTGAAACGAGACGTGCTTGAGCTTATGACAAGCGCAGGAAACCGGCGACCGGGCGACAACCGCGATGCGGCGCACAAGAGCCGGCGTCAATATTTACTCTATATGGCTCCCGGAGCGTATAGAGTAGCTCTAAGCGTACATCAGGCACACAGTAGGCGAACATTAGGCGTACATTTAGGCGTGCAGCCGACAACGCTGGTTGCAACGAACGCGCGGGCAGCTTTGACTGTGTCTATCAGAGGTTCACGAGATACTAGGGAGTTTGAGATTTGGGGCCCCAAGGAGCTTGGGGACCCAAGAAGCTTGCGACCCGCCAGGGCGCATGCGCAGAACCCAAGCCAATCTTGGGCTCCTGCGTTCGTGTTGACCCAAGGCGTGTTGCGTCACCTCGTGCGCGACTAGAAAGCCAAAAAAGAAAGAGCCGTATGAGCCGCCGTCATCCAAATCCATTGGCTATCCGTCTGCTCAGATGCTAGAGACGCGCGGGAAGACGCGCTGGAAGAATACGCAATCTGTAATAGTACAAAGATTTCGTTCAGTATATCTTATTTTTTTCTCCTCCTTAGACTACACTTCGTTTTCTTTCTTTTCGTTTGTTTAAAACGTTTCTGTTGCTTTCACCTTTCAAGCACTTTTTTTTTGTCACTTGTGGCGTTCCGTGCGTTTGACCCAACGCAGCCTGCGTTTGACCCAATACTCAAACTCTGCTGATCCTCCGAACGCAAGAGCAACCTACGCAATGCAGCTTGGGGACCCAGCGTCTTGGGCCCCCAATTCTCAAACTCTCTACTGTGTCGATCGTAACTGTGGTTAGGAAACGACCTCTCTCAAATGGCCAGCCGAGCCACGGCACAAGGCGGTGAATGTGCTGACGCGATGCATTCCTGGCGACGATAGACGGTCTCGAGGACGCGGCACGTGCAGGGATGTCCTCGTAAAGGATAATACACTACGTTTGATTGGACGCGTGTACGCGTTGCGTATTTAGTTGTACCAGCTTTACAGCTTCGCTTGTGGAGTGGCTTGCAGCACCCAAACACTGTATGTCCGCCGCGGTGGTGTAGTGGTTACGGTACTCGGCTGCCACCCAAAAAACGCGGGTTCGATCCCGGCCGCGGCGGTCGCATTTTCGATGGAGGCGAAAATGCCAGAGGCCCGTGTACTGTGCGTTGTCAGTGCACGTTAAAGAACCCCAGGTGGTCTAAATTTCCGGAGCCCTCCACTACGGCCTTTCTCTTCTATCTCTTTCACTCCCTTTCCCCCCACCCCCACGGACGCTTAGCCGTGCTCCCTACATGGGTTGCAGAAATTAGCGTCCCTTCCTAACCAAACCAAGATCATCATCATCAAACACTGTGGTTTCTTCATTCGCAGCTCGTCGCGCCGCCTCACGCGCAGGCTCGTGTTAGGTTCGCGCGAGCACTTCGAATGGATGAAGCCGACAACGACACGCGCGGAGCTCTGCATATTAAGATCATTTTACACAGCTTTCACGGCTTTGCAGGCTACGTGTACACATTAACGAAAACGCAGGTCAAAATGAACATGAAAGCCACCCACGGTGCCATTCATGGCAACAATATTTCTCTCACGCGCGTCATTAAGATTATTTAGTTTGTTAATTAGCTGTAAAATTCCGAGCAGCTACTATAACCTTCCGGGCACAGTACAAAACACAGCTGTTCCTTCTTACTTCCTCTTCTTTTCTTCGTCGGTGTTTTTTTTTTTTTGCGCTACCGAGATTGTGTCAAGAATGTACCAACTAGCCCAAACAAGAGTGTTACTGAGGAGAAAGGAAGTTCGTGTTGTCTATTTCATCTGTTGTGTCGCTGTGTGTACGCCGCATACCTTTAGAAATGAGCAGACAAAATCTGCAAGCGACTTTGTTTTAAAAGGGGACCTGCAACACCATTTGGACATAGCCGCAAAATTGTGCCAATCAGTCCTTAATGCGCTAGGCGCATTAAGGAATATGCAATGTGGTCTCGAATGCGGCTCGAAATCGCCTACTGTTTCAACGAACGACACAGCAGGAAGCACCGACTAGCCCGTTTGACTGTTCTCGGCCTTAATGAACATAGATGCATACATCATCTGTATATGTTTAGCTCGAAACGAACAAATAAACAATTGAAGATGGTGCTTCTACGATCACGATATCATCTAATGCCATTTCTGCCTCAAGTGGTGTAGTCGGCGCCCCCAGTGACGTCATCTGTTCAAAGAAGAGGAAGCAATTTCGAGCCGTCTATGAAGTCGTATAGCAAGTTCCGTGGTGCGTCCAGTGGCTCACATGGTAACGGGACCCGCCACGAATGATAGGCGTCGTTATCCGAACACGATCAAAAAGTGTTGCAGGGCCACTTTAAAGCGTAAGCACAGCATATCTTGCTCCGCATCAATACCCAGCATTATCAATATCGATCAATGTCCACCAATATGCTAGCATTACCCGACGGCTTCTTTCGGGATATAAGGTCACATTGAAACAACGCGGTACGTCGGTAACTTAAGGCATCGCACACGTGAGCAATTAGAAACCGCTAAAAATAAATTTTAAAAAATCTCAGAAGTGTACATAAGACTGTGCAGATATGGAACATATGCGAATGATAGTTCCGTGTAGTGAATAACGACGGGAACACGATTTACCAAGTGTCGGGACTCGAACTTCAAAAACGTGGAGTGTTCTATAAAAATGTTTATTAGAAGTTCGCCGGCACGTCATGTGTGCATAATACAAATATTAAACTTCTCAGGGTGTTAACTGCTACCTCTGAAAGATGAGAGCTGGCGTAGTGTAGCACAGTCGTTTAGGAAGGTAGCTTTCCTCGTGAAGTTGTGTGAATTTAACCGAACTCACTCTGATATTTTTAGCTTTTTGTTTTTCTTTTCTTCATATTAAAGGGGTCCTGAACCACCGCTCGGGCTTGGTTTTGAAAACGACTGGGCGTGTATTGAATGCCTCTCAGAAATTCAGAGCCGAAAGAATTTTTCAAAACGGTTTGTTAGGAGCGAAGATATTGCGACCGGAAAACTTCCCTTTCCAGTCCTGTTTCAACTCTGCGGAATAGAGAATACAGAGCTCCTTAGGGCGGTGTCGAAGGAGGCGCCCCGCCCACCGCTTTACGTCAAACGACTTCAGCGACGTTTCAGAGTGGCTGACGAAAAGCGCGCGACTACCGGGGGCTGTTTCTTCGCAGCGCGCTTGTGGCCGCCTGCTCGCTTCGCACCTGGGCTCGGTCGCGTGCCCTCGCGATCACCGTATTCTTTTTTTTTTTCGATCCTCCGAAGCTTTGTTTTCGTTCATCACATACGTTTAGGCTCGCAGGTGTGAGCGTTTCCTTTGTCACTGCGCTGCTTGTCGTCGATATTGCGCATAACGCGGCGTCAGGACAAACAGCGCAACTACGATACGCCTCCGAAGGTGAGTGTAAGATTTGACAACTGGTGTGTCAGCCGCATTCAGGCTTATCAGCGCACGTCACTGCAACGTCACGTGCGCTTACTATAAAAACAAGCTGCTCAATAAACCTTCGTTCTTGTTGCGTTATCTGGCTTCCTGGTTGCATCTCGGTAGCGACATAACAGTGGCGACGAGGGACCCACGCAAGCATGAGTGCCGGGCGGCCACCAGAATTTGAAGATGCGGAGGGTACCTGGACGACGTATCGTGTTCGCCTGGAGGCTTACTTTGAAGCCCATAACATCGTAGACGAAACGAAGAAACGAGCTCTTCTGATATCAGCGCTCACGGGCAGCGCAGTGGGAGTGGTTCAGGGGCGTTGCCACCCGAAGAAGGTCAACGAACTAAGCTACGATGAAGTCGTCGGGTATTTGGAAGAACATTATACCCCTCAAGTCAACGAAACGGCTGCCAGCTATGCATTCTTCATGCGATCGCAAAAAGCCGGTGAGACTGTTCAGAATTTCATTGCTGAAATTAGACGGCTGGCGGGGAAGTGCAATTTCGGGACATCGTTGGAACGAATGCTAAGAGACCGAATTGTGTGTGGCGTGTGGGATGAAGACGTTAGGCGACATTTATTGACGCAAAGGAAACTCACGCTAGAACAGGCAGAGTGCTTTGCGATTTCGGCACAAGAAGCCGCTGATAACGCCCGAATGATGCACTCTACAGAGCAAGGCGCCGTAAATTTTGCACGCCAACGGAGTCGGACTGGAAAGTTTCGGCCACAGCCGGATACACGTGGCCGATGTGAACGGTGTGGTAGCGAAAAACACGCCGAAGATGAATGTACACACCTGCGCACGGTGTGCCACAGGTGCGGAAAACGAGGCCATCTCAGCCGTATGTGCCAGTCAGCCAGGTCTAGTCGCCGACAGCAGTTTCAACATGCGGATGTACGGCGGCAAGGGGCGCACGCAATGACAGCTGAGCAATGCGCAACCTCGGATGATAGTGAAGCCTTGCACACTATTGAGGCCGTCCTTCACCAAGAGGCAAGTATCCGCAAGGTTAAACCGATTTACAGAGTTGTCAGCTGGGATAACGTTCCTCTAACAATGCTGGTGGACACCGGATCACCTGTAAGCATCATTTCAGCGGCGGTGTTTCAGAAGTATGAAATGAAGTGGCCGCCATTGCAAAAAACGCAGCTAAAACTCTCCTGCCTATTGGGTGAACTCCCAGTGCTTGGACAACTAATCATGACGGCCAGATGCGATGGGAAGGATATTCAAGGCACGGTCATAGTGGTCGAAAGCTCGGGACCGTCGTTATGTGGCAGAGACACGATAAAGGCTTTTAACGAAATCGGAGTTTCCATGCTGACAAACGTCGTCGCAAGCGTGCAACCGATGAAGTGCAACGTGGCCAACACAGAACTAGAGACCCTACTTAGCGAATATGCTGACGTCTTTGCTCGAGGTCTGGGACTTTGCAAGGGACCACCGGTAACATTTCAGCTGAAGGAAAATGTTCTTCCGCGGTTTTTCAAGGCCCGGACTGTCCCCTACGCTTTGAGAGACAAGATGACGGAAGCGCTGGATGAGCTAGTAGCCCAAGACGTCCTTACGCCAGTGAAAACCGCCGAGTGGGCAACGCCAGTCGTACCCGTTCTAAAGAAGGATGGGTCGCTCAGAATATGCGGAGACTTTCGGATGACTGTCAACGCGGCCACTGCGATGGAGCAGTACCCGTTGCCGCGAGTGGATGACATTTTTGCGAAGCTGAACGGCGGGGAAGTTTTCACGACGTTGGACCTGCGCCAGGCCTACAACCAGTTACCGTTGGATGAGAACGCCCAGAAGATAGCAGTTCTGAACACTCAGAAGGGTCTTTTCTGTTTTAAACGGCTGCCTTTTGGCATAAGTTCCGCACCGGCCATATTTCAGAGACGAATGGACGCGCTTCTGAGCGATATCCCAGGAGTACAGGTGTATCTCGACGATATTATCGTCGCAGAAAAGCGAAATGACCTGTCACGGCTGCGGAAAGTCCTTCAGAGATTGCGAGAATATGGTCTTCGGCTGCACAAGGAGAAATGCAAGTTTCGGCAAGACGGGGTCACGTTTCTTGGTGATCGTATCGACGTTAACGGACTGCGACCGAAAGACGAGAACATCAAGGCCGTCCGCGAAGCGCCGGAGCCCACATCGGTGAGTGAGATGAAAGCATTTTTAGGTCTTGTCAACTACTACGGCAAATTCTTGCCGAACCTGGCGACCTTGTTGGCTCCGCTATACGCCCTTCTTGCCAAGGTGCCAGGTGGCAGTGGAAGCAAGAACACAAAGAATGCTTTCGGAAAGTCAAGAAGGCAATAGAAGCCTCCAAGTTGTTGGCCCATTTTGACCCTGATAAGCCGTTGAGGCTGGAGTGTGACGCGTCACCAGTAGGTATCGGAGCCGTTTTGTCCCACCGGATCAATGGTGTTGATTACCCAATTGGATTCCGCTCCAGGAAACTTACAAGGGCAGAATGTAATTACTCGCAGTTGGAAAAAGAGGCTCTAGCACTGGTGTTCGGGGTTGCACGGTTCAAAGACTACTTGTACGGACATGAATTCGTCCTGGTGACAGACCACAAACCTCTCACTGGTTTATTAAATCCAAAAAAAGCGATACCACCGATGGCAGCCGCCCGGATTCAGCGTTGGGCCTTGTTTCTCGCTAACTACACCTATACGGTGCAATATCGTAAAGGCAGTGAACATTCAAATGCAGATGCCCTTAGCCGGTTGCCACTGGCGGGTACAGAGCCACGAGAGAGTTATTCCGACGAACGGGAGTACGTTTTGTTTGCCCAAGCGATGGAGGAAACGGCGATATGCGCCAGAGAGGTGAAACAAATGACCGATCGAGACACTACTCTTCAACAGGTGAAACAATGGATTTTAGAAGGATGGCCGCGGTTTCGACCCCAGGATCACGAGCAGTACCGGCCGTACTTCAACAGGAGCACGGAACTCACCGTAAGTGACAATTTGGTATACTGGGGACATCGCATTGTTATGCCGTTTGCGGCCAGAAGACGCGCAATAAACCTGCTGCATGAAACTCATCCGGGTATGGTTTCCATGAAGAGTATCGCCAGAACGCTATTTTGGTACCCAGGACTAGACTCGGACATTGAGCGACTGGTCAGCTCGTGCTATGTTTGTGCACAGGCTTCCGCGATGCCACCTGCCCAGGTACCTGCGACATGGCCAGCGACCGGGGAACGCTGGAGCCGGCTGCACGCCGATTTTGCAGGGCCGGTGGACGGACACATGGTCTTGGTCATCGTAGACTCGGAAACCGAATGGATCGAAGCGGTGCCAATGAAGATTGCTACGTCGGAAACCACGGCCAAAGCTCTGCGGTCAATATTTGCACGGTTTGGGCTTCCAAAAACGTTTGTGTCCGACAATGGACCACAGTTTGTGAGCGCGCTTTTTCGCGAATTCTTGGCACGTAATAAGGTACAGCAACTGACAACGGCACCCTATCACCCGCAATCTAATGGGTTGGCCGAGAGAGCGGTGCGCACGCTCAAAGAAGGGCTCAAGAAAAATCCGGGGGAGGACCTGATAACACGGCTGGATCGATTTTTGTGCAGGTACCGCCGAACACCCGGAGAGGATGGCAAGTCGCCGGCGGAACGTTTGCTGGGTTACCAGATTAGGACGAAGATAGACGCTATCAAGCCCAAAGGAAAGTATGCTGATGGTTTGCCGGCAGCAGCTACGAGGAAATTTAATGCAGGTGACCCTGTGTGGATGCGCAGTTTTGGAAGAAGCCGAAGGTGGATTCCAGGAGTGGTGCAAGACCAGGAAGGGTCCAGGATGGTCACCGTAGATTGTGCTCAAGGACGACACCGACGACATCTAGACCAGCTTGAGACGTCGAGCTGAATCAACGGACAGTAGTGACCTTAACCAGACAAGCAAGCAAGAGTTGTCCGAGGATACTGGGGAAAGGGTCCAAGGCAGCCCGGAAGAAACAGTGGCAGAATCAGCAACCCCACCTCTCTTGCGAAGATCAACCCGGCCACGGAAACCACCTGAACGTTATGGCTTTTAAAGGGGGAGAAATGGTGTGTCAGCCGCATTCAGGCTTATCAGCGCACGTCACTGCAACGTCACGTGCGCTTACTATAAAAACAAGCTGCTCAATAAACCTTCGTTCTTGTTGCGTTATCTGGCTTCCTGGTTGCATCTCGGTAGCGACATAACAACAACGTTTTACTGTGTTCAGAAAAATGGCAAGTTGGGTCAGTTGATTTGGATTCACCTTAAAGGTATTGACAGCGCAGCGTAAGACAATGACAAAATGTTGTGGTTGCTGACGTACTGCTTCGCTTTTTACCCTTGTCTCATGTTGCGCCGTCAATGTCTTTAGAATTGCAGTGTTCAGTTACTGCGTATATTCTAACGCATGCATGCGTCGCTACCAAGAATGGTGCGACGTTGGGAGAGTCCCTGCTATTATTGGAACATACAGGCCTCGCTATATCGAGTAGGACAGGGAACATGCATACTTCGTTATACCCTGTAGCCGTTTAAAGGTAAAGATACGCACATACCGGCTCGCAAAGTGGCCAATAGGCCCGCGTGGGAATCCTAGATAAGAAACGAGTATAAAGAAGTTAGTCTTTACCTGTTTCTTTCTTGCATTTCAAAGCTAATGGACTGCGAAACTAACAGCTTACCTGGGGGAACCAACCAGTCTAACGCGCTTTTTTTAAAGGTGGATAATAAAACCGCCCGCGGATTTAGCAAATAAACGTGGATCTGAAGAGCCTTTCAAAATTTATGATTTCTGCGCTACCCTTCTAATGTTGAGTCTATAGTGAACCGAATATTTCTTCGTTACAGGCGATATTGCGGCGGCTCTTGCGAAGCCTACACGGATATTTGCGCCCCCGTCGTCAACGCCACTTGCCACGTTCGCTCGCTGTCTAGGGCGCACGGAAAAAGGATGGCGTCGCAGGTAGAGCGTGGCGTCCACAAGCCGCCCAACACTGATATGAGGACTATCCTTAGGACAGCCGGTGCACGTTCACGCATGACATTTGACCTCGCCGTCGGATGTCACGAAGCCGTGACTGACGTCGTGGACTTGTGTCAGTCATCCACTGTTTGCACGCCGAGCTGCACGTAGCAGTCGCATGCCCCGCCAGCCATCCCGAGGCTGAGGTTCAACCTCACACTTGTCCGCGTCAACGTCATCAAACACCTTCAATTTCCAAGGGAATCGCAAGGAAAGCACGGAACTTCGGCGACTCTGAGACAAGTAGACCACTCTCACGAGAAGGACAGGAGCGGGGTTAGGTACGTGGATGCCGTCGAATTCTTCCGGACCTCGTTTGGCAGGGCGGTTCTCCGACGTGGAAGGCGCGGATCGCCGTCTTCGCGGCGGCTTTCCGATAGCTCAGCGTGGCATTCCACTAAGCGGCTTCCCCTGCACAATACACGACCTGCCACTGGAAGAACGTCGAAGCGAGGCCGCCGTCTACCAGGACCTCGTGCGCAGACGCCGCACGTGACACCGCGTTGCGAGCGCCGACTATCGAAGTCCCTGGCACAAATACGTCGGTGAGTGTTTAGTAGAGCATATCAGTTAAGACACATCAGTGAAGACAACAGTTCCTCATCCTTTATTCAATCTTCTTCTTCTCCTGCCCCTTCATGGCGCCGTAATCGGCAGTGACGTCTTTTACCACAGTGCGTTCATGAACAATTAAACCAGAGCGAAAAGCTGCTAATATCAAATTGCGTCATTACGTGCCCATATTGAGAAATCGATTCCACGCTCGACATGGTCCTTGACGCCTGATTAATGTTAAACACGCGGGGTTGTGTAACGTGTGTGCCTAAATGAATGTGAAGGGACGTTCTTGCACACCCTTCTGCTTTGCATTGCGACATATTACCCAAGTTATTCACCGAATTACCGGATATATGCTCGTCGCCTTTACAGAAACTTCATAATTCCGTAGCGTACAGGCATTTATTTACACGCTGACGCCGACAAATTCCTTGCGCTTATTTTAATTCGAAGTGGAAACGTTGGTTCCACCAACATTCCTTCTGCGACAACTCCCGCTTAAACATGTTTCCGTAGTTTGCGCTCGAAAAACGCAGCTACTCACGATATTCGAATACGAAAGCGCAAGTTTTTGCATGTACAGGCGATCTTCCCGATCAATTATCCGAGCATTCCACAGAGGTGACAATGCCGCAATCTTGTTTCGAGAATGGTGAGGCTCGCATTATTTATGTCTTTTTTTTTCGATGTCATTCTTAGCAAGGTTCTAGAGAGTGTAAAGAAGACCACAGTGTTTTTTTTTATCTTTAGCCATCAGCTTCAAGGGCTTGTATAGGAACACATCCCGACCAAAGCAAGTCTTCGACTGTATGAGAATGTTCTCGTTCACACCGGTGCTCGGCCGCTGCACCCGAAAAACATAAAAACGTGGGTGCGATACTGGGCAGGACGGTCGCATTTTCGATGGAGGTGAAACGTTAGACGCCCGTGTAGTGGGCAATGGCAGGGCAATGTTAAAACCACATATTTTCCGCAGCTCCTCACCATGGCGTGAATCGTGTACAACATAAATGCCATAGCGATACTATGTTTGTTGTTCAGCACCACTGATTCATCCATGCGCTGCGGTTAATACACGTATATCCAGTCCCTAGAGTCTACTTAAGTCAAACGAAAAGTCCACCTCAGTGAAGGAAATTTTCACCAATCGTTGGGTGCTAGTGCCATTAGAGACACTGATGTGAACGTCGACTTTGCGACCTTTTTTTTTCTCCCAGATTTTCCAGGTGCGGTCAAGGGTCGCCTCCGCGCAAGCGTCGTGACGGCACGCAGATCACATCCGTGCGGTTGACAGCTCGCGTCCGACCAGGTACTGGAGCAGCGCTCAAACGTCGAAGGCATCGAAGACGACACGAAGCGCCAGCCGGTACCCGTGACACCTCTAACACTCGCAAGCCTGCTGGTCTACAGCACCGTTGTCGCCCACTGCGACATCGCGAAGTCTCGACTCCATCTTCGAGCCACGCCTGTCCGTTCAGGATTATCGTCGTCGTCGTCGACGTTGTCCTTTGGCGAGCTGCGACTGACGACGTGGCCCTGCGACAAGGATGCGGACGACGTTGCTCGGTCCTTCCGGGCGCCCATTTGAAGGGTGTTATGCGCTTGCGGCCGCCAGCTGAGTACCGAGTCCACCACGTCGGCGCTGCGGCGGCTGTCCGGTGCTGCGCTTAAGGACGTCCTTGGTGAGGCAGCACTATCAAGTGCCAGTGACGTTCTTTCAGTCACATCCGCACATGAATGTTCAACGATTATGACACGGACGCCTCATCTTTGGGATGGGATCTTGTTTGCGGAATGAGGTTCACTGAAGCGCGCCATAGAAACTCCTCCGTGAATTGACCAAATTAGTTGAAAAGGGAATGTGGCTACGGTGCAAACATGCTCCCTTTTCCTTTTCTAGTATACGTTGCTTAAAAAAAGTCGAGCCGAGGTATTCATAGTTCCATGGCGTCGTTTCTTGAGTAGCACGATATTTCCAACTGTATTTGAAAGCGACTTGTAAATGTATAAACTTATCGTCATCGTTGTGCATTTTCAATATGCGTTGCAGGACCCCTTTGAGGGCGTAAATTTCGTGATGTTACTTTTATGAAGCATCGTGTAACGTGTTGTTGACCTCGATGTGCACACGCAGGACTCTCGGCGCACAGTTCACTGTGAAGACTGTGTCAGCCGATGGAGCCCTCCCACCCCGAAGAAGCCTTCCGATGTCGCCGCCAAGCATGAAGGCGCCGCAGACCGGCTGGTAGTACGCTACGCTACCACATGGCGTACCGTGCCTTCCAGCGGGCGGCTTCTGCACGGCGGCTCGTGCTGCGGAAGGCGAACGCGTTCTAAGCGTGCAGCTGTGGCAGCGCCCGCTGCGAACTCATCCACCTCAGTTGGAGCGGAGCGGAGACTGACGTTGGGCCTGCTCGTTCAGCTTAGGCCTGAACGTTTTATGCTTGTTTTGTTTGCATTTTTCAAACATTTAGTCGCGTTTATAAATCACGTTTGATTGCGAACGCTCGGGTTTTGTGCATCTGTCAAGCCAAGCTTGTGTTGTCAATAGTTAGCAGCCGTAGCTGTAGTTGTGGCCATCGCGCGAAATCTACTTGCTCCCCGACGAGACGAACCCTTGGCATCCTCTATGATGTGGCAGAAGATAGTAACGCATTGCAGTGGAAAACAACAGTGTCAGTAGTGCTGTGGTTTGAAGCCAGTCCCACACACTCCAAAGGTAAGTGCCTTTCTTAGCCAATAGGCTGCACACTCGCGCTTGTGAGTTGTGCAAACGAATGCCAT
Source organism: Hyalomma asiaticum (assembly GCA_013339685.2). Taxonomy (NCBI): domain Eukaryota; kingdom Metazoa; phylum Arthropoda; class Arachnida; order Ixodida; family Ixodidae; genus Hyalomma; species Hyalomma asiaticum. The sequence goes on from CM023489.1 coordinate 77,687,415, forward strand.
TTTCTACCACCCGTCTTGGGACCTTACAAAAGCAACAAACACCGCAGGGAAAGAAATACCCCCAAATCATATCGTTGGGGTAGTGGTCTCTCTGTCCAATGGAACTTGCCGGCTCGGCAAGCTGAAGTAGTTGCCGCTCCCAACACGGTGCACTCGGGCACTGATCGACGCCTCCTGGGTTAAAACAGCTAAATTCCAAGCGGGCTGCCATGGATTGACGCAACGAAGCTCCGTGCATCACCGCTGATGACGCGTGACGCGAATCTCGAAAAGTTTTCTTGTTAGGCCACTCAGGAAAAAGAAAATGTTTCTATTCGCTCCTACGCACGAGGGGGATTCGCCTCAGTGCAGCTATTGATGTGTACTAGAAAAATCCTGCAGATCACACGCATTGTGGGAACTGTTGGAAAGACCAGGAGCATAAATGACAATGTGTGTAAATATACATACGCGTTGTCATTTATGCATAAGTGCATAAATGAGTGGACGCATTTACATGCATGAGTGGACAATGTCACGGGTGATTTACGGTAACACAGTGCAATCCCCAGCTTCGCCCACTCGTTATTGTTCAGTTCGTGGAGATGCGTGGATTTTTTAGATGTGAAGCAGTTTATGGTCGGAGTTATGCCACTCCCTCCCTCCATCCATCCATCCGCCGTGCGGCGTCCACACTCGCACTGCGCATCCTCCTCCCCCTCCTCTTCTTGTCTCGTCTCCTCTCCTCACGGCATTCCTCCTCTCCTGTCCGAACGGCGCGCGTTCCTGCTGACTTTGACTCGGTTGGATTTGACCATGGAAACGCTCTTTCTTCAATGAACGGTTTACCAGCTCGCAAAGAATGAGAACGCGCCCTCGCCCGCGAGAGACAACGCTGACGCAGTCAGCGTCTTCAAGCGTCAAACTGATGCAAACGCGATACCTAGTCAAACCTATACAAACGCTGTGTGCACCCCCCTTGTTGCTTCGCATCGCCTCATGGTCCCCTTGAGCGGGAGTTGGTGTAATTTTTTTAACATGCATTGACAACACGCAGCTCGCATTTTTGCCTTCATCGAAAATACGACTACAAAGTTTTGTGCAATATAATTTCATCCAATGATTATGCTCTCCTCCCACCTCCGCCTTTTTCCGCCCCTTCGATTCGACTTCTTCAAGGTGCAGACAGCTTTGGTAGCCTACATAATAGTTATTACTCTTATAAAAAGCATTCTTGGGCAACGGAACATGGAGTTCTGTCTTTGCATCCCCGATAAGCGGCTCCAAACAGAATATACCATTTCATTTATTTATTCCAAACATGCTTGCAAACTGCAGTACGGAAAGAATGATGAGTCGATAGCCCAACCTAGCGCCTAATAATATCACGTACGAACATGCACCATGCATATTCTGCACAGCCATTGCACATTTCAGTCGTGTGTGTTGGTTGGTTGGTTGGTCGTTGTGTACCTTGGCGCAACCCACTCTGGGGGATCGGCCATGAACCGAAAGAGAGATTTGCGTGGGAGAGAACTACTAAGCACGTGCCACAGTTGTGTACAATCATCATCGTCAATCAATAATCATCATCAGTCATCATCGTAAATTCAATATTCCATAAACTGCGTTTACCTTTAAAAACACCAAATCTTTTGTTTTTTGGTGCCTCTCAGGATTGTACAAGCCGTCATACTGTTTTGTCAGCAGTACATAAATTTATCGAAGCCTCCGGAAGATTATCCTGCTAGTGCTGTCGACCACAGGGTTTCGTTCCCAATGTTTCTTTTAGTAAATTCTAATTATTATTTCTATATAGAACTTCTCCCTTACTTTTTATTTTTCTAAAATTTTTTGCCTTGGCCTTTTAGTTTTCCTGCTCTTTACATCATTACTTCTAATGTGGCCAATCCCCCTCGTGGCCACAACAAATAAAATCTTCGAGCACCCCCTGCTCGCTTTCGCGTGCCTCGAGGCGGCGCGAGGCTCGCGAGACAGTGCGGCGACCGCGCGCAGTGGAATGTTCACTCTTTCGCACTGCTGCTGCACATGCTGAAGACACCTAGCTACGAAGGTCTCTTGCACCCTTTGTTCTCTCTTTTCATTCGCAGTCGTAACTTGCTGCTTCCGGAAGTCATCTGCAAGAGCCAAGGGAGTCCACGGCATGGCCCTATAGCTTTTCTTGGAGTGCGGAGGCAAGCCTGAGAGGCGGAACGTCATCGCGGCGTTCGATTTCACAGAACTCACTCGATACGCCTCCGAAGGTGAGTCTCAGATTTGACAACGTTTTACTGTGTTCAGAAAAATGGCAAGTTCGGTCAGTTGATTTGGATTCACGTTAAGGGTATTGACAGCGCAGCGTGAGACAACGGCAAAATGTTGTGGTTGCAGACCTAGTGCTTCGCCTTTTGCCCTAGTCTCATGTTGCGCCGTCGATGTCTTTACGATTGCAGCGTTCAATTACTGCGTATATTCTAACGCGTCCATGAGTCGTTACCTAGGCTGGTGTGACATTGTGAGAGTCACTGCTATTATTGGAACATACAGGCCTCGTTATATCGAAGTAGCATAGCGAACATGAATACTACGTTATACCTGATAGACGTTTAAAGGTAGAGATATACATATATCGGCTCACAAACAGACCATCAGGCTCGTGTGGGAATCCTAGATAAGAAAAGAGTTATCTTTAAGCTTTGTGGTAATGAAGTTTACGGTCACTGACCAAGTCAAAAAGGTTGTTTTGACGTTTCGGAGCCTATACAGGTTCCTTGTTCACAATGCAGCAGACGTAGCGCCGTTGTCCAGTTAAATATGAAGTATGTGACGTAATGAACGGGCATAGATTTGGGGCATGTTTCCATCTGTCCTGTTAACGGTATCAGGTGTCGTCTGTATCAGCAGAGATTCCAGCAGCAGTCTCGTTGTCAAATTCTTCTCTTTGGCTATGACAGCAGCATTCTCCCAAGCGATAGAGTGATCACTCTTGTGCACATGCTCCGCTAGTGCGTTGTACACATGGCGGTGATTTTGAACATCGCGTTTGTGCTCTTTTAGTCGTCTAATGAAGTTTCCTGTTTCGCCAATGTAGCAGAAATTGCAGTCGTGGCACGGGATCTTATAGATTACACCCGGGAACTTTTCTGCTTCTAAGCGGTCCTTCACGTTGACGACTTCACCGCGGAGCTTGTTTGATGGCACATGCGCTACGCGTAAATCATATTTTGAAAATATTCTTGAGAGTGCTTCGCTGATACCTGGTACGTAGGGAATGCTGGCGCGTTTTTGAAGAGTTCGTTTCTCGGCTGGCTGAGGATTGCTGAGCATTCGTTTTTCAATTCTGCGAACAAAAGCAGACGAATAGCCGTTGTTGGACAGTTCTTGCCGTACCGTAATAAGTTCTCTCTGCAGTTCGTCTTCGTTGGAGCATAAGCGGGTGGCCCTACGAACCAAAGACGATACGACAGAGGTCTTGTGTCCAGTCGGGTGGCAGGACGCAAAGTGGAGGTAGCGACCCGTATGGGTCATTTTGCGATAAACGGAGAAGGATAGGCCACCGTCGGAACGCTGTACGAGTACGTCTAGGAAAGGAAGCTTGCCGTAATCAAAAGAAGAGGCGTGCAGGACACGGACAAAAGAAGAGAAGTGAACACCACGAACGCCGTTCGTGGTGTTCACTTCTCTTCTTGTGTCCGTGTCCTGCACGCCTCTTCTTTTGATTATGGATTGTTACCAACTCGCTCAACTTTCCGTCCTTTTGAAGCTTGCCGTTTTCTTCTCGCTCCAGAGTGAATTTTATGGTCGGTTGTATGGCATTGAGCCTCTGTAGCAACCGGTCGACGTCGTTTTTGTGCAGGATACAAAAGCAGTCGTCCACATAGCGCAGAAAAACTTTCGGGGCAGGTTTGAAATCTGTCAGGACTTTTTCCTCCAGGCTTTCCATCACAAGGTTTGCGGTTGTCACGGATATTGATGCCCCCATAGCAGTCCCATGCGTCTGTTTGTAGATCTTAGAGTCGTAAGTAAAGTACGTGTTACTTAAGCAAAGATGAAGCAACTCACACAGCTCTGAGGGATCCAGGGGTGTCCGGTCAGCGAGGTTGGCATCCCTGGAAAGCGCTTCTTTGCAGGTTTCGACGGCCAAGTCGATAGGGACACTGGTAAAAAGCGAGGTCACGTCAAACGACACCATCACATCGTCATCACTGAGATGAAGGCCGCGCACAGTTTCCACGAATGCTGAAGAGTTCTCAACATGTGTTGTGGTGTGGCCGGCTAGGGGGCTGAGCACTTGGTGCAAATACCCAGATAGCTTGTAGAGCGGTGAACGAGTGAAGTCGACTATTGGCCGAAGAGGTACGCCTGCCTTGTGTACTTTCGGGAGACCGTAGATCGCAGGGGCTGAACCGTTGGTGCACAATAACCGGTAGTATAATTTCTTGTGTTGAGGGCAGGCCGGTGGGAAGACAGTGGACAGCGTTTTTTGCAGTTTGTTTTGAATGCTGCTTGTGGGGTCCTTGGTTAATACGGAATAGGTTCCTCCGTCTTCAAGCAAATTAAGCATTTTTTCCTTGTATGCGCTGCGGTCTAGCAATACTGTGGCATTGCCCTTATCGGCTGGGAGGACGACGATGCTTTTGTTGCTGCGTAGGGTCCGTATTGCTTCTTTTTCCGCTGGTGGGAGGCCCGTCGGCAGGTTGCGCTTTCGCCACGACGAGAGTACACCTATTGCTCTGGTGCGTGCTTCATCTTGCACTTCACGCGGCAGCTGAGAAACCGCTCGTTCAACAGCGCAGATCACTTTCTTCGGGTCAGAGGCAGCACTCGTGTTGTAGTTCAAGCCACGGTGCAGGATTGATAATTCTTCAGGACTTGGCTGGTAGCAGGACAAGTTAATGACCGCTTCCTTGGCATCATTTGGAACCTTCGGACGTAGCCCTTCGAGCTTCCTGTCCTGAGAAGCCTTGCACTTACGTTCCCTTAGAGAAGCGGTGAAGTTTGCGTGCAGCTGAACATCGGGAAACTCACCTCCGAGAAGATGCTCCAGCTTACGTCTGGCAAAGAACGTTGCGTTCTCTAAATTCCGAAGATTTTGTCTGCACTCCTGGATCCGTGCTGCCAGTAGGTTCTTTTCAGCTTGCCGGATGATCCTATGGCCCCACGTTGTACGGACGTATCTTCAAACGAAGAGATTTCGGCATAAGACCCTCATTTCTGCAAGTCTTGTTGAAGCTGAGATGAGTCTTGAAGGCAGCTGTTCTTGTCGAAAGCGAAACGAACTGCCTGATCTTGGACACGACGCCTTGTCCGTGCACATTCCTGTAATGCACATAGTCCAGAATTCGACGAAAGCTCGTCTGGTCAGGTAGCATGATGTGGTAATGAAGTTTACGGTCACTGACCAAGTCAAAAAGGTTGTTTTGACGCTTCGGAGCCTATACAGGTTCCTTGTTCACAATGCAGCAGACGTAGCGCCGTTGTCCAGTTAAATATGAAGTATGTGACGTAATGAACGGGCATAGATTTGGGGCATGTTTCCATCTGTCCTGTTAACGGTATCAGGTGTCGTCTGTATCAGCAGAGATTCCAGCAGCAGTTTCGTTGTCAAATTCTTCTCTTTGGCTATGACAGCAGCATTCTCCCAAGCGATAGAGTGATCACTCTTGTGCACATGCTCCGCTAGTGCGTTGTACACATGGCGACTCATCTCACCTTCAACAAGACTCATCTCAGCTTCAACAAGACTTGCAGAAACGAGGGTCTTATGCCGAAATCTCTTCGTTTGAAGATACCTGTCCGTACAACGTGGGGCCATAGGATCATCCGGCAAGCTGAAAAGAACCTACTGGCTGCACGGATCCAGGAGTGCAGACAAAATCTTCGGAATTTAGAGAACGCAACGTTCTTTGCCAGACGTAAGCTGGAGCATCTTCTCGGAGGTGAGTTTCCCGATGTTCAGCTGCACGCAAACTTCACCGCTTCTCTAAGGGAACGTAAGTGCAAGGCTTCTCAGGACAGGAAGCTCGAAGGGCTACGTCCGAAGGTTCCAAATGATGCCAAGGAAGCGGTCATTAACTTGTCCTGCTACCAGCCAAGTCCTGAAGAATTATCAATCCTGCACCGTGGCTTGAACTACAACACGAGTGCTGCCTCTGACCCGAAGAAAGTGATCTGCGCTGTTGAACGAGCGGTTTCTCAGCTGCCGCGTGAAGTGCAAGATGAAGCACGCACCAGAGCAATAGGTGTACTCTCGTCGTGGCGAAAGCGCAACCTGCCGACGGGCCTCCCACCAGCGGAAAAAGAAGCAATACGGACCCTACGCAGCAACAAAAGCATCGTCGTCCTCCCAGCAGATAAGGGCAATGCCACAGTATTGCTAGACCGCAGCGCATACAAGGAAAAAATGCTTAATTTGCTTGAAGACGGAGGAACCTATTCCGTATTAACCAAGGACCCCACAAGCAGCATTCAAAACAAACTGCAAAAAACGCTGTCCACTGTCTTCCCACCGGCCTGCCCTCAACACAAGAAATTATACTACCGGTTATTGTGCACCAACGGTTCAGCCCCTGCGATCTACGGTCTCCCGAAAGTACACAAGGCAGGCGTACCTCTTCGGCCAATAGTCGACTTCACTCGTTCACCGCTCTACAAGCTATCTGGGTATTTGCACCAAGTGCTCAGCCCCCTAGCCGGCCACACCACAACACATGTTGAGAACTCTTCAGCATTCGTGGAAACTGTGCGCGGCCTTCATCTCAGTGATGACGATGTGATGGTGTCGTTTGACGTGACCTCGCTTTTTACCAGTGTCCCTATCGACTTGGCCGTCGAAACCTGCAAAGAAGCGCTTTCCAGGGATGCCAACCTCGCTGACCGGACACCCCTGGATCCCTCAGAGCTGTGTGAGTTGCTTCATCTTTGCTTAAGTAACACGTACTTTACTTACGACTCTAAGATCTACAAACAGACGCATGGGACTGCTATGGGGGCATCAATATCCGTGACAACCGCAAACCTTGTGATGGAAAGCCTGGAGGAAAAAGTCCTGACAGATTTCAAACCTGCCCCGAAAGTTTTTCTGCGCTATGTGGACGACTGCTTTTGTATCCTGCACAAAAACGACGTCGACCGGTTGCTACAGAGGCTCAATGCCATACAACCGACCATAAAATTCACTCTGGAGCGAGAAGAAAACGGCAAGCTTCCTTTCCTAGACGTACTCGTACAGCGTTCCGACGGTGGCCTATCCTTCTCCGTTTATCGCAAAATGACCCATACGGGTCGCTACCTCCACTTTGCGTCCTGCCACCCGACTGGACACAAGACCTCTGTCGTATCGTCTTTGGTTCGTAGGGCCACCCGCTTATGCTCCAACGAAGACGAACTGCAGAGAGAACTTATTACGGTACGGCAAGAACTGTCCAACAACGGCTATTCGTCTGCTTTTGTTCGCAGAATTGAAAAACGAATGCTCAGCAATCCTCAGCCAGCCGAGAAACGAACTCTTCAAAAACGCGCCAGCATTCCCTACGTACCAGGTATCAGCGAAGCACTCTCAAGAATATTTTCAAAATATGATTTACGCGTAGCGCATGTGCCATCAAACAAGCTCCGCGGTGAAGTCGTCAACGTGAAGGACCGCTTAGAAGCAGAAAAGTTCCCGGGTGTAATCTATAAGATCCCGTGCCACGACTGCAATTTCTGCTACATTGGCGAAACAGGAAACGTCATTAGACGACTAAAAGAGCACAAACGCGATGTTCAAAATCACCGCCATGTGTACAACGCACTAGCGGAGCATGTGCACAAGAGTGATCACTCTATCGCTTGGGAGAATGCTGCTGTCATAGCCAAAGAGAAGAATTTGACAACGAGACTGCTGCTGGAATCTCTGCTGATACAGACGACCCCTGATACCGTTAACAGGACAGATGGAAACATGCCCCAAATCTATGCCCGTTCATTACGTCACATACTTCATATTTAACTGGACAACGGCGCTACGTCTGCTGCATTGTGAACAAGGAACCTGTATAGGCTCCGAAACGTCAAAACAACCTTTTTGACTTGGTCAGTGACCGTAAACTTCATTACCACATCATGCTACCTGACCAGACGAGCTTTCGTCGAATTCTGGACTATATCTTTAAGCTTGTAACCAGCTATGAAGAAGGTAGTCTTTGCTGTTTATTTGTGGCATTTCAAAGCTAATGGACTGGAAAACTAACAGCTTACCTAGGGGAAGCAACCCGTCTAATGCACTTTTTTTTAAAGGTGTATAATAAAACCACCCCCAGCTTTAGCACATATACGTGGGTGTGAGGAGCCTTTCAAAATTTATGATTTCTGCGCTACCCTTCTAATGTTGAGTCTATAGTGAACCGAATATTTCTTCGTTACAGGCGATATTGCGGCGGCTCTTGCGAAGCCTACACGGATATTTGCGACCCCGTCATCAACGCCACTTGCCACGTTCGCTCGCTGTCTAGGGCGCACGGAAAAAGGATGGCGTCGCAGGTAGAGCGCGGCGTCCACAAGCCGCCCAACACTGATATGAGGACTATCCTTAGGACAGCCGGTGCACGTTCACGCATGATATTTGACCTCGCCGTCGGATGTCACGAAGCCGTGACTAACGTCGTGGACTTGTGTCAGTCATCCACTGTTTGCCGCAGAAGACCCCGAGCTGCTCGTAGCAGTCGCAAGCCCCGTCAGCCATCCACGAGGCTCAGGGTCAACCTCAGACTTGTCCGCGTCAACGTCATCAAACACCTTCAATTGCCAAGGGAATCGCACGGAAAGCGCGGAACTTCGGCGACTCTGAGACACGTAGACCACTCTCACGAGAAGCACACCAGCGGGGTTGGGTACGTGGATGCCGTCGAATTCTTCCGGACCTCGTTTGGCAGGGCGGTTCGCCGACGTGGAAGGCGCGGATCGCCGTCTTGGCGGCGGCTTTCCGATAGCTCAGCGTGGCATTCCACTAAGCGGCTTCGCCATACACGACCTGCCAATGGAAGAACGTCGATGCGAGACCGCTGTCTACCAGGACCTCGTGCGCAGACGCCGCACATGACACCGCGTTGCGAGCGCCGACTATCAAAGTCCCTGGCACGAATACGTCAGTAAGTGTTTAGTAGTGCATATCAGTTAAGACACATCAATGAAGACAACAGTTCCTCATCCTTTATTCAATCTTCTTCTTCTCCTGCCCCTTCATGGCGCCGTAGTCGGCAGTGACGCCTTTTACCACAGTGCGTTCATGAACAATTAAACCAGAGCGAAAAGCTGCTAATCTCAATTTGCGTCATTACGTGCCCATATCGAGAAATCGATTCCACGCTCGACATGGTCCTTGACGCCTGATTAATGTTAAACACGCGGGGTTGTGTAACGTGTGTGCCTAAATGAATGTGAAGGGACGTTCTTGAAAGCCCTCTTTCTTCGCATTGCGATATATTACCCGAGTTATTCACCGAATTACTGGATATACGCTCGTCGCCTCTACAAAAGCTTCATAATTCCCTAGTGTACATGTATTTATTTACACGCTGACGCCGACAAATTCCTTGCGCTTATTTTAATTCGAGGTGGTAACGTTGGTTCCACCAACACTCCTTCTGCGACAACTCCCGCTTAAACACGTTTCCGTAGTTTGCGCTCGAAAAACGCAGCTACTCACAATATTCGAATACGAAAGCGCAAGTGTTCGCATGTACAGGCGGTCTTCCCGTTCAATTATTCGAGCATTCGACAGATGTGACAATGCTGCAATCTTGTTTCGAGAATAGTGAGGCTCGCATTATTTATATATATTTTTTCGATGCCATTCTTAGCAAGTTGTTTCTTTACCCGACGTCGCCATGGTTCTAGCGAGTCTAAAGAAGACCACAGTGTTCTTTCTTATCTTTAGCCATCAGCTTCAAGGGCGTGTATAGGAACACATCCCGACCGAGGCAAGGCTTCGATTGTGTACGAATGTTCTCGTTCACGCCGGTGCTCGGCTGCTGGACCCGGAGGACGTCGGTGCAATACAGGGCAGGACGGTCGCATCATCGATGGAGGTGGAACACTAGGCGCCCGTGCAGTGGGCAGGGCAATGTTAAAGAACCACATATTTTCCTGAGGTGTTCACAATGGCGTGAATCGTATAATCTGTCGTGGATCTGATACGTAAAAACATTGCGTTAACACATAGCGACACCACGTTTGTTGCTCAGCACCTCTGGTTCATCCCTGCGCCGAGGTTAATACATGTATATCTAGTCCCTAGGCTCTACTTAAGCCAAAAAAAAAAGTCCACCTCAGTGAAGCAAATTTTGACCAATCGTTAGGTGCTAGTGCCATTAGAGAAACTGAAGTGAACGTCGACATTGCGACTTTTTTTTTCTCGCAGATTTTCCTGGTGCGGTCAAGGGTGGCCTCCGCGGCAGCGTCGCGACGGCACGCGGATCACACCCGTGCGGGTGATAGCTCGCGTCCGACGTGGTACTGGAGCAGCGCTCAATCGCCGAAGACATCGAAGACGACACGAAGCGCCAGCCGGTACCCATGACGCCTCTAGCCCTCGGATGCCTGCTGGTCTACAACACCGTTGTCGCCCACTTCGACATCGCGAAGTCTCGAGTCCATCTTCGAGCCACGCCTGTCCGTTCAGGATCATCGTCGTCGTCGTCGGCGTTGTCCTTTGGCGAGCTGCGACTGACGACGTGGCCCTTGGTGAGGCAGCACTATCAAGTGCCAGTAACGTTCTTTCAGTCACATCCGCACATGAATGTTCAACGATTATGACACGGACGCCTCATCTTTGGGATGGGATCTTGTTTGCGGAATGAGGTTCACTGAAGCGCGCCATAGAAACTCCTCCGTGAATTGACCAAATTAGTTGAAAAGGGAATGTGGCTACGGTGCAAACATGCTCCCTCTTCCTTTTCTAGTATACGTTGCTTAAAAAAAGTCGAGCCGAGGTATTCATAGTTCCATGGCGTCGTTTCTTGAGTAGCACGATATTTCCAACTGTATATGAAAGCGACTTGTAAATGTATAAACTTATCGTCATCGTTGTGCATTTTCAATATGCGTTGCAGGACCCCTTTGAGGGCGTAAATTTTGTGATGTTACTTTTATGAAGCATCGTGTAACGTGTTGTTGACCTCGATGTGCACACGCAGGACTCTCGGCGCACAGTTCACTGTGAAGACTGTGTCAGCCGATGGAGCCCTCCCACCCCGAAGAAGCCTTCCGATGTCGCCGCCAAGCATGAAGGCGCCGCAGACCGGCTGGTAGTACGCTACGCTACCACATGGTGTACCGTGCCTTCCAGCGGGCGGCTTCTGCACGGCGGCTCGTGCTGCGGAAGGCGAACGCGTTCTAAGCGTGCAGCTGTGGCAGCGCCCGCTGCGAACTCATCCACCTCAGTTGGAGCGGAGCGGAGACTGACGTTGGGCCTGCTCGTTCAGCTTAGGCCTGAACGTTTTATGCTTGTTTTGTTTGCATTTTTCAAACATTTAGTCGCGTTTATAAATCACGTTTGATTGCGAACGCTCGGGTTCTGTGAGTTTGTCAAGTCAAGCTTGTGTGGTCTAGTGCGCGTATATAGTGTGTTTCAGGAGTTCCTTGCAGCACTGTGGAAGCTGCAGACACCATCTGTCAATCAGGAGGGCAAATTAAACGTATCCCCCCGCACCTAGGCATCTGCAGTCGCGAACATTGCAGTGGCAGGAGAAACCTTGGAAAGGGAAGGGGGAGGACGGAGTGAATCCCCTATTGGCAGGAGTGGCTCGCAGGTCCGAGCAATGATATATCGATGGCCTCGTGGCCTTGGCTCTGCTGCACGAACTCTTGAAACATACTGTAGCTAGCAGGCGTAGCTGCAGTTTTGGCCGTCGCGCCAAAACCCGTTTCTTTCAGACGAGACGAACCCTTGGCGCCCTCTATGATGTGTCAGAAGGTACTAATGAATTGCGGTGGAAAACAACAGTGTCACTGGTGCTGGGGTTTGAAGCCAGTCCCACACACTCCGAAGGGAAGTGTCTTTCTTAGCCACTGGGCTGCATACGCGCGCTTGTGAGATGTGCAAACGAATGCCATTAATTTTCTACCACCAGTCTTGGGACTTTACAAACACCGCAGGGAAAGAAATGCCCCAAATGATATTGTTGGGGTAGTGGTCTCTCCATCCAATGGAAAGTAATATTTTGCAATGACTGAAGGAAATAATCCAGATTGTTTGGTGTAATTGTATCTTCAACCATTTGCCGCAAATGCGAGGAGCAAGTCAAGATACTGTCGAGATGGTCCGGCTCGGCAAGCTGAAGTATCTGCTGCTTCTCAACACGGTACACTCGGTCACTGATCGACGCCTCCTGGGTTAAAATAGCTAAATTCCAAGCGGGCTGCCATGGATTGACGCAACGAAGCAAGCCTTCGACGAGCTCCGTGCACCACCGCTGATGAGGTCTGGCAAAGCTCGAAACGTTTTCTTGCTAGGCCACTTAGGAAAGAGAAAATGCTGTTGGCACCTACGCACGAGGGGGATTTGCCACAGTGCGGTTAATGATATGTCGACTATAAAACTCCTACAGATCACACGCATTGTAGGAATTATGGGAAGGACCAGGAGCATAAATGACAACGGGCGTGTAAATATACATACGCGTTGACATTTATGCATGAGTGCATAAATGAGTGCACGTATTTACATGCATGAGTGGACAATGTCACGGGTGATTTACGGTAACACAGTACGATCCTCAGCTTCGCCCGCTCGTTATGGTTCACTTCGTGGGTACGCGTGGATTTTTAGGGGCGAAGCTCCTTAGGGTGTGGGTCGTTCCCTCCTCTGCAGTAGTATGTATGTAGCCACCTCGCACCGCCGGGACGCTCGCGCTCGCCCTCGGCGCGTGCCTCCTGGTGCGCGAGCTCTCTCAGTCTGCCATCTGCTGTCTTGTGAGAGAGAGAGAGAGACAGAGAGAGACAGAGCGAAAGGCGCGCGTTGACTATGGAAACGTTCTTTCTTCGATGAACGCGCTACCAGCTCGCAAAGAAGGAGAACGCGCCCTCACCCGCGAGAGACAACGTTGGCGCAGGCAGCGTCTTCATGCGAGTTTCTTGATTGAAAAATACCCATTGCTCGCGCTGGAGAACCGTTCACCGGCCACCCATATATATACATACCCACCGGACTTTGACTTGCAATGAAGTGCCGGTGGGAGATTTCACTTATGCGTAGTTGAACCATAAGGATTCGTAGCGTGCGCGTTAAATAAATTAATCCGGAACTCGGCACGATCTACGATGAACATCCGGAGCTTCGTCCACTCATCATCATTCACTCCGTGGATATACTGTGGATTTTTTTTCACCATCAATTCTGCGCAATATAATTTCATCCAGAAGCCCCTTCCCGTGCCCGCCTATTGCTGTTTTTCACTTCGAATTTCTCTTGGTGCTGGACATGGAGATCGCTCAATGAATAAAGAATAATTACTACAGAATTCTGTCCGTGAAACCCTTATAAAAGGCTTCTAATAAAATTATAGATTCTTATATACATAATTTCTTTCTCTTGAACAGCAGTGCACACCGCAGCGCGCAAGAAATGAGTCGATAGCCGAGGTTAGCGTGCATGGCCGCATTGAGGTATCATTCGTGCCAGCGCCTCCTCTATTTCTGAAGCGAACACGTGCACCAGTTTTGTGCAATCATCATCGGACTCGCGGCTCGAACTCTTGTGCCTCGAGACGGCGCGAGACTCTCGAGTCACTAGCGGCAACCACGCGCCGTGGAACGGTCGCACCATCGCGCCGCTATCTGCCTACGCCGACGGATTTAGCACATGCAAGGATCTACCGCGTCTTTCGTAGTGCCTTTCCATTCGCAGTCGCTCCCTGATATTCCGGGAAGTCATTCTCAAGGGTCCACGTCCTCCACTGCGTGGCCCGCACGGTTCTCCTGTACTGCGCAAGGGAACCTGGACGTGGAGCGTCATCACGCCGTACGACTTCACAGTAATCGCTGGACGGGCCTGCGAAGGTGAGTATATTCTTTCATAACGGGTTTCTACTTCGAATTATGGCACATTGTTAAAGCTTCCACGTCACTTCGTAGATACCAGGTTGCTATGGCTAGTATCGAAGGAAGCCCGTTAATTCGGATCGAGGCCCGCCTTAGCCGCCATCTGTCCTTGAAACGAGACGTGCTTGAGCATATGACAAGCGCAGGACACCGGCGACCGGGCGACAACCGCGATGCGGCGCACAAGAGCCGGGGTTAATATTTCCTCTATATGGCTCCCGGAGCGTATAGAGTAGCTCTAAGCGTACATCAGGCGCACAGTAGGCGAACATTAGGCGTACATTTAGGCGTGCAGCCGACAACGCTGGTTGCAACGAACGCGCGGGCAGCTTTGACTGTGTCCATCAGAGGTTCACGAGATACTGTGTCGATCGTAACTGTGGTTAGGAAACGACCTCTCAAATGGCCAGCCGAGCCACGGCACAAGGCGGTGAATGTGCTGACGCGATGCATTCCTGGCGACGATAGACGGTCTCGAGGACGCGGCACGTGCAGGGATGTCCTCGTAAAGGATAATACACTTCGTTTGTTTGGACGCGTGTACGCGTTGCGTATTTAGTTGTACCAGCTTTACAGCTTCGCTTGTGGAGTGGCTTGCAGCACCCAAACACTGTGGTTTCTTCATTCGCAGCTCGTCGCGCCGCCTCACGCGCAGGCTCGTGTTAGGTTCGCGCGAGCACTTCGAATGGATGAAGCCGACAACGAGACGCGCGGAGCTCTGCATATTAATGGGAGATCATTTTACACAGCTTTCACGGCGTTGCAGGCTATGTGTAAGAAACGAGAGACATTTATGGGTACACATTAACGAAAACGCAGGTCAAAATGAACATCAAAAGCCAACCACGGCGCCTTTCATGGCAACAATATTTCTCTCACACGCGTCATTAAGATCATTTAGTTTGTTAATTAGCTGTAAAATTCCGAGCAGCTACTATAACCTTCCGGGCGCAGCGCAAAATGCAGCTGTTCCTTCTTATTTCCTCTTGTTTTCTTCGTTGGTGTTTTTTTTTTTTTGCGCTACTGAGCTTGTGTCAAGAATGTACCAACTAGCCCAAACAAGAGTGTTACTGAGGAGAAAGGAAGTTCGTGTTGTATACTTCATCTGTTGTGTCGCTTTGTGGACGCTGCATACTTTTAGAAATGAGCAGACAAAATCTGCAAGCGACTTTGTTTTAAAAGCGGACCTGCAACACCATTTCAACATAGCCGTAAAATTGTGCCAATCAGTCCTTAATGCGCTCGGCGCATTAAGGAATATGCAATATGTTCTCAAATGCGGCTCGAAATCGCCTACTGTTTCAACGAACGACACAGCAGGAAGCACCGACTAGCCCGTTCGACTGTTCTCGGCCTTACTGAAGATAGATGCATACATCATCTGTATTTGTTTAGCTCGAAACGAACAAATAAACCATTGAAGATGATGCTTTAACGATCACGATATCATCTAATGCCATTTCTGCCTCAAGTGGTGTAGTCGGCGCCCCCAGTGACGTCATCTGTTGAAAGAAGAGGACGCAATTTCGAGCCGTATATGAAGTCGTATAGCAAGTTCCGTGGTGCGTCCAGTGGCTCACATGGTAACGGGACACTCCACGACTGATAGGCGTCGTTATCCGAACACGATCAAAAAGTGTTGCAGGGCCACTTTAAAGCGCAAGCACTGCTCATCTTGCTCCGCATCAATACCCAGCATTATCAATATCGATCAATGTCCACCGATATCCTAGCATTACGCGACGGCTTCTTTCGGGATATAAGGTCATATTGAAACAACTCGGTACATCAGTAACTTAAATCATCGCACACGTGAGTAATTAGAAACTTCTAAAAATAAATAACAAAAAATCTCGGAAGTGTACATAAGACTGTGCAGATATGGAACATATGCGAATGATAGTTCCGTATAGTGAATAACGACGGGAACGCGATTTACCAAGCGTCAGGACTCGAACCTAAAATATGTGGAGTATTCGATAAACCTTTTTATCAGAAGTTCGCCGGCACTTCATGTGTGCATAATCACAACATTAAACTTCTCAGGGTGTTCGTTGCTACCTCTGAAAGATGAGAGATGGCGTAGTGTAGCACAGTCGTTAATTAGGAAGATAGGTTTCCTCGTCAAGTTGGGTGAATTTAACCGAACTCACTCTGATATTTTAGCTTTTTGTTTTTCTTTTGTTCATTGTAAGGTATTGGTGCAACCTGAACTTGCTTGCAGGCTGCACGCCTTCCCCAGGAGACACTGCGGGCTGTATAACAAGATCGCAGGCGTAATCCTTTGCCTCAGCAAGCGAAGCTGGACATCATTCTGTCAGCCGGCAATGGTGCCGAAGTCTCCTCTGAGCTGGGTAGAATCCACGTCAATGTCAGCGCTGATACTCTCGAGACGCAAGAAGCCTGCGATGGAAGAAGCTTTCGAGAAATATCCCAACGTCAAATGGCCACAGAGAAAAAGTCAAAGAAGCCGCCTTGCGACTGCCCTCTTCCTGGCATGCCGTGCAGACAAGACTTGCGACTGCGTCAACGCCGTCTGCGAGCTTCACTTGGAGTCTTCTGCCAACGGACGACTGCGGAGGGCGTCGCAAGTAGAGCGTGACATCCATAAGGCGCCTAAGTTCGAGATAAGGAGCAGCTTTAAAATTGCCGGCGCTCCTTTATGCATGGCAACACGTCACCTCACTGTCTCGCGTCACCAAGTGACGATTGACGTAGTCGACCTATTCAGATCGTCCACTGCCCGCCGCAGAAGACGCCAAAGTGCAGCACACGGTCGAAGGCCCCGCCAGTCATCCAGGATGCCGCTGGTGTATCTGGGACGCGTACACGACAACGTCATCGTCGACTTTCACTTGCAAGAGGCGACGCACAGAAAGCGCGTAGCTACTGCGATTCCGGGAAATGTCAACCACTCTTATGAGATGGGCATCCACGTCGCCCGCCGGGTCGTAGACGCCAATACCATCGAATTCTTGCGGATCTCGGTTCGGAAGGCACGTCAGCGACGTGAAACCTGCGGTAAGTGCTCACTGCTGCGGCTTTCCGAATGCCCAGCGTGGATTCCCGATAAGTGGCTTCCCCTGTGCCATCCGCGACCGGCCATTGCAAGACCATCAATGGGAGCTCGCAGGCCACGACGACCTCTTTTGCCGACGCCGCGCATGACACCGCGGCGGGAGCGCCGGCTCTTGACATCGATGGCACTAGTGCATGGGTGAGTTAATATACAAAACAGAGCGAAAATTTAAATCTAACATTTGCGGCCTTTACTAGTTAACAGTATCACGCCTGATGTGGTTGTTGACTCCCGAGCACCCTTAAACACCTAGGGTTCTTTAAAGGGGCCCTACAACATTCTTTGAAATAGTAGGAAAACGATCCCCTGAAGTCGTGGAGGCTTCCACGAACACGGAAGCCAAACGGTACTGGCTTGCACGCACAAAGGAGTTCGCAGTTTGGTTTCAAAGACAGCCGGAGAACTCCTACTAATGCTTCCACAAATGACGTCACAATGTGCATCGACTACGTTGCTTGAGGCAGAACTAGCACATGCTGAATTCATGAACGTAGAAACATGCTCAGTAACCCTTCTTTTGAGTTGGACTAAGAAACAAAAGATCTAACTTTAACAACACCGATATACGCCTAGCGACAGTGCTGAGCCTCGTAATGACGTAATTTGTTGAAAGGAAAGCGGACGATTACAAAGTGTACTTGGAACAAAACTAAGTTCTCTGCAGAGCAGCAATATTCGGGGGCCTCGAAGACTAATCAACGTCGTGTTGAAGGGTCCCTTTAAGGTGTGCACCTGATTCAATGCGAAGCGATTCTTTTTGAACTTACCTTCTATCGAAACATATATAATAGCCGTGGCCAAGAATCGAACGCCCGCCCTTCTATTTCGCATTGCGACATGTTGACCAGGTTATTTATCGTAGCTACTGGATGTACACTTGTTGCTACTACAATAACTAATACTAAATTCTGTAGTGTAGAGCTCTTTTTGATGCCGAGACCAACAACCTCTTCGCGCTTCTAAATTCTGAGTGGAAACGCTGTTCCCAGCGAAATTCCTTCTGGGCCGACATTAACCTTGAACAGTTTTGTTATTTTGGGTTGGACAAAGCGCAAGATTTACATTACGAGAGTTTCTTACGCACGGGCAATATTCCCGTCAAGTTTTGCAATTGTCACATGGATCCACAATCGTGCTTCAGGAATACCTGCATCATTTCTTTTTTCGATGATACATTCAGAAAGTCATTTTACCATCGAGGCGGTCCTGCACCTTCGGGGTCATCGTCGTCGTCGACGTCCTGTGGCGAGGCGGGGCTGAGGACGTGACACTGCGGAAAGGTAGCGGGAAGTCGCTTTCGTGTCCTTCCGGGAGCCAAAGGAATGGGTGTGGTGTTGCTGCAGCAACAGACTGGGTGCCTACCAGTCGAATGGCAAGAGGGCCAAGTTGTGCACGTCGACGCATCGGTCGCCCTGCACTCGTGCGCCTGATGACGCCCGAGGTGACGTAGCAGTTTCGAGTATCAGTAATGCTGTTTCGGCAACATCACACATTTTACTGTTAACCAACTTTGACACGCTCACCTTAGGGATGAAAGCTTGCTCGTTAAATGAGTTCACCGGGGCGCGGCAAGGGTATGGTACTCTTCTTTAATGGAGTGATGAGAGCGGTTGACCAGGCAATGTCTCAATAGCGTCAACATTCTGACGAATGCTTGAGCTTAATTGTCCTTGCGAATAGAAGTCCTCCTGCCAAAACATTGAGCTTAGAGACATCCCCTTTTGAACTACTTTTTTTAACCACTCAGGCCACCAATTTTCCCCGAAGTTCTCTAGGTTAGATGTCTCTCATAGGAGTAACTAGACCCCTCTCTTCCTAGTGCCGTAAAAACAACAAAAAATAAAAAGAAGATGTTTACTTCTTTCTGAGAGCATTTCTGTACCACAACAAAAATCACATGGCTAGCTCCATTTGCCTTTCTGGGAATTCTATAAACAATGTTACGTGATACCCATATAACGGTCTCGCTGGTATCTTAGCACGCAGGCTGTCGCAGTGCCAAGGTCGTAGTCGTGGGTTTGATTCCAGAAGATGGCGCGCGTATTTAAGGGGGAGCTAAATGGAAGCATTTAAGCGGGAGCTAAATTGAAGAACACTCGTGATTCACTATCACGCAAAAATTCCTGGTTGTGGAAATAATTCTAAAGCCGATAGGAAATTTGCAATAGACATTTCTAGCTATCACTGCGAAGTTGTTCTTTCTGTGCATGCCAGGTAATCGGTATATTATTGCATGCTGCTCTCGACGAGGCCTAAACTTGCCGTGGACAAAGCCTCATCTTGCTGTGTGCGCGAAATTCGCGGATTGGCTCAATTTCACTGCAGACAGACTAGTCAGCAGATAGCTTCCTCCGTGTAGCCTGCCTCTTTTTTTCTTGGTTTGGCAGCAAAAAAAAAAGAAATGTGCAGCTTTAGGCGGTCTAGGTACGAATTGGTTTGGCGAGCAGCGTCCGCTTGTGAAGTCCTCCTCCTCCTCGCTTCTCTCGTCACTCTCACTTGATTCCTCTTCACCCTCACCTTTTTTCCTAACCCCTTGCTATACCGTACGGTACTACATTCCTACGCCGTTACCGTCTCCCCTCCTCAGCCTCAGTTTCTCCCGTCCCTCTTGTTTACTATATACTATACGAGGCTATGCTATGCTATTCTCAGTCCCTTCCTCCTGACCCTCACTACTGTTTCCCACTCCCTTGCCATAATAGACTCCCTTGCCATACCGGAACAATCTGTGCTATGCTATGAAACGCTTCCGTCTTTGTTTAGTAGTGGGCTGAGTGCATGAGCGCTAGAGAACGAAGAAGTGTCCTCGCAAATACCTTGCATTTCATAAAAGTGAACGCGCAGATACTTCACGATGATGATGGTTATTGTCCAGACTAGACAGATGGCGTTCGGCATAAAGAGCTCCGCTCTTAGATCTGTTCCAGGGCCTCTTTATGGGCGTAACTTTCACAATGTGACTTCACGACGTCCAATACACGCAGGCGTACCGGCCCACGTTTCACTTTGAAAACTGTGTCAGCCGATGGTGCCCTTCGGACGCGGACGAACTTCCGGGCGTCGTTGCGTTGGATGCCGGCGCCCCGTACCGGCTGGTTGTGCGGTACACCACCACACGAGGCATCGCACATGGCCGGAGGGCGCCTGCAGCGCGGCGGCTTTCACGGCAGTCGCCGAAGGTGC
Source organism: Hyalomma asiaticum (assembly GCA_013339685.2). Taxonomy (NCBI): domain Eukaryota; kingdom Metazoa; phylum Arthropoda; class Arachnida; order Ixodida; family Ixodidae; genus Hyalomma; species Hyalomma asiaticum. The sequence continues at coordinate 77,707,735 of CM023489.1, forward strand.
ACCGAGAGCGAGGCTCCGGCAGCGCCTCCTGGTGCTCATCCACCTGCTCTCGGCGTGGAGCTCAGTGTGACGCTGGGCCTGCTCGTTCAGCTTCCGCCTGGAACGTTTTGTGTGTGTTTTATTTATAGTTTACTACAAATTCGCCGCTTTTATAAATCGCGTTTGATTGTCGACGCTTGGGTTCTGTGAATTTTCTGGTCTAGCATGCATTGCGTAGCGTGTGTTGACGTAGTAGGGCTGGTTGTAGTTAAAGGTCGTTGTGCCAAAACCAGTTTGTCCCAGAAGAGTGCACAGGAGTGTAAGGTGCCTCGATGTCTTGTGCCGAACGGAACTAATGCATTGCAGTGGAAAAAACAAATAGCTACACTTGTGCTGGGGTTCAAAGCTGGTCGCCCAGATTCCGAAGGCAAGTATCTTGGCCACTAGACCACCCGCTCAGGCTAGCGAGATGGGGACATATGTCAACCATATGAATGCATCGTATTTTATGCCACCGTACTTGGGAACAGAACCGGAAAATAAAGAAGGAATGAACAAATATAGGAAGGCACGCGCACTCCAAGCTTCGCTTTCCCCTATATTCTCGACCAGAGGAAGGGCTGCTGATATTCTTTCTCAACTGGCACATTTGGTTTAGGGTGGCTTGAATATTTTCCCTGCACCAGCTACGGTTACGCCTTGGGTGCCTGCATTACTCCAAATGAAGCATTTATTTCTCCCAGTAAGGGTGGCAGGTCACTTTCGAATTGGCGTCACGCTGCTCGCGAGTGTGCAAGAGGCTCGGTAAACTTTAATGCGCGATTGTTGGGGCTCGCACTGCAGGGCAGCACTGTCAGGAGTGGTTCTCTGGTTTTTTGTTCAGGTAAGCAACCCAAGAATACCACCGGGAAATAGAGGGAATGAAAGAAGGAAACAAGGACAGGAAAGTGGTCGGTAGAAGAAAAAGCGCGGGTGCGTTGGACGAGCGCATTGGAAAGAGGGGGGAGGGGGGTTGCGCAGCGAGAAAGCAATTGACTGTCCTGGGTTTGGGCACAGCCCTGGTGCCGCTCCTGTGGTCCCAGCCCTCGTCAGTTAGCAATGCCTCCCACTGCCTCTTCATAATTAGATGTCTGTGTTATGGAGCTCCCTATGTGAGGAGGCCTCTGGGGACACTCCCATGCGGTCTGCTTTGCTTCGGGGTGAGTTAATCCTTTTTCTCGCCATTAATTCTATGCAATATCTCATCCACTAGCCCCTTCTCACACTCGCATTTGTTGCCCTTTTGTTTCGACTTCCTCAAGCTGTAGGGCATTGGAATAGCCCCATAAATCATCGTCATCATCAGCCTATCAGGTCCACTGCAGGACGAGGGCCTCTCCCAACGATTTCCAATTTACCTATATCCTGAGCGAGTTGGTTCCACTTTATGCCCACGAACTTCTTAATTTCACCGCTCCACCTAACCTCTTGCCTGCCTATGTTACGTTTTCCTTCTCTTGGTATCCATTCTGTCGCTCTTACTGTCCATCTGCTATCTGTCCTCCGCATGATATGCCCTGCCCAGGTCCACTTTTTTCTTTTAATTGATATAAGAATATCGCCTACTCCCGTCTGTTGTCTGATCAGCACCATAAATAAGCAATAATTAATATTACAAGAAAAGAAACTCTTGCGGCGGAGCACAGAGTTCTGTCCTTAAACACCTGGTGAGAGGGTTCGAACAAAATAATCAATTTGTTTCTTCCAAACATAAGTGCACATTGCAGGGCGCAACATATGAGTCGACAGCCGAAGCTAGCGTGCATTCATGGCCCTATTGGTGTACCGTTCAAACGAATATACGTTGGACATGCGCCCTCTAAATTTTAGCCTGAGTTCTGAAGTGATAATATGCCACTGTTAGTGCCTGCCACCCAAAAAACGCGGGTTCGATCCCGGCCGCGGCGGTCGCATTTTCGATGGAGGCGAAAATTCCAGAGGCCCGTGTACTGTGCGTTGTCAGTGCAAGTTAAAGAACCCCAGGTGGTCTAAAGTTCCGGAGCCCTCCACTACGGCCTTTCTCTCTTCTCTATCTCTTTCACTCCCTTTCCCCCCACCCCTACGGACGCTTAGCCGTGCTCCCTACATGGGCTGCAGAAATTAGCGTCCTTTCCTAACCGAACCACAATCAATCAATCAATCATCATCATCATCGTCGTCGAGCACCCCCTGCTCGCTTTCGCGTGCCTCGAGGCGGCGCGAGGCTCGCGAGACAGTGCGGCGAGCGCGCGCAGTGGAACGTTCGCCCGTTGGCACCGCTGCAGCATACGCTGATGGCACCGAGCTACGAAGGTCTCTTGCACCCTTTGCTCTCTCTTTTCATTCGCAGTCCTAACCAGCTGCCTCCGGAAGTCATCTGCAAGAGCCAAGGGTGTCCACGGCATGGCCCTATATCTTTTCTTGGAGTGCGGAGGCAAGCCTGAGAGGCGGGACGTCATCGCGGCGTTCGATTTCAAGGAACTCATTCGATACGCCTCCGAAGGTGAGTGTAAGATTTGACAACGTTTTACTGTGTTCAGAAAAATGGCAAGTTGGGTCAGTTGATTTGGATTCACCTTAAAGGTATTGACAGCGCAGCGTAAGACAATGACAAAATGTTGTGGTTGCTGACGTACTGCTTCGCCTTTTACCCTTGTCTCATGTTGCGCCGTCAATGTCTTTACAATTGCAGTGTACAGTTACTGCGTATATTCTAACGCATGCATGCGTCGCTACCTAGAATG
>CM023489.1:77710575-77757373 GCA_013339685.2 Hyalomma asiaticum
GTCTTCTATGTCTTCGACGATTGAGCGCTGCTCCAGTACCCGGTCGTACGCGAGCTATCACCCGCACGGATGTGATCCGCGTGCCGTCACGACGCTGGCGCGGAGGCCACCCTTGACCGCACCTGGAAATCTGCGAGAAAAAAAATAATATTGGGTGTTTACTGTCATCGTGGTGCATGTGTCCATGTGCGCTTCGTGGCGTAGTGGCTAGCGCCGCGCGTTCGGAAGCGAGGGGTCCCTGGTTCGATTCCGCGCTTCGGACACAACGTTCGGAATTTTTTTCTCTTCGTCCATGGTCCATGAAGCACGATCCGACGCGTACGGCGACGATCCAGGAGAATGAGAGGAGCGCTCCCGGCGCAGCCCCGCGCAGCAGCTAATCGCAGAGCAGCGGCCCCTACAGCGCTCATATACAAGTACCGCCATCTAGCGGACATTCCAAGAACTATACGAGAGGTGGCTACCTACTACATACATCGGGGACGCACGACCCACGCCTTAAGGAGCTTCGCCCCTAAAAAAAGTTGCAAAGTCGACGTTCACTTCAGTTTCTCTAATGGCACTAGCACCTAACGATTGGTGAAAATTTTCTTCACTGAGGTGGATTTTTGTTTGGCTTAAGTAGACCTAGGGACGAGATATCACGTATTAACCTCGGCGCAGGGATGAACCAGAGGTGCTGAGCAACAAACGTAGTGTCGCTATGTGCTAACGCTGTGTTCTTTAAATGCGAAGCATTTCTTAGCTAACTTCGGCGAGTTTGAGCGTATCTATCTATCTATCTATCTATCTATCTATCTATCTATCTATCTATCTATCTATCTATCTATCTATCTATCTATCTATCTATATATCTATCTTGCCGCCTACGATTTTGTGCTCTCCTGGCCGTTTCGCTCATCGGATGTTTACGAAAATTGGTATGCCCACATCATGACTACATGACAAACATAAATGACAGGTCGTAACATGAAAATCATGATATGCATGTCATGAGTGGCATGATTTACATGCCACGGTCTTAGGGCTCTCCTGGCCGTTTCGCTAATGGGATGTATGCGGAAATTGGTATAGGGCACAACATGACTGCCTGACGAACATAAATGGCAGGTCATAACATGAAAATCATGATATGCATTGTCATGAGTGGCATGATTTACATGCCACGGTCTTAGTGCTCTCCTAGCCGTTTCGTTAATGGGATGTATGCGAAAATTGGTATGGCACAACATGACTGCCTGACGGACATAAATGGCAGGCCATAACATGAAAATCACGACATGCGTGTCATGAGCCGCATGATTTGGTGCTCTGCTGGTTGCCTCGTTAATGGGATGATACAAAAATTGGTATGCCACAATATGTCTGCATGGCAAACATAAATGACAGGTCATAACATGAAAATCATGGTATGCATGTCATGAATGACATGATTTACATGCCACGCGTTTCGTTAATGGGCCGTAGACGCAAATTGGCATGCCACAACACGACTGCATCACAAACATAAATGGCAGGTCATAACACGAAAATCATGACATGCAGGTCATGAGTGACATGATTTACATGCAAACTAGAAGAGAAGCTCAGGGGAAGATGGATGCTTGAATCGATGAACAAATCGCAAGGTACGATTTAAAACAGGGAATGTCGCGGGAGCCAACGTTTCGACAAGCGGACTTGTCTTCGTCAGGGCGGCAACTCTGTTGCCGCCCCAACGTTTCGACAGGCGGATTTGTCTTCGTCAGGGCGGCAACTCTGTTGCCGCCCTGACGAAGACAAGTCCGCTTGTCGAAACGTTGGCTCCCGCCACATTCCCTGTTTTAAATCGTACCTTGCGATTTGTTCATGATTTACATGCGACGGTCTTGGTGCTCTCCTGGCCGTTTCGTTAATGGGATATGTACGAAAATTGGTATGCCACGACATGGCTGCATTGCGAACATGACTGACAGGTCAAAAGATGATAATCATGATGTGCGTGTCATGAGCGACATGATTTACATGCCACGGTGCTCTCTTGGCCGTTTCGTTAGTGGGATGTGTAGGAAAAGTGGTATGCAACAATATGACTGCATGACGAACATAAATGACAGGTCATAGCATGAAAAGCATAACATGCATGTCATGGGCGGCATGATTTACATGCAAGGCAATGGGATGCAAGGCAATGGGATCCCATTACATGCAATGGGATGTATACCAAAATTGCTAGGGCACAACACGAAAGTATGACGAACGTAAATGACATGTCATAACATTAGAATCATGACGCACGTGGCATGACCGGCATGATTTACATGCCACGGTCCTGGCGCTATACTGCCGTTTCGTTAATGGGATGTATGGGCTCCGTCTACTGACCAGAGGGCGCTACGTAGCTCTCGTCGGACGGCTCAGTCGCGCACGGTGGAAACCGAGGCGACAGCGACGCCCGCGTTTCTTCGCTGTCTTACGGGCGTGCTGCGAACCACACGAACGCTCGCGGCGTCGCCCTTTTGGAACAGTTTGCCGCAGGTTTGGAGCGCGCGTCTCAAAGGAAAAAAAACAAAAAACGAAAGAAGGTGGGACGAGCGGTCGCTGCTGCTATAGAGTTGGAGACGCGCATCGCGTTTCCGTATTTCCCTGTCACAGTCTGCCCAATTTTGCTTCTTCTCTCCACCAGGCAGTGCATTCTGGCGCTGATGTCACACATGGAAAACTCGATTGCACGAAGCCTATACGAAAATTGGTTTGGCACAAAATGACTGCATGACGATCATAAATGACAGGTCATAACATGAAAATCGTGACATGCATGTCATTAGTGATGTGATCTACATGCCACTCGTTTTCTCAAAGAGATGTATACCAAAATTGCTATGGCACAACACGACTGCATGACGAACGTAAATGACAAGTCATAACGTTAGAATCATGACATGCGTGTATGAGCTGCATGGTTTACATGCCACAGTCTTGGTGCTCTTGTGGCCGTTTCGTTACCTTAATATGTACCAAACTCGGTATAGCGAGACAACAATGCAAATCCATTTTACGTTCGTTATGCGTGCTTCGCATTTCCTTGATTCCCACTGGACGTGGGATCTGCCAATTTTTTTACGTACCAGATCCACGACAGATTACACGATTCACGCCATTGTGAACACCTCAGGAAAATATGTGGTTCTTTAACATTGCCCTGCCCACTGCACGGGCGCCTAGTGTTCCACCTCCATCGACAATGCGACCGTCCTGCCCTATATTGCACCGACGTCCTCCGGGTCCAGCAGCCGAGCACCGGTGTGAACGAGAACATTCGTATACTATCGAAGCCTTGCCTCGGTCGGGATGTGTTCCTATACACGCCCTTGAAGCTGATGGCTAAAGATAAGAAAGAACACTGTGGTCTTCTTTAGACTCGCTAGAACCATGGCGACGTCGGGTAAAGAAACAACTTGCTAAGAATGGCATCGAAAAAATATATATAAATAATGCGAGCCTCACCATTCTCGAAACAAGATTGCGGCATTGTCACATCTGTCGAATGCTCGGATAATTGAACGGGAAGACCGCCTGTGCATGCGAACACTTGCGCTTTCGTATTGGAATATTGTGAGTAGCTGCGTTTTTCGAGCGCAAACTACGGAAACGTGTTTAAGCGGAAGTTGTCGCAGAAGGAGTGTTGGTGGAACCAACGTTACCACCTCGAATTAAAATAAGCGCAAGGAATTTGTCGGCGTCAGCGTGTAAATAAATGCCTGTGCGCTACGGAATTGTGAAGTTTCTGTAAAGGCGACGAGCATATATCCGGTAATTCGGTGAATAAGTCGGGTGATATGTCGCAATGCAAAGAAAGAGGGCTTTCAAGAACGTCCCTTCACATTCATTTAGGCACACACGTTACATAACCCTGCGTGTTTAACATTAATCAGGCGTCAAGGACCATGTCGAGCGTGGAATCGATTTCTCGATATGGGCACGTAATGACGCAATTTGATATTAGCAGCTTTTCGCTCTGGTTTAATTGTTCATGAACGCGCTGTGGTAAAGGCGTCACTGCCGACTACGGCGCCATGAAGGGGCAGGAGAAGAAGAAGATTGAATAAAGGATGAGGAACTGTTGTCTTCATTGATGTGTCTTAACTGATATGCACTACTAAACACTTACCGACGTATTCGTGCCAGGGACTTTGATAGTCGGAGCCCGCAACGCGGTGTCATGTGCGGCGTCTGCGCACGAGGTCCTGGTAGACGGCGGCCTCGCATCGACGTTCTTCCATTTGCAGGTCGTGTATTGTGCAGGGGAAGCCGCTTAGTGGAATGCCACGCTGAGCTATCGGAAAGCCGCCGCGAAGACGGCGATCCGCGCCTTCCACGTCGGCGAACCGCCCTGCCAAACGAGGTCCGGAAGAATTCGACGGCATCCACGTACCCAACCCCGCTGGTGTCCTTCTCGTGAGAGTGGTCTACGTATCTCAGAGTCGCCGAAGTTCCGCGCTTTCCGTACGATTCCCTTGGCAATTGAAGGTGTTTGATGACGTTGATGCGGACAAGTCTGAGGTTGACCCTGAGCCTCGTGGATGGCTGACGGGGCTTGCGACTGCTACGAGCAGCTCGGGGTCTTCTGCGGCAAACAGTGGATGACTGACACAAGTCCACGACGTCAGTCACGGCTTCGTGACATCCGACGGCGAGGTCAAATGTCATGCGTGAACGTGCACCGGCTGTCCTAAGGATAGTCCTCATATCAGTGTTGGGCGGCTTGTGGACGCCACGCTCTACCTGCGACGCCATCCTTTTTCCGTGCGCCCTAGACAGCGAGCGAACGTGGCAAGTGGCGTTGACGACGGGGTCGCAAATATCCGTGTAGGCTTCGCAAGAGCCGCCGCAATATCGCCTGTAACGAAGAAATATTCGGTTCACTATAGACTCAACATTAGAAGGGTAGCGCAGAAATCATAAATTGTGAAAGGCTCCTCAGACCCACGTATATGTGCTAAAGCTGCGGGTGGTTTTATTATCCACCTTTAAAAAAAGCGCATTAGACGGGTTGCTTCCCCTAGGTAAGCTGTTAGTTTTCCAGTCCATTAGCTTTGAAATGCCACAAATAAACAGCAAAGACTACCTTCTTCATAGCTGGTTACAAGCTTAAAGATAACTCTTTTCTTATCTAGGATTCCCACGCGAGCCTGATGGTCTGTTTGTGAGCCGATATATGTATATCTCTACCTTTAAACGTCTATCAGGTATAACGTAGTATTCATGTTCGCTATGCTACTTCGATATAACGAGGCCTGTATGTTCCAATAATAGCAGTGACTCTCACAATGTCACACCAGCCTAGGTAACGACTCATGGACGCGTTAGAATATACGCAGTAATTGAACGCTGCAATCGTAAAGACATCGACGGCGCAACATGAGACTAGGGCAAAAGGCGAAGCACTAGGTCTGCAACCACAACATTTTGCCGTTGTCTCACGCTGCGCTGTCAATACCCTTAACGTGAATCCAAATCAACTGACCCAACTTGCCATTTTTCTGAACACAGTAAAACGTTGTCAAATCTGAGACTCACCTTCGGAGGCGTATCGAGTGAGTTCCGTGAAATCGAACGCCGCGATGACGTTCCGCCTCTCAGGCTTGCCTCCGCACTCCAAGAAAAGCTATAGGGCCATGCCGTGGACTCCCTTGGCTCTTGCAGATGACTTCCGGAGGCAGCAAGTTACGACTGCGAATGAAAAGAGAGAACAAAGGGTGCAAGAGACCTTCGTAGCTCGGTGTCTTCAGCATGTGCAGCAGCAGTGCGAAAGAGTGAACATTCCACTGCGCGCGGTCGCCGCACTGTCTCGCGAGCCTCGCGCCGCCTCGAGGCACGCGAAAGCGAGCAGGGGGTGCTCGAAGATTTTATTTGTTGTGGCCACGAGGGGGATTGGCCACATTATAAGTAATGATGTAAAGAGCAGGAAAATTAAAAGGCCAAGGCAAAAAATTTTAGAAAAATAAAAAGTAAGGGAGAAGTTCTATATAGAAATAATAATTAGAATTTACTAAAAGAAACATTGGGAACGAAACCCTGTGGTCGACAGCACTAGCAGGATAATCTTCCGGAGGCTTCGATAAATTTATGTACTGCTGACAAAACAGTATGACGGCTTGTACAATCCTGAGAGGCACCAAAAAACAAAGATTTGGTGTTTTTAAAGGTAAACGCAGTTTATGGAATATTGAATTTACGATGATGACTGATGATGATTATTGATTGACGATGATGATTGTACACAACTGTGGCACGTGCTTAGTAGTTCTCTCCCACGCAAATCTCTTTTTCGGTTCATGGCCGATCCCCCAGAGTGGGTTGCGCCAAGGTACACAACGACCAACCAACCAACCAACACACACGACTGAAATGTGCAATGGCTGTGCAGAATATGCATGGTGCATGTTCGTACGTGATATTATTAGGCGCTAGGTTGGGCTATCGACTCATCATTTTTTCCGTACTGCAGTTTGCACGCATGTTTGGAATAAATAAATGAAATGGTATATTCTGTTTGGAGCCGCTTATCGGGGATGCAAAGACAGAACTCCATGTTCCGTTGCCCAAGAATGCTTTTTATAAGAGTAATAACTATTATGGAGGCTACCAAAGCTGTCTGCACCTTGAAGAAGTCGAATCGAAGGGGCGGAAAAAGGCGGAGGTGGGAGGAGAGCATTGGATGAAATTATATTGCACAAAACTTTGTAGTCGTATTTTCGATGAAGGCAAAAATGCCAGCTGCGTGTTGTCAATGCATGTTAAAAAAATTACACCAACTCCCGCTCAAGGGGACCATGAGGCGATGCGAAGCAACAAGGGGGGTGCACACAGCGTTTGTATAGGTTTGACTAGGTATCGCGTTTGCATCGGTTTGACGCTAGCAGACGCTGCCTGCGTCAGCGTTGTCTCTCGCGGGCGAGGGCGCGTTCTCGTTCTTTGCGAGCTGGTAAACCGTTCATTGAAGAAAGAGCGTTTCCATGGTCAAATCCAACCGAGTCAAAGTCAGCAGGAACGCGCGCCGTTCGGACAGGAGAGGAGGAATGCCGTGAGGAGAGGAGATGAGACAAGGAGAGGAGGGGGAGGAGGATGCGCAGTGCGAGTGTGGACGCCGCACGGCGGATGGATGGATGGAGGGAGGGAGTGGCATAACTCCGACCATAAACTGCTTCACATCTAAAAAATCCACGCATCTCCACGAAGTGAACAATAACGAGTGGGCGAAGCTGGGGATTGCACTGTGTTACCGTAAATCACCCGTGACATTGTCCACTCATGCATGTAAATGCGTCCACTCATTTATGCACTGATGCATAAATGACAACGCGTATGTATATTTACACACATTGTCATTTATGCTCCTGGTCTTTCCAACAGTTCCCACAATGCGTGTGATCTGCAGGATTTTTCTAGTACACATCAATAGCTGCACTGTGGCGAATCCCCCTCGTGCGTAGGAGCGAATAGAAACATTTTCTTTTTCCTGAGTGGCCTAACAAGAAAACTTTTCGAGATTCGCGTCACGCGTCATCAGCGGTGATGCACGAAGCTTCGTTGCGTCAATCCATGGCAGCCCGCTTGGAATTTAGCTGTTTTAACCCAGGAGGCGTCGATCAGTGCCCGAGTGTACCGTGTTGGGGAGCGGCAACTACTTCAGCTTGCCGAGCCGGCAAGTTCCATTGGACAGAGAGACCACTACCCCAACGATATGATTTGGGGGCATTTCTTTCCCTGCGGTGTTTGTTGCTTTTGTAAGGTCCCAAGACGGGTGGTAGAAAATGGCATTCGTTTGCACAACTCACAAGCGCGAGTGTGCAGCCTATTGGCTAAGAAAGGCACTTACCTTTGGAGTGTGTGGGACTGGCTTCAAACCACAGCACCACTGACACTGTTGTTTTCCACTGCAATGCATTACTATCTTCTGCCACATCATAGAGGATGCCAAGGGTTCGTCTCGTTGGGGAGCAAGTAGATTTCGCGCGATGGCCACAACTACAGCTACGGCTGCTAACTATTGACAACACAAGCTTGGCTTGACAGATGCACAGAACCCGAGCGTTCGCAATCAAACGTGATTTATAAACGCGACTAAATGTTTGAAAAATGCAAACAAAACAAGCATAAAACGTTCAGGCCTAAGCTGAACGAGCAGGCCCAACGTCAGTCTCCGCTCCACTCCAACTGAGGTAGATGAGTTCGCAGCGGGCGCTGCCACAGCTGCACGCTTAGAACGCGTTCGCCTTCCGCAGCACGAGCCGCCGTGCAGAAGCCGCCCGCTGGAAGGCACGGTACGCCATGTGGTAGCGTAGCGTACTACCAGCCGGTCTGCGGCGCCTTCATGCTTGGCGGCGACATCGGAAGGCTTCTTCGGGGTGGGAGGGCTCCATCGGCTGACACAGTCTTCACAGTGAACTGTGCGCCGAGAGTCCTGCGTGTGCACATCGAGGTCAACAACACGTTACACGATGCTTCATAAAAGTAACATCACGAAATTTACGCCCTCAAAGAGGTCCTGCGACGCATTTTCAAAATGCACAACGATGACGATCAGTTTATACATTTACAAGTCGGTTTCAAATACAGTTGGAAATATCGTGCTACTCAAGAAACGACGCTATGGAACTATGAGTACCTCGGCTCGACTTTTTTTAAGCAACGTATAATAGAAAAGGAAAAGGGAGCATGTTTGCACCGTAGCCACATTCTCTTTTCAACTAATTTGGTCAATTCACGAAGGAGTTTCTATGGCGCGCTTCAGTGAACCTCATTCCGCAAACAAGATCCCATCCCAAAGATGAGGCGTCCTTGTCATAATCGTTGAACATTCATGTGCGGATGTGACGGAAAGAACGTTACTGGCACTTGATAGTGCTGCCTCACCAAGGACGTCCTTAAGCGCAGCACCGGACAGCCGCCACAGCGCCGACGTGGTCGACTCGGTACTCAGCTGGCGGCCGCAAGCGCATAACACCCTTCAAATGGGCGCCCGGAAGGACCGCGCAACGTCGTCCGCATCCTTGTCGCAGGGCCACGTCGTCAGTCGCAGCTCGCCAAAGGACAACGTCGACGACGACGACGATAATCCTGAACGGACAGGCGTGGCTCGAAGATGGAGTCGAGACTTCGCGATGTCGCAGTGGGCGACAACGGTGCTGTAGACCAGCAGGCTTGCGAGTGTTAGAGGTGTCACGGGTACCGGCTGGCGCTTCGTGTCGTCTTCGATGCCTTCGACGTTTGAGCGCTGCTCCAGTACCAGGTCGGACGCGAGCTGTCAACCGCACGGATGTGATCTGCGTGCCGTCACGACGCTTGCGCGGAGGCGACCCTTGACCGCACCTGGAAAATCTGGGAGAAAAAAAAAGGTCGCAAAGTCGACGTTCACATCAGTGTCTCTAATGGCACTAGCACCTAACGATTGGTGAAAATTTCCTTCACTGAGGTGGACTTTTCGTTTGACTTATGTAGACTCTATTGACTGGATATACGTGTATGAACCGCAGCGCATGGATGAATCAGTGGTGCTGAACAACAAACATAGTATCGCTATGGCATTTATGTTGTACACGATTCACGCCATGGTGAGGAGCTGCGGAAAATATGTGGTTTTAACATTGCCCTGCCATTGCCCACTACACGGGCGTCTAACGTTTCACCTCCATCGAAAATGCGACCGTCCTGCCCAGTATCGCACCCACGTTTTTACGTTTTTCGGGTTCAGCGGCCGAGCACCGGTGTGAACGAGAACATTCTCATACAGTCGAAGACTTGCTTTGGTCGGGATGTGTTCCTATACAAGCCCTTGAAGCTGATGGCTAAAGATAAAAAAAAAAAAACACTGTGGTCTTCTTTACACTCTCTAGAACCTTGCTGAGAATGACATCGAAAAAAAAGATATAAATAATGCGAGCCTCACCATTCTCGAAACAAGATTGCGGCATTGTCACCTCTGTGGAATGCTCGGATAATTGATCGGGAAGATCGCCTGTACATGCAATAACTTGCGCTTTCGTATTCGAATATCGTGAGTAGCTGCGTTTTTCGAGCGCAAACTACGGAAACGTGTTTAAGCGGGGGTTGTCGCAGAAGGAATGTTGGTGGAACCAACGTTTCCACTTCGAATTAAAATAAGCGCAAGGAATTTGTCGGCGTCAGCGTGTAAATAAATGCCTGTACGCTACGGAATTATGAAGTTTCTGTAAAGGCGACGAGCATATATCCGGTAATTCGGTGAATAACTTGGGTAATATGTCGCAATGCAAAGCAGAAGGGTGTGCAAGAACGTCCCTTCACATTCATTTAGGCACACACGTTACACAACCCCGCGTGTTTAACATTAATCAGGCGTCAAGGACCATGTCGAGCGTGGAATCGATTTCTCGATATGGGCACGTAATGACGCAATTTGATATTAGCAGCTTTTCGCTCTGGTTTAATTGTTCATGAACGCACTGTGGTAAAAGACGTCACTGCCGACTACGGCGCCATGAAGGGGCAGGAGAAGAAGAAGATTGAATAAAGGATGAGGAACTGTTGTCTTCACTGATGTGTCTTAACTGATATGCTCTACTAAACACTCACCGACGTATTTGTGCCAGGGACTTCGATAGTCGGCGCTCGCAACGCGGTGTCACGTGCGGCGTCTGCGCACGAGGTCCTGGTAGACGGCGGCCTCGCTTCGACGTTCTTCCAGTGGCAGGTCGTGTATTGTGCAGGGGAAGCCGCTTAGTGGAATGCCACGCTGAGCTATCGGAAAGCCGCCGCGAAGACGGCGATCCGCGCCTTCCACGTCGGAGAACCGCCCTGCCAAACGAGGTCCGGAAGAATTCGACGGCATCCCCGTACCTAACCCCGCTGCTGTCCTTCTCGTGAGAGTGGTCTACTTGTCTCAGAGTCGCCGAAGTTCCGTGCTTTCCTTGCGATTCCCTTGGAAATTGAAGGTGTTTGATGACGTTGACGCGGACAAGTGTGAGGTTGAACCTCAGCCTCGGGATGGCTGGCGGGGCATGCGACTGCTACGTGCAGCTCGGCGTGCAAACAGTGGATGACTGACACAAGTCCACGACGTCAGTCACGGCTTCGTGACATCCGACGGCGAGGTCAAATGTCATGCGTGAACGTGCACCGGCTGTCCTAAGGATAGTCCTCATATCAGTGTTGGGCGGCTTGTGGACGCCACGCTCTACCTGCGACGCCATCCTTTTTCCGTGCGCCCTAGACAGCGAGCGAACGTGGCAAGTGGCGTTGACGACGGGGTCGCAAATATCCGTGTAGGCTTCGCAAGAGCCGCCGCAATATCGCCTGTAACGAAGAAATATTCGGTTCACTATAGACTCAACATTAGAAGGGTAGCGCAGAAATCATAAATTTTGAAAGGCTCTTCAGATCCACGTTTATTTGCTAAATCCGCGGGCGGTTTTATTATCCACCTTTAAAAAAAGCGCGTTAGACTGGTTGGTTCCCCCAGGTAAGCTGTTAGTTTCGCAGTCCATTAGCTTTGAAATGCAACAAAGAAACAGGTAAAGACTAACTTCTTTATACTCGTTTCTTATCTAGGATTCCCACGCGGGCCTATTGGCCACTTTGCGAGCCGGTATGTGCGTATCTTTACCTTTAAACGGCTACAGGGTATAACGAAGTATGCATGTTCCCTGTCCTACTCGATATAACGAGGCCTGTATGTTCCAATAATAGCAGGGACTCTCCCAACGTCGCACCATTCTAGGTAGCGACGCATGCATGCGTTAGAATATACGCAGTAACTGAACACTGCAATTGTAAAGACATTGACGGCGCAACATGAGACAAGGGTAAAAGGCGAAGCAGTACGTCAGCAACCACAACATTTTGTCATTGTCTTACGCTGCGCTGTCAATACCTTTAAGGTGAATCCAAATCAACTGACCCAACTTGCCATTTTTCTGAACACAGTAAAACGTTGTCAAATCTTACACTCACCTTCGGAGGCGTATCGAATGAGTTCCTTGAAATCGAACGCCGCGATGACGTCCCGCCTCTCAGGCTTGCCTCCGCACTCCAAGAAAAGATATAGGGCCATGCCGTGGACTCCCTTGGCTCTTGCAGATGACTTCCGGAGGCAGCTGGTTAGGACTGCGAATGAAAAGAGAGAGCAAAGGGTGCAAGAGACCTTCGTAGCTCGGTGCCATCAGCGTATGCTGCAGCGGTGCCAACGGGCGAACGTTCCGCTGCGCGCGGTCGCCGCACTGTCTCGAGAGCCTCGCGCCGCCTCGAGGCACGCGAAAGCGAGCAGGGGGTGCTCGACGACGACGATGATGATGATTGATTGATTGATTGTGGTTCGGTTAGGAAAGGACGCTAACTTCTGCAGCCCATGTAGGGAGCACGGCTAAGCGTCCGTAGGGGTGGGGGGAAAGGGAGTGAAAGAGATAGAGAAGAGAGAAAGGCCGTAGTGGAGGGCTCCGGAAATTTAGACCACCTGGGGTTCTTTAACGTGCACTGACAACGCACAGTACACGGGCCTCTGGAATTTTCGCCTCCATCGAAAATGCGACCGCCGCGGCCGGGATCGAACCCGCGTTTTTTGGGTGGCAGGCACTAACAGTGGCATATTATCACTTCAGAACTCAGGCTAAAATTTAGAGGGCGCATGTCCAACGTATATTCGTTTGAACGGTACACCAATAGGGCCATGAATGCACGCTAGCTTCGGCTGCCGACTCATATCTTGCGCCCTGCAATGTGCACTTCTGTTTGGAAGAAACAAATTGATTATTTTGTTCGAACCCTCTCACCAGGTGTTTAAGGACAGAACTCTGTGCTCCGCCGCAAGAGTTTCTTTTCTTGTAATATTAATTATTGCTTATTTATGGTGCTGATCAGACAACAGACGGGAGTAGGCGATATTCTTATATCAATTAAAAGAAAAAAGTGGACCTGGGCAGGGCATATCATGCGGAGGACAGATAGCAGATGGACAGTAAGAGCGACAGAATGGATACCAAGAGAAGGAAAACGTAACATAGGCAGGCAAGAGGTTAGGTGGAGCGGTGAAATTAAGAAGTTCGTGGGCATAAAGTGGAACCAACTCGCTCAGGATATAGGTAAATTGGAAATCGTTGGGAGAGGCCCTCGTCCTGCAGTGGACCTGATAGGCTGATGATGACGATGATTTATGGGGCTATTCCAATGCCCTACAGCTTGAGGAACTCGAAACAAAAGGGCAACAAATGCGAGTGTGAGAAGGGGCTAGTGGATGAGATATTGCATAGAATTAATGGTGAGAAAGAAGATTAACTCACCCCGAAGCAAAGCAGACCGCATGGGAGTGTCCCCAGAGGCCTCCTCACATAGGGAGCTCCATAACACAGACATCTAATTATGAAGAGGCAGTGGGAGGCATTGCTAACTGACGAGGGCTGGGACCACAGGAGCGGCACCAGGGCTGTGCCCAAACCCAGGACAGTCAATTGCTTTCTCGCTGCGCAACCCCCCTCCCCCCTCTTTCCAATGCGCTCGTCCAACGCACCCGCGCTTTTTCTTCTACCGACCACTTTCCTGTCCTTGTTTCCTTCTTTCATTCCCTCTATTTCCCGGCGGTATTCTTGGGTTGCTTACCTGAACAAAAACCAGAGAACCACTCCTGACAGTGCTGCCCTGCAGTGCGAGCCCCAACAATCGCGCATTGAAGTTTACCGAGCCTCTTGCACACTCGCGAGCAGCGTGACGCCAATTCGAAAGTGACCTGCCACCCTTACTGGGAGAAATAAATGCTTCATTTGGAGTAATGCAGGCACCCAAGGCGTAACCGTAGCTGGTGCAGGGAAAATATTCAAGCCACCCTAAACCAAATGTGCCAGTTGAGAAAGAATATCAGCAGCCCTTCCTCTGGTCGAGAATATAGGGGAAAGCGAAGCTTGGAGTGCGCGTGCCTTCCTATATTTGTTCATTCCTTCTTTATTTTCCGGTTCTGTTCCCAAGTACGGTGGCATAAAATACGATGCATTCATATGGTTGACATATGTCCCCATCTCGCTAGCCTGAGCGGGTGGTCTAGTGGCCAAGATACTTGCCTTCGGAATCTGGGCGACCAGCTTTGAACCCCAGCACAAGTGTAGCTCTTTGTTTTTTCCACTGCAATGCATCAGTTCCGTTCGGCACAAGACATCGAGGCACCTTACACTCTTGTGCACTCTTCTGGGACAAACTGGTTTTGGCACGACGACCTTTAACTACAACCAGCCTTACTACGTCAACACACGCTACGCAATGCATGCTAGACCAGAAAATTCACAGAACCCAAGCGTCGACAATCAAACGCGATTTATAAAAGCGGCGAATTTGTAGTAAACTATAAATAAAACACACACAAAACGTTCCAGGCGGAAGCTGAACGAGCAGGCCCAGCGTCACACTGAGCTCCACGCCGAGAGCAGGTGGATGAGCACCAGGAGGCGCTGCCGGAGCCTCGCTCTCGGTGCACCTTCGGCGACTGCCGTGAAAGCCGCCGCGCTGCAGGCGCCCTCCGGCCATGTGCGATGCCTCGTGTGGTGGTGTACCGCACAACCAGCCGGTACGGGGCGCCGGCATCCAACGCAACGACGCCCGGAAGTTCGTCCGCGACCGAAGGGCACCATCGGCTGACACAGTTTTCAAAGTGAAACGTGGGCCGGCACGCCTGCGTGTATTGGACGTCGTGAAGTCACATTGTGAAAGTTACGCCCATAAAAAGGCCCTGGAACAGATCTAAGAGCGGAGCTCTTTATGCCGAACGCCATCTGTCTAGTCTGGACAATAACCATCATCATCGTGAAGTATGCAAGGTATTTGCGAGGACACTTTGTTCTCTAGCGCTCATGCACTCAGCCCACTACTAAACAAAGACGGAAGCGTTTCATAGCATAGCACAGATTGTTCCAGTATGGCAAGGGAGTCTATTATGGCAAGAGAGTGGGAAACAGTAGTGACGGTCAGGAGGAAGGGACTGAGAATAGCATAGCATAGCCTCGTATAGTATATAGTAAACAAGAGGGACGGGAGAAACTGAGGCTGAGGAGGGGAGAGGGTAACGGCGTAGGAATGTTGTACCGTACGGTATAGCAAGGGGTTAGGAAAAAAGGTGAGGGTGAATAGGAATCAAGTGAGAGTGACGAGAGAAGCGAGGAGGAGGAGGACTTCACAAGCGGACGCTGCTCGCCAAACCAATTCGTACCTAGACCGCCTAAAGCTACACATTCTTTTTTTTTCGCTGCCAAACCAAGAAAAAAGGAGGCAGGCTGCACGGAGGAAGCTATCTGCTGACTAGTCTGTCTGCAGTGAAATTGATCCAATCCGCGAATTTCGCGCACACAGCAAGATGAGGCCTTGTCCACGGCAAGTTTAGGCCTCGTCGAGAGCAGCATGCAGTAATATACCGATTACCTGGCATGCACAGAAAGAACAACTTGGCAGCGATAGCTAGAAATGTCTATTGCAAATTTCCTATCGGCTTTAGAATTATTTCCACAACCAGGAATTTTTGCGTGATAGTGAATCACGAGTGTTCTTCAATTTAGCTCCCGCTTAAATGCTTCCATTTAGCTCCCCCTTAAATACGCGCGCCATCTTCTGGAATCGAACCCACGACTACGACCTTGGCACTGCGACAGCCTGCGTGCTAAGATACCAGCGAGACCGTTATATGGGTATGACGTAACATTGTTTATAGAATTCCCAGAAAGGCAAATGGAGCTAGCCATGTGATTTTTGTTGTGGTACAGAAATGCTCTCAGAAAGAAGTAAACATCTTCTTTTTATTTTTTGTTGTTTTTACGGCACTAGGAAGAGAGGGGTCTAGTTACTCCTATGAGAGACATCTAACCTAGAGAACTTCGGGGAAAATTGGTGGCCTGAGTGGTTAAAAAAAGTGGTTCAAAAGGGAATGTCTCCGTTCTCAATGTTTTGGCAGGAGGACTTCTATTCGCAAGGACAATTAAGCTCAAGCATTCGTCAAATTGTTGACGCTATTGGGACATTGCCTGGTCAACCCCTCTCATCACTCCATTAAAGAAGAGTACCATACCCTTGCCGCGCCCCAGTGAACTCATTTAACGAGCAAGCTTTCATCCCGAATGTGAGCGTGTCGAAAATGGTTAACAGTCAACTGTGTGATGTTGCCGAAACAGCATTACTGATACTCGAAACTGCTACGTTCACCTCGGGCGTCAGCAGGCGCACGAGTGCAGGGCGACCGATGCGTCGACGTGCACAACTTGGCCCTCTTGCCATTCGACTGGTAGGCACCCAGTCTGTTGCTGCAGCAACACCACACCCATTCCTTTGGCGCCCGGAAGGACAGGAAAGCGACTTCCCGCTCCCTTTCCGCAGTGTCACGTCCTCAGCCCCGCCTCGCCACAGGACGTCGACGACGACGATGACCCCGAAGGTGCAGGACCGCCTCGATGGTAAAATGGGGCCCTCGCTGTGTCGAAGTGGGAGACGAAGGTGCTGTAGCCCAGCAGGCATCCGTGAGGCGTCTAGCCCAAGTATGCCGGCTGGCTCTGTGTGGTGTCCTCGAGGTTTTCGGCGTTTGAAAACTGCCCCAGCACCTCGGACGCGAGGTGTCACGTGGACAGGTGTGGTCTGCAGGCCGACACGACGCTGCCGCAGAGACGCCTCGTGGCCACACCTGGAAATTGTGCGTTGGTGAATATTTGGTTCGCTTAGGTGCACTTTTGGTCGAGTGGAGTAGACCTTAATTTCTGGTCAACTCGCTCACATCCACATGTGGTAACATCCCCAGTCGGAGGTAAACATGAGACGCTGAACTATTTTGCTATAGGTGGTATCGTCACGATATTTCTGGTGTTTTACGTGCCAAAACCACAGTGGGATTAACAGACACTCCGTAATGGAGGGCTCCGGCAATTTCGACCACCAGGGGTTCTTTATCGTGCATTGGCTTCGCATAATACACGACCCTCCAGGAATACGACCGGCACGTCCGGTATCGAACCCGCGTCTTTCGAATGGACGACTGAGCATCGTTCCGAACGAGAACATTCGTGCAGACAAAGACGGAGTTTGGTGTTGTGGAGGAGTGTTCCACTATACTCGGCCTTCAAGCGGGCAGCTGAAGGTAGCAGAACACTGTTACGATCTTTAGACTCGTTTCTAATACGCCCGGTAAAATATCTCTCTGAATGTATCATCGAAAAAAGAAATGATGCAGCTATTCCTGAAGCACGATTGTGATCCATGGGACAATTGCAAAACTTGACGGGAATATTGCCCGTGCGTAAGAAACTCTCGTAATATAAATCTTGGGTGATTCCACGTAAGATCGAACAACGCATGGCTGGTCACCCACTTAAATTTCTTTCAGAATTTTATATATTGCTTCCCGATGAGTGGAAAGAAGAGATCCACAGTTGATTTTGCTAGCAAAAATTTTTTCGAAGTGCCGGGAGTCAATAATGACGAGGAGGTGGAGTGCCGCGCTTACTTGCTCTTCTGTTTTGGCCAAATTTGGTTATTAATTACACAAGATATACTAAGGTTAGAAGGCTGAAATTTATTTCACTAATTATATGCATGCTTTTGCTTGTGTTGAGGTATTTGTACTTTTTGTGGGGAGCGTAGATATTTTTATAAAAATTCTCAAATTCAGCCCAGGAAGCATTTTTCTGTCTATTTTGCGGGCTTATATCTCAAAAAAGGCTAGTGGCAAAGCGGTGAACTTTACGCATTACGTTCTAAGCATACTCGTTTGTCAAACTGCAAAAGATTATATTTATACGACTTTTCAATAAAGAGATACAGGCGGGCTAACTTCAAAAAAAAAAAAAACACCGAGCAATGGAAATTTCTGATGAGAATTAAAAAAAAACCATTTTTGACATTTTTTAAACTTTATACACTTATTTTCCTTCACATTGGCTTTCATAATCATCAAAAACATATAGCATAATGTTGTTCCACTAGGAGTTACAGGCCGTCGAATTAGACGATTACGGAAGGCTCAGCGAACCATGCACGTCTGATTATTCTGTCATTTTTGATCGCGTACGGCTTTTCAATTGTGGCATGATAATGTGCCTGGTCAAATATGTCTGAACGCTGCATATTAGCTGTGAGGGACACAATAATGAATGATTAGGGGTCAGTTTTGTACGCGTGGGGTTCTCTGATGCGCTGCGGTATCGGAGCGCAGACAGGTATTTTCCGCCTTTACCTCAGAAACAAGGCAGTAAGAACTCGATGCGTAGATTAGATTCCCCCCCCCCCCCCCAACAAAAAAAAAAAACAAAAAGAAAAAGAAGAAAGGATGAAAATGCAATAAGCAAAGAGCGCTTTCCAAATAATCTCTAGGAAAATGGAAAATCTGTGAAGGTCTAGAAGAACCACTTAATTAAACCATGTTTCTGGGCTGAAATTGTTTATTCCATTGATTAGATTGTTCAGACTTCTTCATTCATGTACACATAACTCTTTCCAAACAGACCCTGCGATTCGTGCCACGTACAAGCCAGGAGATGCTTCCGTTGACGTGGATAGCTGCCAGGCATGCCAAGACCATGGAACGCGGGTACTCTCATCCACTCTTCCTTCTTTTAACTCGAGGAAGGCAACTACTTTTTCTTCAAGGTGTAATAGATGCACATCTTTCAATTTCCCTGATAAAACGGTTACGAAGTCTATGGCTGTCCGAATTGCACTTTCAGGGTTGTTGAGCATTGGTGGATGCTTGACGAGACCTCCGACTCCATCGCATGCGTTTTTCCCGTGTCCAGTTGCTGGGAATACCCATTGGGTACTGGGACAACAGCTCTTTCGGAACTCGAAAAGCTGATATCTATTTTTGAAATGACTGGCGGCCCCATCCCTCGCATATGTAACCTTGCAGTAAACCGGCAGGCTGTCTTCCACCCATTCTTTCACTTTCGCTTGAGCCAAGCAGGCGTGAGCGGAGTCGTGGCTCAAGTCGTCACTAACAACAGCGAAACTCGTTGTAGATTTTCTTGTTGTGACCACGTATGTAAAGACGCATACTTGCTACTTGTGCCAGTGGTATGCCTGAACTTCAGGAAGCACGACAATACAGTTTTCGGCAAAATCAAAGTGGAATACAATGCTTCCACGCTGCGTGCATTGCTTTTCCTCGTATATGGCTCTACTTTGTCTCTTCCTGATGTGGTTGTGCATGATCCACCTTACCACATGCACTCGAAGATGATTAAAAAAAGTGTCAGTACCCAAAACTTTTTTCACAAGGTCGCCTGCCGCCCGCATTGCTAGTAATATTTCTTCGTCTTCTGGCCCTATTAAGTTCCTCCAGTGTCAGGGACCTGCCTTCTGGACACTGATTGCATTCGCCTAAAAGGCACTCCGATGGTGACGAAATGCAAACGAACACTGAGCGAAGCTCATCAGCATCGATTCTGTGGCCAGTAATGTTCTCAACAGCGGCAAGGCAAAGCTTATAGTTGGCGGAAATGGCACAAACACGCACATCATGCTGGGGATAACATTTTAACCGGCGCGGTCGCAAGGTGTAGAATCTAATCTGAGATAGGTGCGCGCATCCGTTTACCAGTTGTTTTGCTTTTGTTTCCTTTGGCGTTCTATACCTTGCTCTGCCACTGGAGTGCCTCGTCCATGCGTTCTACTGATCGCAAGTGGCGGTGCACAGTTTCTCTGACGGCAGCGGCTGCCAACCGCGTGCGTGAAGCAAGCGCTCATAGCTACCTGAGAGTGTTTTGATCTTGCTTCCATCTCCGCCTTGTTATCAGCGCCTAACTACGGTGCGAACAAAAGGCAGAATGGATAGCGAATCTCCAGTCCACACGCGTTGAAGTTACCCAAGAAGTGTTTGGAACACTTTTGGTCTGAGGAGGCGAAATGGAGCTCTGACTGTGCCTCTCTTAGAAAGAGCATCTGGGGGGCGCGCGCACCTTCTTGGTAGCCCCGCGCTCATGGCTGCTCGGGTGACCAAATCGCTTCAGTTGACACCATTAGTGCCACCAACACCTTTTTTCGGTGCTGCTGGTCTCTGAAGGACCAGAAATTCAATTCTGTTTTCATTCTATACACTCAGTGGGCAAGAAGCCGGATCAACAATTGCCTACCATTGCGTAAGGCTCTAATTCGACGGCCTGTAAATCCTAGTGAACAACATTATGCAATATGTTATTGATTATTATGAAAGCCAATGTGAAGGAGAATAAGTTTACAAAGTTTAAAAAATATAAAAAATGGTTTTTTTTTTAATTGTCATCAGAAATTTCCATTGCTCGGTGTTTTTTGAAGTTAGCCCGCCCGTATCTCTTTATTGAAGAGTCGTATAAATACAATGTTCTGCCAGTTTGACAAACGAGTATGCTCAGAACGTAATGCGTAAATTTCGCCGCTCTGCCACAAGCTTTTTTGAGATATAAGCCCGCAAAGGAGACAGAAAAACGCTTCCTGGGCTGATTGTAAGGATTTTTATAAAAATATCTACACTCCCCACAAAAAGCACAAATAACTGAACACATGCAAACGCATGCATATAATTAGTGAAATAAATTTCAGCCTTCTAACCTTAGTATAGCTTGTGTAATTAATAACCAAAATTGGCAAAAACAGAAGAGCAGGTAAGCGCGGCACTTCACCTGCTCGTCATTATTGACTCCCGGCGCTTCGAAAAAATTTTTGCTAGCAAAACCAACTGCGGATTCCTTCTTTCCACTCATCGGGCAGCAATATATAAAATTTTGAAAGAAATTTAAGAGGGTGACCAGCCATGCGTTGTTCGATCTTACGTGGAATCACCCTGTAGCGCTTTGACCAACCCAAAATAACAAAACTGTTCGAGGTTGATGTGAACCCAGAAGGAATTTCGCTGGGAACAGCGTTTCTGCTCAGAATTTAGAAGCGCGAGGAGGTTGTTGGTCTCGGCATCAAAAGAGCTCTACACTACAGAATTTTAGTAGTAGTTATTGTAGTACCAACAAGTGTACATCCAGTAGCAACGATGAATAACCTGGTTAGCATCTCGCCATGCGAAATAGAAGGGCGGGCGTTCGATTCTTGGCCACGGCTATTATATATATTTCGATAGAAGGTAAGTGCAAAAAAAATCGCTTCGCATTGAATTAGGTGCACACCTTAAAGGGACCCTTCAACACGACGTTGATTAGCCTTCGAGGCCCCCGAATATTACTGCACTGCATACAACTAAGTTTTGTTTCAAGTACACTTTGTAATCTGTTTGCTTTCCTTTCAACAAATGACGTCATTACGAGGCTCAGCACTGTCGCTAGGCGTATATCGGTGTTCTTAGCTTGTGTTTATTAGTCCAACTCAAAAGAAGGGTTACTGAGCATGTTTCTACGTTCATGAATTCAGCCTGTCCTAGTCCTGCCTCAAGCAACGTAGTCGATACACATTGTGACGTCATTTGTCGAAGCATTAGTAGGAGTTCTCCGGCTGTCTTTGAAACCAAGTAGCGAACTCCTTTGTGCGTGCACGCCTGTAACATTTGGCTCCCATGTTCGTGGAAGCCTCCACGACTTCTAGGGATCGTTTTCTACTATTTCAAAGAATGTTGTAGGGCCCCTTTAAGGAATCCCAGGTGTTTAAGGGTGCTCGGAAGTCAACAACCACATCAGGCGTGATACTGTTAACTAGTAAATGCCGTAAACATTAGATTTCAATTTTTGCTCTGTTTTGTATATTAACTCACCCATGCACTAGCGCCATCGATGTCGAGAGCCGGCGCTCCCGCCGCGGTGTCATGTGCGGCGTCGGCAAAAGAGGTCGTCGTGGCCGGCGACCTCCCATTGGTGATCTTGCAATGGCCGGTCGCGGATTGCACAGGGGAAGCCACTTATCGGGAATCCACGCTGGGCAGTCGGAAAGCCGCCGCAGTGGGCACTTCCCGCAGGTTTCACGTCGCTGGTTCGCCGTACAAACCGAGATGCGCAAGAGTTCGATGGTATCATGGTCTGCGATCCCGCAGGCGTCGTGGATGCCTTTCTCGTAAGAGTGGTCGACCATTCCCCGAATCGTGGTAGCTGTGCGCTTTCCGTGCGGCGCCTTTGGCAAGTGAAAGCCGTTGACGACGATGACGTTGTCGTGTACGCGTCGCAGATACACCAGCGGCATCCAGGATGACTGGCGGGGCTTTCGGCCGTGTGCTGCACTTTGGCGTCTTCTGCGGCGGGCAGTGGACGATAGGAATAGGTCGACAACGCCAGTCACGACTTTGCAGCGCGAGACAGTGACGTGAGGTGATCTCATGCATGAAGGGGCGTCGGCAATTTTAAAGCTGGTCCTTCTCTCGAACTTAGGCGCCTTATGGATGTCGTGCTCTACTTGCGACGCCCTCCGCAGTCCTCCGTTGGCAGAAGACTCCAAGTGAAGCTCGCAGACGGCGTTGACGCAGTCGCAAGTGGTGTCTGAACGGCATGCCAGGAAGAGGGCAGTCGCAAGGCGGCTTCTTTGACTTTTTCTCTGTGGCCATTTGACGTTCCGATAGCTCTCGAAAGCTTCTTCCATCGCAGGCTTCTGGCGTCTCAAGAGCATCGGCGGTGACATTGACATAGATTCTACCCAGCACAAAGGAGACTTCGGCACCATCGCCGGCTGACAGAATCATGTCCAGCTTCGCTTGTTGAGGCAAAGGATTACACCTGCGATCTTGTTATACAGCCCGCAGTGTCTCCTGGGGAAGGCGTGCAGCCTGCAAGCAAGTTCAGATTGAATCAATACCTTAAAGGGGTCCTGAACCCAGCCTCCAGGCTTGGTGAAAAAACCTATTCTGCGGCTTGCCTACGCTGTAACGAACATCTCAGCCAAATGCTGTAGTCATCCGCGAAGCGTAGCGTTCACAAGCGGAGCACAAAGCTTCCACTTCTTCAGGAGCCCTCAACTCGAAAAAGCAGCTTCTCCTCACGCTCCTTGAATATGCTCTATTTCGTCATAGAGCATTTACAAGGAGCGTCGCTGCTACTGGCCGATGGCAGACACGCCCGCCTCGGCTGTGTGCGGGCCCTTCGCCGCGCTCCTTTTTTAAAACCGTAAGCGCGTGCGTGCCGTGCGTGCCGTGCGCTCGCTTTTCCTTGCGTTGTGAGCACCTATATAGGCAAAATAGTTGCTGGAAATATGTAAAAATATATTTGTTAATGCGCAAGCCTCATAGATGCCTTTGGAGGGCGTCCGTAAACTAGCTCGGCGTGGACGCGAACGGTGCGGTGCAAAAGTCACCATAAATATAGTTTTCCAAGAAGCCAACAAATGCATGCCTGCAGCCTGTAATAAATCACAAATTAATCCCAAACTTTAATTCATCAGTGATTGTAGATGGGTTTATTCCCTATGGTACTCCAGTGCGCCACCTTCTAGTATTCGTACTCAATAACATGGCTGGAGTCGAACCCAACATATTTCTTCTATAAGGTAGATTAAAGGACTAGGTCTGATTAGGGTGTACTTGGGTGGATTAGAGCTCATTAAGGCGCATTAGGGTGGATTAAGACAGACTAAGGTGCATTAAGGTGGACTATGGCATATTATAGAGCGGATTACGCTAGAATTACATTAGGGTGAATTAAGGATTACAGCAGATTAGGGTTGACTAAGGTAAATTAGTTTCGAATGAAATCATTACGTCTGTAATGTTTGGTTTAATTTGGCGTAACTTAATAACCTGAGCTTATTGAGACTTAGTCTTAACTTAATTAGTCAGGACCTAATTTGAGTTACACTAATTAGACTCGGTCTAATTAGCTTATACCTAATTATACATTGTTTGATACACTGGTCTTCATTAGTCATGATATAATTAAGCTTGGGGTAATTAGTCATATCTTAATTATACATGGCCTAATTAGTACATGCCTAGTTACGCTGTTCTTTGACATATCTTAATTAGGTATCCCATGATGAATACTACCTGAAATAGGCCTGATTTAATCAGTGTTAGCCTAATTAGTCTTGAAATGTTTAGTCTCAACTTAATGAGGCTTGACCTTGCAGTCTTAGTATAATTTACCTTCGATTAATAAGTGCTAGCTTAGGTTTGACTTAACTAGTAATAACCTAGCTACGTGTGATTTAATTACTAGTATTTAATTAAACACGGTCTATTCAGAAGCTTGTTTACACTAGATTTGTCCATATCAACTAAATTAGGCTTCTTATAATTAGATTTACCTTAATTAGACGTGGTTTATTAGTATCATGGTTTAAATAATTATAAATCATTAGTATCCGCTTAATCAGGTGACTTAATTACTTGTCATAGCTCGATTCAGGTTGAATTAGTTCAGTTTGGCTTGGTTTGGCTTAGTTGGATTAGTCCTGTCTGAACTAGGCTTCAATTAATCATTCCTAATTAGGCTCCCTTGAATTAGACTTTGCGTTACCTAACTAGTCCTAGGAATCTTAATTAGGCTCCATTGAATGAGACTTAGCCTTACCTAACTAGTCCTAGGGAGCTTTGTCTGTACTACAGCGTGGTAGTGTTATGCTAGCATTACATAGCTTAGCGGAGTTTTCGGCAGATTTCCCAGTTTCACCATTAGCTTAAACAGCTGCACTGTTAAAATTGAACTAGTGTAATTAATCCATCCATCTTACCGCATGTCAACGCACCTTATTCCACATTAACCTGTCGGCAAGGGTCCGAGTTATGAAGGTCTTCCTTTCGAGTCATAGTAGTCACGTTCGAGCCCGACAGCATGATTATCCCGTCTACAATCACTAATCAACAATTAACTAACTTGGGGTTATACAGGACAAGGTGGAGCAGCGTTCGTAGTTGCGCTGTTTGTCCTGACGCCGCGTTATGCGCAATATCGACGACAAGCAGCGCAGTGACAAAGGAAACGCTCACACCTGCGAGCCTAAACGTATGTGATGAACGAAAACAAAGCTTCGGAGGATCGAAAAAAAAAAAAAAAGAATGCGGTGATCGCGAGGGCACGCGACCGAGCCCAGGCGCGAAGCGAGCAGGCGCCCACAAGCGCGCTGCGAAGAAACAGCCCCCGGTAGTCGCGCGCTTTTCGTCAGCCACTCTGAAACGTCGCTGAAGTCGGGTGACGTAAAGCGGTGGGCGGGGCGCCTCCTTCGACACCGCCCTAAGGAGCTCTGTATTCTCTATTCCGCAGAGTTGAAACAGGACTGGAGAGGGAAGTTTTCCGGTCGCAATATCTTCGCTCCTAACAAACCGTTTTGAAAAATTCTTTCGGCTCTGAATTTCTGAGAGGCATTCAATACACGCCCAGTCGTTTTCAAAACCAAGCCCGAGCGGTGGTTCAGGACCCCTTTAATATGAACAAAAGAAAAACAAAAAGCTAAAAATATCAGAGTGAGTTCGGTTAAATTCACACAACTTCACGAGGAAAGCTACCTTCCTAAACGACTGTGCTACACTACGCCAGCTCTCATCTTTCAGAGGTAGCAGTTAACAACCTGACAAGTTTAATATTTGTATTATGCACACATGACGTGCCGGCGAACTTCTAATAAACATTTTTATAGAACACTCCACGTTTTTGAAGTTCGAGTCCCGACACTTGGTAAATCGTGTTCCCGTCGTTATTCACTACACGGAACTATCATTCGCATATGTTCCATATCTGCACAGTCTTATGTATACTTCTGAGATTTTTTTAAATTTATTTTTAGCGGTTTCTAATTGCTCACGTGTGCGATGCTTTAAGTTACCGACGTACCGCGTTGTTTCAATGTGACCTTATATCCCGAAAGAAGCCGTCGCGTAATGCTAGGATATTGGTGGACATTGATCGATATTGATAATGCTGGGTATTGATGCGGAGCAAGATGAGCTGTGCTTACGCTTTAAAGTGGCCCTGCAACACTTTTTGATCGTGTTCGGATAACGACGCCTATCAGTCGTGGCGGGTCCCGTTACCATGTGAGCCACTGGACGCACCACGGAACTTGCTATACGACTTCATAGACGGCTCGAAATTGCTTCCTCTTCTTTGAACAGATGACGTCACTGGGGGCGCCGACTACACCACTTGAGGCAGAAATGGCATTAGATGATATCGTGATCGTAGAAGCACCATCTTCAATTGTTTATTTGTTCGTTTCGAGCTAAACATATACAGATGATGTATGCATCTATGTTCATTAAGGCCGAGAACAGTCAAACGGGCTAGTCGGTGCTTCCTGCTGTGTCGTTCGTTGAAACAGTAGGCGATTTCGAGCCGCATTCGAGACCACATTGCATATTCCTTAATGCGCCTAGCGCATTAAGGACTGATTGGCACAATTTTGCGGCTATGTCCAAATGGTGTTGCAGGTCCCCTTTTAAAACAAAGTCGCTTGCAGATTTTGTCTGCTCATTTCTAAAGGTATGCGGCGTACACACAGCGACACAACAGATGAAATAGACAACACGAACTTCCTTTCTCCTCAGTAACACTCTTGTTTGGGCTAGTTGGTACATTCTTGACACAATCTCGGTAGCGCAAAAAAAAAAAAACACCGACGAAGAAAAGAAGAGGAAGTAAGAAAAGAAGGAACAGCTGTATTTTGTGCTGTGCCCGCAAGGTTATAGTAGCTGCTCGGAATTTTACAGCTAATTAACAAACTAAATAATCTTAATGACGCGCGTGAGAGAAATATTGTTGCCATGAATGGCGCCGTGGGTGGCTTTCATGTTCATTTTGTCCTGCGTTTTCGTTAATTGTACACATAAATGTCTCGCGTTTCTTACACGTAGCCTGCAACGCCGTGAAAGCTGTGTAAAATGATCTTAATATGCAGAGCTCCGCGCGTGTCGTTGTCGGCTTCATCCATTCGAAGTGCTCGCGCGAACATAACACGAGCCTGCGCGTGAGGCGGCGCGACGAGCTGCAAATGAAGAAACCGCAGCGTTTGACGATGATGATTGTGGTTTGGTTAGGAAGGGACGCTAATTTCTGCAACCCATGTAGGGAGCACGGCTAAGCGTCCGTGGGGGTGGGGGGAAAGGGAGTGAAAGAGATAGAAGAGAAAGGCCGTAGTGGAGGGCTCTGGAAATTTAGACCACCTGGGGTTCTTTAACGTGCACTGACAACGCACAGTACACGGGCCTCTGGCATTTTCGCCTCCATCGAAAATGCGACCGCCGCGGCCGGGATCAAACCCGCGTTTTTTGGGTGGCAGCCGAGTACCGTAACCACTACACCACCGCGGCGGACATACAGTGTTTGGGTGCTGCAAGCCACTCCACAAAAGCTGTAAAGCTGGTACAACTAAATACGCTACGCGTACACGCGTCCAAACAAACGTAGTGTATTATCCTTTACGAGGACATCCCTGCACGTGCCGCGTCCTCGAGACCGTCTATCGTCGCCAGGAATGCATCGCGTCAGCATATTCACCGCCTTGTGCCGTGGCTCGGCTGGCCATTTGAGAGAGGTCGTTTCCTAACCACAGTTACGATCGACACAGTATCTCGTGAACCTCTGATAGACACAGTCAAAGCTGCCCGCGCGTTCGTTGCAACCAGCGTTGTCGGCTGCACGCCTAAATGTACGCCTAATGTTCGCCTACTGTGTGCCTGATGTACGCTTAGAGCTACTCTATACGCTCCGGGAGCCATATAGAGTAAATATTGACGCCGGCTCTTGTGCGCCGCATCGCGGTTGTCGCCCGGTCGCCGGTTTCCTGCGCTTGTCATAAGCTCAAGCACGTCTCGTTTCAAGGACAGATGGCGGCCTAAGGCGGGCCTCGATCCGAATTAACGGGCTTCCTTCGATACTAGCCATAGCAACCAAGTCACTGGTAACTACGAAGTGACGTGGAAGCTTTAACAATGTGCCATAATTCGAAGTAGAAACCCGTTATGAAAGAATATACCCACCTTCGCAGGCTCGTGCAGCGATTACTGTGAAGTCGTACGGCGTGATGACGCTCCACGTCCAGGTTCCCTTGCGCAGTACAGGAGAACCGTGCGGGCCACGCAGTGCAGGACGTGGACCCTTGAGAATGATTTCCCGGAATATCAGGGAGCGACTGCGAATGGAAAGGCACTACGAAAGACGCGGTAGATCCTCGCATGTGCTAAATCCGTCGGCGCAGGCAGATAGCGGCGCGATGGTGCGACCGTTCCACGGCGCGTGGTTGCCGCTAGTGTTTCGAGAGTCTCGCGCCGTCTCGAGGCACAAGAGTTCGAGCCGCGAGTCCGATGATGATCTCACAAAACTGGTGCACGTGTTCGCTTCGGAAATAGAGGAGGCGCTGGCACGAATGATACCTCAATGCGGCCATGCACGCTAACCTCGGCTATCGACTCATTTCTTGCGCGCTGCGGTGTGCACTGGTGTTCAAGAGAAAGAAATTATATATATAAAAATCTACTATTTTGTTAGAAGCCTTTTATAAGGGTTTCACGGACAGAATTCTGTAGTAATTATTCTTTATTCGTTGAGCGATCTCTATGTCCAGCACCTTGAGATATCCGAAGTGAAAAACAGCAATAGGCGGGCACGGGAAGGGGCTTGTGGATAAAATTATATTGCGCAGAATTGATGGTGAGAAAAAAATCCACAGCATATCCACGGAGTGAATGATGATGAGTGGACGAAGCTCCGGATGTTCATCGTAGATCGTGCCGAGTTCCGGATTAATTTATTTAACGCGCAAGCTACGAATCCTTATGGTTCAACTACGCATAAGTGAAATCTCCCACCGGCACTTCATTGCAAGTCAAGGTCCGGTGGGTATGTATATATATGGGTGGCCGGTGAACGGTTCTCCAGCGCGAGCAATCGGTATTTTTCAAGCAAGAAACTCGCCAGAAGACGCTGCCTGCGCCAACGTTGTCTTTCGCGGGTGAGGGCGCGTTCTCCTTTGCGAGCTGGTAGCGCGTTCATCGAAGAAAGAACGTTTCCATAGTCAACGCGCGCCTTTCGCTCTGTCTCTCTCTGTCTCTCTCTCTCACAAGACAGCAGATGGCAGAGTGAGAGAGCTCGCGCACCAGGAGGCACGCGCCGAGGGCGAGCGCGAGCGTCCCGGCGGTGCGAGGTGGCTACATGCATACTACTACAGAGGAGGGAACGACCCACACCCTAAGGAGCTTCGCCCCTAAAAATCCACGCATCTCCACTAAGTGAACTATGGCGAGTGGGCGAAGCTGGGGATCGTACCGTGTTGCCGTAAATCACCCGTGACATTGCCGATTGATGCATGTAAATGCGTGCACTCATTTATGCACTCATGCATAAATGACAACGTGTACGTATATTTACACAGACGTTGTCATTTATGCGCCTGGTGTTTCCCACAGTTCCCACAATGCGTGTGATCTGCAGAATTTTTATAGTCCACATATCATTAACCGCACTGTGGCAAATCCCCCTCGTGCGTAGGTGCCAAGAGCAACATTTTCTCTTTCCTAAGTGGCCTAACAAGAAAACGTTTCGAGCTTCGCGTTACGCTTCATCAGCGGTGACGCACGGAGCTCGCGGAAGGCCGGCTTCGTTGCGTCATTCCATGGCAGCCCGCTTGGTATCTCGCTATTTTGACCCTGGAGGCGTCGATCAGTACTCGAGTGTAGGTGTTGGGAAACGGCAACTACTTCAGCTTGCTGAGCCGGGACATCTCGACAATATCTTCCCTTGCTCCCTGCATTTGCAGCGAATGGTTCAACATACAATTACACCAAACACTCTATATTATTTCCTTTAGTGAGTCCAAAATATGACATTCCATTCGACGGAGAGAATAATACCACCACGATATGATCTGGGAGCATTATTTCTTTCTCTGCGCTGTTTCTTTGTTGCTCTTGTAAAGTCCCAAGACCGGTGGTAGAAAATTAATGGCATTCGTTTGCACATCTCACAAGCGCGAGTATGCAGCCCAGTGGCTAAGAAAGACACTTCCCTTCGGAGTTTGTGGGACTGGCCTCAAACCTAAAGTCCCTCAATAAATTCAAAAGTACCGAAAAGCTTTCATGAAGCCGACGGCGCCCGCGATAGGCTGATCTGTGACACGTGACCACTCGCCGCCATGAAAGCTCCCGGGCCCCGGGAGGAGAGCGCTCGCTTCGCCAGTTCCCGAGTGTGATGGTAGCAGAGAATACCTATACACGCGTTTTTGGTAGTCCAGTAACACACCACAAAAGCGCTGTGGTGTGTCAGGCGTGACTACCTTTTATCCGTGTTCTGGCAGCGCTTTTGTCCGTGTTCCGCGTGCGCTACCAACAGGCCCACATTGCTACCTTCATCGCCTGTTCCGCTATGCACGTTGTGCGGTGATTTCGTTCTGGAAGGTCCGATATGCCTTGTTGCTGTGCGTTTGGGTGCCGAAACCGAACGGAAGACGGCAAGAAGTTATTTTGCATCCCACGGGGCAAACAGAACCTTACCAGAAGAAAAGTGTGGTTGCACAGAATCGGACGGAAAGACTTCGAACCGTCAGCCAGTGCACGACTATGCGAGGTAAGTAACTCGACACAAAGGCGCAAGAAAAAGCATACGCGTGCATGTGCCGAGCTGCAATAGCATTGCATTCGTGCGCGCTGGTTTTGATGGCCCACATTTGTCGAGATTATTCATTTTAGTGCTTTATGAACCCGCTGACGTAGGTCATGCAGTACGAGCCTAGCATGCAAGTAAATAATGCGAGGGAAGCGCACTAACTCGCTGACAGATATTCGCATTGTGTTGCACGCGTTCAAAATTTCTCCGCCGCCGTGTTATGCCAGTTACTGCGGTTACGGTGCTCGGCTGCTGACCGGAAAGACGCAGTTCGATCCCGGCCTCGGCGGTCGCATTTTCGACGGCGGAGAAAATGCTAGGGGCTCGTGAACGGCGCGTATTCGGTGCACGTAATAGAATCCCAGGTAGTCGCGAAATTACCGGAGCAGACCACTACGGCGTGCCTCTCACTCATATCGTGGTTTTGGCACGTAAAACCACAGCAATTATTATTATTATAGCGATAAAAATTCATAAATTCCGGCAGTGAGTTCTACTGTTAGACTTCTCTATCTCTGGGCGCGTTGTTAACTTCGCTTTACAACATGTTCAGAAAGTCGTTTCCAACTCTGCTACAGGACCATTTCACGGAAGACCAGTTTGAACCGATTATTCTCAAGAATACCGGTGAAAAGAAGCTAAGGCCATTTGCGACGCCAAGCATCTTTTTGCATCGACCAGTTGCAAAGCCACGCAAGCCACCCCCTAAAAGAACAAGAGTGGACAGTACTGGTATGTTCATGGTGTTCATTAGGACAAATGATCTTGAATGCTATTCACAGCGTTCAAGTCAAATTTGCTTATTGCAATGAAAACAATCCTTGAGTTACCGTTTGTCATTATGTTCATGTACCCTACCCAGATGACCCCAAAGTCAAGCAAAACACACAGGCCGATGTTGAACCCCAGCCAGTAGACACCGAGAATGGTAAGTTTCTCCCGTCTGTGAGCTCCTACCTTTCCATCAGCTGGTAAACTGCGTGCTTGTGCTCTTCATTCCTTCACATACAGACGAGATATGGTGTGCAGACAGCGCAGAGATATTTTATATCTTGTAATATAATTATGTGGCAAAATATCGTTCAAACTTACCTTCACGCCTAATAAAGCTGTGTCTACAGCTGATCCAAGCACACAGGTAGATATTTTGTGTGGCCCAAAGCATGTGTATTCCCCATGTGAGATACCAATGCCTCTCTACATTGCTGGTTGTCACCTTGCTTTGTGCTCCATGCAGATGTTTCTGATATGCAACCAGACCCACAGATTCCTGCCCCATTCCAGCCAGAAAGTACACAGGCTGGTGAGTTAAACAGTTTTGTTCGAATTTTGTTGTGTGCCATCATTCAATGACTCTTTTGCTCATAGCGACATACAGAAGCTGACACAACCTTTCTTTCAACGCAAGTTTTCATTCTACTAGGAGGTTGAGGCCGTTTGTTTTGTAAATATCAATACTTTATACCCGTAACAGCACCGATTTGTGTACAACTCGTGCAAAGTGAGAGACAATGAACTGCATGAAGGGAACAAGGGAAAAGAAACATGCGGGAATGTTAGATATTTCTGTGCTTATCTAATGATTCTGTGTTGAGCTTCCCTGCTTTCATGCAGTTCATTTGCAGTCAGTAATGCATTCTTAACAATGCTATTTAAAACCGGTGGAGATATCACACTGATCCAGAATACACATACAGAGAACAGCAAACAGGCTGTTCTGTGGTTGCGCTTTCTGTATAGGCATGACATCTTCAATATGAAGCACCACCTAGCCCCTGCTCTTGCCTGTTTAACATTGACAACTGCTTTAGACCTAATTTCGGTGCACTATTGCAGGCCAGTTGATACAAGCAGCTCTACAGAAGAGGGTGGCACAGCTTGAAACTCAACTTCAGGCGACGCGACGGAAGCTTCAACTTGCTCAGAGGCAGCGTTTGCAGGCACTAACTGTAAATAAGCGCCTTGTCGCAGGACTAAACAAATACTTGAATGAAGACCAAGTTAAATGTCTGAAGATGGCAACAATGCAGGGGACTCGATGGACTAAAAAGACTGTTATAAAGGCATTGAAAATGAGACTTTCTTGTGGAGCACGTGGCTATGACTCAGTCAGGGAGCTTGGACAACCTCTGCCAACAGAACGCACCCTACATCGTCACTTGGAAGGGTACAAGTTCACACCAGGTTTGCTGGAGGACATCATGGAGTCTCTCGCACTAAAGGTAAGTGCACAGACAGGTGCCCATGACCCTCGACCTGTCTTGTTGCCATAGCACTGCTGTTTGCATCGCCTAACTAAACCTTTCCACTCCGTAGGTTAGCCTCATGTCACCAGAGGAGCGGCACGCCACTTTAATGCTCGATGAGATGCAGCTTGCACCAGGCTTAGTGTACAACCCATCCTCGGGAACAGTGCTTGGAGCACCAACTATACCTCTTGCAGACGCAACACTGCCACCCGACTCTTTGGCCACTCATGGGCTGGTATTTATGCTCAGTGGGATAACAACCCGCTGGAAGCAAACAGTTGCTTACCATTTGACTGGAAATTCATTCCATGCCAAAACAGTTAAGGATATAATCATTGTCATCATAAGAGCATGTGAGGCAATTTCCCTGAAAGTAGATGTTGTGGTGACAGACATGGGAGGGGGGAACCAAGCCGTCTGGAAACTGTTCGGTATAATTGTGGGAAAGCACAGCAAGCCTAAAACCTGGTGTCCCCACCCATGTGATGCATCTAGGCAACTTTTTTTCATGGCTGACGTTCCTCATCTCCTTAAGAACCTGAGGAGCCACTTAACTAAGGGCCAGAAGATATACTTGCCCGAAGAAGTAGTGAAAAAAAACAATCTGCCAGGAAATGAAATATCCATCGAGCCTGTAAAGAAGCTTGTCGAGATAGACAGCAATGCAGAGCTAAAGCTAGCTCCCCACCTGAAGCCTTCTTCAGTTGAACCCAGCCATTATGATAAAATGAAGGTGGGGCCAGCATTCAGCCTTATCAACAGTGACACTGCTGCTGCAGTACGCTTGCTTGTAGATAATGGAACATTAGATAAATCAGCCTTAACAACTGCATGGTTTCTTGAGTTGATGTTTCGATGGTTCAGACTCATGACTTCCAGAACAACAAAACTGGCTTTGAGCCATTTTGATGATGTTGAGTACGGAAAGGCCCTTCAATTTCTTGAAGAAACAATTGCACTTTTTGAAAAAAAATATGTATTGGTGATGAAAAAAAAGCCACCTGGAAACCAGTGCAGACTGGCGTTATCCTAGCGACAACATCAGTGTTGCTGCTGCAGGCAATGTTTCTAGAAAAATACAACTTCAAGTTTCTGCTCCTGAGCAGGTTCAGCCAAGATGCCCTAGAGAATCTTTTCTCTACACTAAGGTGTAAGAACCCGGTGCCTCGGGTACTTGAATTCAAGTCTTCGCTTCGAGCTGCTACGATGGCCTAGTTTCTAAGACCAAGTAAGGATGGCAGCTACATTGAAGAAGACTGCTTTCTCTTGACTGGCATGGCCGATGACAACAAACCAAATGAAAGCAAAATGTATGTTGTTCGTCCGTCTGACCTCCTTGATATTCAAGACTTAGAACATGAATCCTTGGAGTACCTGGCTGGTTATGTTGTTGCACAAGTGAAGAAGGCAAACTCCTGTCAAGCGTGTGTTGAAG
This sequence comes from Hyalomma asiaticum, assembly GCA_013339685.2. Taxonomy (NCBI): domain Eukaryota; kingdom Metazoa; phylum Arthropoda; class Arachnida; order Ixodida; family Ixodidae; genus Hyalomma; species Hyalomma asiaticum. The sequence goes on from CM023489.1 coordinate 77,744,715, forward strand.
CGATCACAAGCTCAGCCGAGGGCAACAAGCTCACAATGCTGAAGTGCTACAACAAAGAGAAGCCGGCATTGACAGTCCCATCACCAGCTGTCTTGAAGTTAATAGAAACTGCTGAAAACTATGTACGCTTAAATGAAGAAGCATTGATTGTAAACAGAGTTTCTGCATCTAAACTTCAGAGTACCATTCAAAGTTCCCTGTACTTGGGCAATTGCTTCCCTACATGCCACTGCATTTCGGACAAACTCCTTGCCACGTTTTTAAGAACTAGAATCTCGATTCTCGTGAAAAAGAAGAACCATCTCCTTATGTCAAAAATTCAAAGCTCACAGAAGTGTGGGAGCCGAAGCATTGGAATGCATGTTGCTGCAGATAGCATTAGGTAGTGCTGGTAGAAAAGTTTGTGTGAAATGTATAGTGTCTCTTGTACTACTGTAAGTGTAGCTGTTCTTTGTTTTTGCATTTTAATAGTTATTTAAGCTACCCTTACTGTTCAGTGCCAGCATTATGCGATGTCCTTTTGTTCACTTGGAAGCACATCCTAAGTGTATTTTGTGCATTGCATGTGTAATTAAATATACTAGTAAGTACCTGCATTACCCTGTACTTTGCGTTGTGGGTGGCATGTTCCGCAGCTTTTGTCTGCAAGCATAACCTGACGTCCTTGTTGTACTACTTAGTGTCGTTATATTTTTGTGCTAAAAGACATACGTAGTTTCCATGTTATTTACTCAAGTGACCTGTAGCACGGCCTCTCAAGAGACCGCTGCTGCGGTAATTATCTAAAGAATGCACCTTCCTCCCTGTCCTTCGGATCAAAGGCCATGGGCAGGAATTCGTGCTGTCTTAATACTTTAGCTTTTAGAACTGTCATCACTTTCATGCATTGCATACCCATAGACCACCACATCCGCCCATGTCATAATTTTATATTAGATATGTTTTTACGCCTCTATACAGCAACTTGATTTTAGGCTCCTTTACAGCCACATACCACCCAACCATCAAATTCCTTGGTCATCGCTAACATGATATCATAGAACTGGCGCTCTTTGGCCACATTTGGCCCTTGCGCCACAAAACACCAAACATCATCATCATCATTTTTGTGCTGCATGTGTATATGGATGGATGGGTGAAAAACTTTGTTCAGCTTCTGCAAGGCGGCATGTGTATATGTCCAGCCGTTATGGTATTTAAGTGGTAGTTGCTGTTACTGTACTACTCGTGTAGTGATAATTGTGTGGTATCATGAAACTTTGTTTTGGTTTGTGTATCATTCGGGCTTTTGTTTTAAACGAATAATACTCTAGTTCCTACATTATGATCTGTTCTATATTTAATATTGTTCTGTACGCGTTGTGTATTTCTTGTATTGTGTTATTCCCATTGTATTGCTGACCCTGCCTAAAGTGTGGCATTCGGACTAACTGTATGTTCTTAAATAAATACCACATGGCCACTGCTACTGGCCATAACTGCATTTCCTGTATGTATAATTCACAGCTGCCTGAAGTATGGCATTCTTACAGGCAGTATCTTGAATAAATAAATAAATGAATACCACATAGCCACAGCCACTGGCCACCAAATAATGTAACTATATCGAAGTACATTGCATACAACTGTCTACTCTGTTACTGTCAGGTTACCCTCACCCTCGGATACTAAACGAAATGTCTCGGTAAGCAGCAATGCCATTTTACTGATGAAAAGCACCAAGCTACGAACTAACATAAGAAAAACATCAGAAGCGATATAAAATTGTCAGCAAAATAAAATGCAGCATTAACTAGGCCAATTCGCGGGCGGTTCATTTAAGGATCTTTAATTCTTGAGAAGCTTGTACGCTTCAGGGAGACACAAAAGCAAATCGAAAAGCATAAACACACCATTAGAAATCCACGCGGTGATTCAAGGTTACGTAGCGACGTTGCTCGTATCAGGAATACAACCGCATTCACACACGCACCCACAAGATGCCTTGTCGAGGAAATTTAACTACACCATGGTGTTCCGCGCGGTTAGGTCGCGTTTGCAACACGAGCAAATTCGACGATCGGCGATGACACGATCAATAACGCCGCTTTGGAATGTCACGACACTTGCGTTGACTCGTTGCACAGAATAGCAAAACACCCTAGTGGTCGGGCAATCGCTGCACGCAGTGACAAGAAGACTGTTGGCGCACTCGTTTACACTACATTTTAGTTCCCACAAACGTGCGCAGGATGTTTACTTTCAGCGAAGATCGCGTTTCAGCAACGCCATGTCGAAATTTTCTCGGTCCGGATGGCTATCAGTCTTCTTATTTGGATGCATTCTTCGACCGCAGTGACCGCTGTATGTACACACCACACTTACGAGCAAGAAGGGCGGAGAGCAATCGGATTAAAGGAGTACTGACACGAATTTTTGACATTCTCGTATTGTTGCTGTAAATGAAAGCACTGGCGTGGAAAACCCCAAAAACAGTGTCATGGTGGCCCGCAACACAATGAATATATTTTTAATACGGCTCCCTTAAAAGCTGACTTTCGGTTTCGATTTCGAGGGGGCGGTTTCCTAGTGACGTATCAACATAGTCGGACGACGTCTGAGCCACGTAGGGACAGAAATTTTTCATAGCGTCGCTGCAACTCTGTCGTCTTTGGTCAATTACACCTGAGGCAGGCAAACAACGGCAATTTCACGGTCGTCCAGTGACTCTGACCGCGATTTCGGCGATTTTTAAGAGCCCGTATTCATACGTCATCGTAGTGTCCATTGCAATGGGGCTGGCTTGCTGTGCTGGGCGACGCCAACTTTAAAACCAAATTAAAATATTTTGTACGTGTTTCCTGGCTTCCGTGTGCGGAGGGCGTTAACAATACATGGCTAGGAAACGAAAAATGTATATTTTGCGCCGCCGGAAAATCGTGTCAGTACTCCTTTAAGCTCACGCAGTCTCCAAGGTACGGCTGACACAACGACCAAGGCAGGCGCCATGGGCAGATAAACCCGAGGCGGATAAAACTCGCCTCGGGTTGTCGTCGGTCAGAGCTCTTTGTTGTTTACCGTCAAGAGCTTCGACAGCTTTGTGAAATGAAAGCGAATCAACACGCCTCCGTTTTTTTTAATTATATGCAGGCAATTTAGGTTGCAAAATGCAACGTAATACGAGCGCGAATATACGAGACGTAAACATGCCGAATCTAGGCGATCAAACATTTTTTCCGCTCTCTTTTTCAATGTTTATTTGAAATAAAGGCACAGCTTTACCATTTTGGGCCCTTATTTCGGCTACCATCACAGTCAGGCATCAGTAGCTTTCATTTCCTAGCATGTGCAGATATTTTTCCACCAGCTGAATGACATGCTTTAACCTGGGCGTCGTCTGCTACAGGAACTTTCTAGGTGGCGCGCGCGGCAGATGTCGCTACCTTAAAAATTATGGAGGGACCTTACTCAAACCCCAGCACCAGCGACACTGTTGTTTTCCACCGCAATTCAATAGTATCTTCTGCCAGATCATAGAGGGCGCCAGGGGTTCGTCTCGTCTGAAAGAAACGGGTTTTGGCGCGACGGCCAAAACTACAGCTACGCCTGCTAGCTACAGTCTGTTTCGGACTTACAGTTGGACTTACATACAGCGTAGTGGTGTCTGCATCGGGTCATGCCTCGCCCCTATCTTAAGTGACATATACCTTGCATATCATGACCGATTGCTGATGAGCATGCTCGACCAAAGTATTGTCGTTAAAGTATGTCGTTACGTAGAAGACTTTCTGGTTTTTATCAATTGCAGTGACGCTGCCTGCCAGCACCTAACCGACGATATTGTGAAAACTTTCAATGACTGTTTCAATCCGCTTGTATTGACGCACGAGATGCCTATTGACAACAGCTTACGCTTTTTAGATTTGAACTTGATTTTTACCCCTGACCATGTGTGCTGGCTATATGAACCTAGGACTGGAAAGCCTCTTTTACCCTTTGACTCCTGTCGTTCAAACTTAGTAAAGCGAAGCATTACTAATCTTTGTTTCATCAACTCCCTTAGCAAATCATGTCATCATGTCATGCAGCGCAGCTTTGTAGCTCCAACTGAAAGGCTTTTGCGTGCTGGGTACCCAGCTCTTCTGTTATCATCCATAGCGGAAAAACTGTTAAGACGAATAAAGAAAGGAGGCAACTCAGAGGCTCAGCCGGAATTAAATGAACGTAAAAAACCCGTAGTTGATCATCATCATCATCATTTATTTTTCCCTTAAAGGCCCCTCTCGGGATATTACATAAGGGGGGGGGGGAGGTTACATAAGGAGTTACAAACGTATCGGATCACAATACTGAAACATAACACAGAGAAATGCAGACTATTTAGGTTACAATTTGAACGAGGCATATAAAGGCGAAAAGAAAGAACAGTGTAAATGAATTTTACAGCGTAAGATGATCAGTGAGCAACTGCTTAAACACAATAGGGTTTCGCTCAACGACAACACAGTCTGGCAAAGTGTTCCATTCTGCAATGGCTGTTGGCAAAAAAGATTGATTAAAGGAAGACGTAGAACCGTGCAAACGCTGGACGCTGCACGAGTTAAAAAGGCGACGAGATGTACGGGTTGGCGGGATAAAGAGTTTACCGTGAAGATGCGGGAAGTTATAGTAAAGCCGATGGAACAAACACAGCCTTGCAATCTTCCGACGGAACGACAATGACTCGAGTCCCAATGATGACTTTATGGCACTTCATCGCGGCCGTACCTAGAAGAGATGAATCTGGCCGCACGGTGCTGTATAGATTCTAAAGTGTTAATGAGGTATGCTTGATGAGGGCTCCAAATAGCTGAGGCATATTCAAGCTTACTTCGTATAAATGTTTCATAAGCCAGTTTTCGCGTGGATGAGGGACACAAGGAAAGGGAACGTCTGATGTAACCAAGTGATTTAGTAGTGTCGGCTGCTAATTTGGTGATGTGATCGGACCATGTCAATTTTTTGTTTATTGTAACACCAAGATAACGATAAGATTCGGCGAGGGACAAAGCTATCGAGTTTAAGGAGTACGTGTAATTACTGTTGGAGCGCTTACGGGATATCTGCATAACTTTACATTTCGAAATATTGAGTTTCATTAATGAATTGGAACACCAGGATTCGATTTGATGTAAGTCGCTTTGAATGATTTCATGGTCAGTTCGGTGTGCGATGCGACGATAAAGAACGCAGTCATCTGCAAAAAGTCGAATAGAAGATGAAATGCCATTAGGAAGGTCGTTTATGAAGATGAGAAAGAGCAGAGGACCAAGGACGGATCCCTGTGGTACTCCAGAAATCACGTTAGTAGTGGCTGAACAGTGATTACCGACAACCGTGTATTGGAGACGATTGGTCAGGAAGCATCGGATCCATGACAACGCTAGGGGGTCCAGCTGTAGTCTTGAGAGCTTGGCCAGAAGTCGCTGGTGGGGGACACAGTCAAAAGCTTTCGCAAAATCAAGATAAATGACGTCAGTTTGAAAGCATGAGTCTAAGTTTAAGTGAAGCTCAGTAACAAATTCAAAGAGCTGAGTATCACATGATAGGTTAGGCCGAAAACCATGTTGGTTGGGGAAAAAGAAGGAATGATTACCTAAATGACATGCTATTTGTGAGTATATTATATGTTCTAGGAGTTTGCAGGCAATGCTTGTAAGCGAAATGGGACGATAGTTGGAGGGATCCGAGCGGCTGCCAGACTTGTATACAGGTACTACTTTATTAATTTTCCAGTCCGTCGGAAGTGAACTGTCAGTGATTGACTGCGTGAAAATTATTTCTAATATAGAACTAGAGAACACTTTTGTGCCTTTTAGTATTTTGGCTGTAATACCATCATGTCCTGGGGCACTAGAAATCTTCATTTTTTTCAATGAGCTTCAAGATTCCTTGAGAAGTAATGATTATTGGAGGCATATCGGAAAGAGAAAGGTTGGGCGGATCAAAGTCGTGTAGCGTGGGTTCATTAGTGAAAACAGATGAAAAGTACGAGTTGATTACATCTGATCGCTCATCAATTGGCACATTGGAACCATCAGGGTAACTCAAAGAAATGTTATTGGAGCTTTTACTAGGTGTGAGGATTTTCCAGAATTTTTTAGGGTTGACGCGCATAATGGTCTGTAAGTCGTGGTGGAAGAACTTATTTTTGGATTGTCTCAAAGCAGAAGTATATTGACGCAGACTCGTAAAGTACTTTTCCCACTTTGAGGAAGTTACCGATCGTTTCGCATCGCGGAAAAGACGCTTTTTTTTCTCTAACAGTCTCCTTAGTGTGTTCGAAAACCAGGGTTTTCCCAGGTCACCGCGAATGCGTACAAGGGGTACATGTAACTCTACAAGCGATGTTAACTTATTCTTAAATAATAGCCAATTATCGTCTACTGAACGAAGTGAAGCAGATCGACGGAAGTAATCAAGGAACTCACTTAATTCTGAGTTAATTTTTGTGAAATTGGCTTTGTTGTAATCCCTGATATGTTTTATTGAGCGCTGTCGTACAGGACGTGGGATGCATAGGTTAAATAGCACTAAATTGTGGTCACTTAGACCTTCAACGGATGATAGCGATTTAACTATATCAGGTAGTTGTACCCTACGTGCATGGCATTTCCCATCGACTCAAAAAGATAGGCGAGAAAGGCGGCGTGAAAGTGGTGTTCTCGGCGCCGGATAAGTTACAGCGGTTGTGCAAAGCAATCAACCCCCTTAAATCACGCGGTACTGTTTGCCCAACCAAGCACAAAACGCGGTTTGGGACATGTGAAGCGGTGGTTGTTTACTCGATACCACTCCCATGTGGCAAGAGGTACATTGGCCAGACGGGGCGCTGTCTCAATGAAAGACTAAAAGAGCACCACTACAATGCGCACAAATCAATTCAGGGACACATTGGCATTCACTGCCGCGATTATGGATGTTCCCCTGGTTTTTGTCAATGCGAAGTAGTGAAGAAGCACCCTTTACAAATAACACGTGAGGTTATTGAAGCGCACTGTATTACAAGAGCTGGAAACACATGTATCAGCGCCCCTTCGCTGGCTTTATCGTGAACCTTATATGAATCTTTCCTCTGTGACTTCGCGATTATTTGTCTGATCTCAGCGATTTGTCCGGGTGTTCTTTGTATGCTTGCGCGAGAGTATATATTCGATGCAATTTGCAAATAAAGCTCAGTTGAAAGTTAGCGCTCTGTCCTCTTGTGGTCTGCTTGGTCGTTTCTCGTGTTCCATAATGCGCTATACCAGTCCAAGTACGACGAACGAACTCGCCCAATCTTCAACACTACTGTTTCAAGAGTTCGTGCAGCAGAGCCAAGGCCGCGAGGCCATCGAGCTCAGAATTCTTCCGAGGTCGAGACGAAATATCATTGCTCGGACACGCGAGCCACTCCTGCCAATAGGGGCTTCACTCCGTCCTCCCCCTTCCCTTTCCAAGGTTTCTCCTGCCACTGCAATGTTCGCGACTGCAGATGCCTAGGTGCGGAGGGATATGTTTAATTTGCCCTCCTGAGACGGGGTCTGCAGCTTCCACAGTGAAACACACTATATACGCGCACTAGACAACACAAGCTTGACTTGACAAATTCACAGAACCCGAGCGTTCGCAATCAAACGTGATTTATAAACGCGTATAAATGTTAGAAAAATGCAAACAAAACAAGCATAAATCGTTCCGAGCCTAAGCTGAACGAGCAGGCCCAACGTCAGTCTCCGCTCCACTCCAACTGAGGTAGATGAGTTCGCAGCGGGCGCTGCCACAGCTGCACGCTTAGAACGCGTTCGCCTTCCGCAGCACGAGCCGCCGTGCAGAAGTCGCCCGCTGGAAGGCACGGTACGCCATGTAGTAGCGTAGCGTACTACCAGCCGGTCTGCGGCAGCCTTCATGCTTGGCGGCGACATCGGAAGGCTTCTTCGGGGTGGGAGGGCTCCATCGGCTGACACAGTCTTTACAGTGAACTGTGCGCCGAGAGTCCTGCGTGTGCACATCGAGGTCAACAACACGTTACACGATGCTTCATAAAAGTAACATCGCGAAATTCCCACCCTCAAAGGAGTCCTTAAACAAATTTTGAAAATCCACAACGATGACGATAAGTTTATACATTTACAAGTCGCTTTCAAATACAGTTGGAAATATCGTGCTACTCAAGAAACGACGCCATGGAACTACCAGTACCTCGGCTCGACTTTTTTAAGCAACGTATACTCGAAAAGGAAAAGGGAGCATGTTTGCACCGTAGCCACATTCCCTTTTCAACTAATTTGGTCAATTCACGGAGGAGTTTCTATGGCGCGCTTCAGTGAACCTCATTCCGCAAACAAGATCCCATCACAGAGATGAGGCGTCCTTGTCATAATTGTTGAACATTCATGTGCGGATGTGACCGAAAGAACGTTACTGGCACTTGAAAGTGCTGCCTCACCAAGGACTTCCTTAAGCGCAGCACCGGACAGCCGCCACAGCGCCGACGTGGTCGACTCGGTACTCAGCTGGCGGCCGCAAGCGCATAACACCCATAAAATGGGCGCCCGGAAGGACCGCGCAACGTCGTCCGCATCCTTGTCGCAGGGCCACGTCGTCAGTCGCAGCTCGCCAAAGGACAACGCCGACGACGACGACGATGATCCTGAACGGACAGGCGTGGCTCGAAGATGGAGTCGAGACTTCGCGATGTCGAAGTGGGCGACAACGGTGTTGTTGACCAGCAGGCATCCGAGGGCTAGAGGCGTCATGGGTACCGGCTGGCGCTTCGTGTCGTCATCGATGTCTTCGGCGATTGAGCGCTGCTCCAGTACCAGGTCGGACGCGAGCTATCACCCGCACGGGTGTGATCCGCGTGCCGTCACGACGCTGGCGCGGAGGCCTAACGATTGGTTGATTTGATTGATTTGTGGGGTTTAACGTCCCAAAACCAGCTCTGATTATGAGAGACGCCGTAGTGGAGGTCTCCGGAAATTTCGACCACCTGGGGTTCTTTAACGTGCACTGACATCGCACAGCACACGGGCCTCAACATTTCGCCTCCATCGAAATGCAGCCGCCGCGGCCGGGATTCGATCCCGCGACCTTCGGATCTGCAGCCGAGTGCCATAACCACTAGACCACCGTAGCGGGGCGCCTAACGATTGGTCAAAATTTGCTTTACTGAGGTGGACTTTTTGTTTGGCTTAAGTAGAGCCTAGGGACTAGATATACATGTATTAACCTCGGCGCAGGGATGAACCAGAGGTGCTGAGCAACAAACGTGGTGTCGCTATGTGCTAACGCTATGTTTTTTACGTACCAGATCCACGACAGATTACACGATTCACGCCTTTGTGAACACCTCAGGAAAATATGTGGTTCTTTAACATTGCCCTGCCCACTGCACGGGCGCCTAGTGTTCCACCTCCATCGACAATGCGACCGTCCTGCCCTATATTGCACCGACGTCCTCCGGGTCCAGCAGCCGAGCACCGGTGTGAACGAGAACATTCGTACACAATCGAAGCCTTGCCTCGGTCGGGATGTGTTCCTATACACGCCCTTGAAGCTGATGGCTAAAGATAAGAAAGAACACTGTGGTCTCTTTAGACTCGCTAGAACCATGGCGACGTCGGGTAAAGAAACAACTTGCTAAGAATGGCATCGGAAAAATATACTATAATATAATGCGAGCCTCAGCCATTCCTCGAAACAAGATTGCGGCATTGTAACATCTGTCGAATGCTCGGATAATTGAACGGGAAGACCGCCTGTACATGCGAACACTTGCGCTTTCGTATTCGAATATTGTGAGTAGCTGCGTTGTTCGAGCGCAAACTACGGAAACGTGTTTAAGCGGGAGTTGTCCCAGAAGGAGTGTTGGTGGAACCAACGTTACTACTTGGAATTAAAATAAGCGCAAGGCATTTGCCGGCGTCAGCGTGTAAATAAATGCCTGTGCGCTACGGAATTATGAAGTTTCTGTAAAGGCGACGAACATATATCCGGTAATTCGGTGAATAACTTGGGTAATATGTCGCAATGCAAATCAGAAGGGTGTGCAAGAACGTCCCTTCACATTCATTTAGGCACACACGTTACACAACCCCGCGTGTTTAACATTAATCAGGAGTCAAGGACCATGTCGAGCGTGGAATCGATTTCTCGATACGGGCATGTAATGACGCATTTTGTTATTAGGAGCTTTTCGCTCTGGTTTAATTGCTCATGAACGCACTGTGGTAAAAGGCGGCACTGCCGACTACGGCGCCATGAAGGGGCAGGAGAAGAAGAAGATTGAATAAAGGATGAGGAACAGTTGTCTTCATTGATGTGTCTTAACTGATATGCAGTACTAAACACTTACCGACGTATTCGTGCCAGGGACTTTGATAGTAGGCGCTCGCAACGCGGTGTCACGTGCGGCGTCTGCGCACGAGGTCCTGGTAGACGGCGGCCTCGCATCGACGTTCTTCCATTGGCAGGTCGTGTATGGCGAAGCCGCTTAGTGGAATGCCACGCTGAGCTATCGGAAAGCCGCCGCGAAGACGGCGATCCTCGCCTTCCACGTCGGCGAACCGCCCTGCCAAACGAGGTCCGGAAGAATTCGACGGCATCCACGTACCCAACCCCGCTGGTGTCCTTCTTGTGAGAGTGGTCTACGTGTCTCAGAGTCGCCGAAGTTCCGCGCTTTCCGTACGATTCCCTTGGCAATTGAAGGTGTTCGATGACGTTGACGCGGACAAGTCTGAGGTTGACCCTGAGCCTCGTGGATGGCTGACGGGGCTTGCGACTGCTACGAGCAGCTCGGGGTCTTCTGCGGCAAACAGTGGATGCCTGACACAAGTCCACGACGTCAGTCACGGCTTCGTGACATCCGACGGCGAGGTCAAATGTCATGCGTGAACGTGCACCGGCTGTCCTAAGGATAGTCCTCATATCAGTGTTAGGCGGCTTGTGGACGCCACGCTCTACCTGCGACGCCATCCTTTTTCCGTGCGCCCTAGACAGCGAGCGAACGTGGCAAGTGGCGTTGATGACGGGGTCGCAAATATCGGTGTAGGCTTCGTAAGAGCCGCCGCAATATCGCCTGTAACGAAGAAATATTCGGTTCACTATAGACTCAACATTAGAAGGGTAGCGCAGAAATCATAAATTTTGAAAGGCTCCTCAGACCCACGTATATGTGCTAAAGCTGCGGATGGTTTTATTATCCACCTTTAAGAAAAAGCGCATTAGACGGGTTGCTTCCCCTAGGTAAGCTGTTAGTTTTCCAGTCCATTAGCTTTGAAATGCCACAAATAAACAGCAAAGACTACCTTCTTCATAGCTGGTTACAAGCTTAAAGATAACTCTTTTTAAATGCGAAGCATTTCTTAGCGAACTTCGGCGAGTTTGAGCGTATCTATCTATCTATCTATCTATCTATCTATCTATCTATCTATCTATCTATCTATCTATCTATCTATCTATCTATCTATCTATCTATCTATCTATCTATCTAGCCGCCTACGATTTTCTGCTCTCCTGGCCGTTTCACTAATCGGATGTTTACGAAAATTGGTATGCCACATCATGACTACATGGCGAACATAAATGACAGGTCATAACATGAAAATCATGACATACATGTCATGACCGGCATGATTTACATGCCACGGTCTTGGTGCTCTCCTGGCCGTTACGCTAATCGGATGTTTACGAATATTGGTATGCCACATCATGACTACATGACGAACATAAGTGACAGGTCATAACATGACGATCACGACATGCATGTCATGAGCGGCATGATTTACATGCCATGGTCTTGGTGCTCTCCTGGCCGTTTCGCTAATCGGATGTTTACGAATATTGGTATGCCACATCATGACTACATGACGAACACAAATGACAGGTCATAACATGAAAATCATGATATGCATGTCATGAGCGGCATGATTTACATGCCACGGTCTTAAGGCTCTCCTGGCCGTTTCGCTAATGGGATGTATGCGAAAATTGGTATGGCAAAACATGACTGCCTGACGAACGTAAATGGCAGGCCATAACATGAAAATCATGACACGCGTGTCATGAGCGGCATGATTTACATGTCACAGTCTTGGTGCTCTCCTGGACATCTCGTTAATGGGGTGTATACAAAAATTGGTATGACACAATATGACGGCACGGCGAACATAAATGACAGGTCATAAATGACATGCATGTCATGAATCACACGGTTTACATGCCACGCGTTTCATTAATGGGACGTATACGAAAATTGGCATGCCACAACATGACTGCATCACAAACATAAATGACAGGTCATAACACGAAAATCATGACATGCATGTCATGAGTGACATGATTTACATGCGACGGTCATGGTGCTTTCCTGGATGTTTCGTTTATGGGTTGTATACGGAATTTGGTATGCCACGAGATGACTGCATGGCGAACATGACTGACAGGTCACAATATGACAATAATGATATTCATGTCATGGGCGACATGACTTACACGCCACGCGTTTCGATAATGGCATGTATACGAAAATTGGCATACCACAAGATGACTGAAACATGAACGTAAATGACAGACCATAACATGAAAATCATGAGATGTATGTCATGAGCGACATCATTTACATGCCACGGTCTAAGTGCTCTCTTTGCCGTTTCGTGAGT
>CM023489.1:77757473-78084827 GCA_013339685.2 Hyalomma asiaticum
CCGTGGCATGTAAATCATGCCGCCCATGACATGCATGTTATGCTTTTCATTCTATGACCTGTCATTTATGTTCGTCATGCAGTCATATTGTTGCATACCACTTTTCCTACACATCCCACTAACGAAACGGCCAAGAGAGCACCGTGGAATGTAAATCATGTCGCTCATGACACGCACATCATGATTATCATGTTTTGACCTGTCAGTCATGTTCGCAATGCAGTCATGTCGTGGCATACCAATTTTCGTGTTATGACCTGCCATTTATGTTTGTGATGCAGTCATGTTGTGGCATGCCAATTTGTGTCTACGGCCCATTAACCAAACGCGTGGCATGTAAATCATGTCATTCATGACATGCATACCATGATTTTCATGTTATGACCTGTCATTTATGTTTGCCATGCAGACATATTGTGGCATACCAATTTTTGTATACATCCCATTAACGAGGCGACCAGCACAGCACCAAATCATGCGGCTCATGACACGCATGTCATGATTTTCATGTTATGACCTGCCATTTATGTTCGTCAGGCAGTCATGTTGTGCCATACCAATTTTCCCATACATCCCATTAGCGAAACGGCCAGGAGAGCCCTAAGACCGTGGCATGTAAATCATGCCGCTCATGACATGCATATCATGGTTTTATCCTGTCATTTATGTTTGTCATGTAGTCATGATGTGGCATACCAATTTTCGTAAACATCCGATGAGCGAAACGGCCAGGAGAGCACAAAATCGTAGATAGATAGATAGATAGATAGATAGATAGATAGATAGATAGATAGATAGATAGATAGATAGATAGATAGATAGATAGATAGATACGCTCAAACTCGCCGAAGTTCGCTAAGAAATGCTTCGCATTTAAAAGAACATAGCGTTAGCACATAGCGACACTACGTTTGTTGCTCAGCACCTCTGGTTCATCCCTGCGCCGAGGTTAATACATGTATATCTAGTCCCTAGGATCTACTTAAGCCAAACAAAAATCCACCTCAGTGAAGCAAATTTTCACCAATCGTTAGGTGCTAGTGCCATTAGAGAAACTGAAGTGAACGTCGACTTTGCAACTTTTTTTAGGGGCGAAGCTCCTTAACGCGTGGGTCGTGCGTCCCCGATGTATGTAGTAGGTAGCCACCTCTCGTTTAGTTGTTGGAATGTCCGCTAGATGGCGGTACTTGTAATGAGCGCTGGAGGTGCCGCTGCTCTGCGATTAGCTGCTGCGCGGGGCTGCTCCGGGAGCGCTCCTCTCATTCTCCTGGATCATCGCCGTACGCGTCGGATCGCGCTTCATGGACCATAGACGAAGAGAAAAAAATTCCGAACGTTGTGTCCGAAGCGCGGAATCGAACCAGGGACCCCTCGCTTCCGAACGCGCGGCACTGGCCACTACGCCACGAAGCGCTCATGGACACATGCACCACGATGACAGTAAACACCCAATATTATTTTTTTTCTCGCAGATTATCCAGGTGCGGTCAAGGGTGGCCTCCGCGCCAGCGTCGTGACGGCACGCGGATCACATCCGTGCGGGTGATAGCTCGCGTACGACCTGGTACTGGAGCAGCGCTCAATCGTCGAAGACATCGAAGACGACACGAAGCGCCAGCGGGTACCCATGACGCCTCTAGCCCTAGGATGCCTGCTGGTCTACAACACCGTTGTCGCCCACTTCGACATCGCGAAGTCTCGACTCCATCTTCGAGCCACGCCTGTCCGTTCAGGATCATCGTCGTCGTCGTCGACGTTGTCCTTTGGCGAGCTGCGACTGACGACGTGGTCCTGCAACAAGGATGCGGACGACGTTGCGCGGTCCTTCCGGGCGCCCATTTGATGGGTGTTATGCGCTTGCGGCCGCCAGCTGAGTACCGAGTCGACTACGTCGGCGCTGTGGCGGCTGTCCGGTGATGCGCTTAAGGAAGTCCTTGGTGAGGCAGCACTTTCAAGTGCCAGTAACGTTCTTTCGGTCACATCCGCACATGAACGTTCAACAGTTATGACAAGGACGCCTAATCTCTGGGATGGGATCTTGTTTGCGGAAAGAGGTTCACTGAAGCGCGCCATAGAAACTCCTCCGTGAATTGACCAAATTAGTTGAAAAGGGAATGTGGCTACGGTGCAAACATGCTCCCTTTTCCTTTTCTAGTATACGTTGCTTAAAAAAAGTCGAGCCGAGGTACTCATAGTTCCGTGGCGTCGTTTCTTGAGTAGCACGATATTTCCAACTGTATTTGAAAGCGACTTGTAAATGTATAAACTTATCGTCATCGTTGTGGATTTTCAAAATATGTTTAAGGACCCCTTTGAGGGCGTGAATTTCGCGATGTTACCTTTATGAAGCATCGTGTAACGTGTTGTCGACCCCGATGTTCACACGCAGGACTCTGGGCGCACAGTTCACTGTGAAGACTGTGTCGGCCGATGGAGCCCTCCCACCCCGAAGAAGCCTTCCGATGTCGCCGCCAAGCATGAAGGCGCCGCAGACCGGCAGGCAGTACGCTACGCTACCACATGGCGTACCGTGCCTTCCAGCGGGCGGCTTCTGCACGGCGGCTCGTGCTGCGGAAGGCGAACGCGTTCTAAGCGTGCAGCTGTGGCAGCGCCCGCTGCGAACTCATCTACCTCAGTTGGAGTGGAGCAGAGACTGACGTTGGGCCTGCTCGTTCAGCTTAGGCCTGAACGTTTTATGCTTGTTTTGTTTGCATTTTTCAAACATTTAGTCGCGTTCATAAATCACGTTTGATTGCGAACGCTCGGGTTCTGTGAATTTGTCAAGTCAAGCTTGTGTTGTCTAGTGCGCGTATATAGTGTTTCACTGTGGAAGCTGCAGACCCCGTCTGTCAATCAGGAGGGCAAATTAAACGTATCCCTCCACACCTAGGCATCTGCAGCCGCGAACATTGCAGTGGCAGGAGAAACCGTGGAAAGGGAAGGGGGAGGACGGAGTGAAGACCCTATTGGCAGGAGTGGCTCGCAGGTGCGTGTCCGAGCAATGATATTTCGTCTCGACCTCGGAAGAATTCTGAGCTCGATGGCCTCGTGGCCTTTGCTCTGCTGCACGAACTCTTGAAACAGTAGTGTTGAAGATTGGGCGAGTTGGTTCGTCGTACTTAGACTGGTATAGCGCATTATGGAACACGAGAAACGGCCAAGCAGACCACAAGAGGACAGAGCGCTAACTTTCAACTGAGCTTTATTTGCAAATTGCATCGAATATATACTCTCGCGCAAGAATACAAAGAACACCCGGACAAATCGCTGAGATCAGACAAATAATCGCGAAGTCACAGAGGAAAGATTCATATAAGGTTCACTTGATTAAAGGGGTCGTGAAACATTTTCTGAGCAATTTGTACTAAGTGCGTATTCGGGATCCTGACCCTCACCCTAAACTCACTCGTCCGCAGTCTTCGGCCTTCAGGATGCTCCAAACGGGGTCTTTCCCTTCGCGAGGCAGGTTTAGTAACTTCTCGCCCAACGTTGAACCGCATTGTCCGAGGTGTGGAGAGGCTTACTGCTCACTAGCTCACATGCTCTGGCAATGTCCTGCGTTACGTGACACAGAGTTCAGCAAAGAAGAGGACTGGGAGGAAGCCCTGAGAAGCGGCGACCTTTCGGTTCAACTTCGGGCTGTCCAGAGAGCCTGCGAGAGGGCGGAGGGCCACGGTCTTCCTGTCCCTGCGTGGGAGCGGCCCGCAACTGCTACACGATTCCCCTAGAAGGGAACGTCCAACTGCAGTTTCTCCGGACCAAACTAAAGTTCTGTGCCTGCCTGCCTGCCTGCCTGCCGTTGCACCGTGTGCGTTGATTTAGAGCGATAAAAAACGCGGTTTCGGTATCACTGCGCGCGTTCCCCTCAACTCTGCAGATGACGTCATCTTAGTAGCCGTCATACCTCCGAGATTGGCGCGCCCTCGGAGGCCATGGGAAAACAAACCGTGCTGCCGCTTTTCTTCCGAATGTCGGCACCGCACGGTTTCCAAGTATTTTCTCCTTTCTAGCTTTCAAGTAAATCGATTCCTTTAGAGCAAACGCGAGTTCACTGTGCCTTTGAACTTAAAAATATCTTAACTCAACGTCACCCAATAGTACCTATGCCGGCCGGTAGTGTCGCACAGTCGTTTCGGGAGCGCAAGAAAGCCGAGATTTAAAACGGGCGTTGTTAAATGTGCATTGAATATTTCGCGGAAATATTTCGGAATCGGCTTGTCGAATGCGCATTGAAGCAGTGAAAATTGCAAACCGGCATCATCAAATTCTTTTCACGACCCCTTTAAGACATATCAAGTTCGGATAAAGCCAGCGAAGGGGCGCTTTTAGTGGTGCTCTTTTAGTCTTTCATTGAGACAGCGCCCCGTCTGGCCAATGTACCTCTTGCCACATGGGAGTGGTATCGAGTAAACAACCCCCGCCTCACATGTCCCAAACCGCGTTTTGTGCTTGGTTGGGCAAACAGTACCGCGTGATTTAAGGGGGTTGATTGCTTTGCACAACCGCTGTAACTTATCCGGCGCCGAGAACACCACTTTCACGCCGCCTTTCTCGCCTATCTTTTTGAGTCGATGGGAAATGCCATGCACGTAGGGTACAACTACGGGTTTTTTACGTTCATTTAATTCCGGCTGAGCCTCTGAGTGGCCTCCTTTCTTTATTCGTCTTAACAGTTTTTCCGCTATAGATGATAACAGAAGAGCTGGGTACCCAGCTCGCAAAAGCCTTTCAGTTTGAGCTACAAAGCTGCGCTGCATGACATGATGACATGATTTGCTAAGGGAGTTGATGAAACAAAGATTAGTAATGCTTCGCTTTACTAACTTAGAATGACAGGAGTTAAAGGGTAAAAGAGGCTTTCCAATCCTAGGTTTATATAGCCAGCACACATGGTCAGGGGTAAAAATCAAGTTCAAATCTAAAGAGCGTAAGCTGTTGTCAATAGGCATCTCATGCGTCAATACAAGCGGATTGAAACAGTCATTGAAAGTTTTCACAATATCGTCGGTTAGGTGCTGGCAGGCAGCGTCACTGCAATTGATAAAAAACTGGCAGATCCCACGCGCAGTGGGAATCAAGGAAATGCGAAGCACGCATAAGGAACGTAAAATGGATTTGCCTTGCTGTCTCGCTCTACCGAGTTTGGTACATATGAAGTTAACAAAACGGACACAAGAGCACCAAGCCTGTGGCATGTAAACCATGCCGCTCATACACGCATGTCATGATTCTAACGTTATGACTTGGCATTTACGATCGTCATGCAGTCGCGTTGTGCCATAGCAATTTTGGTACACATCCCTTTAAGGAAACGAGTGGCATGTAGATCATGCCGCTAAGGACATGCATGTCACGATTTTCATGTTATGACCTGTCATTTATGATCGTCATGCAGTCATGTTGTGCCATACCAATTTTCGTATAGTCTCCGTGCAGTCGAGTTTTCCATGTGCGACATCAGCGCCTGAATGCACTGCCTGGCGGAGAGAAGAAGCAAAATTGGGCAGACTGTGACAGGGAAATACGCGAACGCGATGCGCGTCTCCAACTCTATAGCAGCAGCGACCGCCCGTCCCACCTTCTTTCGTTTTATTTCCATTGAGACGCGCGCTCCAAACCTGCGGCAAACTGTTCCAAAGGGCGACGCCGCGAGCGTTCGTGTGGTTCGCAGAACGCCCGGAAAGCAGCGAATAAACGCGCGCGTCGCTATCGCCTCGGTTTTCACTGCGCGCAACTGAGCCGTCCGACGAGAGCTACGTAGCGCCCTCTGGTCAATAGACGGAGCCCATACATCCAATTAACGAAACGGCAGTATAGCGCCAGGACCATGGCATGTAAATCATGTCGGTCATAACACGCTTGTCATGATTCTTATGTTATGACCTGTCATTTACGTTCGCCAAGCTGTCGTGTTGTGCCATAGCAATTTTGGTATACATCCCATTAACGAAACGCCTGGCATGTAAATCATGTCGCTCATGACACGCATGTCATGATTTTCATGTTATGACCTGTCATTTACGTTCATGATGCAGTCATCTTGTGGCATGCCAATTTTCGTATACATCCCGTTAACGAAACGCGTGGCATGTAAATCATGTCATTCATGACATGCATATCATGATTTTCATGTTGTGACCTGTCAGTCATGTTCGCCATGCAGTCATATTGTGGCATACCAATTTTTGTATACATCCCATTAGCGAGACGACCAGGAGAGCACCAAGACTGTGACATATAAATCATGCCGCTCATGACACGCATGTCGTGATTTTCATGTTATGACTTGCCATTTATGTTCGTCAGGCAGTCATGTTGTGCCATACCAATTTTCGCATACATCCCATTAGCGAAACGGCCAGGAGAGCCCTAAGACCGTGGCATGTAAATCATGCCGCTCATGACATGCATATCATGATTTTCATGTTATGACCTGTCATTTATGTTCGTCATGTAGTCATGATGTGGCATACCAATTTTCGTAAACATCCGATTAGCGAAACGACCAGGAGAGCACAAAATCGTAGGCGGCTAGATAGATAGATAGATAGATAGATAGATAGATAGATAGATAGATAGATAGATAGATAGATAGATAGATAGATAGATAGATAGATAGATACGGTCAAACTCGCCGAAGTTCGCTAAGAAATGCTTCGCATTTAAAAACCAGAAAGTCGTCTACGTGACGACATACTTTAAAGACAATACTTTGGTCGAGCATGCTCATCAGCAATCGGTCATGATATGCAAGGTATATGTCACTTAAGATAGGGGCGAGGCATGACCCGATGCAGACACCACTACGCTGTATGTAAGTCCAACTGTAAGTCCGAAACAGACTGTAGCTAGCAGGCGTAGCTGTTGTTTTGGCCGTCGCGCCAAAACCCGTTTCTTTCAGACGAGACGAACCCCTGGCGCCCTCTATGATCTGGCAGAAGATACTATTGAATTGCGGTGGAAAACAACAGTGTCGCTGGTGCTGGGGTTTGAGGCCAGTCCCACACACTCCGAAGGGAAGTGTCTTTCTTAGCCACTGGGCTGCATACTCGCGCTTGTGAAATGTGCAAACGAATGTCATTAATTTTCTACCACCGGACTTGGGACTTTACAAGAGCAACAAAGAAACAGCGCAGGGAAAGAAATAATGCTCCCAGATCATATCGTGGTGGTATTATTCTTTCCGTCGAATGGAATGTCATATTTTGGACTCACTAAAGGAAATAATATAGAGTGTTTGGTGTAATTGTATGTTGAACCATTCGCTGCAAATGCAGGGAGCAAGGGAAGATATTGTCGAGATGTCCCGGCTCAGCAAGCTGAAGTAGTTGCCGTTTCCCAACACCTACACTCGAGTACTGATCGACGCCTCCAGGGTCAAAATAGCGAGATACCAAGCGGGCTGCCATAGAATGACGCAACGAAGCCGGCCTTCCGCGAGCTCCGTGCGTCACCGCTGATGAAGCGTAACGCGAAGCTCGAAACGTTTTCTTGTTAGGCCACTTAGGAAAGAGAAAATGTTGCTCTTGGCACCTACGCACGAGGGGGATTTGCCACAGTGCGGTTAATGATATGTGGACTATAAAAATTCTGCAGATCACACGCATTGTGGGAACTGTGGGAAAGACCAGGCGCATAAATGACAACGTCTGTGTAAATATACGTACACGTTGTCATTTATGCATGAGTGCATAAATGAGTGCACGCATTTACATGCATCAATCGACAATGTCACGGGTGATTTACGGCAACACAGTACGATCCCCAGCTTCGCCCACTCGCCATAGTTCACTTAGTGGAGATGCGTGGATTTTTTAGATGTGAAGCAGCTTATGGTCAGGGCTATGCCACTCCCTCCATCCCTCCATCCATCCGCGTGTGGCGTCCACACCCGCACTGCCCATCCCCCCCCCCCTCCTCTCCTTGTCTCATCTCCTCTCCTCACGGCATTCCACCTCTCCGAACGGCGCGCGTTCCTTCTGACTTTGACTCGGCTGGATATGACTATGGAAGCGCTCTTTCTTCGATGAACGCCTTACCAGCTCGCAAGGAACGAGAACGCGCCATCGCCCGCGAGAGACAACGCTGACGCACGCAGCGTCTGCTAGCGTCAAACCGATGCAAACGCGATGCGCATCCCCCCGTGCTGCTTCGCATCGCCTCATTGTCCCCATTAGGGGGAGATGGTGTAATTTTTTTAGCATGCACTGACAACGCACAGCCCCTAGCATGTTTGCCATCATCGAAAATGCGACTACAAAATTTTGTGCAATTTCATCCAATGCTTCCCTCCCGCCTCCGCCTTTTCCTGCCCCTTCGCTTCTACTTCTTCAAGGTGCAGACAGCTTTAGTAGCCTCAATAATAGTCATTACTGTTACCAAAAGCATTCCTGGGTAACGGAACATCTTTCCCGTCTTTTCATCCCCAATAAGCGGCACCAAACAAAATATAGTCTGTGATTTATTTATTCCAGACATGCGTACAACGTGCAGTATGGAAGAAATGAGTCGATAGCCCAACCTACAGCCTAATAATATACGAACATTCGCCATGCATATCCTGCACAGCCATTGCACATTTAAGTCGTGCGTGTTAAGCAAGCACATGCCACAGTTGTTCACCATCAACATCGTCGAGCACCCGCGGCTCGATTTCGCGTGCCTCGAGACTGTGCGAGACTCGCGAGACAGTCCGGCAAGCGCGCGCAGTGGAACGTTCGCCCGTTCACACCGCTGCTGCATATTCTGACGGCATCCTTCTACTGTCTTTTTCTTTCGCAGTCGTGAGCTTCTCTCTGCGGAAGTCATCTGCAAGAGCCAACGCCCTCCGCCATCGAGCTCGCCTCTTCTCTTGGAGTGGACACGCAACCCTGGAAATTGAACGTAATCGCGCAGTTTGACTTGACGAAGACCATTCGACGCCACTGCGAAGGTGAGTAGTCTTCGACGGCGAGTTGCTGTTTCAAATGATCAAATATTGCTAATGAGTCCATTAAGCTACTAAATTTTTGGTTGAGCCTTGTCACTTCCCTGCGTTTGACGTGGCGTGTTCGATTTCCACCGACCTCAGCTATGTACAGGTCGCCACTCAATGCGGTTTCTGTTTAGTGGCGCCCCGTTCTGGATCACTGGCTCCGCCACGGTGGTCTAGTGGCTGTGGTACTCGGCTGCAGATCCGAAGGGCGCGGGATCGAATCCCGGTCGCGGAGGCTGCATTTCGATGGAGGCGAAATGTTGGGGCCCGTGTACTGTGGGAATTGTCCCCAGGTGGTCGAAATTCCCGGAGCCCACAACTACGGCGTCTCTCATAATCAGAGCTAGTTTTGGGACGTTAAACCGCACAAATCAATCAATCAATCAATCTTCTGGAGTTCATGGGCTATATTTTGGCCTGCAGTTGATAAAAGCTGACGAGGATGATGATAGAGCAGGATATTTTATGACGTAAGTACACAAGTGTTGTATAAACAATGTAGTAATTATTTGGGTTCAGAAGATTGCAGCAGGTTTCTTTGTTGTATAAGCTATGTATAAAAAAGTGTATGATATTGCGATGTCCTTTCAGCTGCTGCCATTGTCCACAAAGGGGGCGGAGGATCCCTCAAGCCGTCATTACGGCTTTTCCCTCCGCCTCCTGTTACACTGTACTGTGACGAAATAAAGCAATCAATGAATCAATCAAGTCGTGTTTTACAGCCGTTATAACGTCATTATAGACCACCTGGCGTCTCGTTTGTTTACTGTTCTTTTTTTGTTGCGGTTTTTCATCTCCGGCCTATCGTGGTGTCATACGTGCAGACTCGTGCTAAGCTCGCATGAGCGCTTGTAAAGACGAACGCTGAACGCGGCGTGCGTCTTTGAAAGCGTCTTTGCAAGCTTAAAGGAGTACCGACACGAATTTTTGACATTCTCTTATTGTTGCTGTAATTGAAAGCACTGACGTGGAGAACCCCCAAAACAGTATCATGGCGCTTCGCAAAGCAATGAGTATATTTTTAATACGGCTCCCTTAAAAGCCCACTTTCGGTTTCGATTTCGAGGGGGCGGTTTTCTAGTGACGTGTCAACACAGTCGGACGGGACAGCAATTCGTGATAGTGTCGCTGCAACTATGCCGTCTGTGGTCAGTTACACGTGGGGCACGCAAACAACGGCAATTTCGCGGTCATCCAGCGACTCTGCCAGCGATTTTGGCGATTTTTAAGAGACTGTGTTCGTACGTCATCGCAGTGTTCATTGCGCTGGGGCTGGCTTGCAGTGCTGGGCGAGAAAAAACTTTAAAACCAGACTAAAATATTTTGTACGAGTTTCCTGGTTTGCGCGCGCGGAGGGCGTTAATAATATATGGCTAGAAAACGAAAAATGTATATCTTGCGCCGCCGCAAAATCGTGTCAGTACTCGTTTAAGCTATATCCGTAATCTGTCAGGCAGGCAAGTTTTAAGAGAGAAGCTGCTTAAGCTATAGCCGTGATTTCTCAAGAATCATGCAGCCGTACCGCTAAGCTGAATGCCACACAATTCATTATAGGCAATTTCCGCGCTCACTAATTCGGATGACCCCGATTCCCACATTGCGTGGGACGTGCAGAACTTTTTAAAGACGTTCGAAATCGCCCTTAAGAATAAAAATGTCTACATTAAGGATGACGCAGGCGATCCGAGTATCAAGTTGCCACCAGCATGGCATCAACATTGCCATTACGCAGATGGTTATTGAATGATTGCTTAATCTATTAACTACACCGAAGCCGAGCAGCCGCAATGACATGACGGGCATTATCTGTTAGCGCGCGTCTTTCGGTTGCAATTTTGGGTCGCACGTGAATGGTTAGACGCGGCCTATTGTTCATGAAATAAGACAAATACCGGCAACATGTATGCGGTAACTTGGGTACAATGTGTAGGGATTCTTTGGCGAACTTAGAGGCAAAATAGCTGTGACATAGTGCCATTTACCTAATGCTTTCAACGTGAAAGATAATTTCATAATTGGCTAATGCGTGACACTCGAAAGTTGGGAGACTCGGAAGTATGGATAGCTGGCAACCTTATGGCAGCTTTTGGCATGCAAAAAGAAGGATAATTATCATCGATATTTATAAACATATAAAAAAATACTACACCATATCCACGGAGTGAATGATGATGAGTGGGCGAAGCTCGGGAGGTTCATCGTAGATCGTGCCGAGTTCCGGATTAATTTAGTTAACGCGCACGCTACGAATCCTCATAGTTTAACTATGCACAGGTGAAATCTCCCACCGGCACTTCATTGCAAGTCAATCAAGATCCAGTGCATATATATATATATATATATATATATATATATATATATATATATATATATATATATATATATATATATATATATATATATATATGGGTTGCCGGTGAACGCTTCTCCAACGCGAGCAGTCGGTATTTCTCTATCAAGAAACTCGCTAGGAGACGCTGCTTGCGCAAACGCTGTCTCTCGCGGGTGAGGGCGCGTTCTCCTCCGTTGCGAGCTGGTAGCGTTCCTCTAAGAAAGAGCGTTTCCATAGCCAACGCGAAGAAAGAGCGTTTCCATAGCCAACGCGCGCCTTTCGCTCTCGAGCGCGTGCCTCCCGGCACGCGGGTTACGCCTGACGCCTGACGCGTGACAAGGTTAGACTAAGAGGAGCTTCGCCCCTAAAAATAGGGCATACAGGGGTGTGTAGTGGATAGTGACTCATACCCTGATTACATAGCGTCGGAACTCGAACCTTCTATTTATTGAGAGATTACAGCATTAATGTGTAGAAGAATACCGTTTGATCAAAAGTTCGCCATCACTAACTGTATATAATATCAATATATTAAACTACGAATTATCCGAATGACGCGAGTCAGCTTAATTAGTGAATTTGCTCATAAGCAGAGGCATTACCGCTCAGGCTGCACATATCCTTAACCGAATTTGCGCACATTTTTTAGTGATTTTTGTACTTTACGTTCTATAGTCAGCTGAACGATATAATATCATTTGCAGGCTGCACTACTAAACACGAAGAGGGAGGCCACAGTGAGAAGTAGAGGCAGCCGTACATCAGTAAACGAATCTGGACATCCTTCAGCCACCCAGCAACGTTAGCGAAGTGTCCTCCACCCTTGATTGGACCAACGTCAATAAAATCAACCATCACGCCCAGATGCCAGAGTCCTCCACGGGAAGACGCAGTTTGCGAAAGAGGTAACAGCATCAAATGGCTCACCACTAGTACTGAAGTACGCCCTCTTACGGCTACCCGCGTCGAAGACCACACAGGCGTCATTTGCGACCCTGTCGTCAACGCCACTTGCAACGTTCGCTTGGTGCCTGTGGCCAACGGAAAACGACGGATGGCATCGCATGTGGAGCGTGGCGTCCTCAAGCAGCCCAACGTTGACATGAGGGCCATCCTAACGACAGCCGGCTCACGTTCAAGCATGGTGCCTCACCTCACCGTCGCACGTCACCAAGCCGTGAGTGACGTCGTGGACCTGTCTCAGTCGTCCACTGTGCGCCGCAGAAGACGCCGACTTGAAGAAAGTGTTCGAAAGCGTCGCCCATCATCCAGAATTGCTGGAGTCAACCTCAGACTTATACGCGACAATGTCGTCGTTGTCGAAGACCTTCACTTGCTAAGAGCATCGCAAGGAAGGCACGGAACATTGGCGACTCTGAGACACGGCGACCACTTTCACGACAAGGGCGCTCATGTCGCCAGCGGAGCTGTCGACGTTGGTGCCGTCGAATTCAAGACCTCGGTTTCCACGGCCGTCCCGCGATGTGAACCGTGCGGAACGCGCTCTCTGCCGCGCTTTTCTGATGGCTCTGCGTGGAATCCCGATAAGCGGCTTCCCTTGCGTCATTCGAGAACTGCCTCTGCAAGACCATTGATGCGAGGTCGCTGTCTACGAGGGCCTCGCGTGCAGACGCCGTGCATCACACCACGCCACGAGCGCAGACTATCGAGGTCATCGCCACCAGTTCGTCGGTGAGTTCATGAATAAACCAGCTTAAAAAGTTGTTAATTTAAAGCTTTGTGCCATTAATTGCCAAAATCGAGATATTTCACGCTCGACGTTCTTACTGACTCCTTATTAATGCTAAGCACGCATGGTTCTATAACCTTTGCGCGCAAATCAGCGTGAATGGATGTTCTCGCCATTCGCTTGTACCAAGACGCAACCGCCGTGGAAGCAAGTCGAACGCACAGCCCCCGCTTTGCACTGCGATACGTTAGCCAAATTACTCATTGAATTACCAAGTGTTCGCTTGGACACCATTGGCACCGGTGGCCGGTTGCTGGACCCGAAAGACGTGGGTTCGATGCTGGGCACGGCGGTCTCACTTTCGATGAAGACGTCTTCTGGGCAATGTCAGGGCAACGTTAAGAACAAGAGATCCAAGGCACGCTATGGTGAAGGCTGTTGCCTTAGCATTTTATTTTCAGATGCGAAATGCCTTATGGCGGGCGCTTTGTCCGTCCCTCCCTGGCCCCTCCCTCCACCGTGTGGTGTCCACACCCGCACTGCGCATGCGCATCCTCGTCCCCCTCCTCTCCTCTCGACATTCCTCCTCTCCTCTCCGAACGGCGCGCGTTGACTATGGAAACGCTCTTTCTTCGACGAACGCTTTACCAGCTCGCAAGGAACGAGAACGCGCACTCGCCCGCGAGAGACAACGCTAAAGGCCGTTTCACATGACGCAGAAACACAGCGATTTTGCTTCGGCGACTAGAGCGATCGCGATATTTTTCAAAAAAAATCGCGATCGCTCTTGTCGCAACGGTCTGCGACGAGCGACCAACAAGTTGGAATTTCGTCGCTCTAATCGCAGCGATCCGAACGATTTCCCGTCGAAATTGCGCCGAGCAGCAGCCCCCGAGCTGTTTCGCTGTTATGGCGGTGGAGTGTGTGTTTATGATCGGAGCCGTGGATTACCGTATCTGGTATGTGGTACTATTAATAGCGACACGAGAAGGAAAAAAAATAAAACCTCATACTTCGGCATTCCTCCACTTGTATGTTTTTATTGAAGCAGTGGGTTGGTGTTTTAGCTTTCTTGCGTACTACGTCGAGCTTTCGCTTCGACGTAGTACAACACACGAACGCATTTTGTTCCGTGCGCGAAGATTCCCGCTGGTTGATGTACTGGAGTTGAGACTCGACGCTATCGAATGTGTGCGACTTGCCTTGCGTACACAAGCATTCTTTTTTTTCTCTCTCTCTCTCTTTGAGATCGCCTGTGGTTGCCGCACAGCCAAGGTATTACAGCACGTACTTTGCGTGCACTCAACACGCGCATTGGGGGTTGTAAGCGCTATGTGCCTGCGATAATAATGATTGAGCACGATGTGGTCGCGAGGCATCCGATGGCGGGCTGCTGTTTTGTGCGCGAATTCCGCGAATGCTCTTGCTTTTCGTCCGCATCGAAGTGAGGCCGCCGTGGCCGGAAATCGAACTCACATTCTAGCGGCGCGATATCGGGAGCGCGACACACGAACTAACAATTAAGGTGCTTTGTCAAGAAGCCGAGACCTTTGTATGTCGCCGGAACTTTCTGAACTGTTAATGCATGCAGTTTTCATGGATACGGGGCGCGCTAATTAACCAGAAATACTTCGCCTTACACCGATGCCGTAAATCGGGCACGTCTTTGTTGGACTGACTATACGACCAGTAACTAAATTTAGATAATTTTTGGTGTATTAATGTGTGCTTTTATAACGTACCATATCAGGAATGCTAGCAGCGTCGTTGATTTATTTTCGAAGCGTTGATGCGCAACAAGTATTAACAGCAGCTTTTTCTTCTTTTCTTATCACGTGGACAACATTTTTTCCTCCACATATATTTATACGCATATATTTATAGGATTTGTATATTTCCTGCACCGGTTCTCACTTTATATAGTTATAATTAATTGTAAAACCTTTATGGCATGTAACAACCCTTCAAAGAAGATTACTTGTGCACGTAAATGCTTGCAGTGTACTTGTTTTCTCTTGTTCATGATGTTCATTATAGCACATCACTTAAAAAGAAACACAAAAAAAAAGAAAAGCGGGCAAACAGCCTGAAATGTTCTTATACAGTTCTTATATAGAAGAAAATGTGAAAGATCACAGCTAATCAAAATCATGCAGGAAAGTTGCCTTGTTGCATCCTTTTTCTGTAGGTTATAGTTTCCTCTTGGGTATAGACCAGTGTTGCACTTCAATAGCCATTCAGGTGTGAACGTGCATATTTAGGTGTGAAGCCATGCCAAATTAAATAGAAACAGCTTGCCGACATATCTGAGAATGGTTTCATTATTACATAACTCCTGCTTTTACAAGTGCATAAGTTTATAGAATTATGCATTTTTCGAACATATCTTCTGATGAAATTAAAGCACCGTGTAACTTTGTCATGGCATTATAAAACTGATTTCTGCAAATGAAGTGTGTACATTTACACATTATGTAGTTTAAGTTTATGTAATACGTACTGCAAACAAATAAAGGTCCAACCAGGAAAGAAATTGTGAGAACAACACATGTACATGAATCTCTCTATTAAAATTCATAAAGGAAAAGCAAGTGTGCATTGATGCGTAAACATGACACAATGGCACAATGCACTGAGATGCATGGCAGAAATGGTGTGTCTTGGCAGTGCATGCTGTTTTGCAGCCATGCCTGGGAAAAAAATACACATCTTAAACAAGCGTGCTAAAAAATCTGTGCACTAAATGTGCATGTTAGTCGAGGGACTCTTTAAGTGTTGCATCTTTATTGAAGACATTCCAAGGCCTAATTACCAGCTTATTAAAGTATAGGAAAAGATTGCGGTATTTATAACATTTGAATGTAAATATTATGTCATACAGAAGGGTCTTGCTCTGCTTGTTCTTATGGAGTAGCAAACAACAGTTTAGCAGTGGTGCCTCAACTGTCACATTTGTCTTTCACAAGACTGTTGGTCTAGTTGATATAAAACAAGAAGAGAACAACAGGAAGAGTGGCACTTCCAGCTACTTTATTCAAGGCGCTAACCCAAGGATATATACAAACAGCAAGCATGCGCGGTCCCTTTCCAACCTCATACCATCCAGCAATCAAGCAATCTCGTCTCTGGTGCATATAACACAACTGATGTATAGCTGATGACTGACAATTTGTACAGGCAACAAAACATACAATGATTCTTTTTTACAACTTGCCATTTTTATATGTTGTTTTAATCTGTCACTTGCCATGGTGGCTGTGCCAGTTTGCAAAAACAGAAAGTAAGCTCACGCTATATTAAGGCGAAAACCTTATATTACTATGTTTCAAGGCTGTGTTGCGCAGTACAAAAAACCATAGTGTAGGCGAGCATCGAATAGGTGGAGTGCATCTCTCGCTTCACTGTAAAGCTGATTAAGTATATGTTGCTGGTGCGGTCAGCTTTGTTGCCTTCGTATTACAACAAAGTTGACCGTGTCTTGCTGCAAAATATCATGCCACATCATTGTAGGTGAAGGTGCACAAGGCTCTAGTTGCAAGCGAGGAAGACCGAGAAAGCACAACACTGCAGAAGAACCTTAAGCCACTCAAAATGCCATTTGTCACCACTGCTGCTGTAAAAAAGCAGCTATGGGTGAAACTGCAGCAGCAGCCCAAGAAGCAGATCAATGGAACTTGGCATTTGCCTTTCACATTCCCTTTGAAATTTCTAAGCACCTGGTATAACAATACAGCGTAAACCGGTATGGGCTTGTTACAATGCTCAAAATTGGTTACAGTGGCGCCTGAAGCAGGTGTCTGAAACCGCTCTCGCTCATAATGAGAAAAAGTCCATACCCCCATCTCACCTGAAGGAAAACTAGCAGTCTTTCAGTAATGTTTATCTCCCTCTCTCCACGCCTGTGCACATTTGAACCCAGCCCAACAGGAGTAGTAGCACCCACCCCCGACTCTGGGCCTTATATGTTGTCAGTCGTCGGCTATGGTTCTATCGACAAAGACTAGAACTGGGGGGGGGGGGGGGGGCGGGGGAGAAAATACAGAAGAGCAAGGAGATGACGACGGTAAAGAAGGAGAGGATGCAGATGACAAATGAGAAGTAAAGGAATTTGAAAAAGAAGACAATGTAAGAGGAAGAACAAGAGGGGGGAGGAGAAGCAGGAATGGAAGAAGACCTAAAGAGAATAATAACAGCACATGCAGGAAAGCTTACACTGTCACTGTGCTGTGTTCTTTGCGAAGGGCTGAGAGTCTTCTTACAATGCTGCCCTAACTTATCCCAGTGGCTCGTTAAAGAAATTCTGCTGACATTGTGCAGTGGGGTTTTTCCTCTGAAAATGTGCACCTATCAGGTTCATGATACTCACCATTGGTGATTACTTCTCTATGCAAGTTACTTCAGGCAGTAAAACCTTTGCCAGGACAAAGAAACCGAAAAGACATCAAGAGAGTGCAGGCGATTGCTTACCCACAACGGTTGTTATGCAACATCAAAAAAGAAGCATTAAAATTCAATGTGAATTGTTTTTGTGCCCCTAACAAGCTCTCAAAGGTGTGTTCTCTAGACAAAGTGGCTGAAGTGTGCAAGATGCACAGGAACAAGTTCAGCACTTGCCAATCGCACAGAGCACCTTGGTTGCAGCAGACAAGAAAACCTGGCATCCTACGAGCAAAGTGACAATGTAGGTGGAGACATGGTATGTCCTCGAGGCACGGAGAAGGAAGAATTTGAGGAGAGGAATCTGCTAGGCTGTGGCAGCGACCGCCATGGCCCATTCATGAAACGGTTTGGAATGGAGGAAATTGAATTTTCTTTGCATCACGACAGATGAAACTTCCGGCAAGTGGTCATCTTTTACATGTCATCCAATGGGTGCAATGCATAAAAACTGCGATACCGTCTCACATATTGCAAATATTCTCTGTTTTCTGTCTGCAGCATCATTAAGTAAACCCTGCGGGCATTTTGGCTGTAGTTTTTAATAAATAATCACTTCAATATGTTCCATACAGCACTTGTAATGAGCTGCATGTAGCGATTCCAGTGCAGGTGACACCTTCCGCTGTAAGTTCCTCGTTTGCATGTTGTGAACAGGTATGGGTAAATGGCCTTGGGAAGAAAAGGCATGCAGGATGCTGCATATTCTTTGTGATCTGCTGACTTTACAACTCTCACGGTCTTCTCAGACTTTTAAGTGCACTTTTCGTGTTGCAACAAAGGCTTGCGCTCTCTGGGATTTCCACCAGTGCCATTTTAGGATGGGACAGAAATGTGTTGTGCCAAAGTACAACAGCAGCGCATCCAGCAAAGTGAAGCCGATTACTTTCGACGTTCCCAGTGGCTCGATGAAAGTGGAGGCATGGGCTTGTACAATACCAAGGAAAGGTCGAGAGCTCATGCCCCATAACTACGTTTGCTTGAAGCATTTCTCAAACAGTGAAATGGAGACGCAATGAAGGTGATCTTAGTGGTGACATCTCTCTTGACAAACCCAAGTGGCCTGTTTTGTTACTACATGCCGTGTTGTCACTATTTTCGCACTGTCTCAGCTACCTGTCTCCTGTTCTCAAAAAAAAAAGACAAAAAAATGAGCCAATTGGACCTGGCGTGCAGTGTGGAGAGCATGCAAAGACAGAGACTTTGGTGGTTAATGACATAAATATGCTCGCTGCTTGCCACTTTGAGGAAAATGAGATGGTGCATCCTCTCGCCTCCCTTTGCCATGAGTCCAATGCCTTGAACAATAAGCAAACAACGACATATGTGTGGTGGAAAGACAAGGAACGACACTTTACCAATAGTTCTGGTAATGACCAAACGAGTAGAGCCAGAGTTATTGAATAATTATAAGTTTTGCATTCCAAAAAACATACTGTGCAGATAATTAGGTAATTGCTGTACAGGCAACACCTTTTTTTCGTTTATATGACAAATAATTTGCAGCCACCAAGGTCGCACAAGAAGCACATCAATTACAATGAATCGGCACTGGCTAGCCTTGACAGGTTGAACCGGCAAGCTTCTGCAGAAAGCGTGAAGTGTGTGTTTCTCTCTCTGCGCAAGCCGACTCGCACAACAGAGCGTGTGTTGGCACCATGCCCTACAGCGTGATTTCGCTGAGCTTCACTGAGCCTCCCAAACAAGTACTGTTTCGCCTTCTGAAGAAATGCTCTGTGCCTCGAGGCCAATACAGCAGTTTTCTCTATAGCAGTGACCATCACACAAATGCTTCTCAATTCCAACAAGCGCATTTGATTGAGGAAATGCTGTGGCAAGAAAACATTCTAAACTTCGAGGGACTCCCGAGATGGAACAGGATGGAGAGCAGTTTCTTAACCATTATACAATGAATGCGTGTCACAGAAACACAGTGAGCCCTGCTAATATTTCTGCTCGTCGACAGAATCCTTTTATTGCAGTAAAACCGCATATCTCCAAATAGTCTGTTTGGAAATAGTACTTCAGGCCCTTATTGGCTGTTTTTCTGTTTTGGAAACAATTCTGTTCTGGCAGAAAAGAGGCATAGCAGGGAAACAGTCTACTACAGCTCTAAGTGCATGACTACACTACTAACTTGTTATAATACTATACATCAAAAATACATTTCGTGCACGGCGTGGGGAGTGCAACGTATTTTGCTTCTTTGGACAGACTCGCAGTAATCTACTAGCATTAGAAAACTAAACGACATCCGTGTCTTCACAATGTAGTGACGCAACATACAGGCTTCAACACAGGTGACTGAAGCTCCTTATAAACTTGTGATGCTAGTTGTTACACATCCACACCACAGATTCCACGACGGACGATCCGTGATATCGACGTTCACAAAACGAACTATTCAACATCATGCAAGCACACACGCGCACGCACGCACGCACGCACGCACGCACGCACGCACACACACACACACACACACACACACACACACACACACACACACACACACACACACACAGAGAGAGGCGTCATTTTTCGCGGCCTTCAAGATGTGTTTTCGGTTACATGCGTGTTGCCGCGTTCGGTCACAACACAAACTAACCGTATTCCGTGCACAGACACACACATACACATCATTTGCAGATCCATAAATGTGGGCTTTGGTTAGATGCCGGCGTCGTCCGGTTCGGAGGCACTACAGTGTAGTAGGCACTTGCGAGCAAGATACACGAACCATTCGTTGACAACTTGATGCTGAACACGGAGGATCATGCTTCGCGCACACGACGACTTCGAAGAAGAATACGCGGACCCTTCCTACGCGGTTACATCCATGGCGCAAATTTTTTTTTTCTTCACGACGCGAAGCAGCCGAAGCAGCTGCTATGCCGCTGCGCTGCTGCCACCGCTATTTTCACGTCTTTACTGATGTGCGGGAGCCGCTGTTGCGCACACCAAAATAATTTACGCACTTGCAGCGGTTTTTAAATTACAATACACGCATGTTCTTCAATCCTGTAAAACAAAAGTTAATAATATTGTAACGCACGGTTATTTAAACACATTTGAAGATAGCCGGTCGCTACTGTCGCGGGAAAAACAGTCGCTGCAATCGCAAGTCAACTGAAACGAAACCGCCATTAAGCGACGGGAGCGAACAGAGCGATTGGAACGATTTTCGTCGCTGCAATCGCAGCATATGAAACAGCCTTGACGCAGGCAGCGCCTAACCCATGCAGACGCGACACCTAGCCAAACCGACGCAAACGCGGTGTGCCCCCCCCGCCCCCCCACCCCTCCTTTCCCGTGCCTCATGGTCCCCTTTAGCGGGAGATGGAGTAATTTTTATTAATCGCACAATTTCCAGGAGCGTTCACTGGTCACCTTGGCACCAGCGTCGTGTCGGCGCGCAGATCACACCCGTGCGGATGACAGCTCGCGTCCGACC
This sequence comes from Hyalomma asiaticum, assembly GCA_013339685.2. NCBI lineage: Eukaryota > Metazoa > Arthropoda > Arachnida > Ixodida > Ixodidae > Hyalomma > Hyalomma asiaticum. The sequence goes on from CM023489.1 coordinate 77,778,358, forward strand.
TGGTACTGTAGCAGCGCTCAAAGGTCCAGGACATCGAAGACGTCACAGAGCGCCGGCCGGAGACCGTGACGCCTCTAGCCCTCGGATGCCTGCTGGCGTACAAGGACCTTGTTGCCCAGTCTCGACTGCATCTTCGAGCCACGCCTGTCCGTTCAGGGTCATCGTCGTCGCCGTTGTCCTTTGGCGAGTTGCGACTGACGACGTGGCCCTGCGACAAGGATGCGGACGACATTGTGCGGTCCTTCCGGGCGCCCATTTCAAGGGTGTTATGCGCTTGCGGCCCCCAGCTGAGTACCGAGTCGACCACGTCGGCGCTGTGGCGGCTGTCCGGTGCTGCGCTAAGGACGTACCTGGTGAGGCAGCAGTTTTAAGTCGCAGTAATGCCCTTTAGGCACGTTCTTCCTCCGTGCCTTTAGGTCACATCCGCAAATGAGTAGTCAACAATTATGACACGGAAGACTTGTCTGCGGAATGAGGTTCATTGAAGAGCGGCAATGAAATATTCTTTCATAGGTTGATGAACGTGGTTGAATAAGGAATGTCGCTATAGGACCAAAGATTCGACAAGCGGACTCCTGCTCGTGAGGGGAAGCGGACATGTCTTAAGCAAGCTGCCGTGAAGAATAGAAGTGCACTTGTTGAAATTTTGAATGAAGTGTTTATTTGCTGTTCAGCGGCGTTTTCTACAATTCTGGCCTCCATTATCACCTTAAATTCCTGTGTTATGGATGAAAACCATGGAATGAGGAGTAGCTACCGCCTTTGCATTTCCTTCACGAGATCCTTGCTGCCTTCTTCCTTTATCAGCTGTCGAAAAAATTCACAGCATATCCACGGGGTGAATGATGATGAGTGGGCGAAGCTCCGGAGTGAACCACCGGATAAACCGTTAATCTTCCGTGTAATTCGCCCAGTCGATCATCATGTAAAGACGTCAGAAACACTCTATTCGAACGCTGGGATCTGGCGTTTAAGGGGACGCTAGCACAAACGCGTTACAAACATGCAGTACACTCTAGTTAAGGGGGGAGAGGCCACAGCGTCTTACGCAGCCCCTTACACAGGCCGGAACGCGCACCGCGTTTGCCGACGCCATCACATGACTGCTGAAAGAGTATAAGGCGGAGAGGCCACAGCGTCTTACACCAGCTTCTTACACGCGCCATAACGCGCTAGCACAAACCCATCATCATCGTTAGAAACGGACAGTCTTTCGCTCTCTCTCACTCTCTCTCTCTTTCTGTCTCACACAAGACAGCAGATGGAAGAGTGAGAGAGCTCGCGCGCCACCTGACGTTCCTGAAGGCAACTCGGAGGTAAACAATGGCTGCTAATGGGAATGAGAGACAGAAGAAGTCGGCTTTTAGCTAACACTTACACTTCTACTTCTACTAACGTTTCCTACTGGAACATGCCAATGGCTGCTAATGGGGAATGAGAGACAGAAGAATTCGGCTTTTAGTTAACGCGCACGCTGCGAATTTTTTATTGTTCAACAACGCACAGGAGAAATCTCCCACCGGCACCACCTTGGAGGTCAAAGCGTAAGACTGGTTACGCACTACGACTACGACTACGACGAGGGACGAACGGGTGCCGCTTTAAGGAGCTTCGCCCCTAAAAAGAACCTTTACGCTTTTCCTGAAGCAATTTCTTCTTTTGTCCCACAACAATCTCTACTGGTTAGCCTGTATTGTTTTAAATGCGAAGCAGCCTGTGGTAAGGGCTCTGTCACTTTCTCCCTCCCTCCATCCATCCGCCGTGCGACGTCCACACCCGCACTGGGCATCCTCCTCCCCCTCCTCTCCGTACGGCGCGCGTTGACTATGGAAACGCTTTCTTCGACGAACGCATTAGCAGCTCGCAAAGAACGAGAACGCGCCCTCGACCGCGAGACATAACGCTGACGCAGGCAGCGTCTGCTAGCGTCAAACCGATGCAAACGCGGTGTGCACCGCCTGTGCTGCTTCGCATCGCCTCATGGTCCCCTTTAGCGGGAGATAGTGTATTTTTTTTTTTTTTTGCTGATCAGGCAAGTTGTAGAAGAAGGAAAAGCCACAACAGGCGCTAAAGCACAGCTAGGCGGTAGACACCCCTCTTTTAGGGGCGAAGCTCCTTAAGGTTTGGGTCTGTCCGTCCGTTGCAGTAGCGCGTTACCTACTAGGAACGCGCTACTAGGAGGGCGCGTGTGGGAGGCGCGCGAGCTCTCTCTCTTCCATCTGCTGTCTTGTGAGAGGTGGTAGTGATTATGGTAAGGAAAAGACGCTTATTTCTGCAGCCCAAACTGGGAGCACGGCGCAGCGTCTTGTGAGAGGGCGAGAGACAGACAGCGAAAGGCGTGCGTTGACTATGGAAACGCTCTTTCTTCGATGAACGCGCTACGAGCTCGCAAAGGAGAACGCGCCCTCACCCGCGATAGAGAAGCTTGACGCAGGCAGCGTCTTCTAGCGAGTTTCTTGATTCGCGCAGTGACTCGCGCTGGAGAACCGTTCACCGGCCACCCATCATATATATATATATATATATATATATATATATATATATATATATATATATATATATATATATATATATATATATATATATATATATATATAGAGGCACTAAATCTTGACTTGCAATGAAGTGCCGGTGGGAGATTTCACTTGTGCGTAGTTGAACCATAAGGATTCGTAGCGTGCGCGTTCACTAAATTAATCCGGAACTGGGCACGATCTACGATGAACATCCAGAGCTTCGCCCACTCATCATCATTCACTCCGTGGATATGCTGTGCATTTTTTTTTTTTGCTTTAAGTCGTGGTTCTTATACGTGACACGCCAGCACCAAATTTGAGCTGCTCTTCTTACTTCCTCCACTACAACAATCATCCCACTACTCTTTTTTATCGGTTATGTTCTGTGAAGTTGACAGCGCTCCCGGTGCGAGCTTAGCACGTACGGCGGCACAGTCGAGGACGACGTGCACGGCGGCCCAACCAATAGTGACCACATTTAAATAGGGAAAAATTTCGGAAGACTAGCGTACCATTTTGGTAAATTCGTGGTGGTCGAAGCCAATCCGAATCCGCAACAGAGAAATTAGGGTATTTCTGTGTGCGCCAGGCAACCGCCATTCCTTAAATGAGCCCTCAACGAGGCTATGTTGTGCGTGTGCGTGCGTGTGTGTGTGAGAGAGAGTGTTCGTTCGTCGCATCGGGCAATTTTGTTGCCATACACGTAAGGGTGTTTGTTTCCCGTGGGACAACGGGACGTCATTAAAGGGAGCCGACCACGATTTTTCAACCTATTATAGTCGGAAGGCAGCCGTCGAAACTGTGAGCGAAATAGTTTTGCACCCACAGGGATTTTGCGATTTCGCCTTAAATTCAGTGGGCAAACATCTGCACGCCTTTCAGCAAGTTTCATCATAAGCAGCGCCGATAACGTTGCCTGAGCGCGACTTCGCCGATTTCGCCATCGCGGATAAATGCTCCGTAATGCTTTGTTTCTTGCGAGTGCCTCATTTCTTGAGTAGCGCTATATTTCGGACTGTATTTGAAAAAAACTTGCAAATTTGCAAACTCATCGGCCATCGCTGTTTATGTTCAGAAAGTGTTGCGGGGCCTCTTTGAGGGCGTGACTATGGCGATGTTACTTTTATGAAACGTGGTGTGACCTGCTGTTGACCCGGATGTGTACACGCAGGTCGGGCGGCGCAAGGTTGACTTTGAAAACAATGTCGGTCGCCCGAACGGGCTCACCCCACCATAAAGTTCTCGGGTGTCCTAAAGACGGACGATGGCCGCCCGCACCTGCTGGTAGTACGGTATCCTACAACATTCCGTAACCTACCTTCCGGTGGGCGGCTTCTGCACGGCGGCCCGTGATGCGGTCGACGAACGCGCACCGATCGTTCAGCTACGGCAGTTCCTTTTGAGGGCCATCAACCTGAGTTGGGCTGGAGAAAGATAGACACCGGGCCTACTCGTTCAACTGAGGCTTGAGACGTTTTATGTTCGTTTTGTTTGTATTTTCTAACATTTAGCTGCGTTTATAAATCACGTTTGATTGCGAACGCTCGTGTTCTGTGAATTTCTCTAGCCAAGTTTGTATTATCTAGCATGCGTAGAGGTAGCAGATGTAGCTGTAGTTGTGGCCGTCGCGCCGAATGCTCTTGCTCCCGGACGAATGAAACCCCTGGTGCCCTCTATGATGCGGATGACAATACTACCACATTGGAGCGGAAACCAAGCTGGGGCTTGAAGACAGTCCCAGAGACTACGGAGGTAAGTGTCCGTCTTAGCCACTAGACTGCACACGCACGCCTTTAAGGCGCGCACATGAATGTCTTGGATTATCTACCGTCGTTCTTGGGACTTTCGAAGAGCAATAAACACTTAGGGAAAAAAGAGAATGCCCCCCATAACATCCTTCGTCCATCGGAAGGTCACATTTTGGAGTGACTGAAGCAGATCACCCAGAACTTTTGGTGTAAATGTATAACGTCGCTGCAAATGCGAGAAAATAAGGTATACAATGTTAGCGTATGGCAAAGACCAACAGTTGCACGTTCGGGCACTGCTCCATGCCTCTAGGAAATTCACCTTGCATAGAGTATCTCACAATTACTTAGAGGGAAATGTGGCGTCACCGTCTATGCAAGTTTATTAAGGGGCGTAGTGCCGCGATGGGAATTATGGTATATGTGTGTGCGAGGCCTGTGTTGGCTGGCGTCGAGTAGGGCTTTGACTTGTACGTGGATACTGCTCCATAAATGCAGCTTCTCCGTAATCGGATCTCAGTCACATATACACTTTGAAATAAGATATTACTCACCGGCAGAGAATAACCAAACGGCGAAAAGAAGAAACAGAAGACCGAAAGACGCGGAGTGATCGCTGACATTGTCGTCTGCCATCCAACTTTAGCTATCACTCGTTTCTTGTAACTTGTATATAAGGACAAATAAATCATGTAAGTAAAACTCCCATTTCAGTTATACCAAAAATAAATGGCCCATAAAAGGCTACTTCAATGCAAACTTAATCATTATGACGCGCTGAGCGCGACCAAGCCAGACACGTCTCGGAGGCAACGAAGCCGTTAGTAGACGACGCCAGTCTGAATCCACCACATCCCAGCATTCCCATGCATACAACGGCGTTCGAAAAAAAAAATACTCCGTTTCGCAAGCTGTTGGCAGCGTTTTGGCAGCGTTGTACGGGCGCTCTCATCCAATCATGACAGAGCGCACTTCATAAGTGTGTTCCTACGCGGATGTGGCGTCCGTTGATTCGACCGGGTGGCCCCGTCTGTATGGAACGTACATTTCTTCCTCCGTGGTATGGAAGTAGGTGTACTATAATAACCATCTTTTAATTTTTGTAGCAGAAGCCGCTTGGTACCTTTTGATCTGTTTTGATCTGTTTTGCTTATTAACGGACGTGACGACCTGCGACGGACGTGACGACCTTCTCTATTTAACGTCACCCGGTTCGTAAGAGTTCTTGGGGAGTTCGAGTTCTTTTGTTTATGCACCGTGTATAAGAATATTTACTTCACTCACTGAATCACTTAACGAACGAATGATTGAATCAATGTGAAGCTTTATTTTCACATCGCAGTGTGACTTGCTTGATTCCTTGTCATAATTGCAGACAGTTCTGTGTATTCATTTTGGCTGCTCTCACTACGACAGTTCTCAGTGATCCTGACCTCTACGCACACACGTAATGATAGACGTGAGCCTGTTACAAGAGCTCAGGTGTCATGGTCCTCATCACTACTTAAATCTGAACTGCTCTTGGTTTCGTCCTCCAGGGTGATCACGACATCTGCTTTAGTGTCAACGTCATCATCGATGAAGTGGTCCAGTTTTCTCATTACATCTTCCTGAGCGATAACATGCTCCACATATCTCTTCCACTTCTCAGCATTTACTTGCGTAATTCTTTGCCATAGTAGAGCGCCAACGTCTTGAAGCTTAAACGTATTGTTTGCGGCTGCTACGAAGCCCTTCACGTCACTCCAAACAAGCTCTATGGGGTTAAGCTGGCAGTGGTAGGGAGGTAGGCGCACAACGAGGTGACCAGCAGCCTCAGCGATGCAGTCCACACGGTATCGGTCCCCGCTTGCGTGTACGTTGTCGACAAGCTTCATGAGCTCCGCCTTCACCATGTCGCTGCTCCACGGAACACCTTTTTCGGAAAGCCAGGCCTGTATGTCCTTTTTTAGGCTACTCATACGCGGCACTTTTTCCTGCTTCACAGAATGATAAGGTGCCTTATCCATGACTATAACACTGCCAGGTGGTAGCAGTGGAAGCAGCTTCTGGGAGAACCACTTTTCGTAGTGGTCCCCGTTCATTTCCTCGTCGCCTGAGCTTTTTCTAGCTTGGAAGACTTCCGCTGCGCCTTCAACGAAACCATGTTGGCTACCGCAGTGCGTGACAATCAGTCTACCTCCTTTGCCACTGGGGTTTCGAAGACCAGTCGACAAACCAGATCGACGGGCTTCGTACGTAGACTGGGCAGTGCCGTCTGTCCACACCCGACTACGCGTATGACCAGCGTTCACCCACGTTTCGTCGGTGAAAAAAATTGCCCTACCCTGGCGTGGCAGCTCCGCTATTTGGCGCAGGTACCGGCGGCGACTCTGGACAATGTGCGTCGCTTCTATGAGAAGGGCGTTCCGAGAGCGTTTCTTGTACCTGAAGCCAAGCTTTTTTAGCATCCTCTGCACCGTCGTCGTGCACACGGTCGGTAGCGTCTCGTCTTCTTTGAAACGCTGCACCACTTTCGCGATAGTTGGAATTTCGCCTTTCTCAAAAAAGCCGTGCACCACACTTCGCAAGACGCTGAGGTCAAAATCGTCCAGCTTTTTTGTCCGATCACGGCCTTTCCCACAAGAACGCTTCTTCAGTGGTAGGACTTCGCCGGCGTCTTCCATCTCCGTTTTCCACCGATACAGCGTTCGCTCGCTCACCTGGGTCAGTTTGGCGGTACTCTTGATCAGTGCATCCACACTTGCACTGTCCCCGCACTCGACGCGAAGCCCTTCAAAAACATTTAAAGCTATCTGCTTCGCCAGCTTGGGAAAACCGCGCACATTCGAAGGATGGCTCGCTGGTCGCACAGCTTGAGAGGCATCTTGCACAGACACAACCAACTCGGGCGACGCCATGATTCCGAAAGGCGACGCATCACCCCCTCACAACAAGCCTCCGCAGAGATGCGTCCATGCGGGCTTTCTCTTTTAATTCCACTAATGATAAAAACACTCTGCACGCTTTGAAAAAGTGAATCCTAACAATATTTTCACTTTGTGTGGGTGTAGCTTGCGAAATATAACTGGATTGCTAAAATATTTCAGGGACTATTTCCCGTGCCCCTACAGCCCTGATTGGACGGGAGAGCTCTACCTTTGGCTGCACTGCCAACAGGTTGTGAAACAGAGTATAGAAAAAAAAAAAAGTAAGCCTTCACACGCCGATGTGACGTCACGCTAGTCGGATGGGCCGTACAGTCGACGCCGTCGGCGTCTCCGCGTCTCAGCGCCTTGCGGTTACTATATGGCTTCGGAAAATCAGCGCTGTCCTTAAGTGACAGCAACCTAGCAATATATCTGCTTCCGTTCCAAAGCAAGACACGTAGATCTTACGCAAAAATAAGGGCAATCCGCTTGTTCATCGCAGTCAAGATCATCATATATAAAGCAACATTCTGTCATAATTTGATTACTTTGATTTTGATCAAATCCATCAGTGAATGAACTTCAATTGAATGGGGACATTTTTTTTCGTGTATAGTGAAATGACCTCTTTTATTGTTCCTGCGGATATATGGCCGGCGCTAGGATAAGCAAACTGCATGCTGCTTAGTCTCCTTTGGCAATTAGCGGAACGAAAGAAAGAGCAGAACTGTCTCTTGAAGACACATGTAATATATTTTATTCACAAAGTGCAAAAACTGGATTCTGAAACAAAGATCTTACCTTTTCCGTATACATACATCATTCTTACTTTGGCCTGTTGTAAAACAGTCCTCGCTAGACACACCCATATCGAGACTGATTGGTGAACGCCTTGTCATTAAAGGGTTACGCACAACTGACTCTAATATAAAATAAGCTTCCGTTTTTCTTGTAATTCTTCCTTGTGTTTCTTTTATTTCCACCCGCTTTGTTTGCGGGTTTTTTGGTGTTCATAATATCTTCAGCCAGTTTTTGCTGTGGTCGATGAATTTACAGCAGCAGTAGTAACAAAGCCAGCCGTGTAATAAAACAATGATTCAAAGTGAACCTCATCATTCAGTAACGTTACAGTCTTTTCATGCTCTTTATATGTGCTTGCAATACGCTTTGCACAGAAAACTAGATTACCGCTTCTCCGTTGCAGGGCTTATATCGTACAATGAACACAGTGTTCTGATCGTATCAGGATGCGGCATCTTAAGCTTCATCGACGTTTTCAAGAATCTGTACACATGAGATGAAAATGTGATGAAAGGGCTAGGAAAAGCAAACAAATCTGGGGATATTGGCCAGCATTATTCAAAACAAGATCACCGTGACTCTTAAGCAGTTTAATTAAGAACTTCCAAATGGCATTATTGCAACTCGCATGCGAAATCTTTTCCACTTACTTCCTCTAGCAACGTTGAAAGAAATATCAGTAAATGACGGGCCTTTTCAGAGTTCTCAGCGCTGGTATCCTTATGTGTCTGTTCGATGACTTGTAACACTTTTCAAATCTCTCAAGTCGCACAGCTTTTCAGGAACTAACACACGACCACACTCCCTCACACCAGCTTCACCAAAATATACATCGACGCGCAGGTTCGTGGACACGATCACCGAAGTACGAACTTCAGGAGTAGATAGAAGTGACAAGTCCAAAAAGAAAACCTTGGGGCCCTTGTTAATTGCTGTCCAGAAGTCCGAACTCGGAAAGCTTGGCAAGGCGTTCAGCAAGTCCGCAAAACTAGCAACATTTTTACGTCCTCTTCTGCTTGGGTTTGCTGTGAAAGTACCATTGCTTTTTGGAAAGATGCGGCTCTTTTCGCATCAGGCACTTCTCTCACCCATGCTTGCGGGCGCGATAAATAGGCAGCGCAGTTGGGAAACAAGCACGGAACTGCACTTTTCTTCAGACAAATGTTTTTCAGGGCGACGTCGGACCACTTTTCCTGTCTTGACGTCCGTGTAAGACGCCCTCTTCGTTGGCGAGAAGTCCTTCCTAGGAATATCTCTGGTGCATGCTGCCCGCATCGTTGGGTCAGATGAGAATTTGTGCACTCGGACACTTGGCCCTCCGTCATAATTGGACTTGCAGTTCGGTGCGCAACAACACACGGGCATCCTTGAGCTTCCGTGTACGAGGAGTCACGCACAATCGAAGAAAAGCAAGCGCGTTTACGGCGCAGCATGCTCCACACAATGCCGCACTAGCGTTTCCTTCACGAAAAAATATATTTTGCAGAACGCGCGCCGCGTTTCAGGAACGCCCATCCGACATGCGTGACGTAACCGACAAGAAGAGGAGGTGATGCCGAGGCCTTCTCTTTTTTAGGGGCGAAGCTCCTTAAAGGGGTCGTGAAAAGAATTTGGAGATGCCGTTTTGTAATTTTCACTGCTTCAATGCGCATTCGACAAGCCGATTCCGAAATATTTCGGCGAAATATTCAGTGCACATTTAACAACGCCCGTTTTAAATCTCAGCTTTCTTGCGCTCCCGAAACGACTATGCGACACTACCGGCCGGCGCGGTACTATTTGGTGACGTTGAGTTAAGATACTTTTAAGTTCAAAGGCACAGTCAACTCGCGTTTGCTCTAAAGGAATCGATTTACTTGAAAGCTAGAAAGGAAGAAAATACTTGGAAACCGTGCGGTGCCACCATTCGGAAGAAAAGCGGCAGCACGGTTTGTTTTCCCATGGCCTCCGAGGGCGCGCCAATCTCGGAGGTATGACGGCTACTAAGATGACGTCATCTGCAGAGTTGAGGGGAACGCGCGCAGCGAAACCGAAACCGCGTTTTTTATCGCTCTAAATCAACGCACACGGTGCAACGGAACAATGGATATTGTTAATTGGAGGGTCAGGACCCCGAATACGCACTTAGTACAAAATGTTCAGAAAACGTTTCACGACCCCTTTAAGGCGTGGGTCGTGCGTCCCCAGTAGTAGGTAGCCACCGGCGCGTGCCTGCCGGGAGGCACGCACGCGCCGAGGGCGAGCGCGTGGCTCCCGGCACGCGCTCGCCCGCGAGAGACAACGTTGCAGCGTCTCCTAGCGAGTTTCTTGATTGAGAAATACCGACTTCTCGCGTTGGAGAAGCGTTCACCGGCAACCCATATATATATATATATATATATATATATATATATATATATATATATATATATATATATATATATATATATATATATAGGCACTGCATCTTGACTTGCAATGAAGTGCCGGTGGGAGATTTCACTTGTGCATTGTGCATAGTTGAACCGTGAGGATTCGTAGCATGCGCGAGATGTTATAAAACTAGATGGCGGTACTTGTAGTTGATGATGAAAGATGCGAGATGTTATAATAGTTTGATGACATTTACTCAAGTGTTTCACATTTAATTGTGGGGCGAATTCCACGGAAGAGTTTCACGGTTTACCGATGATTCCTTCCGGAGCTTCGCCCCACTCATCATCATTCACCCCGTGAATATGCTGTGATTTTTTCTAGCGAACGGAAGAATCTGTGGAGACAAGAAAAGGAAGCGAGAATGAGGTGCCCCTAGGCCTCGAAGGCCCGAATAATAAAACCCTCTAACAAAGAAGCTCCATTGCTGCGCGCCTAGTTGTCTTCATACTGTCACGTGGTAGTGACGCACACAGCACTCAGGGCGAAGGACGCAGGACTCAAGTTATGTCAGGCGAACTGTTTATTGGGCGAACTTGTGCCCGGCAAAACAAAGCCGATCACAATTCACACCAGCAGCGGCGTGAACAGTCGTCGGTCGACGGAAAGACTGACAAGCAGCGTAATGCGTCTGCTTTTAAATGCGAAGCATTTCTTAGCGAACTTCGGCGAGTTTGGCCGTATCTATCTATCTATCTATCTATCTATCTATCTATCTATCTATCTATCTATCTATCTATCTATCTATCTAGCCGCCTACGATTTTGTGCTCTCCTGGTCGTTTCGCTAATCGGATGTTTACGAAAATTGGTATGCCACATCATGACTACATGACGAACATAAATGACAGGTCATAACATGAAAATCATGATATGCATGTCATGAGCGGCATGATTTACATGCCACGGTCTTAGGGCTCTCCTGGCCGTTTCGCTAATGGGATGTATGCGAAAATTGGTATGGCACAACATGACTACCTGACGAACATAAATGGCAAGTCATAACATGAAAATCACGACATGCGTGTCATGAGCGGCATGATTTATATGTCACAGTCTTGGTGCTCTCTTGGTCGTCTCGCTAATGGGATGTAACAAAAATTGGTATGCCACAATATGACTGCATGGCGAACATGACTGACAGGTCACAACATGAAAATCATGATATGCATGTCATGAATGACATGATTTACATGCCACGCGTTTCGTTAACGGGATGTATACGAAAATTGGCATGCCACAAGATGACTGCATCATGAACGTAAATGACAGGTCATAACATGAAAATCATGACATGCGTGTCATGAGCGACATGATTTACATGCCAGGAGTTTGGGATGTATACCAAAATTGCTATGGCACAACACGACAACTTGACGAACGTAAATGACAGGTCATAACGTAAGAATCATGACACGCGTGTCATGACCGACATGATTTACATGCCATGGTCCTGGCGCTATACTGCCGTTTCGTTAATTGGATGTATGGGCTCCGTCTATTGACCAGAGGGCGCTACGTAGCTCTCGTCGGACAGCTCAGTCGCGCACAGTGAAAACCGAGGCGATAGCGACGCGCGCGTTTATTCGCTGCTTTCCGGGCGTTCTGCGAACCACACGAACGCTCGCGGCGTCGCCCTTTAGAACAGTTTGCCGCAGGTTTGGAGCCCGCGTCTCAAAAGAAATAAAACGAAAGAAGGTGGGACGGGCGGTCGCTGCTGCTATAGAGTTGGAGAAGCGCATCGCGTTCGCGTATTTCCCTGTCACAGTCTGCCCAATTTTGCTTCTTCTCTCCGCCAGGCAGTGCATTCTGGCGCTGATGTCGCACATGGAAAACTCGACTGCACGGAGCCTATACGAAAATTGGTTTGGCACAACATGACTGCATGACGATCATAAATGACAGGTCATAACATGAAAATCGTGACATGCATGTCCTTAGCGGCATGATCTACATGCCACTCGTTTCCTTAAAGGGATGTGTACCAAAATTGCTATGGCACAACGCGACTGCATGACGATCGTAAATGCCAAGTCATAACGTTAGAATCATGACATGCGTGTATGAGCGGCATGGTTTACATGCCACAGGCTTGGTGCTCTTGTGTGCGTTTCGTTAACTTCATATGTACCAAACTCGGTATAGCGAGACAGCAATGCAAATCCATTTTACGTTCCTTATGCGTGCTTCGCATTTCCTTGATTCCCACTGCACGTGGGATCTGCCAATTTTTTTACCCGCGTCATAACGCGTTCTCGCATTATCACTGGAGTTCGAGAAGTCACTGAAGTGTGCGCCTCAAGCATGCAAAGTTACAAGAATGGTCGACACGGTTCCAGGAGTGGCATACAAGATAAACGCGGCCTGCGTTGCGCGTGAGAGAAAGTGATAACAGCGCTCCCCGCAAACAATCAAAATGAGCGCGCGTGTCACTGGGAAATGATAACGGCTTTCCAGTTAAACAAAAACAAGCGCACGTGTACTACCCCCTCTGAAAAAGCATCGTCTCAGTGCTGAAAACACAACATGAAAGTGACAGCACATGCAATAAATTACATTAACAATGCGTCACAGTTAATCAGCGCGCGTAATAAGGTTTAAGTCGCACCACGTGTACAACTTCAGGTCGGGCGCGCCGCCGCTGGGGTGGTGTTAAGCCATCGGGCACGACCTCATAGTCCAGTTCACCACGACGTCGGACAGCGCCGCAAGAGCTTCTCACACAATCCCCGTCGTCGTATCGGCGTCCAGACCCAGACAAGGTCGCCGGGTTGGTATTCGGTGTAGCGTCGTCGAAGGTTGTAGTGGCGCCTGTCGACCGTCTGTTGGCTCTTGATACGCAGGCGGGCTAGCTGTCGAGCTTCTTCGGCGCGATCCAGGTAGCTGGCGACGTCGAGGTCTTCTTCGTCGGTGCCGACCGGTAGCATGGCGTCAAGCATCGTAGTTGGGCTCCGTGCGTAGAGGAGCTTGTATGGAGTAAACTGCGTCGCTTCCTGCACGGTCGTGTTGTACGCGAAGGTCACATACGGAAGGAGGTCGTCCCACGTCTTGTGTTCGACGTCGACGTACATGGCCAGCATGTCGGCGATGGTCTTATTTATACGCTCGGTGAGCCCATTCGTCTGTGGGTGGTACGCGGTGGTTCGACGGTGACTTGTCTGACTGTACCTCAAGATCGCCTGAGTTAGGTCAGCCGCAAAGGCCGTACCTCTGTCGGTGATGAGGACCACCGGAGCTCCGTGACGCACGACACTGTTCTCGATGAAGAACAGGGCGACCTCGGCGGCAGTGCCCTAATTGGGTAAGGCCTTTGTTTCGGCATAACGGGTGAGGTAGTCATCACTACGACGATCCATTTATTGCCGGAAGTCGACGTCGGGAACGGTCCCAGTAAGTCCATGCCGATTTGCTGGAACGGCCGTCGAGGTGGTTCGATGGGTTGCAGAAGTCCGGCTGGCCTGGTTGTCGGCGTCTTGCGTCGCTGACAGTCTCTGCATGTCTTTACGTAATGGGCACGTCGTCAGTGAGGTGAGGCCAATAGTACTTCTCTTGTATTCTTGTTAGTGTGCGAGAAAAACCGAGGTGTCCGGCTGTTAGGTCGTCGTGTAAAGCTTCCAGAACCTCTGGACGTAACGTTGAAGGCACCACGAGGAGGTGGTCGGCGCGGAGCGGCGAGAATTTCTTCAGGGGAACGTTGTTCCGCAAGAAAAACTAAGCCAGTCATCGGGGGAATACCTTGGGTACGGCGGTGGTCTTGCCTTCCAGGTAGTCCATGAGGCTCTTGAGCTCTGGGTCAGCTCGTTGACGTTCCGCGAAGTCTTCGGTACTTATGGGTCCCAAAAAAGAGTCGTCGTCCTGGTCAGCCTGCGGCGGCGGATCGACGGGGGCGCGAGACAAGCAGTCGGCGTCGGAGTGCTTTCGTCCGCTCATGTAGACGACGGTGATGTCACATTCTTGCAGTCGAAGACTCCATCGTGCGAGGCGTCCTGAAGGATCTTTCTAGTTAGCTAGCCAACACAAGGCATGGTGGTCACTCGCGACTTTGAAAGGCCTGCCGTATTGGTAGGGGCGGAACTTTGATGTAGCCCAGATGATGGCAAGGCATTCCTTTTCCGTGGTTGAATAATTCGCTTCCGCCTTCGAAAGTGACCGGCTAGCGTAACTGATAACCCTTTCAAGTCCGTCGGTCCTCTGCACGAGCACGGCGCCGAGCCCTGTGCTGCTTGCGTCCCTGTGAATTTCGGTGTCAGCTTCTTCGTCGAAGAGCGCGAGTATTGGCGGCGTTTGCAGGCGTCGCTTTAATTCTTGAAATGCCTCGACTTGCGGCGTTTCCCATCTGAAGTAGACGTCGGCCTTCGTGAGGTACGTCAGCGGCTCGGCGATTCCCGAAAAGTTCTTGACGAAGCGCCTGTAATAAGCGCAAAGGCCAAGAAATCGGTGTGCTGCTTTCTTGTCGGTGGTCGGCGGAAAGTCGGCGATCGCAGCTGTTTTCTGTGGATCAGGGCGTGCTCCCGACTTGCTGATAACGTGGCCAAGAAACAATAGCTCCTCGTAGGCGAAGCGGCACTTTTCTGGCTTCAGGGTAAGTCCGGAGGCTTTGATTACCCGAAGAACAGCTTCAAGGCGCCGGAGGTGTTCGTCGAAGCTGGAAGCAAATACGACTACGTCGTCCAAGTAGACTACGCAAGTCTGCCACTTCAAGCCTGCGAGTACTGTGTCCATAACCCGTTGGAACGTCGCCGGCGCCGAGCAAAGACCAAAGGGCATGACCTTAAAGTCGAACAGGCCGTCTGGTGTTATGAAGGCAGTCTTCTCTCGGTCTCTCGTATGACGTATGTATAGCTTCCGCACTTCAATAATACACGGCGACCGCGATTACTTCTACACATCGAGCTAAGTTAACGTCGTGTGCGCTTTGCAGTAAGCGTCATGTGTCTGCACTTTGTTTATGCCAAGAAACTTGGTGTCGAGCATTACACTTGACAAACCTGTGACAATGCTATTTCTCTCAAGTGAAACAAGCCGCACTAACGCCAAATAATTACACATATGCTTAGTCGTGACGAAAATGTTTGGCGCATAACCGATGCGCCAAACAGCCGGCATTACAGGTTCGTCCCTTTCCTTAAGACAAACATAAGCAGGAAACCGATAAAAACCTATCGCACATATCTTGTGCATTGCTGAGAAACCAACCCACGGCGCAGGTCATCGGTGAACACTTTTTGCTTCATTTTACGGCGGTGAGAAGCGCCCGCACCAGCGAAAACGCAGCGGCTGCTACGGCAGGCGCGCCGGCGGATGCCTACCGCGCGAAACCAAAACTCCCGACGACAGCGCCACCGCATCTTCGTGACGTAGGCCCGGTGGAACAGTTCTATAAAAGGACTGAGTTTGTTGCCGGCCGTCGAAAGAATCCCCTGGAGTATCTTGGCCATCAATGACGAGCAGGAGCGCCTGAAGCTTATGGCCACACGACATCGTTTGCAATGGCGGATAGAAACCTTTTCTTCACGCGGCTGGTGGGAGCCATGCAGTCTGCAGGCTGCTACGTTGTGCCGCGTTATGTGGACGCAGGAAACGCCCTGTGCGTGACGCTGTTGGTGATAGATGAGGCTCACCGTCCGGCAGAGTACAGGCCGATATGCTTTTGCGCATGGCATCGATTGCCGTTCGTAGCCGTACACAGTGAAGGAATGAGCGTCCACGATGTGACAAGCTCTCCCCGCCTGTCCGTTCCATTGGGCGACATCGCAAGCTGCCTGCGTGGCACCTTCAACAACCTGACCTGTGCAAAGGAAGCGGCAGTAAGAGAGTACACGGAGCCTCGCGGACAGCCGTAGTGCCACCTGAAGTTTGGGTTGAAGACTAACGACAGTGCTAAGACCCGTAGGTATTCGCGAACCTACCTTATCCTTTATTACCTGTTTTACCTTATCCTTTTGGCCCTGTGTCACTAAGGCTCGTTAAGGTCACTAAAATGATAATCAGTGCGAGAGACTATTACTGGGATTGTTTGTAGACATATACTGGACTAATTTGTTCATTAGGCAGAAAAGGTGAACAAGTGATACGGTTGAGGTAGGTTTGGGAATGCGGGCCTAAATACTAACGAGACAACACCAAGAACTGAGCGTTTCGCATGTGCTCTTTGTTTTACGAAGAGGTCCTTTTTTCCTTATTGAAGTTCGCAACAACTTGTGCAATTATGCGACTCTGTTGACCACTGTGCAAGACAATTAATTGATGTCCCATATTCGGCAGCTTGGCATTGCAGAGCTTAGGTAATCTGACGTTTTACAAATGTTTGTCAGTTGGCTATTCCGAGAGATGTTTTCCAACGAAAAGTTCTCGTCCGCTTTCCTGTTTGTTCCGGTCGTTCTTGATTACCTGACAATTAGAGGCTCACGCCCACTGTGGCGTATTGGCCAAGAATATGGTGTTAAAGGAGTTTAAAATTTCTGCTCAAAGGCCGCTTTAAGCTCGACCCGCTTGGTCCCTCAGCGCGTGTTGGCGGCTGCAGAGCCAACGATCGAGGGAGAGGGTGAGATGAAATGCTGCAACAGCTAAGGCGTCTTGCCTTCTCCCTACATGGGCTGCAGAAATTAGCGTAATTTCCTTAATCGAACCACAATCATCATTATCATCGTCATCCTTAACCGAACCGTCATCATGACCATCGTTCTAGACCAGTCGTGCGTGCAGAACGGCCACGAGGCTCGGGCGTAAAAAGACCCTGAGCGCTTTGCCACCTGTGCTTTCAAGCGAAGCGAATGTGCACGTGCACAAAAAAAGAAAAAAAAAAGGGGCTGTTAGAAAATTTTCTGGGGAGTGTGCCACTTTATTATTCTTCGTTGTACAAAAGGAGGAGCGGAAGCGAAAGAAAAGAAAAAATAAACAGGGACGGGTGCTGGAAAGATTAGTGATCCCTTCTAGTGTGTAACGTGAAAATCTTCGTTTTAGGACTACCAAGGCCTTTACTTTGATGTTACTGCGTTAGAGTGTAAACCTTTCTTCTGTGTCATGTAGCATATGTATGCGTCTATTGGTGTATATTGTTATGTATGAGCATTTGCTTATTTTGTTTATAAATTGTATTGAATAATGCGTTTATTACACTATTGATTATGAGTTGCCATATGCACACGTGTGTGTTTGAGTGTATTAGTTTTGAGTGTGTGTACACATGTGCGTATACTGCTTATTTAAGATTGATTCTTTTGACACCACTTCTGTGGCATGGGCTCCGTCCCTAGCCTGCAGTATCATGTAAATGATATATAATAATAAATAGTCGAGCTTATTTGGTTGGGAAATACACTTGCTCGTGCAGTAACCCTTCTTAAAATTATCGTTTAGAGCGTGCGATGTCTTTCACGCAATGAATATAATTTTAGCATTTTAATGGCTCAGCATAGTCAGTCTTTCAAAAGAAATGGGTGCAGTGCCTGGTGTAACTTGGATTGTTCCTGCCTTCTTGTCATAAATGCTACCTGTGGCGCACTTTTTCAAATAAACAGTTTGTGTGAAAATCTTCCGTTCAGTGTTGCTTCAGACTGCTGCACGATGTGGTGGCAACAACTACTGAAAGACTGTTTTTTTTTCTTGGCTTTAACTCTTTTTTCGCTATAATTGCTCGTCGGTTGCACACGCGAGTGACATCTTACTGACACCCACATTTTTTTTTTACTTTGCTTACGTGGAGCGCCGACACCATTTTATTGTCACGCGCAGCTCGGAGCGTGCTTATTTTGCATCCTGCTTCGATAACGGTGTCGACCGTTCTAAATACTTTCTATCCACGTGCGATCATTTAAGTGCCTTCCAGAACATCGGCAATAATACCAGAACGCCCTGGACGAATGTGTATAAGCCGACATGTTTCACAGCTGGTCAGTTTTATCGTCGACCGACGCCTCTTCACGCCGCTGTAATTTCGCTGGGTGATTTGCTTTTGTTTGCTGGGCTGGTTATATGGTTACGACGGTTTTCCGTTTACAACATTCGTTGATTGCGACGTACTAGGCATAACGAATTTGCTTCGAAAGTTCGAATATTCTGGCCTCAGGGTTCAGGCCATACTGCAGAGAGTTCGCGTTAGGCATGCTGACAGCTGTATCATCCTTCAAGTCCCTTACGGAAGTCGATTGGTGGTTCTGTGAACTCTCATCACACGTCCTGTCGTCTCAAACACTTTGGCGTTGTACACCTCTTTCTCCCCTCACAGCTGTTCCTGTTCACGCCCATTTGTGAATGGCTGCGCTTTCGGGCATGTCAGTACGCTTCTCGATCTGACATGTTTAAAATTCAGGCGTGTTTTATGTTCAGACATGTCGTCCACTATAAAATCAGCGACGAAGTGAGCGGGGCAGGCATACTTGTTTTAATGTCCGCTAGAGAACCCATCCGCGGTAAACAGCAGGCACAGCACGCACAGTGCTGCTAGTATTACAATAAAAACGATTTTCTAGGCCACCTGCTACTGCGGCCACGTCCTGTATATAAAACCTCCTCAACAGCATATGTCTCCAGGCAAACGTCGAGAAGCCTCTCGGTATGAATAAGTCCAGAGTCGTGAGTGTGAAATACATCGAAGGAACACCATAATCCAGAATTCTCCTTCCGTCAGCTTGGGCCACTTGCTCCTCCGACACATTTGACAAGTCCACAACGTGAGGATGTCGAAGCAGATAGCATAGTTCACGCAGCTTCGGCAAAGAAAGCGCGAATCCAATCTGCGAGTGTCGAAGACGCAGCGGCTAAGCAATCGCAGAAAGGTCACACAGCACACTGGACATGTCGAAATAATCTTCAGTTCACCGGCTGTGACAACATCCGCGGACATGGTCCTTCCTGTAGGCGGGAAAGACGAGATAAAAGAAATGCGCGCTAAAGGAGCATATACTGACATGATTTTTGACACTGACACAAGCACCGATGCCGAGAACCTTAAAAAAAGGCCCAGCGTATTCATTGCGTCGCGCGAAACCAGAACGGAAGAATTCGGCGGTTGCAATGACCGTGCAAGCATCACTCATGCACAGCTATGTTCACTCGGCAAGAGGCGGCGTTTTTCTACATCACGCGATACACAAGATACAGCTGCACTAACGTGAAAGCTGGATAGGTGCGAAGCGTGCGGTGATGCGCCCGTGTCTCCCACAGGAAACGTCAGTCGCTGCTAATAGGCTTGGTTTACCGTGGGCACGACGACGACACTAGACCCTGACAGCCTGGGCGCATTAGAATCGCTTCCGACACGACAACCCTACAAAGACACTGTCTCTGTGCACAACCTCCAGAATCGGCCCACAAAGGCTCACACAGTGTTTGACTGCACTGCATGTCGCCAGCATGGGCCCACCGTGATGACAGCAGAGATACGCCGCAGGCCACCCTTTCAAGTGCTCTGCACCTAAAGGAGTTTCGTGGTGCAAACGGAGCGCAATCAATACCTTTAACATGGCTGCTTTAAAAACCTACTTTCGGTTGTGGTTTGGAGGAGGCCGCATAGAGAAACATACTTACGTAAAGAGCGGACACTCCCGTACACTGTAAACGAAAATATACCCAGCTGGGAGGTCTTGCACGATAATACTCCCGCTAACCTCCTGTGACGTCGCCATATTCCCGACGCATCGGGATGTGCCGGAGTACGTGCGAGGCCTCGCCGCTGTTTCAATCCGGCGCGTGAAGCACGGAGGGAAACGGGGCGCCTTCCATGATTGTCCTCCGGCGAACAACGACCGGAGCTCGTATTTCCCTCCGGTAGCTACCCGCAAATCCTCCCGTGCCACCGCCTGACCGCGCCCGGCAGCTCTCATTGGCTGCTGGAGGAGTGACGTCGCAGCCGGACAAGGCCTCTCAAACCTAACATGGCGCTGATCCTAGCTGCACAGTCGAACCGTTGCGTTGCTTACGCGAAGTGGCAGGCCTACGGCCGCGTTAGGAAAAAATCAAATCGTTTCGTGCATCTTGTAAACGTTACAAGCAGCGATGAACACCAAGGGATACTGTGGTCGACAACAGCAGAGCGTCGCTGGAACCTACGTCGTGCGAGTGTTGGGGAGTGATCGAATGTCAGCCACGGATACCAGGCACAACGACTGCGTCGGTGATTGAACCAGTATACTTTTTGAAGTGCGTGTGTTATTTTTGTCAAAATCAAGTAAATTTTTGTACGATTTAACAAATAACAATATCGGTTATGTAGAATTGAGTAGTACTAGAAGAATCGGGTCTGTTACAGAAAGATATTGGGGTAAGATATCCGGCCGAATTGCCATTGTTTGAAACACGTGTTTTTAAAGCTAGATGAGAATAGCTTCTATAAATTTGCACGCAGGGGTGTGAGATTTAGCCCGTAGAATGTCTTTATGGAGATACATGCAGTCTCACAAAACTATGTCCGTAGCTATATTCATAATGACGTTATAAAGATATTAGTATTAAAATGTGTTTTTCTGTTATAGGTCACGTATCCATCAAGTTATCTTTCTGTACAATCAGTATAATAAATGCTGCGTCATTGTATATTATCACCTGCAAATTATTTGGATCTGTCTTGTAAACAGGCCTAATAACTAAAATGGATAATATGATTTTTCTTTAAAAAAAAGTAACGAATCGAGCTAAACAATTCTTTTTGTATTGCCTTTGAGAATGCATCTATGCTCTCATTCTAGTGACGTGTTTAAATAGGGTCTGTAGAAGTGGAGATATCAGTCGACCGATTAAAAAAATTGTAAGTAGGCCTTCCCGCAACGTTTATTTCCAGCCGCTACTCCGGTCATGGTCGCATGGCCTTGGCTGCGCTGCTCGGAACTACTCAAACAGAGTGTAGCTGCAGGTGCATTAACGTGTCTAAGCACGCGCAGTGAGGAGTGATTCTTTATTGTTGTAGAAAGGTGGAAAGGGGGAGGGGAGTGCACGATAACTGTCTCTCCGGAGAGGACACCTCAACCGGTACACTCAAGGGGAAGGGGGTATGAAAGAATGGGAAGGAAGGAGTTCGAAGCACACGCACACACACACACACACACACACACACACACACACAGAAGTCCCACCGAGTCAAAGTCAGTAGGGGGCGAGCTGTCACGCGCAGTGACCAGGCAGAGGGAAGAGGGTGGCACGAGGGGGGCAGAGCAAGAAGGGGGGAGGGGGGGCGTCGATGTTGAACCACGTCGATGCAGGGGCCGTGGCCGTCCCAGACGTCCCGTGATGCCACCACAATCATTCTCTGCATGCAAATATGCGTGACTCCCAAAATAGCACAGGCGAGGCAGTGACGTCAATTTTAGTGCTCCTTTAGGAAAGAATGCATGGGAAAACGAAAAAGAGGGGCGAGTGTCCAACATGTTCGTAGAACAGTCCCATCAGGGGGTAGCTCAGAAGAGCTTTCGAAACTTCTTGTGGCGACGAACAGGGCCGGAGAGAATCGCTAGATGAGGCTGTATGGAAAGTGAACTTTCCACAATATATTTCGGCGATCCACCGCACATCGAAAACAGCTCTTTCTTCTGCTGGTTCGAAGGTTGACACACTTAACCAGCCGCGACATTCGCGTAGACCTTCTTTGTCCCTGTGCTGGCGGATAATTCCTCGCTCCACGCTGTTGTGCCTCGAATCCCCTTGCCAGCACTTGCGCTCAAACCGAGAGCTCCGTCCACTGCGTGCATTCCAGGAATGTGTGTGTGCATCAGCCGTTGACATATTGCAGCGGCAAAGCAACCTCGCAGGTCGACGCGAACAATGAACGCTGCATATCCGACTGGCGCCACTGTGGGCTCGGGCTGTTGAACCCAGGCCTCTTCGTGGGAAAGGTGGGCACCGCGAGCTGTTCAGGCAGCCATGGCCATACCGCGATCTCTTCACTTTGTCACGGCCGTGCAGAATGTGAAAAATCTAGCAGTCTTTTTCTTTTTTTTGTTTCTTTTTTCTCGCCCTGTCGTCCGTCCTGGCTCCTCGCGCACGCGCCGCTTGGAAGCGGTGGGGATACCGACTGTGTTGGGAGGGGCACAAACACGGCAGGAAATGCTATTTAAGCATTTATCAGAACCGTGTACGTGACGTCTGGCAAACCCTTTTAGTTATTTTTATATTTATTCCTTTCCCTGTCACTCTCTTCCCCCTCCCCTCTTTCACTGTGTGAATGTTAGACGGCCTAGATTCGCTGCGGACTGACTCGGTGGGACTTGTGTGTTTGTGTGTGCGTGTGCTTCGAGCTCCCTCTTTCGTTCCTTTTCTTTCATATCCCCTTCCCCTTGAGTGTAGCGGTTGAGGTGTCCTCTCCGGAGAGACAGTTATCGTGCACTCCCCCCCCCCCCCTTTCATATTTCCGTGTTTATAAGAATCTCTCCTTGGACGGCCTAGAAGAAAGCTTTCTCGGTCTGGGGGCCACTCTGCCTTGTTGAAAACCCGTTGAGAAGTATTCGTGGGCGCATGTGTTTGTGCGTTCGTGACAATGCGCATGAGCGCAAGTGCCCGGAGCTGCCGGAGAAGTCGTCACATGCAAAAATAAAAAAAAAGGCAAAACGAAAATAAAAGCGAGGGAAAACGAACTGAATGAAAGTCACCTGACTGACCGCGAAAGGGAGCGCGATGTCCGTCATGCGAGCGAAGTCGGCGGCTGTGCGAAGTGTGTGGTTATGCTTTATTCAGTCCGTTTAATTACCCTAGTAAATAGTTTTCATCTTTGCTCTCTTCAACTGTGCGTTTATTTTTTTTCTTTCGTTTACTGCCATCCTGATAGCTAACAATCGGTGTACCTACAAATGTTGTAAGAATTTACCGTCCTCTCCGTCTGTTCTATTTTTTTTTCCTCATGGTACGGTGCCCTTCTTTCTTTTGTATGTCCGAGGAGAAGACAGACACGACAGGAGGGCCTCTGCAAAGAAAAAGAAGGAAAGTGCACTGCCACCAAGCAAGATCACGTATTTTGCGTCGAGAAGTTGGTTTGGGACTTTCTTCTCTTCTCCCCTCTTCTATCCAAGTGCAAGATTCGACCGCGCTCCCGATCCTTGGCCTACGCGTGTGTTCCGGGAATATGGCTTGTTGCAGACGGCAACTGTTAAGTACGTTTTCGTATTAAATTGTGAAGTTTTTTTATTTTCAAGGCAGACATGGCTGTTGTAGTGTCATCCTGATAAAAACAATTTCTCTTGCCTCAATATGCTCTGTAAGGAAGTTTCGCGCATTCTAGAAACTGTGACATGCATATGCGACTCTGACTTATTACAATTTGCTCATTTCTTGTTCTTTTGTCGTGTATTACACATTTACTTTCGCCGTTTAAATGCTTTGGGACGTAGTTTACTTTGTTATGAGTCTCCCTTCACTCTTTGTATAAGGTTTCAGGAATGTTTTTTTTTTTTTTCGCACAGTCATGAAGTGCGAAGTAAGAAGAAAATGTCTATTTTCGCTTTTGGCTGGTTATGTAGCAATCAAGGGCGGCTTATATCGTGGTATAAGCTAATCTGAAACTGCTACTTGCCAGCAGTGCAAGGTTGCTTTTCTCGTGTAGCGGCCGATAACGACCCTAGTTGCCATTTTTTTGCACATTTAGTCATAATCTAACAAAAGCAAAGGTGTACTGTGATACCTTTATTGCTGCCGAACTTTAGATTGCAGTGTGTTATTTTGTTATGTGCTTTAAATCTCCTTGTTGTATTTGGTGTGGCATGAGTATGCAAGATATAGTTCTGTCTTATGAGCTGAGTACCATACATTTTTCTCTCTTTGGTTGCCCCGACACATACGGGATGTCCCACCTAAGTGTAACCAGGTTTTCAAAAATGATGGAGCGTCTTATTGATTTGCAAAAAACTCATACATGTTGAGGATCAAGTGCCCTAGTGTTACGATTTCTTTTTTCGTTTTCCAAAATCAATAAATTGGCCGAAACTAATGAGACAACTTGTTTAACTATTCGCTTCAGCAAGACATTGTCGCTGAGGTACTTGTAGATCAAATTGAAATGTGAAATGGTCTGCTTGTATGTGCCGTGAAAGAAAGCCTGCGATATACAATAACCGTTTGATGGCGCCACTAAATTAGCGCTTCGAGGCAGCCGATCAGGGAAGAACGTCCGCTTGTCTCTGCAGCGCTGTCCGAGACAATCTTTGGCGTTTGTGGTGGCCACAAGATGCGTGTTTGTGCGTGCGCGGGCTCCATTCGACGAATCGAAGAGAATAATATCTTTATGCAGCCTACATTCCCATGTTCCCACATTTAATAAAAAACACATCTTTATGCAACGTCACTACGGAGCGTAACAATGCACTTTCGTCGTCACTCGCACTGTGCGTCTGATCGCTACACCGCATCAGGTACAAGCGCATGTATAGTTTTTTTTTTTCGCCGAATTAGTGCCGCTGTCACGTGGTTACTTTTACATTTCGTGGGCTTTCTTTAACGGTACGTATCAAAATACCTATCAATGCTGCTTAAAGGAATTTTTTTTTTATTTGATCTACAACTTTCGGGGCATTGGCATTGTGAAGGAATTGGGCGCACGCAAATATGAATTTGTGGTATCGACAATTGTTACTGAAGCGAACAAATAGAAAGTTCGGTAATTAGTTTCTTCTAATTAATTGATCATGAAGAATGAAAAAAACTCGTAATACTAGGAGACTTGATCCTTTACACGGCCGAGTTTGTTGCAACTCGCTAGCACGCTCCGTCATTTTTAAAAACTAACTAACATTACGTTTAAAAAATTACATTACGTTTAAGTGGGATGCCCTGTATATCGGTTTTTATTTCGCTATTGCTAAAACTCTACTGAAATGTTTCAATGTGTGCGCAGAAATATATCACACAGCCCAGCCGGTGTTGTGTTTTAAAAAAGGAGTTTCATGACAACAGCTCCAGTAGGATGAACAGCCCTTTAACCGTTAAATGAAGCAGGTAGCTTTGTTAGCTTCGTGATTTGTCGACCGGAAGCAGAAAGAGGTTGTCCAAAACACGGTAACACGTAGGGTGCGTCAGTTAACAATTACGCCAGGGTTTATAAAAATTCACGAGTTAACTTCAAGGACGCTACCATATTGGTATTGTTGTCTGTTATCTTGTCCATCTCAGGCTATTGTTTCAATGAACTGAGGTAATTAACATTATAGTTATCTAAGTTTCAAGCAGTTGCGTTAAACACAAATTGCTCAATTGGGAATTTGGCAGCATGTAAATTATTGTCCTGATAATGTAAAATCATGGTAATAGGTTCAGTGGCTTTACGTTTTTGGGCTCCTGAAAAGGTCTGGGAGATTCGAAAAAGTACCACGTGACGAAGCGTTTCCAAGACTTGTCATCAGCGCTCTCAAACATGCTACAACAAGATGATCGGTGATGCGCGAAGGCATACAGCACTGGACACGCCACAAGAGTATTGACAAGACGTGGCCACACTTTACGCCCTCTCGGCTTCTTGATGCGCCGTCTATATGCATCATCGATTGCTTGTTGGTATATGTTCGAAGGAGCTGATGTCACTGCACGCAAGTGCCCAGTCCCGTCGTATATTCGAACCTTGCGCACTTTCTTTAAGGGGTCCGACAGCACTTTAAACAGCAAAGCTTTTTTAACAAATCGTTCCTTGTCCGGAGAACTCAAAAAAAAAAAAAAAATGTCATCACCTTTAGTTCATATCCCCAAGAGACCGGGCGAACTATGCAATGCTGAATGCACAGTGGTGATGATGATGATGTTCCCGAACACATACGACGCTACGACATGCGCGCTTCTTTCTTCTCCTGCGCACATGGCCGAAGCCCACTACTATACACTGGCAAAACGGCGGCTGGCGGCCGCAAGCAGGAGAAAGAAAAATCCTGTATGCGTTGATATGCCTGGTGCACAGTGTCTCGCGAAGCTCTGCGAGAGCATGCGTCCTCTCACGGCGCGAGGCTATGCACAAACGCACGCAGACATGGAAAGCCCGAAGCTAAATCGCACTCGCGAGGAAGAAACCGCGATCCGAAAATCGAAGGCTTGCCGCTACGCGAGAACGAAATCGACGGCGCGGAGCAGATCTGGAATACGTGGTCAAGTTCAACCTCGTCACAGCAATAAGCATGTCACCGTTTAGCTTCGCTGTGCATGAGCTTTTCGCGGCTTAGTGCAAGCTTAAAGCCCTCTATTATTTTTCTTTCTTTTTTTTTTCTGGGTAGAGTCAGAAAGAGGTGCCGATCAGTCGTGAAGGCTGCTGTGAACATGTGAGCCAAATGTTATTGCACTGAACGCTCCAGGGAATCCAAGATATTGTTTCGAGCACAGCTGGAAAGCGCCCGCTCTTCTTTCAACAAATGACATCAGTGTAGGCGCCGGCTAATTCGCTTGAAAAAAAAAAAAAAGAGCAGTGTTGGCTGATTTCATGAGAACGGCAGATAATCTGCTATGCTTTATTTGTTCGTTTTAAATTAAACAAATGAAGGAAATGGACGTGTATCTCTTAAAGGACTGAAAAAAGCAAGTGGCGTAGTCGTAGCCCCGGTGACGTCACTTACTGAAATTAAGAGCAGGCGCTTTCCAGCTGAGTTTAAAACCAAATTGAGTGGTGCGTGCAGTGCATTAATATTTCCCTGACATGTTCACAGGAGCATCCTCCATAGACCTGCGCCGTTCTCTGACTATATTCAAAAGTGTTGTAACTTGTAAGGCCCCTTTTAAATCCCGGAAAAATTGAAACCGATGCACTATTAAAGTACGTTGCCCGTACACTAGTTCGAATGCTTTCAACTTCTCGAATGAATATTTTTCGCTTAAAAGAACAGCCTAAGTGTAGGGTAAACAATAAGCCAGAGTTATTTGCCTGAGTTAATTGAAAAAAAAAAGTGAGATGGTCTATACGACAGTAAATACTAATATGATTGCATCGTTGTAACGCGCCTGCGGAACTTTTTTTTTATTACAATCTGAGGCAAATTAACTGAAAGACCCTTTGTAATAAACTTCAGTGACCTTGTTAATATTTCCCCAAACATATAAGAAATTTTTGTTTTTGTTTTCTTGAGGTAAACGCAGAAAGAACTACAAAAATAGAAATTATTCAACTTCAATGCAAGCACTTACATCAAGCAGTTAGTTCTTTGAGCATGCCCTGTGGGTTTTGATCGAGTTGGACCCGCTTCTGTGATTTTAAATGTAGTGCTTCAAAATAAGAGCATAGGGTGGGAGCATAACCAGAAAGGTGTGTACTTTTGCTATGTTCTTTTCACCTCTTGTTCGTGCTAGAGATGGTGACAATGCACTCACATATCACATTCAAATGCCTAGGTTCGCACTGTTGAGCTAAACCGACGGGTGTCACACCTAGCGGCTGTTGCATGCGCACTCCCACTGCTGCACAAATTTGTCCGCTTTATAGCTTTGAAAAGTGTAGAGCTTGTCTTGAATCTTAGGTGCTGTACGCGGTTGACGTACAGCATAGTGGCGTACATCAGTCTTTATATCCTGCCCAATCAGTCAACACAAACCGCATCAGTCGCGTGCCTCAAGGCCCAGCTTCCTCTGCCAAATACTGCGGTACGGCGCGGCCGTTGGCTTAGAAGCGGATTTCAGGAGCAAATTAAACGATAAAATGGTCTTGTTTCAGTATTTTCACTTGTGCTTTATTGTTATTATTATTATTGATGCTAACCCACACGCAGAATGAGATAGAGGAAATAGCATGTGAAAAAGAGTTATCGAGTGGCACAGTATTGTTCGATGTAATTCTTCAGTGTAGATGGTTGCTTGATGCTCGTTGAGTGGAAGAAACGCTTCGATATTTTCACGTTATTTATTTAAACAAACGTAATTCCAAATGCACCAAACAAATCTCTTCGTATCGGTCGTCGTTGGGTCCCTTCTCGTCCGCTCTCCGAGTCGTTCTTGTCGTTCGTTCTCACGGTCCCGCTTCTACAATCCCTTTGTTAGCTCCCCCCGTCTGTCCCTCTCTCACTAGTTTGAGTGACAGTTGTCGTGCAGTACTTAGAAACATTGTTAGAAAAGGCAAAGCCCCGACTAATGGTGGTTCCGTGGTTTTCAAGAAACGCAAAAATATATATATATAAAGGAAAAGGAAGGGCGCGCACCTGCATTCTCAACAAGTATAGGGCAACGTTGCATTATAACAACGTTTGCGGTGCAGGGCTACGTTAGTTCGAATGGCCCACACCACAGTACTGCGGCCAAAGAACACATGTTTGGCGTGCTGCCGGCAGGCCTGGACACAGTGGAATTCAAACCACAGTGCACATACGCGGGCGACTCGCAGAATTATCCTTCGTAAACAGTTCCACTGCCTCTTTTTAAGCTTTGGCGACAGCAGCTAGCGTTGTGTTTCTGACACGTTCATGCAGGTTATATATATATATAAATATTGTCTTCAGTGCGAATTCTTCTGTTCCTTGTTTCGTTATTTTGCCTTTCTTTTACTCCAGCAAAAAACGCTTGTTCATTGCAGCCTAAATAACTGTAGAGTGTGAAAAAGTGCTTATGGTTGTGCTTGTGCATATTACTGCATTGTACTGCAATTATTGTACTATTTCTTGCCACTTTTGGTGCTTTATTTGTTTGTGTGCCCTGTTTGCACGCTGTGCGAATCATGCAATAAACTTTTATACAGCATTTGTTTCTCAATATTTTATGTTGATGATGGGGTAAAACGATCACTCGCAATCCACCACACATCTCCAACCTGGCCGATTAATAAATACCATTTAAATGTCTGAAAAGAGGCATGCAGAGACTAGCCAGCCGGAGCGGGAAGAAAAATACACAGAGGTACTCCTGGCACGTCACACAGAATTCCTGGCCCGCCGGACTGAAATAATAAAAAATAATCCGGATGCACCACACAATGACTCCGGTCAGCCGGAATGAAAAACAGCAAAAATTAGTCCGGAGGCGTCACGTAAAAACTCCGGCGCATCGGAGTAGCATACAGCGAAATGTAGTCCGGAGGCAGCACACAATAACTCCGGCTAGCCGGAGTGAAAAACAGTGAAAATTAGTCCGGAGGCGCCACGCAAGAACTCCGGCCCGCCGGAGTGAAAAACAGCGAAAAGTAGTCCGTAAGCACCAGGCAATAACTCCGGCGAGCCGGAGTGAAAAATAGCAAATGTAGTCCGGAGGCACCACGCAATAACTCCGGCCAGCCGGAGTAAAAGCTTTACTCCGGAGGTCCGGAGTAGAAAAAAACTCCCAATAGGGGGGTCGCTAGAGGACAGGCATTTTACTCCCACCTGGGAGTATTTTTCTTTTACAGTGTAGGGCCCTGCGGCCCAGCTACTACCAGCGCGACTAGCGGCTGGTCAGACCGGCAATATTGTCTTCCGAGATTTGGGACGCCTGGTTTAGCTCTGTTTTGGTTTCGGTTTTGGCAGCAGCGCTTTCGACCCTGGTTTACCTGGCTGTTAAAATGTTCAACTACGTCGTCTTTAGTGAACCTTCAATGTTGCATTTTTAGCATATACAGACGTATAAGCTAGCGGATCACCGCATTTTTACTAAAAAAACCGTCAAGATCCTCGATGTATTCATGAAAAACAAAATTTTGTCATGCGAACAGCATGAAATTGTGCGATGAGAGCTGTCGTTGTTGTAATTGTTTTCACTGTTTAACCTAAACCGCTTTTTTGAATTACACACAATAAGAAGCAGTGGTGGCACGGTACAAAATCTTTTATTTTTCATTGTTTACATGGGAAGTCACAAAAAACATGCCTCTTCAAACACTTGATTATGTGCATCATATTGCAACGGGGAGCAAGAAATATGAATGGTAAAGCGCAGAACAACAAGTCGAAAACAACAGAAAAAAGAAGCTCTGAGGCACTGCGTCTATTTGGTCTAAAACATCCGTGAGAGCCACAACAAGAATGGTTTAGCAATGACAGTAACGCGTCAAGTACAACCCACGCTTACGAACAAGTCCCGGCGGGCGCCGAAGCACATTTTATGCTACGCACGCAAAATACACTCCACCAGCATCAACAAACACCTCTTTAACGATGTTGAACTCAAGAAACTGCAAATTATTTGTGTAGACAAAAGGGAGCGACTTACTGCAGCAGCGAACCGGCGTGTTTCTGAAAGGCCGGGTGAGGTGGGCGTATCCAGCGGCACATGACCGGAGCAACTGACGCAGCATTAAACGTTTCTATGGAGACGGGACGCCACAGCAAGGACGTCATAGAGATATGTGACACGTCGATGCAGCCCGCTGTAGGCATGATAAGCTGTCT
Source organism: Hyalomma asiaticum (assembly GCA_013339685.2). NCBI lineage: Eukaryota > Metazoa > Arthropoda > Arachnida > Ixodida > Ixodidae > Hyalomma > Hyalomma asiaticum. The sequence continues at coordinate 77,808,974 of CM023489.1, forward strand.
GTCTTTGAAGCGAAGTGGAAGCGGCCATCGCTACGCCATCTGGCGGGTGGTCAGACCCTCAATTGCTCGGCCGCGAAACGGCCCTTGTGGCCACTCTTTACGTAGTATGTTTCTCTATGGAGGCCGTTTCACAGTGGCGCGCCAGTACAGTCGGAGCCAGAGGGAGACAGCAAGTCGTGATAGATCCACAGCAACTCTGTCGCTTGCTTCAGTTTAACGCCGCACACTCAACCACCGATCATTTCATCATCGTCACGCGATACTGGCAGCGATATCAGAGATATTTTGGGCGACTGTGCTCACACGTGATACCACTGTTCGTTGCGATGGGGAAGAGCTTGCATATGCGTTGAGTGACGTCACGATTCAAATCAAAATAGAATACTTTACGCGTGTTTTCGTGGCTCCGGTGCGTGGACAGTGCTAGTGGACGGCTGAGAAGACGAAAAAGAATTATTTTTGTTCTGCCTCAGAAGCGTGTCAGTACTCGTTTAAGGAAAATCTTAGGATAATATAATGCGAGCCAAAATTTGTGAAAATTTCGGCTTCCCTTCACACAAAGTGGGAACACGATCCGTAATTCGCTCATTGAGTAGGCTACGTAGAGGAAGCATCAAATTTCTCAGGATAAGGAGAGGTTACTCAAACGTCGCGGCCGCGCTTCGCGGGGCAGCATCGAAACGAAGCGACGAAGGCGCACAGGGACCTAGGAGAGGTGCCTCGCCCCGATTGTTATAATGTCCCAGGCCAAAGCAAGGGCGACACCATACCCTTGTATGAGGCGTGTTGCTTTGCCCTGCAAGCTGCAAGGTGCTGCAAGGTGTAAGCAAGGTGCTTACACTGGGTCCTTATGTGCCTGCCAGCTTCGCTTTGATGCGCGGCCGCACCGGACACGGCACCGCCCCTCCAAGAGCGGCCGCGCGCTGCCAACGATCTCAAGATATATATGCGTTTACATGTGCGAACCGTGTGAAAACACTGTTGCGAAGAGTACACAGCGACACTCGCGAACCTAACGAGCCAAGGCACTGACTATCTGACGAATCAGAACACGCACATTCACAACGTCGTCGTGGGAGACATGATCGAACTGGACCCTGGAAATCAACTGGGCAATCCTGTAAGTCAGCGGAATCCTGCCTGTTGACACCATCCGTGGGATATTGATTGATATCTGGGGTATTACATCCCGAAACCAGTATCTCATTATGAGACGTCGTATAGGAGGGCTCCAGAAATTTCGACCACCTAGGCTTCTTTAACATCGCACATTACGAGGGCATGAACATTTCGCCTCCATCGAAGAGCAGCCGCCGCCGCCGGGATTCGATACCGCGACCCTCGGATCAGCAGCCGAGTACCATAACAACCAGACCACATCTATGGAATATTGTTAGCGTATAATCTACTACTGCTGCTATAACTACATCAAGCAATAATGTAGGGGAATTAAATCAATGAAATGCAAAAAAATGATGCTTACGGTGAAAGTGGCCAGGTTCTCCTCTTCATCAATCTAAGCCAAGGGCGTGCAAAATGAATCCTAATTCGTCATCGTCATAAGCACCGGTCCTGGGCGGCGAACTGGGAGTAAACGCGAACCTTAGTTCACCTAAATACATGTCGCGTACGCGGGCGGGGTCCCTTTGCAACACCAACCGAAGAGCGTCGATGAATCTTGGGTTGCTGATCGTGCCCTGTACGTACAGGTAGGGCGAAGAACAGGAGACGCTAAAGCAGAAAACGTCGTGCTGCAATGGTGGGCGTTCATGATGCCTGGCCATAACGCAGGCGTAGATGAAGCCAGACCTCTCGATGTACGCGCCCATGGTGTGGCCGCCAAGGTACAACAGAGCCGAGGCCAAGAGCTTGTGAAGAACAAAATCGCCAGTCAACGCAACAGCCGACGTTCCGACCCGATATTGCTGCCAATGGCGGATCAATTGGCGCTCCGAGAGGTAACAGTAAAGCCAGGCAACGCAGAAGGTCCGAACGTCGTACATCAAGAACACTTCCAGAGCGCGTCGTATCAAGGCGACAGCTTGCGTGTGCGTTTTGCCTGCCAGAGCCGGCAGCCACCAGATCCCGGTTTCGTTTAAAGACAACACCGCTTCCGGTGACAAATGGGAGAGCAGGTCGCACAGTACGTCCAAGTCCCTATCTGTCATTAGGGACGGTGGCATGCCAGACTTTCGAATATCGGCATTGCTACCACGGCGGCTGTTCAGATCGCACGCTTGCTGACCGTTTTTCTCGGCAGCATCCCTCTGGGCGTCGACGGCAACCTGTCCATGTCTCTTCGCTTCAAACAGAAACAAACGTGCCAAGCTGGGCCGAGAACACGACGGCGGATCCTGTGGAACGGTATGAATGCCCGTAGATGTTAGCGCGTGATCTAACCCTTCGATTCTGACAACACTATCTGCGAGAAAGGCCTTATTATTGCGATAAATTTTTATTTTGATGCGTTCAGCTGACGCAGCATTACGAAATGCCAGTCACTTCCCTCCATGTGCGACAACGCGTCAGAGTCATTTCTTTAAGAGCACCAGCCCAAAGATATGTAGCTTTTATTGGCGGCGGGAAGTGATATCGAGTCACACAGGTCCAGGCCTTGACAAAAGCGAATATTGTCACAAGCGAATATGGTCGCAAGCACGAGGATGCTGATTCGTTGTCGCGCGCACCAACTGAGGCGTATAATCCTGAGGCTGAGGATGAGGATGATAGCGGCTTCCTTGGGGCCTTAACCGCTACCGACTTGCTTGCACGACAACGCGAAGACGCCGAAATCCGCGCAATTATAGAAAATCTAGAAGGACGCAAGTCTCCCCTGCCTCGACGCCTTTCTCGCAGTATCGTGTCCTTTAGCGTGCGAGGTGGTGTCCTGTACAAGAAAAACTCGAGCAGTTACGGTAAACCCTACCTTCTCGTTGTACCAGCAGACATGCGCGATGAAATCCTTCAAGCCTGCCATGACGAACCGACATCTGGCCACTTGGGTTCTTCGCGAACTCTCGCCAGAGTCAAACAAGCGTACTACTGGCCCCGACTTTCTGCAGCTGTGAAGCGTTACGTCAAAAGCTGCCGTGCATGTCAGCGTCGCAAATCCCCACCAATGAAACCTGCGGGACTGTTGCAACCGATCGCACCACCTAGGGCACCATTCGATCAAGTCGGCATGGACCTACTCGGGCCTTTTCCGCTATCATCGACCGGCAACAAGTGGATTATAGTCGCCACAGATTATTTAACAAGGTACGCTGAGACAAAGGCCCTACCAAGCGCTACGGCTGCCGACGTTGCCCAGTTCTTTATAGACCAAATTGTTCTTCGACATGGTGCTCCTGCGAGCGTTATTACTGACAGGGGAGCAGCTTTCACATCCAAGCTGATTGATGACGTATTCAAGCTGAGCTACACGAGCCATCGCAAGACAACCGCGTATCACCCGCAGACCAACGGCTTGACGGAACGACTGAACAAAACCATCGCCGACATGTTATCAATGTACGTAGATGTCCAGCACAAAACGTGGGATCAGGTGCTACCGTACGTAACATTTGCGTACAACACTGCCACTCAGGAAACAACGCGATTTACACCGTTTCGTCTTGTTTACGGACGTGAAGTTCAAACCATGTTAGATGCCATGCTCCCACACGACCTAGACGCTTCACTCACCCCTGACGCTGAGGAGCTTACCCAGTTCGCCGAAGAAGCTCGCCAATTAGCACGCCTGCACATCACGCAGCAGCAAGGCACAGACGCACGGCGCTACAATCTTCGCCATCGACATGTGCAATACCGCCCGGGCGATCACGTTTGGGTGTGGACTCCGGTTCGCCGCAAAGGGTTGTCCGAGAAGCTCCTTAGCCACTACTTCGGACCCTACAAGGTGTTGCGCCGCGTTAGTGACGTCAATTACGAGGTTGTTCCGGATGGCGTTATGTCGCCACATCGTCGAAAGCACCACTCCGAGATTGTGCACGTTGTACGACTGAAGCCTTATTTTACGCGTTAGGATGAGAGAACTTCCGCCTTAGTCATTTTTCATCTTCCGTCCACTTCCTGTTAGTTCTTTTTAAATTTTATTCGGCTGTGCCTGTCAAAACTCTTGTGCATCGGGACGATGCCGTTTTCAAGGGGGGAATAATGCCACCGGCACATGCGCGGCGGGCGCGAGCCAGCATGGACACAAAGAAAGAAGAGGAAGAAGTTGCTTTTGGCCCAGCGCGCGCCCCAGTCGGAGCCATCTTGCTCAGCTAGCAGTTCTTGCCTACCTGACGGTGCGGTCTCTGTTATCACAGTCTCTTGTGTGTCACGTGACAATATGCTTGTAAGAAAAAGGCAAGATTGATTAAACGCTAGACAGCCAAGCACGCGCAGTCGAAGCCTGTCATTTCATTTTTGTCATTTTTTTCATTTTATTATACTGTCAGCCTGATTGGGCTATAACAGGGGAAACACAAGAATTATCGGATAAGCTGAGCCGCGCCACGGCGATCTGTATAGTGGTTATGCTCCGAAGGTCATGTGATCGAAGTCCGACCGCGGCGGCTGCATTTCGATGGAGGCGAAATGTTGAGGCCCGTATACTGCGCAATGTAAATGTTACGCGTTATAGAACCCCACGTGATCGAAATTTCCGAAATTCCCCTTCATTACAGAGTCTCTCTTAATCACGTCGGGATTTTCTAGGCTGAAACCCCCCAGATATCAGAAAGCGATACATTAAACTGAAACATTCAAACAGAAAAAAATATACGACGGAATATTCCGATGTATACAACAAAACCATGAAAAATAAAAAAGAAGGAAGATGCAATTGAACACACCTTTTCAGTCCATCTTGACTATATATAGAGAGCACTTGTCATTCTTTAAGTTTGTGACTGCATCATACGAGGTCAGCTAGCAATGTCTTCTTATACGGCGGCTGTATTTCGATGGAGGCGAAATGTTGAGGCCCGTGTGCTGTGCGATGTTAGCGCACGTCAAAGAACCCCAGGTGGTCGAAATTTCCGGAGACCTCCACTACGGCGTCTCTAATAATGAGAGCCGGTTTTGGGACGTTAAAGGGGCACTGACACCAAAATTTCGCTGCTAAGGTAGCCTGCGGGATCGATTTTCGTGGACATACAGATGTCATCTACCAAATCTCAATGGCGAACACAGCTCCGAAGGTAATTTAAATGAATATTGAAGTTCGCGTGCGCAATCGAGCGCTAGACGCCATACATCGCGACATGGACAACAGCAAAGGTGACCTGAAGGGGACCCCCAACTTCCGCGACGTCACCACGGCAGCCGAGCTCCGATTGTGCAGGTAGCAATGATGACGTCATAGCCGCCATTGCTTATTCGCTGCGGCTGCGTTAGTAGACTGCCGGTAGAGTGTACTAGAAGCTTTTGAGTGGCGCGACCGCGGCGCTCTTCCCTTGCTTGCCCCTTGCCCAACTTGCGGCGAAAGTAGCGGCGGCGCTGCCATCGCCCAATCTACCGAGGTTTGCTCGGCAGCATGGTAGCCTCTGTAGTCGGCATCTCTGTTTTGTTCGCGAAATGGCAATAAAACAGCGTTTAAACCATTGTTACGCGCCAGGTTGCACAACTGGATATCCGCGTGTGCAACAAAGTCGCAAGTTATCCCTTTTTAAAGGGGCCCTGCGACACTTTTTCAACTGCCGTCTGCAGTACTGCAGTGTGTGTAGGATCGAATGCTGAGATTAATGCAAAAAGAATTATGCAAATCGGTGGTCTAGAACTGGAGTTATTAGCCCTCGAAGTTCAAAACACGAGCAGACAGCATGAAACCAACATTCCCTTTCGTATTTCGCTCTCCCGTGACGTCAATGGAGGCGTTCAATAGCAATGCGCGTCTTATTCGCCTGGTGTGCGACCGATGGCGGCGCTGCGAACGGCGCCTGTATGACGTCAGAGCGGGGATTCGCGCGCTATCGTCTGCTACGTAGGCCCAGCGCCGTGTTGAAGCCACCGTTGCGGTAAATCTCAACAAAAAAGCAGTTCAGTTGGTTATCTCGCGTATGGTGGCTACTGACGCTGTTCGAACAACCGTGGGTCTGCTTTTAACGTTCATTTAGAACTACGGCTCTTTGTTTTTTAGAACTGCGGCCGCTTGTCTCCGCGGCGAGTGCTGCGCAATGGTGAAGTACTGCTCTGTGCTTCAGTGTACTTCGTCCGCTCGTGAAAGAGGCGTTAGCTTTCACAACTATCCTAAGGACCCAAAGCTGAAGAAGAAGTGGATGGTCAAGCTCAGAATGGGAAAGCGCCCCACGCCTTCATCGACCGTGTGCAGCAAACACTTCGCGGACAGTGACTTCTGCTACCCACCGTACGCGCCACTCTTCGGTAAGTTTGTGACCGTGTGTAAGCGCCTCGCCAATACTTAAGCCGTTTATTGCACGCAGGCTATAAGCATAGGCGACTTACACCAGGTGCGGTGCCGTCCCACAACCTGCCGCGAAGGCCCCTAGACAAGGAGCCGACGACGCGGCCTCCGAATCGCCTCGCGGGTAAGCGCGCCTCGTGAGCTCAGCTGAGCGGCGCAGGATGTATGAGACTACGGCTGCGTCTGGATGGTGTACATACGTATTTTACCTACGAAGCCACGAAGTCACCTACGAAGTCTCTTTTCATTTATAGAAATAATAGAAATGGTGCCGCAATTAAATATTTCATGGTGCCAACATTAAACATTCAAACTAGTCTCAATAGTGAACTTGCCTCTTAATTTAGAAACATTAGCACAATGCAAAAGGCGATATGAGCGCGACGCCAACTGCAGACCAGCAGTGAACATAAATTCTATGTTATGTTACACGTTGACATTGCCTCACTCTGCACGAGCAGCGAGCATTGGCCACTTCACTGCTGTCGATCACGACAGAGACGTTGTGCGGTGGGTTGGCGAGTCCACTTGTTTGGAGGACGAGAGCGGCGACGGTGATGCGACCTCCGTTGACGGCCTCGACCGCGCATTCAACAACGTGGCCTGCGTCGTACACCGCCTCGCCCTCGATGAGACACCGCGACGTTTCGCAAGCTTTATCTACATGCTTGTAGATGCTCGAGAACGGCACGCTTACTGTAATATCGAAAGAAACACCCAAACTAATTAGTATCGTACGGCGGAAACAAGATAACGAGCGCGAACACTCACACATAGTTTCACTTTCTTACGAGCAATGCGGTCGGTGGCATCGGCGCACTCGTCGGCCATCCGGGGGATTTCTTGGCCCTGTCGATTGGGCCGCAACTAAAACAAGTTCAAGATTACACTCGAAAACAATCGTTGCAGGCGTTAGTTGACCGTCGCGAGGCTGTTCGTTCGACAAAGTTCTCACGTGAAGCAGACGATACGCGTACAGGAGCAGCGGCTGCTGCAGCGCGGTTGAAATCGGAGTCCCCGCTCTGACGTCACACGCGAGAGGGCGCCACTCCAAGATCTCGAGGCCAATAGCGCTCGCAATGGAGTAAACGAGTTCGACCACGTGAGCACACAGAACTATGACGCACTTCCACCCGACAACCACCGCGTGCTCGTTTTCTTTCGCCTGTCACACGTCCTGCGCGTTGTTGTCGCTGTTGCCGTCATCGTTGTTGGGTAGCAACTATTTTCTTGAGGTCTCGCGTCGCCGGCAGTAGAGTGTACTAGAACTTTTGAGTGGCGCGAGCGCCTGCCTGTGCGCGGCCGTTTCAGCGTGGAAAGATGCGGTGGCGCTGGCGTCGACCAATCTACCCGGGCGGATGGCTGGCAGGCGTTCCGCGTACGCGTTGGTACCTCTCCGTGGCGCCCAGGATGATCTTTTTCATTCCTCGTTATACCCCCCCCTTTTCAAAAAATTTAATGCAAATAAATATTATTTGACATTATTGTTATTGAAGTTGCCGCCGACTGTATTGCAGCCTGAAGTAGCTTAGCACATCGTACCGCATAACGAGCGCGTTCCCCCTCCCCCCCCCCCTTTTTTTTTACAGTGTACACTTATACGAGAAACCAGCTAGCCGGTACACATCGGAAGCCTCCCTCATCCCCCCTCCCCCTCGAAAAAAAAAAGGAATGTGTTGCACATAAGTCGAAGAACTCCTCGCCCGTTCCACGTATATAAAACACCAATGTTGGAATGAAATAAAGAATAAAGGGCGCGTTGCTTGTGTTTGCGTTCATTCACAACAAAAGCAGGCTTTATTGACATTGTCACTGTCTGAAGAACAGCAGAGTTTTTCCAAAGCTCCCTTTATTTTAATATGGGAATGCGTTTATTGTTGTAGGACCCACAAAAAAGCACATACGTAATACTGCAGAAAAACGCCTTCAGTGAAACACAGTAGTGCAAGATTTCGAGAGTTTAAATAAGCAACAGCAAGGCATAGCAAAGTCGTATTAACAATTGATAACGTGAAAATACAAGGTTCGCATACTTATACAAACAATACATTTGCAATTAAAATTATAAAGAGCATAAAATTATAGAGCCAGGATACACCATATAACATAAAACAAAACAGAATGCAGAGCTTAGGTTGTCTTCCTAAAATGCATTTAAATAAAAAAAAAGATGTTATTATCGTTGCAAAATCGCTTAAACCGACTCTAAAGCGGAACAATGAATCGGCTTAGTTCGAGTAAGTATGCTCTGAGAACCCTAAAGCTGCTAAATTAACCATCACAGGTTTATTAATACAAAAAGATTCAAGAACAAATTTTATTTTCAGATTACGCGTCAGAATTTGCACGTTTTCTTGCTTACATACCTATTCTCGGAAAAATCATCTCTCTTCATGGTGCCCCTTTAAAAAATTAAGAGTGCAATAACATATGCACGAAAACTGCCATCTTTTTTATGCCAATTCAGCAATTTATAGCCTAAGTTTCAGCTGCTGCTGTGGGCTTCTTCGTTTCTCATCGCGCCACTTGTTAAGACACTTTATATAAAAATGCATACGCCTGACCACGTAAAAGCTGGTCAACTTATAGCAGTTAATGACTTGCAACCAGCACCCCCAATGCTTCTCCTGTTGATCACTGCCAGGAGCCCAGGACATCCAAGATGCTATCTTTGTGTAAGTCACTCTTACTAAAGCAGCCAGTGAAAATGTCTTCAAGTTCACTAATAAAGACAAAAAGTTTCGGAGAAGGGTACAGAAGACTACCGAAATCACAAGGTTTCACGTGTTTCGGGGCCTTAAAGGGGCCCTGCGACACAAATTGAGCAGGCCGTTTTTATCACTGATTCTAGAACTGTTGCACGCGGGGATGTCGCAGAGAGAGTAGAAACGCCGAACGTAAAGTGGCTATAATTATGTTTCAGCGAACAAACCGCCTAAAATCGCCTCCCGTTTGAACTGAGGCGACACACAACGGATATTTTTGTTACAGGAAGTGACATGGAGTGACGACATAGGAGGGGCCAGGCTGGGCGTTCTGATTGGCTTGACGCTCCAAGGTGCTTGTCACACACGTGTTGTGTCTGTTTGGTCACGCTTTTCAGTACCAAAATATACTAAAATAGCTTTTATGCTTCGTAAGAAAGAAAGCAAGTATCTGACATTACTTGCAAAACGACACTTAGGCGCGCTGTGCAATGGTTTGCGCGTCCATATGGCACGCCCACTAAACACAGCGAGTTCGGCGCGTGCCGCCGTATGATGATGTAGTCGCGGCCTGCCCCTTTGCAACGGTTGGACTGCGCGTCACGCCATCTATTGCAGGCGCGGCGAAACAACGCGCTGAGCTACCACACGCTCCCGGTGTCTTCCGGTGTCACCTTTCCATCGGCACTCTCGCACCGGCGAGCAGGAACCTGTTTTTGTCGTCTGTTACGGCTCTCCGCGCCGCGCCCCCCTTCGTTGGGCTGTTTGTTGATCCGAGCCGCCCATACGTTTTGCCGTGCTTGCACGGTGCGCGCGCTGTTTTTCGCTCGCTAGAGCGATTTAAAATGTTCTTTAAGAACAGTCAATCGACAGGGCATCACTGCATTGTCTACGGTTGCACGTAAAACCAGAAGAAAAGAAACGCTGCATGTAAACAGCTGTGCACCAAGCACAACGTTGCGCAGAAGGAGTGCGGCTGCGCACTCACTGACGTACTCGTGCCAAAACGCCGCACCGCTCATGTTCCCATGTGGTCTAACGCTAATGTCGCCAACACACCCTCAACCCTAGTCAGTGCCGTTCTTAGAATATGGTGCGAATGTCCCAGATTTCTTCTTTCATTCTCTCCCTACTTGATTAGCTTCAACCATGAGAGCTAAACGCGTTTCACGGTACTACCAAAGCAAGGGGTTTTGGTACTGACATTCCTTTTTCTTTTCCTTTTTTTGTTGCTTTTGTCCTTGCTGATGTATGCCTCCGGCCTGTGCAGTGCAAACCAGGTGGGCATGTTTTGTTGAACGGCAAACGTGCTCCAGCACCTTATGTGACGCGGACGCTTCCTTCAAAAGGAAAAAAAAAGTGGGGACCTCGACAGAAGTCGATAATGAACTAGGTTGCGAGAACGGAGCCGAATGATTGCTTCTTGACCATGAGTGCTACAAATGAGAAATCCGATTAGAAAAAAAATCCAGGTCTCACGCACCGTGGGAGCCAATATTATGCCAAGATGCCAGCGATGTAACTGTAAGTGTTAGTCAACGTTATTCATTAAAGAGAAAGTCAGCACGCAATAGCCGACAGTTGAAGGAACTCTAGCGAAGAGTAGCTACCTAGCGCTGGTTTTAATTGAGTAAATGCCGCACATATGCCATGGCTTATACATCATGCCACAACATTATTACGTTGTTATGCACACAGATATACTGTGTCATTTACTGACTGACTATCACACCTTGTTAAAGTTTACTTGCTTTGTTAGCAGTGTCCGAACGCCGTGGCACTACTTATTGAGTTTTGTCGTTATGTTGAGTAATGACCATATCGAGCCACGATCATGTCGTGTCATGAACATGCTTATAAAATATCACATCCCTCGAGTTGTAGTTTGACACCCATTTCAACCCCCTTAAAGCTCTCATGTTTAGTCATAATCATGTCGTGCCATGACCATGTCGTGTCATGAAAATGACTATAACTCATATCACATCTTCTCCTGTGCCTTTCGTTTTACAACCGGTATCAAACCCCCTTTTGCATAATGATGCTCATGTCATTTCATGTAAGCGAGGTCATGAACATGATTATAGTATATCTTACGTCACATACCTCGAGGTTTACTCTTCCTTTGACCCCCATATTCACCCCCTTCCATTAATTTTCGCTCTGTCATGCTCATGTCATATTACGTATCTCATGTCATGAACATGACTAACTCGTGTCGCCTCTCTCGATCTATCTAAACACATTGAATACACTTGCAATAAAGCTTTAAAGAAACTGGGCTACCTAAATCGTACATTAAAAGATGCTCCACGCGAAACAAAGTTGCTAACGTATAAATCGCTCATCCGTCCCATCCTCGAATATGCCTGCCCCGTATGGAACCCTCATAAAAAATCGGACATCAGCACACTAGAATCCGTTCAGAAGAAAGCCATCCGTTTCATTTTCCGCCGGTACGACTAGAATTTCTCACCCTCCTCTCAACTTGCTACGCTAGGTCTGCAAACCTTGTCTGAGCGACGCGATCTCGAATGCCTAAAGTTGCTGCATATTCTTGTTAATACCCCACGCTATGCATTAACTAACGAATATCTGTCTCCTGATAAACTGAAACCCACAAGGAATAGCCACAAGCTCAACCTGACACCATTCCATCCACGTACTAACCTATTTAAATTCAGCTTTTTCCCGCACACTATAGAAATATGGAATGTATTACCTGGGTCAACTAGATCATTGCCTTTAAAAGATTTCTTGCATGAATGTATTGATTCGCGATTTGTTTGAGTTGTAATTTTTTGCATTAATGTATTGATTTGGAATTTGTTTTAAGAGTTCTATTCTTGTTTGTTGTTCAGAGTTGTATTCTTGTGTGTGCTGATGTATAAAAAACCCACTCCTGCGATAGCCCAAATTGGGCTGCAGTATGTAAAAATAAATAAATAAATAAATAAATATCTTTCGTTGGGCACCGATCTTGACCCCTTACCGTTGATTTTTGCTTCGTCATGCTCGTGTCATATGTATTTCACGTCATCAACATGACTAACTCACGTCTCTGGACCTGTATATTTCATTTGACACCCATCTTGACCTCCTTCCTTTACATTTGTTTTTGCAGAGTCATGCTCATGACATGAGCACACCATGACATGTCATGAACGTGACTATGGCCGATATTACATTCTTCGACATGCACCTTTTTTTGACACCCATATCGATCCCCTTCCAGCGGTCTTATGTTTTCAGAGTCTTGCTCATGTCATAGCATGACCAGAGCACATCGTGTCATGTCATGAACGTGACTATGACCAATAATACATTCTTCGACATGCACCTTTTGTCTGACACCCATATCGATCCCCTTCCAGTGGTCTTATGTTTGCAGAGTCATGCTCATGTCATAGCATGACCTGAGCACATCATGTCTTGTCATGAACGTGACTATGACCAATATTACATTCTTCGACATGCACCATTTGTTTGACACCCATATCGATCCCCTTCCAATAGTATTATGTTTCCAGAGTCATGCTCAGGTCATAGCATGACCTGAGCACATCATGTCTTGTCATGAACGTGACTATGACGAATATCACATCCTTCGAGATTCACCTTTCGTTTGCACCGATCTCGACCGCCTTCTTACAGTTTCAAGCTTTTCCTTGTATTATGTGTCATTAATAACATGCTTTGTAAAATCGGGTCATTCTTTTATCATGATTTGGTAATTATCACGGTGCACTCTCATTATCGTAACCAGCCTAACCTACCTTGTGTTACTTACCAACATTAGTTAGGGATTTTCAATCATTGATTTCTGGACATGCTCACTTTCATAGTTATAGTCATGAGCATGAGTTAAAGCCTGGCTATCATTCTGATTATGCCCGAGTCATGTCTGCGTTAAATCAAGGGTTCCTTTGATATATCGCGTTACGTGATTAGTCATTTATTTCTCAAGGCATCGTTTCTTGTGATAATTTTCCATAATTTTGGAACCACTCTTTTAAGGTGACTGAAACATTAAAGTTACTCTAATTGAGACATTAAGGCTTTCGCCTTAATAAGTGGCACCATTGTTAGCAAAAGCAACAGTATTTTTATTATCATACGAGTAATCTTACAACACTAACTCAAACAAAGAAGAGGCGACAATGTTCCCGGTTTCCCAGTTTTGCTGCTACCAACCGGCCCCGCTGATCCCGCTTCTGCCCGCGCAATAAGACGCAAAACAATGCCGATAACAACTGTCCTACTAATCAGTCAGATCCCACATACTCACAAATTAACCTACCTAACGATTCCGCGATGCTTACAAACAGCGAAAGCAAGATCTTGCTGAAACACCCACAACGAATGCACGCGCCCGCACGGAGAGCCCGGCGAGCAAACAGCCCAAGATGGCGCCGCCGCTAGACGTCGCTAGCGGCATTTCATGGCGGCGCCCAGGAGGGCTCTATTGGAAAGGTCTATAGATGGCGCCAGTTACACCGGGCGCCTTGTCGCTTTTTGAGCTCTCCCAAACCAAAACTGAAACTAGTGGGTAATAAACAGGCCGTAAATAATTATCTGACGCGCGCTGGAGCAAATGATGTGCCGTGTTATGGCTAACAGGTCCCCAGATACGTATTGCAGCGAAAAAACAGCAGACGAAAACTTTCCTGTCAGTGCCCCTTTAAACGCCACCAATCATCAATGTCTTCTTAGTTCATCTCACTGGATGGGCTGGCAGATTTGGCTCAGAGAACTCGGCAGCCATCGAGATATCAAGCGAATGGGTGTGTGGAATGCACGAGGGACAGTTATTCAGATTTTTCTGGTGTTTTACGTCCGAAAAGCACGACATGATTTTGAGGGATCCCGTTGTGGAAGGCTTCGGAACGTGCCACCACCTGAGTGAGGTTCTTTGACGGACTCTGTCATCGCACAGTGCATTTCGCCTCCATCGAAATGAGCCACCGCTGCAGCGATTCGATGCCGCGACTGCCGGGTCAGCAGTGAAGTGCCACATAGTAGAACTCCGCGGTGGATGAGGTAACTAGGCCTAAGTTAAGTAAAATAGTTGGAGCATCTTTAAGAATACTGAAATGTTAGGATTGGGTAGTCCGCTGCTAGTTTAAAAGCCTTGTTTACGTGAAGACGAGTTTTTCCAGCCACTAGACCCCGCCACGGTGGTCTAGTGGCTATGGCACACGGCTGCATGTCCGAGGGTCGCGGGATCGAATCCCGACCGCGGCGGCTTCGTTTTGATGGAGGCGAAATGTTGATGCCTGTGTATAATATGCGATGTCAGTGCGCGTTAAAGTACCCCAGGTGGTCGAAATTTCCGGCGTCTTCCACTACGGCGTCTCTCATAATCATATCGTGGCTTGGGGACGTGCAACCCGAGAAATCCGAAGTCGTAGAACTTGTAATGAACGAATTATGTAATTCCGGTGCACGTTTCGGCGTATTCTCAAGGTTTCGTAAAGAAGGCAGATGTGCTCTCACAAGTAAAGGGTCATACAACACTATTCGAACAAAGTCAGAAAACCGTGCAGACCAGTCGTGGAGGTTCCCGTGAACATGCGAGCTAAATATCATTCCACTGCATGCACCAGGGAATTCACAGTTTGGTCTCTAACACAGCTGAAAATAGCCTGATGTTCTTTCAATAAATGACGCCACTGTGGGCACTGGCTAGGCCTCTTGAGGCAGAAATAGCATCGGCTGATTCTGTGATCGCAGAGAGATTGTCAGCTATGCTTTATTTGTTTTTTTTTTAATTTATCAAATAAAAAAAATGTCCGTATCTCTCCTGAAGAGCTGCGAAAAAAAATCAAGGGACTTAGTCTCTGCCCCCATCAATGACGTCCTTTGTTGAAAGAAGAGCGGGCGCTTTGCGGCTGTTCTTGAAACCAAATTGCGAATTCCTTGGTGCCCCCCAGTGCGATAATATTTCGCCGACGTGTTGACAGGAGCTTCGACGTCTGATCAGCGTCGTTTCCTGACTCTATGTTCAAAAACATGTTGCAGGGCCCTTTCAAGATCGTATTCTAATATCATAAATCCCGTCGATGGCTGCGCTACAGGGACATCAGGTAAGCACAAGCAACTTTGTATGATGTACTACCTGTCTCGGGCCCGTTACAGGCCCCTCGCGCAGCTAGGATTTACTTTTAACATTGTTTTTTTACCCGCGTCCTTGCTTATATAGCACGATCTGTCGACTTTGTTCGCCGACGACGCTGGCGTGCGTGCGTAAGCGTTACATAGTCGGGCCGCATCCATGGCGCTCGACTCCGTAATGCCATGGTGATAAAGTAGCGCTACTTACTAACCTTGAAGTAGTAACTGCTTGTCACAACGCGCCCAAGTAGTAGTAACTGCCGCTAGTAAACGACAGGGTAGTAACTTGCCATGTCATTTTCTGCCTGCACTTACTGTCTATATGTAAGGGTAATAACAAAAGCTAGGAACTTTACTGCCATGCCAGTCTTTTGTTGAGATTATTTTGATTCGGTTTATATTTGCTGCTTACGTTGCCATACAAGTAAACTGTATTGCTAAAGAATAAGATCAAATAAAAATGAGCGGTAAGGTATTGTCCGGTGGCACTGACTGGTGCTGACTAACTACATCTTGTACACCAATTAACGATCCCTGATTACTTTATGTGATTAGCCCTGTGAGTAGGCTGCACATAGAAATGTTTAGGTGACAGATTAAATAGAAACATTTTAGAACCAGAAAGGACAGCACACACTACCGCACACCGAAGATATCAAAGCTTATGCGCGACATATGGCCCAACAGCAACGTTAACGCCCCTTATGACCATACTTTAGGTGGGAGGCTGCTCTTATATATGGAGCGCTTAATGATTCATGTTAGTATGATGAAAACTTCAGTGATTATGAGTTTTCATGTACTGATGCCAAATATGAACACATACTTTATCTGAAACTAGGCCGTTAATTTCAGAATTACTTGTTCATGAGAATATCATTCGGACACATTTTTACTAAACTGGCTTACGTATCTTACTCAATTAAATGTTGTTACATTCTATACATGCCAAGGAGTGCAAGTAAGTTTATTGTATAGTTCTAGCTTTCCCAGAATAAAAGTTATACAGCTTCAAATTTCTCATTTTACTGGCTGAGTAATGACATGTTTAATATTTTGCCCTTTCCAGAAAGTTATAACTTCCCAAAGTGACATTTCACACTTTGTTGTACTCTCTAAGCATTCAACTTTTCAGTACATGAAAAATAATCAAAATTGAGCCAACCAACCTCGATATAAGCCTCCCGGACGATTGTAAGGTAACGAAAAATGACACTGAGACAATAGCAAAAACCAAAGTCCATTCATCACTGATGGGATGTGAAAAGCTGTTATGCCTAGAATAATGACCTAGGACGCAATAAAATTGGTTAGGTTATACCTCAGTAGTGGTAGACTTTCAAAACGACATTTTCAAAATGGGAGTGCCGGGGAGCAGAAGTGGATTCGTATAATTAATCAACGTTCTGAATCGAGATTCTTGTATTTTTCTGATTCCGTTTGCGTACGCAATGACGGTTGCATGAAACTCGTATCACTACATAATCAGATTAATTATAGTTTGTCTACATTCTGCGTACGCCTATCCCAATTACAGCATAATATACTGCCACCACTGGAGGTAGTAGCGTTTGCTCAACCGTTACGTGCGCATGTAGTGACAGTTACTACCACTGACACGACCTCTCGCATACACCTAAACTATTAAACGACAAAAATAAAGGAGTAGTAATGGTGCCAAAACGGTAGTAACTGTTCTCGTTACTAGCTTTTATATATTAACGGTGTGTGACATCAACACCGTCAAGTGGCACAGTTAACCTCCGCCACACTTTATCCAACATTTTCCCCTTTTCACATTGCGGCTACTGCATCACCCGCGACGTTAAAGGGCCCCTACACCACCCCCGACATTTTTTTTAACATTTCAAGTGCACGCGCCCATCAAGTTGAGAATGCCGCCACGATGAAGGATGTCAAATGCGGCAGCGCTACGCGCCGCAGCCGCGCCACAAACTCGAAAAAGAATCCCGTGCGCCTCGCCGGCCATTTCCGCCATACCAAAGTTAGCCGCGACGACATTGTGGATTTTGGTGACGTCAGAAGCGTCCGAGCTCCGCTGATTGGTCGAAGGAGAACTTCGGGCGCTCCCTGCTTGTTTGTTTTTACTCGTCTTGTGTTGTTCGTGTGGTGTTCGCTTGTGCACGCTTTTGAATTCGTAACTGCGCTACGCTACGCAAGTGCAAGTACAGCCGACTAGAAACTGCAGCAACTGTCAGAACACGACGGATAGTGCTAACAGAGAGCGCTGGCACAGCGCCAACACACCGTTTTGCATTGAAAGGGGTTCCTCGATCTAATTGCCCTGAGATAAATTCAAACAGTATTTTGAATATTGACGCGAGCCAACAGAAGTTATTTAACTTACAAATTCAAAATAAAAAGACGAAAAATATTGGCATCCCGTTTCGTATCTTACTCACCCAGAGACGTGTTCGCTGCTTCTCGTCGCAACGCAGTTTACATCTCGCGGTACCGGAACAGTGCTGTCCACTGTGGCCTTCCTATCACGACGGTTATCGCGCTCTTTGGCGGCGTCGTTGCCTTGGGCTACAGCAACCACGTTGGCCGCACAGAGCTCGCTGTGTCCGTTGCATACAAATTGAAATTGTAACGGGCAAATTTATGTTGATTGATTGATTTGTGGGGTTTAACGTCCCAAAACCAGTTCTGATTATGAGAGACGCCGTAGTGGAGGTCTCCGGAAATTTCGACCACCAGGGGTTCTTTAACGTGCACTGACATCGCACAGCACACGGGCCTCAACATTTCGCCTCCATCGAAATGCAGCCGCCGCGGCCGGGATTCGATCCCGCGACCTTCGGATCTGCAGCCGAGTGCCATAACCACTAGACCACCGTGGCGGGGCGCGCAAATTTATGTCTTTTAGTGCATTTAGCAAGCGTGAAAGAGGTCTTCTTAAAATTCTTTGTAGACAATGCATGTAAGCATGCGCGACAAGTATTTTTACTGCCGACTGTTCCCAGCCAATCAGAACCAGAGGCGCAACCAGCTAGCAACGTCACATGCGCTCGCAGAAGCTGTTGATGTATACATCAACAGCGGTACCTGAAATCAGCTTCCGGTGGTGCATTAAACGTACTTTTGCCAACGTGTCAAAGCTGTCGTATCTTCACGGTGCCAGCAGGTGGAGTCCGCCTTCTACTACCCGGTACTTAACTATGAGAACTTAAGTGGGAGGATGCAGCGATATCTGCAGAGAGTTGCTTGCAGGGACACGGAGACAGACTAGAGAAAGAAGCTAAAGATAATTAAACCTAATGACTTCATTGATTGACCAAGAACGCATTTCAGAAACACCATAAAGGAACAACGCAGACAGGGCCAAGCAGTGGTATGAACGTCCGACACTTTATTTGTACAGATAAAAGCAATCATACAGTTCTGCAGGAGAGATTTAGCAGCTTCAAACGCTGTGGCATTCGGTCGCGCCTTCATCATGAGGCAGTTTATGGGTGCTTCGGGTTGCTGAGCCAAGAACAGTCATATTCGTATGTCGCGAATTAATGTGTGTGCTGCACATGCGTCTCATGCTGAAGTCACCTTTCTGTGAAAATATGTGAACACATTTGTGGTCGTCAATAAGCACAGCACGTACTGCTGCTGTTGTAATAAATGGAAAGGATAGAGCCGCATATATCTGCAGCTCATTGTCACGGTAATATAGGCGCAGGAACAACATTCACATAGACACGAGGAGACAGGACAAGCGCTCGTCCTGTCTCCTCGTGTCTATGTGAATGTTGTTCCTGCGCCTATATTACCGTGACAATGAACTTGCACCATCTAGCCCAGTATCAAGTTTTGTTAAAATATCTGCAGCCCCGTCATATATCCTGCCCGCCGTGAGAGTCAGTTCAATAAAAGCATAAGCATGCTTATCTTCCATTCTGTTTGGCCCATGGTGTGAAGTCTCCGTCCGGGCCCGGTCTGAATGGCAGTACAGAAGCATGTAGGAACACTTGGCCTTCATTTTTCAAGTAAGCAACGCTGCGTCACCCTCCCAAGCTTCTCTAATGCTGATGCACTGTTCCACCTCTCGTGCAGTGTATTCGTTCGCTGCATGTCCCAGAGAACAATGCCTATAAGCAGAGAACGCAGAGTAAAATGCTATGTTATACAAATGTACACACACACCAACTTTGTTTTTCCCTGTATAGAACAAGCATGGGGGAAACTGAATCTTGTCGTGTGCATGCCTGGTCTACTATTATAGCTTTCCTCCTCTTGATCGATGACTCCTCCCTCAACGTGAGTCGCATAACCATCGTGCACCAGTGTGGCGAGGGCAAGAATTATGGACCGAGCGCAAGAGGAGTGCGCATTGCGCTTTCCGTAAACACCATTGCGCAGCAGTGATGGTGTTTCAAGCAGTGATGACCGCACGTGACAATCTCGGCTCAAATATGAAAATTCCTATTAAAACACGTGCAGTCATACGCACACGTGGGCTTCCCTGAACGAACAAACATGGAAGTACGAAGTATCTCATTCACTAATTCAGTATACTGCACGAATGAAGCTGACGAGTTAAACAGTTCAAAACACAAATGATGTTTGTGGTGCCCCATACATGAGGGAACAAAAGTCTGAGAAACACATGAAGCACATGGGTCATTATGCAAAACATCTTCATCGAATCTACTTAGGAAACTACCAGCGCTTTTCTGGTCGATGAAATTCATGAAAAGTATTTGTTAACGTATGTATCCCTAAAAGAAAGGAAATTCAGGTCATGGTCTTGTTTCCTAGGCGTTTATCTTAATTAGGTGTTTATTTCGAGTAACATTAGGTGAGGAGTCTCGGGGCGGATGGCGAAGCAGCGTTGAGAACAGTAAGGGAAACGCTTCCTTTAGAGACACATTTGAATACCAATCGAATCTGGACAAGCAGCTATGGTTTAACTTGTCCTTTTGTCCCATCTTACGCTGACGTTTTCGTACGCATCACTGCCACAAAAGTTCATGCATGGAGCCATTTAAAGCATTGTGATTTTTAAATCTGCGATATGGCGGATAGTGTAAATAATTAGCCATATGACCGCGCCTCGCCGTAGCGTTGTTTCGATTGACAATGTCAGGAACGTGCCTGCTTGAAGACATCAGCGTTTTGCGGCATCAACACAGCTAGGCTTTTGCATAGTTAGCGTATGTTTGTTTGCTGAAAAGCAAAAAGGCGCATTTATAGCCCATATATACGATTAAAGGTCAGCTTCGGAGATTTTTCGAAGCCAGTAGGTCTCAATGCAATTTACTATAGGTACGTCCCTTGGCACACTTTCGTCAGTTGTGCAAAATTACAGGCGCGAGAAATTCGCAGATCACAGACAAACCAGTTTTTATTGCTTACCGCAAACCGCATACCTGGCTTCCAACAATTATTCGCCACATCGTGTGCTGACGTCATCGTAGGCATAGCAACGAAAGTGCACGGGTACCACACTACGGCCTTCGAGATTTATGCACGCCACGCCATCTCTCAGAGGCCATGAAAGTATTTCAAGACACCACGAGGGGAAGGACGCTGCCGCACCCCGCGAAATGTGCGTTGGCTCATTTGACGTCACTGCTCGGTTGGATTTCGGTTCCGGTTTTGTGCTCTCTTGCTCAGCAAAAATTATTTTCCAGTTTGCGGCGAATTTCTACGGCCAGCGGGGCGTGACATGAGCGTTTCGGGAACATAAAATCAGCATTGCCTTGATGTCATCGAAAAATCACCGGAGTTTGCCTTTAAAGGTCTACATGGCACATGAAGAGCAATGCGCTTGTTACTGAGATCAAACAATTTACTCGCAACGGTAGTTCTTGTGGCGTCCCTTACTCTCGTGTGACGTTACAAGCGCTCGTGCAGTACACTGCCTGCTAGCAATATATGTCCTCAATGTTCCACACTGAAGAATATTTACACTGCCCACAATGTGACTGAGTTGTGACGGAATAAAAGTCATATTACTAGTACTGCTGTGACCACTAGCCAGCCAACATAGACACCGTTTACTCCGAGTCGCAGAAGAACGGCAAGAAAAGTGATTCTTACCGGCTGGTTTCTTGACTACTCAGTGGTTTCTTGGGACCATGACCACAGAGGTGCTCCTGTGGTCCTACACACTGCGAGTTGACCTAGTCATGGCGCTCGCGGACACGAGCGAACGCGTGCTGCAGTTCGCCTAGATAGTCGTCCCACCGCTGACAGGGGGGGCGCTCGCAACGCACTCTTGAGACACCTGACTGCAAAGGGCATATCGCACTGGACGTAGACGAAGAGGTACGGTTGCGAACGATGAACGCTCAAACAAATCACTTCGTGCACCGGTGACGCGACTCTTTCGTCCTTGCCCACGACGCAGGCGTAAATGGTGTCGGCACTCTCCAACATCGCGGCCATGGCATAGCCTCGCATATACTGCCAGAGTGACACCAGCTTGTTGTGTAGGACGAACATGCCGGTAAACGGGGCCTTTGCGACGCCAACTTGGAACCGACGCCACGGGAGGAGTGCTTGCCTCTCGGACAGGCAGCAGTAGAGGGAGGCTAGACACTGTGAACGGTACTTGTACGAGTGGAAACCTGCCAGAGCGAGTCGAATCGAGATGACTGCCTGCTCCCGCGTTACACCTGTTAACGTCGGTAGCCACCATATGTTGCTGTGCTTGAGAGACTGCAGAGCTTCCAGAGACATGCCACCGAGCACGAGACACAGCGCGTCCAGGTCTCTATCCGAAGTAGAAGCCGGCGAAAGTAGATCGGGCAGACATTGCTGGGTAGAAGGATCGGTCGCGGCGACCGCCAGTGACGTCATAGCGCGCTGCAGTTCCTCAATTGTTGCGGTGCAAGATGGGGCGTCGGTAGCGTCCATTTTGTCCGTAGTCCACCGCTGCCCGACGGCGCCAGGCTGTGCAGGGCGAGAATACCGCAGCGAGTTTGGATAGTGTGACTGATAGAAGAATAATCTTAAAGCTGTCGGCTTATCCTGCTGTGTGGCGCTGCCGTTCGCAGTATCAATGCTTCCTCTAAGAATTATAATCTCGCGTTGATACACCACGCGAGGCGTTTCAGTGGTTTGAGCAATGTAATCGTCCGAGGTAGCCCTTCTTTTGACCACATGCTTTCTCGTCTGTACTATGTCCATGTTGCACATATGATATACACAGAGCTGTTGCAGAAAGAAAACTAAGACAAATTACACCCCTGTATAACCAATGCGCAATCAAGATAATTAATCCTGGAAAAGCAGTGATATTTCGAACATAAGGTGGGCTTTTCGTAGATCACTGTATTGGTCTCGCTTGCCCGTGCGCACTGAGAAAAACACATTAGCATGTGCGATACGGCGTCCATGCAGCATCGAACCTGTACGTATAGGTAATCTCTTGATGTCGGTTTCCTGATAAGTACGTGTACCTGCAAGGATGTTGACAAAACGAAGCCACAGTCGTGATTCCATTACTTTTACTGCAGCGTTCGTTGAATTGTTGGCTGAGTGCATTGTTTTTGCACGCTGTATATAAATGGAGTACAATTGGCGATCCTGTGCATGCCCTGCAGCATTACGCCGGATAGCTTCCGTTCCGTCGAGCGGTTGAGTGATGCCAGTCTGCTTGCGATGAGCCCGTGCATTTATTTTAACAGCGAAGCTGTTTAAGCTTCTCGTTCCACTGTGCATACCGAACAGTAAATTATCATCATCATTGGCCACGACTGCTGGCTCTGGTGCGCGTGCACTTCTATGCAATGCCCAGTGTGCGGCACAGAAAGAGGGCGGAAAAGGAAGTGAGGGCGTAGCTGTGCTGGCTTAGTATACCTTACGGCTAGTTTGACTGCACAAGGTGACGTCACAGCTAGTTACGTGTTTAGGTCGCGTACTATGAAGTGTCACCTCACCTAGCAACTATGCCTAGAATAGACGCGCTTGCGTGTGTATAGTTTAGCCACATGTAGCATGGAATTCGTAAGATGACGTCACAGCTGCTGATTTTAGGTGTTCTCGCCAAAACCACGTACGGGGACGTCTCAACAGGACATTTTCCGGCACGTCAGTTTGAACCTTAGACACGTGATCCAAAACACGTAACATGACGTCGCAAGTAGTTACGTGACATGTTCCCGCCAAAACCATGCGACAGCTAGTCACGCGACAAGCCACGTTACTTAGTCGACCTTGTAGAAGCCGGAAGAAGCTGGGTCGGCCACAAGCGCGGCTGTTAGTCCAGCCCTGCAAGCACTAGTGCGACCTGTCTGTTTCGATTGATGGCAGAGAGCGATAGGCTGACACGGCAAGTCTCACGTTAATATTCCGTGCTCTTTTTTATACTCTACATTCTGGCCAGAGTTGCCACACCATGTGACTATACACCATCCCTCCTTAGGGCACTGCAGTAAACCGACTGTAGTAAATAAAACAAAATGCTGAAACTTCAACATAGACTTGAGGGGGGGGGGGGGGGGGCACAAGAAATACACACCATAAGCCACACAATTTAAATCAAATGAGTTCTGCGGAAACCCGCAAGGTGGAGTAACGCTTATGAAAGGGAAAAGTGGCATCCACCTGTTTTGTAGCGCAAGGCTACAAGGAAAGCCATACGGATTTCTCATAAATGAACGCTTCCTGCCATCAATCGATGAGAAATCCGTATGGATTTCCTTGTAGCCTTGCGCTACAAAACAGGTGGATGCCACTTTTCCCTTTCACAAGCCACACAATTCGTTGAAAGTCCTCTGCGTATGACAGCTTCGATGGCGGGCGCTTGGTGTGCTTGGTACTCTGTCCCGTATCACTGCACGTCCATGCTGCACCTTTGTCATTTGCCTGGTTGCCACTTTCCTCGGGTGCTTTGTCCCGCATCACACTCGGATGGTGAACAGTGGTTGATGACCTAGCATTTTCGGTAGCTGGCGTAATCTCTGGACGGTCAACCATGCTTGCCCTCGTTGAACCTGGGTGGAAGATACTGCTTGAATCCTTGTTTTTTTTTTTCATTTTCGGCAGCATGTAGTTCTCTATAACGGCCACTTCGAAATAATGCTAATATTCTAATACGACGTCATAGAACGCTTGTGCTCGTATAGCGCACGTCGCTCACAAGCAGTTCCGAAACGCAAACGTGAGATTGCGGGAATGCACAGCGCGAGACGTCGAGTTGTGGTCAGTGTAATGAGTAACATTACCGAGAAGAGGCGTTCTCGCACAAGCGCGCACCAGTCACGATAGACCCTGGCATCGCTCACCCTTATATTATACAACGTTGGCGTTGTGTCAGCATGAGAAAATAAAGCAAGAGAATAACAGGGAAGCCCACGCAAGGTGGGTCAGCGATATGATATGCGGACGTGTCCAAAGAGAGTATGGATATAGTAAGCATTTTCCCAGATATGTACTCAGCGTTTTAGAATATGCTGATGTTTTCAAAGCAAATACTGCGATAGTAAGGTATAGAGCAGGGGTTCTCAAGCAACCTTGTCCTAAGGAACCCTACCCAAGCTCTAATGAGTCCCAAGGAACCCAGCTCCCTCCACGGACACCGCTGTCCAGTAATCCGTGCCCCGTTAATCTGGCGGCGAGTCCGAAGAATCGATAGTATTAAAAAAATAACCTTAGTGGAATGGACATGCATTCGATGCATGCAGCGAACGTCACTTTTTGTGCAGCAAGAAATCGATGTGTGGCTCTGTCACACTGGAGACCAGCCTCAAGTTATAGCGGGTCAGCTTCTACTATGCGCTGTGAACACTATTCTTTACAGTCGGGCATGTAATGAAGGGCGTTTAGATCATGTGCTATTTGTCCACCGTCTTAGCCACTTAGAGTACACGGAACCGAGAAAAATACATCGGTAGGAGGCGGGACCCCGAAGAGGAGCCCACAGAACCCTTGGGTTCAGCGGAACCCACTTTGAGAACCCATGGATAGAGTATGTTGTCTCCCTTCGCGAAATCTGCTTGGGGGAATCCTTCGAAACCACTTGTTTGCGAAACGTCATTCATTTCTTTATCTTGGGGCTGCCCTTTAAAGGTCAAATCCGATATCTTCGTTTTCTTTAACGCGTCAGGGTAATGACATTTCAATGTTCCTTGTGCACCCCTGTCACGCTCCTCGCATCTACTGCGAAAATTTTTAGGAAGACCAAGAAAGGTTGCAAAACCAGATCTGAAACCCAACCGGATAGAGCTGCTATTCCGTGACGTCATATAAGTGACTTCTTCTGCGCGGTACCACGACGCATGCGCCTTTCTCCTGAGACAAGGTCGGGAAGCAGATAGATAAGGGTATGTCATTCGTGATTTGGTGCGCCACAAGCGGGGCGCGCGAATCTCGAAGCCACGGCGTGGTACCCACGTGCGCTGCCGTCACTTCCGACGATTTGCCTGCGGTGACGTTAACATACAACGTGGCCAATAATTGTGGGAACGCAGGTCCGAGGCAATCAGTACAACTTTATTTTTAAGCAGCCTGCACATTTCTCACTCCTGTAATCTTGCATAAATGACGGAAGTGTGCCAAAAAGCGTACCCAGCGAACTTGGAGATTCCATTCCACCAAAAAAGAGAAAAAAAACCCTGCGTTTGCCTGATCTGTGTTCATTTACGTTTATTTTTATAATAGTTTACCGACATGCCCAAACTGCTGCATTGTTCACAAAGCGTCCAACTACTGCGCAGCCTCGACCCTAGCGGCGTGCCTCCGCAGGAGTCTGCAAGTGTGCTCTCGCACACTGCGCTCACGTGTCCACACTGCATACATTTGTGGCATCGAGATGGCTTTGGAATGAACGGTCGTACGGGATGTCTAGAATGTCCGAGCTTGACGTTTTAAATGTAATGTAGGCAATGCCTGTATGCAGCCCTGTTATTCTTTGGACTCTACGTGGCTGTTCCAGACCTCACCACTGCACATTACCACAACTTTAGTACCGCAGAATGTGCGGATTTCAAATCACTGTGGCAGCTTGTAGGCTTCTGTCCAAGTCGCCAAACACAGAGGCCAGTGCAGGCCAGTTGGTGCCTTCCTCAATGCTCATTCCGGGAGAGTGTACGGCAACGAATCCTGAAGATGTTCTTAGTACGTTCGTCACAGGATGATCCTGTGACGAACGCACTAAGAACATCTTCAGGATCCCTCGCAGAGGACGTTTGTACCTTTTGAGGACGTACTCGGGACGTCGACTGTTGTCTGGGGAATCGCGCTGCCTACAAGAAACGTCGACGTCACTAAACCTGCAGTGGTTCCCCTTGCCAGGTACGGAACGCCTCTGCTGCGACACGTCTACTGGCAAGCCACGACAATTTGTGCCTGCGCACCTCCAGTCGCGAGGTATTCACATCATTACACGAGATATCACACCCGGGGATCGGCGCTACGCAAAAGCTCCTCACAACACGTTTCGTATGGCCCGGCATCAATTGCGATTCCCGGCAATGAACTCGTGGGTGTCTCGCGTGCCAGCGCTCCAAGGTACAGCGTCACATCCGTGACACCGTTGGAGACGTTTCCTGGGCTAGATGCTCCATTCGACCACGTACATGCCGACATCGTTGGGTCGTTGCCACCCTGTCAGGGCCAAACATACTTGATAACTTGTGTGGATCGTTTCATGCGTTGGGCAGAGGCTATTCCCACTCCAGACATCACAGCCGAAACTGTTGCTCGTGCTTTCGTCAGCCACACGCTTCGTCGCTTTGGTGTGCCATCATCCATCACAACTGACAGACTGAAGCCAATTCGAGTCCGCATTATTCACCAGTCTGACGAAGCTCATTGGTACATCTCGCATCTGAACGACGGCCTGCCATCCTATGAGTAACGAAATGTTAGAGCGATTTCACCGGCAGTTGAAAGCCGCACTCGTGGCAAGCGAAGAACACTCCTGGGTCGAAGCACTGCCCATTGTACTCTGAGGCATACGCACTGCATTCAAGGCGGACGTCGGCTGCAGCGCCGCAGAACCTGTCTACGGCACAACCTTCCGTCTGCGTGCGAGTTCTTTGTGCCTGACTAACAACAAGCTTACATTCCTGCTGGCGACTATGCATCTCATCTGCGTCACATCATGATGAAACTTCGACCTACGCCTCCACGACAGCCCACAGAAAAAATAATATATGTGAGCAGCGAACACGAGTCGCGTAGATACGTCTTTGTGCGCAACGATGCAGTGCGAAGACAACTACAAGCGCCGTATGACGGACCCTTCACAGTTCTCCGCCATGGGAAGAAGACGATTGTCATCGAAAGGCGCGGCCGTCAAGAGGTTGTGTCATTGGGCCGAGTTAAGCCGGCCCACATGGAAACCGACCGGTCCACGACAGCATCCGGTGGAGGATGCTGTCGTGGACCGGTACAACCTTTCCGCCTGCAACCTGCAGAACAGCGCTACATCCCACACCAACGGGAGCGGCGGACACGAACATTCCCCAAGTGACTGAGTTTTACCGCACACGCAGTGGACGACGGACAAGATCGCCTCGAGCTGTAGCCAGTAGCTGCTCTGGCGTTTCATTTCGTTCGTGTTCTCACTAGGGGGGGTACTGTGGTGAACTCGAAATGCACCGTGGCGCTTCCAGCGTGTCGCAGATATATGGAGGTACAAGAAAAAGCCTTGGCAGCAAAGGGAACAAGGAACGCTGCAATAATGAAGCACAGGGCGTTATGGGGATACATAGGTACACTGTAAATGAAAACATACCCAGCTGGGAGGTCCTGCAAGTATACTCTCCCCACAAACTCCCATGACCCCAACATTTACCCCCACCCATCGCGATCGATGAGGGCACATGGGGCAAATGCCGTCATCAACCTCCCTAGGGAATATAACGGCGCACTTCCCTAACGATACCCCCATGGATGTTGATGAAAAACCCCAATCTCATGCCGCAAAACCTCCCGTGCATCGCGAAACAGGTTTTGGCTGGCGGAGGAGGGACGTGGCAGGCCGACCGACGGGGGGACCTCGGGAGCCAGAAATAACATGGCGGCCGGACAAACCAGCACGTCGAACGGACGCAAGACCTTTGCGAAGCTGGCAAAGGCTTTTTCAACGTTACGAAAAGGGAAATCGTTTCGTCTGTCTTGTGAATATTACAAGCGCTGACGAGCGTCAACGAAGGTTATGATCTTCAAATTGTGTGCCGGTGTTGTGCAGTGACCGAATACAACCACGGATAATGGGCGCCGCGGCCGCGTTGGTGAGTGAGCTCTGTATGCTATTTCAACTATTTGTCTCATTTTTATATAAAAGGAGTGCAGTTCGGTACTATTCTATAGGTAACTGTTCCTGATTCCTGGTATAAACTAGTCTCGAAAGGAGTAGTTATGGTACAGAATATATAGCTGAAAAGGTCTGCCGAATTCCGGAAAATCCATTGTTTGGAGCACATGTTCGGAGAGCGAAATAAATGCGACTAACTTGCGTAATTTTGGATATAAACCTTTACTAATTGGCATACTTAGCGACTGCCTAAATATCTATATCATCAGTGAAAAACATAATTGTATCTATTTCACTTACGGAGTTATAACGAGTTTAATGTTAAGATGCTATTTTGTTATATTTACTATATACGTAAGTTAAATTTTCGTGCTCTAACAAGCGCTAGGTAAATATCTGTCACAAGGTGCAATTTGTTTTCAGCTATCTTGTAAACTGACCAAAGAAAATCATAAAAACTGAAATCAGCAATATAGCTTTTTATAAAATTAGCCAATTGCGCTAAGGATTCCTGTTTGGTATCGACTTTAAGAACACATCGATGCACTCATCCTGGTGAAAAAAGAAAAGCTTTAATAGTATCACAAAATCATAGGCATCGACTTAGAAATTTATGAAAGAATTTCTGGGTCGTTGCCGCTTCCTTTTCGTTCACGAAACCGTCGTCTTTTTTTCTCAATTTTCTTTTTTTTTTCTATGCTTCTGCACAGCGGGCAAGCAAGACACGACCGGACGGGTTCTGCGAAGAAAAAAGGGGGACATTTTACAAGCGAGGCGGCAACCGCCTTTTGTGTCGAGACCGTTTTTGCCCTGTTCCGATCTACAGGCCTTGGCGCCAGCTTCGGCAGCTTCGGCCGTGCCCTCTCCAATTTTCAACGCTCCAGGGATGCACTGCGAAAGCTTCGCTGGCTTTGCTGCAGCTGCCCCCCGAGCCGACGGTATACGAGCGGAGACGAGCGAGTGCGCCGCATGTATCTTTTTGTTGCCTTTCGAAAGACGCTTAATTGTTAGGAGATAGTGTCCCCCCTTCGTGGGGGTGCATATGCTCGCTCTCGTGAGACCCGTACCACTGTCAGGTGAAGCGCGGCGGCAGAGGACTATTTTTACGGAATGCATCCTTGGAAATCTGTGGAACCCAGCCCTTAGAGGTACTATCCTTTGTAAGCGAGAGATGATATCTGTACATGACGGTCTTGATTATTTCAGTTGTCCGTTTCTCCTTCTTTTATTCTCGCTTTTGTTTTTGTGTTGTTGCTTTTTTCAATATCAATATCATGGTGTTAGGACAGCTGGCTGTAATGTTTCCTCCTTCCCACGTTTTCGTATTGAAATAAGAAAAAAAAAGCTGAAGAATGCTTCAGCTGGGAGGAGGCAAATGAGAGGACGATACCGAACAACTCAAGCACTTCAGATGATAACGATGCGTTAATACCGAAAGGGGAAGATTTGTCAAAGCTTATTTTCACTTGTGCAATCATCACTAATTTTAACGAAATTCTCACTTTCCTTTGCAAGGCTAGTGACTTCGCGATATGAACCCCCGCCTGCGATAACGGGCGGGGGGTTCATACCCACCACCAGGGCAACGTAGCACAGGAAAACATCTACTCGCATTTTACTAGCCTGGTTGCAATACTCCCGCACCTATTCATTTATGCAATGAACTGCTTGCCTGATGTCGCAGGAGAACGGGATTCGACAGACGACATAGATTTGCCATACAAGAATTTTTCTTGCGCTGCTTTCAGGGGATCTTCATGGGATCACTTTATTATTATTATTATTATTATTATTATTATTATTATTATTATTATTATTATTATTATTATTATTATTATTATTATTATTATTACGAAGACTGTGCCGATATAAATAGTACATTGTCTCAAGGGGATGTTTTATTTAGATCGTGAGAAACCTAGTGAATGTATAGCATGACAGCTTCATTTTTATTATGCATCTTACAGGCTGAAGTACAAGAGTAGCTTTGGATGCGCCAGGAACAGTTGTTGTAGTCAGTGTTTCCGTACGTGTGTGATGAATTTGCACTGATCATAGGCGAATCACCCCTTTCGTTCAGATTGTCGAAATGCCTACATATGAAATTATTAAGCTCCTGAACATTCAGTGTGCGATGACTGATCACCTGACGTGTTGGTGTTGTTCAGCCAGGGCTAATGACGCACTTATCGACTTTCGTTTCAGCCCTTCCATACTGGTAAAACGTGATCTTGCTAAGACAGGTGTTTATTATTAGAGGGCATTTAAGTCCGGTCACACTTATTGCAAGCTTGTTTCGGTGAGCAGCTTCATGGTTTTTAAAAGCCGGTGTATGGTGTATCCAACCCTGACGCTAATCCTATGTATACTTCTAAAAAAGTATTGTAGTGGTGTTATTCCCTAGAATAACCACGTTTCCCTTAATGCGAGGAAATTAGCCGCGTGAGAAAAGGTGCAGATTGTATTAGCAGCACTATAGCAAACAGGGCGATCTATGAAAAAGAAAAAGAAGAAGAAGCACTGATCCCACAAAGAAGGCAAAGCGTGGTTGTCAAAAGAAGCAGAAGGGAAAAAATCTGACTGCAATTCCGGTGTCATAACTTGGATCCCGTTGTCCTGCGCACGTCACATCGGGAAAACAGGACGGTGCACAAATGAGCGGCTATTCGAGAGCGTTGCAACATGTCCGTTAAAATGCCATAAGATGGCTTTCTCGCGATGCATAGCCAAGATTGCAGATATGAATGTATTTGGTGAAGCAGTTATCTTTAGAAAAACAAACGTGAAGTGATCTCGCGTTATCATTGAGAGGGAGGAGATTACTTGTGTCAGTGTTGTTTCTATCAGCGAAACCTTATCGTTGTCTGACAAGGTATAGAATTTTCCGTGCATGCGGTAACGCACGATATGAAGTCTTTGTGTCTTATATACCGGGTGTTTTAGAGAGCGATTTCAAGTTTCCAAAGACAGGCTTTCCGAGAAAAAAGAAAAAAGCTTATTTTCTTACGGAACGACCTCTAAGGTTTGGCGCATGTGAGTAGTCGTAAGATACTTGCAGTTTGCACGGTAAATAACTAAGATCGTACAATCCATTTCTAATCAGCAACCTTTCCAGGTTCCTGCCATTGAAGAATTCGCAGCCGAAAGACGACGATGCTTATCTGCTTTTAGTCTAAAACAAAGAAAAAATTATTCGCCGAGACCAAGCGACCTAGCGTTTTTTGCGTCATGGCACTCGCTGCAAAAGGAGCTCCGGGAGCCGCGTGTGAACACAGCATCCGCTGGTGACGTGTTCCAATGCATGCGCTAGTCAATTCGATAGGCATGGGCTTTCCAAAGTCGTGGCTACGTAGTCTGTTATGATAGCGTCATGCAGTGAGCGAATAAGCAAAAAATAACGGAGGCTTCTGCATATTCAGAGCATCGAGGACATCGTACATTTCGAATTGGCTGGCGCAATCTTTGCTACACGTCAGCAGCAGTGGTTGCATTGGCACGTGACTTCTGGCGTTCTTCATGCGCGCTTTGGTGCCGCAAAAAGCCCAGGCGCCCAGGTTTTCTAGCTCTGCAGAGCTTTATACAATTCGTTTTTCTTATTTTAAAGGCTCATAAGGCATCGTCATCAGCGTGGCTAAAACTCGTCCTTTGTACTAATCACAAACACTTTAATTAATGTTGTAATTAGTAAATATTACTTTGTTACCCAACTAATAAGTGTTTTTTGAGACTTCATAACGTTTGCCTCAGCAAACAGTTTCTTTATGAGGCGGTTTTCCTTTTTTTCTCGAACAGCCTATTTTAAAGACATTTTGCAAGTTTTCACTGAAACACCCTGTATATCCATTGTACCTGCGTTGTGGGGCGATTAATGCGATCAGCGAGGCTATTTTTCTGAGAATCATTTTCTTCGGCTCGATGAGGGAATTAAGCGCCAATTATTTAGCGGCGTGGATGGTGCTGGTGTTCCTTCTTACATGTGCTAGCCAAGTATCATTGAAACAGTCCGTATATGATTGCTTGTTTTTTACCATATATGCCTTTCTTTTTTTTTTACAAAGTTTTCTAACCCAGTCTTAATGACTGTGCCCTGGAACTATTTCCACTGTGCGCGCATAAAATTTTCCGCCCAGTCGATATATATGCAATGACGATTACAGAGTCAACAAAAAGGTCGTAGTTTTATGCAAATACAGTTACACACGAATGCTAAGTGAAGTTGCCAGTAAACATATATAAATGTCAGCATGATTTTATCTTGTGGTTTCTCTACATACGAATAAGCAGTCATACAACGCAACGGCAACTTACATTGTGCTATGAGCTGTGAGTCGAGTTACCTTTGCCCTGTGTTCATCGTATCTCTGTGATTATATGAGACAGCTTGAGAAAATATGTGCTAAGATCTTATATACACAGAACACCGGATATTTGCGTGGTTGTTGCGGAATTGTTTCTTTCACGGCAGCGCGCACTGTAATATGGTGGGAGTGAAATAGTATAGTATGACAAGATTGACTAACTTTATAGCCTGAACAGCCACGCGTTCAAGCCTAATTGAAAATTGAGTTTACTTATACTGGGAGTTCACGCCCAACATAATTGCTAAAGCGCGATGCTGTTAATTTCTACATATCGATAAAAATCTCACTAATTTTACTCAGGAAACACAAACTGAATGGTGTAAGAGCGCAGTTGCAGCTACAATTGGAAGTGCCCAGTGTGACGTACACTAGTTTTCCTGCCATTGCCGGCGAGCAAGGGTAGGCAAGTGTTATCACGCGACAATTTTTATTGGTTCTTTGCTACGACTGATCACGCTTGCTAAAACAGCCGCTTTACAACAGCCCTTGTTCGCTGTTGCGCGGCATAGTAAGGGCAGAAATCATGTCGCACAGAGGACCACGGAAAGTACCGACAACAGCGCATTTTGACCATTCAATTTCGGTTTCGTCAGAGAAATAAGCCGGATTTCATCGCGCTGCAGCAATTCTAAAAAAGCGCCCTTTTACAAATACTACAACGGATATCGAATTCCCGTATAAGTAACATGAATCTTTCCATTAGGTTTGAGTGTCTTGCTGTTATTGTCTGAGCTTTAATCATTCTAATATTGTTAAT
The DNA here is from genome assembly GCA_013339685.2 of Hyalomma asiaticum. Lineage (NCBI taxonomy): Eukaryota > Metazoa > Arthropoda > Arachnida > Ixodida > Ixodidae > Hyalomma > Hyalomma asiaticum. Next base: position 77,842,545 of record CM023489.1, read on the forward strand.
TACCGTTAACATTTTAACGCCCATTACACGGTGTGTGCTGCCATGAAGGGAGACCGTAAAGATTTTGCTGATGGTTATCTGTGTTCAAAACATTTTTGGACACATTTTCTGAAATGCCCTTTATAGCTATACGTAGTTACTATTCATCCCAAATTTTAATTATTGCTTTGCTTTCTGGTTTATGCAGATGGGACATGAAACGTCCGCATTGTGCGTGAAATGTTGGAAGATTTTTTATTAGGGGTGTGCGAAGACCAAATATTCCAAATTCGAATCTAGTAAAAATATAACATTTTATATATGGAATAAATATCGGATATTAAAAAGAAAAGTGCCTAATCCGTAATAAGAACTTCGTACAAAAATTTACTTTGAGAAAGTGCATTATTAAGCTATCAGCATAAAATGCAATGGATATTCTAAACACTTCATTATTCGCACACCCCTATTCATGATGTACAAGTACCTTTCTCTACTTATTATGTACAAGTTTCACTTCTGCGCTGGAGCAGTGATCTTTTTATACTGATGAGTGTGAAAATTATGCTGAGTGTTTGAAAACCTTCAAATGCTTTGAAATTTTTTCCTGCAGGTATTTGCAACGGCGATATTATAATGGAGAAATACACATTTTCGACATTTCCTTCTTCCATCACTTTGGCTCAGTGAACAGCGCGCCCTGGCTTTGCAGTACGTCAAATGTGGGATTTTTTATTAGGATGCCCCTATTCTAGTTTACTTTTAAGTTGGATTAGTAATGAAATTATTCGCCCGAATTGATGTTGTTCTGGAAGCCTTCGTTCGCATTTAGCATTTTGCAGAACGTGTGTTGTCCTGTGTTTGACTATTACTGCGGCTCTTGCAGCTCATCTCTGCCGTGTGTTCTGCTTTCTTTTGCCCACTGCACCTAAAACTTGAATGCACTTGTTTTCATGTTTCCCGCGATCTGCCTCCTTGTGTTCTGTTTATCGGTCGCTTTCTGTGTCCTTGTTTACTCCTTGTATTTTTTGAACATCTGCTTGATCTGCAACCGCAGACTGGTGTTTGTTGTGAATAAACCAAATAACAGCTCAACTACCCTTTTTGAGTACCTTCTTGCGCTCTTTGAAGAAACCACTGGAACACAGAAGTGAAGTGCTCTCATGAATATTCCATTATGTAAATATAGCGCTGATGCATAACACAGTATACGATCAGGACGCGGTAAGGAGTGGCTACAGCAGAGAAAACACACCAAATATAGTCCCCGCGAACCAAGCAAGGACTCTGTCCGGCACGGAGTACAAAAATTGACATTAACTCCCAATGTGACTCTTGAAAACTCCGCCAAGCACGGAGTATGCAAAAAGAAATACTCCCGAAGAACTATGCAAGAACTCCGACCACAAGGGAGTATTACGATATAGAACATACTCCCAATGTACCGCCGAAAAACTCCGTCAGACACGGAGTAAAAAATAAAAATATATACCCCCAAGGCACCCCGCAAGAACTCCGTCAGGCACGGAGTAAAAAATAAAAATTTATACTCCCAAGGCACCACGGAGGAACTCCGTCAGGCACGGAGTAAAAAATAAAAATATATACTCCCAAGGCACCACGCAGGAACTCCGTCAGGCACGGAGTAAAAAAATAAAAATATATACTCCCAAGGCACCATGCAGGAACTCCGACCGATGCGGAGTAAAAGTTTACTCCGACCCTACGGACGAAAATTAACTCCCAATGGGGGGTCGCTAGAGGACACGTCATTTACTCCCACCTGGGAGTAAATTTTTTTAAAGTGTACGAGGTGCTTAGGGGTCTGTGGAAAGGGGTAATGTACCGGGGCTTGCATTTGGAAACTCAGTGGTGTGCATGAGGCCAGAGATACAATCAGGAATGGATGTAAATCAAAGAACTGCGGGACGCTTCGCGTTGGGTGCTCACGGGAAAACGACAAATGAGGCTGCAAAGGGTGATATGGGATGGGCGAGTTTTGAGGCAAGGGAAGAGCAGAGCAAAGTAAGGTTTGAAGAGAGGCTAAGGAATATGAAAGAGAGTAGGTGGGCAGTGAAGCTGTTCCGCTATTTATATAGAAAGAGCGTTGACACGCAGTGGAGAAAGAGAACTAGGAGGCTCACCAGTAAATATACGGCTCTAAGGGAACTGACAAAAAAGAGCGTAAAGGGAAAAGTCAGAGAGGCGGAGAAGATTTACTGGAGGGCAGCGATGGAAGAAAACCGACTCTGAATAACTACCGAGAGGGCAAAAACGAAATAAAGAGGGAGGCATTTTATGATAATTCAAGGGGAAGCGCTTTATTGTTTAAAGCGAGATCGGGGCTGCCTTAGAACGCGTATTTATAAAGCGAATTTCAGTAAAGAAGAAAAATGCACATGCTGTGAGGAAGATAGGGAAACGACGGAGCATGTTCTGAATGAATGCGGAAATATCCACCCAGGTGTACGCTTGGGCACTGCCCTACATGAAGCCTTGGGTTTTATGGAAACAGTGGAAAGCTAAACACACCCGCGATTGAAATAAGAGACGGTTAGAATACTGGTGGAAGAAAACCAGAGAGAACGGACAAAATAATTATAGGGAAAAATAAGGACTTTCTGCCATAAGGGGCAGAGAACTGGGCTATGAATTTACGTTTTTCCTATAGTATGATCGATTTAATTGGAGTAGATTTAAAAGGCATTAGGAAACTAAAGACAGAGGGGAAAAAAGAAATGTTCTTTATTTTTTACGAGCCTGGTGGCACACATGCCACCGCCCCGTTACAAAGGGGACGCTCATAGCATCCATCCATCCATGCAGAACGACATTCCATTTCCTCCCTCTGCACCGCAACAAAGGCAGCGCGGAGAGGGAGAGGAAAGGGGGAAAACTGGTCCCCAGTCCACCGAGTTGAATGGAGAATTAGTTGGTATCGGGACCCCTAGCAACACGCCTCGTCCCTTCGTCGCTCACGCTAGGGAGCCTACATGACTAGCTCACGCGTACCATCCCTACCACCTACACAGGGGAAAGAACTTTCCCAAACGGCTGCGGCAGCACAAAAGCGACGTGCGAAATTGTGAAAGGCAGAATAACGTCGTCCGTAAAATACTGCCTTCGCGAGCGACAAACACATCACAACAGCTCAACATCAGTGACAATTCCGAAGGTAGGCCTAGCCGCAGGCCGACGCCGTGACCGTCGTCGTTCGCAATCAGTCGTGCGCTCGTCACAAAGTGCTCATTTTTGGCAACACGATTGACATTCCTGCTCATATGTCGTGCATTAACACATACGACTAGCTTTCGCGAAGCCTCGATGTGAAGCGGAATAGTAGAAGCCAAGCGAGCCGGTTCGGAGAGCCCCCACCCCCCGATGTTTACCGTCGAACCGAGGCCGATTGCTCTCGAGTGCTCTCGAAGCGGGGGCTGCCTTGAAGATTGGCCCACTGTATACAGTGGCTATTGAGTAATGTATGCATACGCGCATAAGACTACTCAGTTGGGGTTTACTTCGTGCCAGAAACAAATCATAATTAATATTTCCTGCTTGGTTCCAGCAAAGCACCCCCGTACTACTGCCGGATCGCATCGCCGGACGTCGCAATTAATGGTCAGAATCGGACCGTGAGAGAATCAGACCGTACGTATACCCCCTCTTCGGATTCCCGATTTTGGGAAAGTAATGGAAGACGTGCATATGCTTTTACAGCGAAAGCTGTATAAGGCTAGTAGAAACGAAAAACCGCCCGGCATCTGTGTCACGAGCGGTCTCCATTGGCTGTGCTATCAGTTACGTCGTTCTGAGCGTCGTACCCAAGATCGCGCGCCATTGGCTGGGCTGTGAGTGACGTCTTCCATCCCGTCGCAGCCTTGGTGCCGAGCACGCGCGCATCAGTTTCGACTGAGAGCTTCAACATGTGTAAGCCACGGATCCTACGAACTCCCGAACAGCGGACAACTTTAGAAGAGCGCCGACAGTCGAAACGTGAGAGAGCTCGCATTCGCCGGGCCGATGCTGCAGTCCGGGCACAAGAACAGGCCCGCGAGGCCGAGTGCCGGCAGCAACTGCGTACCGACGATCCGGCAGCCTTCCGAGCCGCGCTAAATCGCGAACGGGAATGCAAGCGCCGGTGGCGGGCGGATCCTGCAAACCACGCCGCCGAGTTAGCTCGCGGTGTCAAACGCTTGCAACAACGGCGCGCCGAAGAAGCGGCGTTGCGTGCAGAACAGCGCGTCGACGTGATGATTGCGGGAGCGCGTTCGCCGGGGCGAACGCCCGCTTTCGGCGAGAGTTTCTCCAGCGGCACAGACGGCTGCGACGTCTGTGTCGGGTTGAACCCACTGCTAAACAACGGAGCCGCACATTTCAGCTTCGCTGGTTAACCATTTGTACGGAGTGCTTGGGAGGCGTTTTAGGGGGCGAAGCTCCTTATGGGGCGTTCACACTGAGCAATCCGGCGGCTGGAGCTGCGCAGAAACCTGTTCGGCGGCAGCGAGATCCGCCGAAACAGCCCTATACGCACCGATCGCTCTGGGAGCGATTTTCGCGGCCGCTGCGGCCGGATTTCACGGCGCGGACCAATAGGAGCGCGAGTCACAAATTCGAAAAACGGCGGCCAAGTCCGGCGCGATTGTCGCTGTAAATGAAGTCCGTCGGGACATCAAACTGGATCGTAAACACCCACTTTTCTTCGGAAAACGCCGCGCATTGAATAGTGTCACGAATAACAGCCATTGTCAACTTACTCGATCGCTGTAGGAATCCACGTGTCCACGTCACAATTTCGCGCAACGAATAGCACTTTCACGGCGTGACCAAGCTTCTCGGGTTCATGTATTCCAGGACGAACACACCACCGCTGGTGCCGTTTATTCGGCGAATGTTTCCGCCCGTCACCAAAACGTGTTTCACAGCGAGCCTAGAGTACCGCTTCTTGCTCAGGCACACAAACAAAACGGACAAGATCCATATTTAAACTTTTTAGCGCGCACAAAAGACACAGGCACAGAGAATAAAGACACACGAGCGCTAACTCTCAACTGTTTACTTTTTGAAAGAAGCATACATATAAATATCCAACAATTGGCACAGAGCATGGCACAGAGCAGATCTGCACGAGCGTAGAACCGGTGGAACCAAAGAACACCTATATAGACGCTTTTCCGCAGCGGCGAACGGGCGCTGCCATGTTTGAACACGTGATCTAATGGCCTTCCCCTTTCTACTTCACCGTCGCCGACGGCCGCCTGCTTCTCGCCGTAGGCCAGGGCAACGGACGCCACACGGCACATCGCGGACGCGCCGCCGAGGGGAAGGCCATATGGTGCTTCGGTGCGGTGGCGCCATCTAGTTTAGCTTAGACAAACTAGCTGCGGAAAATCGTCTATAGACCTATTCCACCCAGCCTACGTCACGAAGATGCGGTGGCGCTGTCTTCGGGAGTTTTGGTTTCGCATGGTAGGCAACCGCCGGCGCGCCTACCGTAGCAGCCGCTGTGTTTTCGCTGGTGCGTGCGCTTCTCACCGCCGTGAAATGAAGAAAAAAGTGTTTACCGATGACCTGCGCCGTGGGTTGGTTGCTCAGCAACGCACAAGATATGTGCGATAGGTTTTTATCGGTTTCCTGCTTATGTCTGTCTTAAGGAAAGGGACGAACCTGTAATGCCGGTTGTTTGGCGCATCGGTTATGCGCCAAACATTTTCGTCACGGTTAAGCGTATGGGTAATTATTTGGCATTAGTGCGGCTTGTTTCATTTGAGAGAAATAGCATTGTCACAAGTTTGGCAAGTGTAATGCTCGACACCAAATTTCTTGGCATAAACAAAGTGCGGACACAGAGCGATGACGCTTACCGCAAAGCGCGCACGACGTTAGCTTAGCTCGATGTGTAGAAGTAATCGCGGTCGCCGTGTATTATTGAAGTGGGGAAGCTATACATACGTCATACGAATTTCAATCACTCAAATGAAACAAATATATAAGAGCTTAATTCACGTAGCCGTGAGCGAAAGGCCGATTACAGCGACGCTTTTGCAAATTGCTTGTGGCTGCGATAGCATACACACGAGAAGTGTCTTTGGCAATGCTGTAGTGGTTACGATGCGCTTTAATTTTTTTTTCGGTTGTCAGACTGCTCGAATGAACTACACGCTTGAAATGTGCCGCGTCGTCACAGGACTTCACGCCGTCACGATCGGAACTCAGCGTATGGGCAGAGCCGCAACCCGCGGTTATGCGCCTTGCTGTCAGTTATTTGAGAGCCTTGTCCTTGGCTCGTCATTGCATTTTTGTGTGTGTGCGTTATCACAGCCGTATTTACATAGGTTCTAGCGTCACCAATATCGCATGCTTGAGTTACATTTGTTTTTGCGCAAGGATTTCGTGTAGGGATTAGAGGCTTTAGTCCGAAACAGTATTTTAGCTGAGGCATCTTCAAGTCGTATTTAAACAAGTCTCACTGTTGCAAGTGGTTCATCCTTGCGCCAGTTACCGAATTAAAGCATACGCATGAAGCGATGCCGACATGATAGCTCGCGATCGTTCGCATCATGTTGCAAGGTGCTTATCCTTTCAATCAATTTCTCACATCTTGTCATAGCTGGTCGTCAGCACATTCTTTTCTACATTCATCGAATGCTTCCTACAGAGCTAACGCGACTTCATCTCACGCGGCTGCCCCTCGAAAACTGTTGTAAACACCCGTCGGCGCTCCGACGCCCCGTGCTCGGAGGCAGCTTTCGCACGCGCTTCGCCGGCGGCGGTGGCGCGACCGTGCGGGGCCGCGGCAAGCGGTGGGCGGGGCCTCCGCGCCGCGACGTCGACACAAGCCCTGGTTATATCGCCGGTGCCTACCACTGTTTACCAACATGGAATAGGTCTATACCAGTGGTGGAACCGCGTGTACTACATCCGAGCCATGCCGAACTTCTTTAAAGGTTCGACATGTGCTCGGCAGATGGCGCTATGACACTTTCCGGCGGCGCCGGTTCCGCGGCGGTAAACAGTGTAAACTACGCGGTTTTCGGCGACAAGAGAATTCTGTCGACTGTAGACGACGGATTTACCAGTGTGAACGAGGCTTTAGGGTGTGGGTCGTTCCCTCCTCCGTACATCATAGTTTCTTACTATAAACTAGAGGGTCATCTGGCGCTGCGATCGTTCAACCATCATGGGAATTATGGGAAGTACAGGCTTCGGATTGGTTCGCGTTGGCTTGCGAACTATGCTCAAGCCATTTACTTCTGCAGTTTTAGTTTTGTTTCCCGCGTACCCTGCGGCGAGGTTGTTCGAGGCGTGCAACGCACTCGGGAGAAACAAAAGCTAGAAAGATAAACAGCCTCGACTACAGCCAAAGCTAGTGCAACACAATGGCGAAAAAATTGCAGCATATCCACGGAGTGAATGATGATGAGTGGGCGAAGCTCGGGAGGTTCATCGTAGATCATGCCGAGTTCCGGATTAATTTAGTTAACACGCACGCTACGAATCCTCATGGTTCAACTATGCACAAGTGAAGTCTCCCACCGGCACTTCATTGCAAGTCAAGATCCAGTGCCTATATATATATATATATATATATATATATATATATATATATATATATATATATATATATATATATTGCAACGGAGCACTACGATAAAAGACGATGGAGACAGCGCCGAGGAAGATGACGTTCGCTGATGTTCGCGCGGACGGGGCTCCATCTTGTATGCCTGTGTTCTGCCCGTTGTACAAAGCTTGTAAATATATATTAACTACAGTCTTTCCTCCACGTAACAATATATATATATGTATATGGGTTGCCGGTGAACGCTTCTCCAACGCGAGCAGTCGGTATTTCTCAATCAAGAAACTCGCTAGGAGACGCTGCCTGCGCCAACGTTGTCTCTCGCGGGTGAGGGCGTGTTCTCCTTCTTTGCGAGCTGGTAGCGTTCTTCTAAGAAAGAGCGTTTTCATAGCCAACGCGCGCCTTTCGCTCTCTCTCACAAGACAGCAGAGGCACGCCCCGGGAGAGAGAGAGTGAGAGGCGCGCGCCGGGAGGCACGCGCCGAGGACGAGCGCGTGCCTCCCGGCACGCGGGTTACGCCTGACGACTGACGCGTGACAAGGTTAGACTAAGAGGAGCTTCGCCCCTAAAAGCAGCTTCGCACTGCCACATGACGCGATTCCGCCAGCCTGTTTCATTATGCTCGCCACTCAGTATTTTTTCGTTAGTTGTCTGGTGCACTCTCCAGAGAAAGCCTGCGCGAAAAGCGAGCTTGCGAACATGGGCGTTCAAGCCGCGTTCGTGTACTTGCTTGCCGTGGTGCAGCGGTGTATTGGAAAGGACGGTCAGAGCATAGAGACGCTTGCGTAGGCAAATTGGATCTCATTCGTTTTCGTTGTCACATTAAACACACACTTGTGATATGAAGGGCTGCTGCATCCAAGCTGCAGCCTACTGTTGCAGAGTAGATACGTGCAAATCACGACAAGCCGGGCGCGCGCTTCAGTCAGCAGTCGCTAACGAAAAAGAAAAAAAAACTACCAGGAGACCACAAGCATCCAGCTGCCGCCTGAGCCGTTGAAACAGTCACCTGTATCAGTAATGTTCAGAAACCTTGATAAATGACCAAACGCGCGCAGTTTACGATAGCGTCTGCGAGAGAGGCTCCCGATTCCCGAGCTCGGACGTAGCAGACGCCGAAGCAGACGACACCTTTAGTGTTTCTCTTGAGAGCTCAACACTTCTAACCAAATATGACATTTTTATTTCCATCAATGCATGCTGCGTATTTTTCAGAGGGAAACGCGCATGTTTGTTTACACTGATTGATTGATTGATTGATTGATTGATTGATTGATTGATTGATTGATTGATTGATTGATTGATAACTTTGTTAGGCTATATACAATGTGCTCTCGCTTGTGAGCTTCAGCACCATGGTAAAAAAAAGTAAAAAGAAAAAAAATGATTATCTCAAACTGGTGAGCTTGTAGTGCGTGCTATTGCAGGGCAGGGTATGACTGTCGTGCGCAATGCATTGCGCCATAAGATCAGCCTGGCTTTGATGAGCGGATCTTCGAGTATCCAATGGGTAGTTTCCGCTTCGTCTCTTCGGAGTTGGGGCAGCGTGCATTGGGCTCTTTTCGTAAAAGCTGCGCGGCTTGATTCGTGAATTGGGCATTCCCAGAGGATATGTTCCATTGTTGCTGGCACTTGGCAGGAGACGCAGTTGGGGTCACAGTATGTAGTCGGGTGCATCTTGTGAAGCACTGGGATTGTTGTGAAGCTTTGTGTTTGTAAGCGTCTCATTGTGATCTCGTAGAGGCGGATGGATCCTGGTGGCGGGGCATTGTGTTTTGTAGCTTCTTCTAGTTTCGCCCTTAACTTTCGCCGGCGCAGCACTTTTGCTCGGTAGTTGGCTTCATGGGTGTCGTCTTGGAACGGCGTTGCGGTCTGCTTCGAACTGTCATCCTCGAGTTGTTCCTTGCTGTGATGCTGCAAGGCTCGCTGATGAACTAGATCGTTCCCAGGTATATTGGTGTGTCCAGGAATCCAGTGAATCCTTACTCGGATGGAACTTTGTTGTAGTTGGGCGCCATAGTTCAGGATGCGTCTGGCGTAAGCTGGTATCTTACTTCGGGCTTGGAGTGTTTGAATGACTTGCTGTGAGTCTGTGAAGATGTGAACAGCCTTTGGCGATGAGCCTGGTTGAGTGTAGTGGGCGAGAGCTTCCGAAATAGCATGTCCTTCGGCTGCTTCGGGTAGCAGGCAAGAATGCGTAATGAAGAATGAGGATGCTTCCCCTGTTCTCAGGTTCAGATATGCCCCAGTGTTGGACCCTTCTAGAGTGCACGAGGCATCTGTGTAAATGATGTCTTCGTCTGCAGGTATGCTTTTGAGGAACTGAATATGCCGCTGAGCGTAGTAATCCCTTCTCTCTTTGTCCGAGGCTTGGTTCAGATGTTTCGGAAGCGGCCGATTGTCTGTCACGGTAATATCTTCCCAAGGTGGAATTGTGGGCAGAATTTGAGGTAGGTCTTCATTGCTGAGACCTAGTTCGTTTCTGATGGTTCTGCCCGCATTGATTAACTTGAGGCGTTCATTTTGGGCTTGCAGTGCAGGCTCAACGTAGTCGCCTATTGGAAGGAGGAGACCAGTGCCATACAGGTCTTCGACCTTGGCGTACTTCGGTAGCCCTGTGGCGATGCGAAGGCATGTTTTGTTGATGCATTCGATTTTGTCAAGCTGGGTGGGTGTAATTGGCAGGAACGGTAATCCATATAGGAACCTAGAGTGAACGAGCGCTTGAGCGAGTCTTTTAATTTGACCTTCGGATATGCCCCAGGCGCAGCTTGTCAGCTTTCGTAACACTCGTGTCGTCTGTCGCGACGTGCGCAGTGCGTTTTCTACCCATTGGGTGGACTTTGCGTTTTGTTGATAGATTATACCGAGAATTTTAATTTTCTCTTTGCGCTGTATGGGCGTGTTTCCAACAGCAAGTTGGATTTTATCTCGAATAAATTGCTGCTTGCTGTGGTTTGTGGGTTTGAGAACAACTACAAACTCAGTTTTTTCTGGTGAAACCTGGAGACCGTGTCTGTCAAGGAAATTGGTGATAACATCTATTGCTTTCTGGAGTTGTTCTTGTTGCGTAGAGATGCCTCGTGCGTTAGACCATACTGTAACATCGTCTGCATAGATTCCCGCCGACCCGTACTGGACTTCACTTAGGAGATAGGCAAGTGGGCGCATTGTTATATTGAACAGGGTCGGGGAGATAACGGCTCCCTGCGGAACTCCAATTTTGTTTGAATATGACCCACTTGTAAATGAGGCGATCTTTATAGAGAACGTCCTGCTTTGCAGAAAACTCCGAACATAAGTGTACAGCCTTCTACCTACAGGTAGTTCTGACAGCTCTCGTAGTATAGTATCATGGGGCACCGAGTCAAAAGCTTTCTTTACGTCTATACCTACAATAGTGCTAGGACAGTATGGTGAGGGATCCTTTAGTACATCCACATATAGGCGCCGGAGTGTGTCCTGCGTCGAGAGGTGGGGTCTGAAGCCAGTTTGGGTCCAGTGGTAATGTTCTCCTTTTTCCAACATCCATGTCAGGCGCTTGTTTACCATTCGTTCCATCACCTTGCCGATTACTGACGTTAATGAAATGGGACGGAGGTTACTTGCAGTTGTTGAAGGTTTGTTTGGTTTAGGGACTGGTATAGCATTGGAATGCTTCCACTCAGCAGGCAGTCTGCCGTCTTCCCATGCTTGATTGATGATGGCCAGAACGGGGATTAGTTGGTTTTCTGTTAGTTGCTGCAACTGTTTATAAGTAATCATATCGGGACCCGGAGCTGTTTTACTATTTGACTCCTTTAGCGCTTGCATAAGTTCTTGGATAGTGAAAGGAGCGTCCATTGTGTCGTTGCTTTGTTTTTCGTCTGGCCATTCTGGATACTCCGGATCCCTTGCCGGTTGTGGAAAGAATGTGTGGGCACAGCTATCGGCGGTGGCTTGTGCTGATGAGTGGGAAGCCAAGCAAAGGTTTTCAGCGGCTGTTCGTGTTTTGCCCCGGCCTTCCATTGATTTGACAATGTTCCACAGTCTTTGATTACTCATCCGACCGTTTAGTTGATTGCAGCAATCCTGCCACTGCTGTCTACGCAGCTTGCACGCGTATTTGGATGCTTGTCTCGTAAGAAGTTTGAGTTTCAGACGGTTCTGTGCTGATTTCTCTGTCCTGTATGCCTGTAAGGCAGCTATACGTGCCTCCCACAAATTAAGGAGGTGCTTGTCGGGTGCATGTTTTTGTGGTAATTGCTTGTAGGTCTTGCTTGCCTTCCGTGTCGCTGCTTGTATATGTTCTGTAAGCTCCTTAAGAGTGGCTGTTTCTGGGCATCCATCCATATAAGACCGATATTTGTCCCAGCCGATGAATGAACCCTTCTTGGCCTGAGAAACAATTCTACCCCAGGAAATCACAATTGGTAAGTGGTCACTGCCAATATTTTCGGGCCATGTGTCCCAGTTTGTACCTTTTGGTAGGTTCTTAACCCACGTGAGGTCCGGCGATGTATTTTTCTGTTTTGCGCAACCGATCCTTGTGCACTGGTCGGGTGTGTTAAGGAGAGTAAAATCGGCGTCCTCCAACGCTGACTTGAGTTGCTGCCCTTTGAGAGAATCATGCGAGTAACCCCAGAAGACGCAAGGCGCAAATTGAAGTTTCCCAGGATTAAAGCTGGACTTTTAGCATCTAATTTATCGAGAGGTATTGCCGCATTTCTTGATTTTGGAGGGCTGTAGCAGTTAAAGATTTCATATGTTTTGCCCTCGATTTCGGTGCGTGTCTGAATGCACGAGATTGAATCTGAAGATAGTGGATAGTGGACCACAGGAAGTTTCTTCTTTGTGTACGTAACCCACTGACCCGATGAAACGCCATCATAGCCTGGTATGTGGCAATACTTGACCGGCTCCTGTATACAAATAATATCGGGGTTTTTTTTCGAGGGAGTTTACGATGTAAATGAAGTCGTTGATTTTGTTGGGAAGGCTTCGCGCGTTCCACTGAATTATCAGAGGCATGATTCTGAGTCTGTTTTCTTCTTTGTCTGCATTGGTCGTTGGCCTGCTGCGTTTGTTGCCTGGAAGCAACACTTTTGGTTTGAGTGTACGAATAATATGCTGCATGTGTTCTAACTGTGCAGCGAACTGTTCAAAGCGACGTTCGTACTGTTCATACTCGGGGGGCAGTTGTCTTTGACTCACGGCTTGAGCGTCTCTGGCAGCGTTTTGTTCCTTTAATTGGATAATAACTGTTTTAAGTTCATCAATAGTTTTCTGCTGGTCATTGATAATTTGCAGATATTTCTGCTGGGTGTTTCGTAGTTCCGCCAGTTCTTGCAGGACGCTTAGATGCGTCTGTGGTGCACACGGGGCATTATGTAGGGATGGTGCGTTATGCGCCTTAGTTGCGTTCGTAGCAGCGGACGCGACCTGCGTTGGAGGATGTGTTGCAGCTTGCGTGTGCGTCTGCGGTGTGGGTGTTTGGTGCTCGCCCGTGAGAGGTGGAAAATGTTCCTGCAACTGCTGCGTTTTCTGGGTCGGTGAGGAATTGAGCGCTGCTGGCTTGTACGGTTTGTTCACTCGTTTACGAAGAGCAGCAGTAGCCGCTGCTACCTTAGGACAGTCGGTAGAGCGCGAGTCATGCGGGCCATTGCAGAGGATGCATTTTGGAGTACAGATGAAATCCGCCGCATGTTTTGTATGGCAGCGTGCGCAAATTTCTGAGTCTCTTTTCGGGGCGGTGCAAACATCAGCTCTGTGGCCTATGCCTAAGCAGTTCATGCAGGACGTTATCTTTGGTCTGTACTTGTGCACAGGGAAACGCACCGATTCGAAAGCGACGTATTCTGGCAGGTTTGTGCCGTTGAACGTAATTAGTGCCTTGTTAGACATGCCGAGAGGCCGTGCTGACACTATTTCGTGGGTCGAACTTGTTAGGCCCTGCATTAACTGCTCTTGGGTTAGTCCTTTAATTCGGTGAATGACTCCCCTTATGCGTCCTTCACGGAGTGCCACATATGTATTAAACTGCACGATGTGGTTGTCAATTATAATGTGCTCTAGGTTCAGCAGCAAATGTGCAGCTTGCTCTGTGTAGCAATCAACCACTTCTAGGTTAGACTTCATGAGGATCCTGCATTGAATGTCCGACCCCTTAAGTTGAGGAAGCGCTAGACGTAATCTATACGCAAACTGGTATGGTGGGACCTGGGTGATGTTAAACGCTTTAGGTCTCATCTTTATGGTCTCAAATAAGGTCTGCGGCTGTAGGGTGGTTGGGGGCTTGGGTCGCGGGAGTTTTCGGTTCTGGACTACTGTCCAGCTTGCCTGGTCATCCATTGGTGTGTGCTCGGGTGGTGCATGACGATCAGCAAAGAGATGCGGGCTTACTTGGTTTCCTGCGATAGCGGGGTCGTTTGCTGGCGGGTCGCTCGGCAGCGCTGACTGAGATGATCCTGGCGTTGTAAGGTCTGCTGGCTGGTTGTTAGAAGCGTCATCCAGCTGGTCGAGGGGTTGGAATCTTGACTGGGCGATCATCTCCTGTCCTCAGTGGGCTCCCCTACGAGGGGAGCCGGCACGGTGACGAGCGGAGCAAGAGAGCAGTAGACAGGCGCTGGAGGCGTTCGGTGCGGCAGCGCGCCACAACTACCTTGCAAAAAACATAATTACTTCGCGACGCCACATCTAGAGCAAAGTTGTCGAATGATGCATACCCTGGTGGCAAAATTTGTCTTTGCTTTCCTTCAACTTCACAGTTGTTGTTTTGTGGGGTTTAACGCCCCAAAACCAGTTCTGATTATGAGAGACGCCGTAGTGGAGGGCTCCAGAAATTTCGACCACCTGGGGTTCTTTAACGTGCACTGACATCGCACAGCACACGGGCCTCAACATTTCGCCTCCATCGAAATGCAGCCGCCGCGGCAGGGATTCGATCCCGCGACCCTCTGATCAGCAGCCGAGTACCTTAGCCAGTAGACCACCATGGCGGGGTTTGCATAACTTCACAGTTATGCAAACAACGTGTATCAGTTGTTACATACTCGAGACAAAATCAAGTATTAATTGCAAATATTTTCTTTTATATTTGTTTAAAGCTCAGAAAACAATCGTCGCGAGTCTCAAGAACGAAATCCATCCGCAGCAGATCCGAAGCCTGTACTTCCCATAATTCCCATGAGAGTTGAAGCGCCGCTGAACGAGTCGCCGTAGACACTAGCGCCAGATTTCTCTCTAGTGTGTAAGAAAGAAACTCTATGCCGTACATAGTATGTAGCGACCTCTAGTTTAATGAAGTGCTCACTAGATGGCGTGATGGCGCCGCGGTGCTCGCTTCATTAGACGTATGGGAACGCGTAGTATGGGAGTCTGTCTGTCCGTCCGAGCGCTGCGGTGCTGCTTAGCTACTATGTAAATTGATCAATAGATGGCGCGGAGGCGCTCGCTGCGTGCTCTAGTGTGATAGGAGAGCGCTAGATGGCGACACACAGTGTTTGTCACGTCTTTGATGATGTACTGGGCAAGATTCACGGAAGATTCACGGTTTTTACCGATGAACCTCCGGAGCTTCGCCCACTCATCATCATTCACTCCGTGGATATGCGTGGATTTTTTTTTTCTTTTCCTTCGAACGCTGAGCAGCATTTACGGAGGCTGCTCGTCGTAACGTTATACCGCGAGTACTCTGCTAAAGGCGCGCGATTGGTTGCAAGTGTATCGGTACCTTTTCTTTCTTTACTTCTTATTTTTATTCCTGTATGTTTATAAAGTTCTTATTTTCTTTTTGTTTTTGGGAAAAAGGAAACACACTTCGTTCCGCAGGTTCACAGTACTTTGCTCTGAATAGCATTCAACGACACGAACCGTACATTTCACGACACTCTAGCAGCTTCGCTTATCTGTTGTTGTTGTTGTTTCCCTCAATTATGGCACATACCCACTCTGGGGGATTGGCCAAGATGTCAGAAAAGGAAATAGTTAAGCCTGAGGTACTATGGAATACCAATCAGAATCGAATAATCAGGATGAAATTAACAGTGAAGAATACGAATTTATGAAAAGAACCGGCCTGAATCAATTATGAATTTTGAAACAGTAGAGCACACATCCCCGTGACAATGTCCTAATGAGGAGGCTCTCAATAACAGAACATTGGAGGCGGAGAATTCCGACCCAATCCTATGAAAGAATCTTCTAATGTGTGTTTTTTAATGAGGATAACTGACCGCATTTTAAGAAATAATGTTCATTGTCAAGCCTGTGTACAGAGATAGTGGTGGAATACTCATGTTGGTAGCCAATCAGTTGAAAAAGTGAAACTTTGCAGAGAATGGCTACAGTTGCGTGCAACAAAAAGTGCTATTTTGGTGAAGTGTACAGTTTCATTTAAATGTGCGTTATTAGTGATGTGATGTATTCATATTCTGTATCGATATGGGGACATAATTGAAATTGTGTATGTATTGGGGTGCCCTATTTAGCGGACAGGAACATGAACTGTGTGGACACTAACTCAGGTGGTGAACATTGTGTGAAGTGATTACGTGTTAGTGTTGTGTGTGATGTGTGATGCCTCCGTGATGGTCAACGAGCGAGATAGAGTGAGCGCAAAATTCAAGACATCACAAGTTTATTTACGAAAAAGCAAGATTTGGCAAGTTGCGGAGAAGCAAACAGAAGAGGAGGAGAAAGCAGTTTTTTAGGAAGAGAGAGAGAAGTAACTTTATTAGAATGAAAGGGGGAAGGGTGAACTTGGAGCTTCTATGGTTGGGGCCCTACGTCCAGTGCTCCACTGGCTTTGGCTGCCCGCCGGACTTGATCCAGGAGCGCCATTTGCACCCACAGGTCCGAGCTGGCGAGTTGTGCCTCCCACTGCTCCGTCCTAGGCATTAAAGTGCTGCCGAGATAACAAGCTAAGTCGCTTGGTTTGCTCGCGCATCCCCACGAGATGTGGTAGAGAGTCGGCCTACCACCGCACCACGGACACACGGCCGGGTATAGAGTCGGATATATTGCGTGTAGTTTCACAAAACATCTGTCTGAATTTTGCGAATATCGGCGGCATCTTCACCACTAAGGGACTTATGAGGTGCCCCGTATTTTTGTCGCGTGAAGCGCTGGTGGACAAGAATCTCCCTAGCTAGAATTGGTATGGCTAACGAATTAGAGGGACCCTCCGCTCGGTTAAAAAAAAAGCGAGGTAGAGCGTCCGCCCTTTCGTTGCCCTCAAGCCCTGCGTGGCCCGGGCACCAGATCAACCGATGGTGGCGTGTGTGTGTGGGTCCTAGCAGCCTAAGTGCCGTGGTGGGAAGGCGGCCGGTTAAAAAGAGCCGGCATGCCTCTTGAGAGTCGGATAGAATTACTGATGGCTCTCCTCTACGCTCATGAAACCTCAATGCTAAGGCGATGGCAGTTGCCTCTGCCTTTGTGACCGAGGTCGTACGTAGGGAGGCGCTCGTCAGCAGCCTCATGTTGTTGTCAACGGCCGTAATTACGTGCTTGTGCCAGTCGTAACTGGCCGCATCGACGTATGTTACGTTGGGCGCTGACTCGAGCTGTTTTCGGAGCCACTTGACTCTCGCAGCACGTCGTTCAGCGTGACAGTCGCGTTTCATATTTTTTGGCACTGGCGAGATCGTGATCTGCCTGCGGACCACCGTAGGTACGTTGACCAGCTCCTCATCAAGGTGCTGTGGATACGGAGAGATTCCTACCCTACTGAGTATTGTCCTGCCTGCTGCAGTTTGACTTAGGCGATTCCTCTGAGAGATGAGGACCGCCGCACTGAGCTCAGCATAGGCGCTGTGTATACCAAGTGCTAACAGTCGCTCTGTCGGTGTACTGATGGGGAGACCGAGTGCTGCCTTAAATGCGCTTCTAATGAGGGAGTCCACCTGGCTCTCCTCACTTTTGTCGAGTGAGTGGTACGGAAGGCCATACGCCACCCTGCTCATAATCAAGGCCTGAACAAGACGGAGGGTATCGTTCTCCTTCATCACTTTCTTGCGATAAGTGATTCGCCGAATCATTCTAGCAATCTGCTTAACTGATGTTTTTAAGGTTGTTATGGTGTAACTGGCTTTGCCATTTCCTTGCACCCAGAAACCTAATATACGGGCCTGGGTAAAAAACACTTAAAAGGGGGGCCAATATCATGAGTAAAAGGGGCCCAAAAACACAGGCCACAAGGCGAAACGGAGAGATCGGCGAAACGGCGCGGGAAAGCACGCGCCACAGACACGTCGATGCTCATAATTGGTTGTCAGCGGGCTCACGGCACGCGACCCGAGCAGTGATCGGTGATGGAGAAGGCTGAGCTGGCATTCTCTGCGTGGCACCGGTCGACGAAGGGTGTCCTGCCAGCTACGGACTGGTGACAAGGAGACGAGGGCGTCGGCCTCCGGGTGGCCGTCGATCTGGCTTACGATCGAGCACGGACTTCGGAGTGGCAGCGGCCGAACTTCAGCAGTTCCCGGCGTACCCGCAGCGCTCCACCTTCGCCGGCAGAACGTGACGACCAGCAGAAGAATCACAGCAGAGGGCCCGGTCTTTGTTGGAAACCGAGCATCACTTAAGAGGAGGCCTGGGCTAGGCCTAAGCGGTGATTCGCCACGTCACCGGAGAAGCAAGGCGGCGGACATGGGCGGACTTGGCGTGAGCGGCGGCCACCACTAGCACCGTTTGTCGACGACGGCTACGTGGACGCGACACGCCGAGAGGACACCGGTTCTAAACTCGAGAGTCCGACTACACTGTGAGCAGATAGCAGGCCAGCTACCGCGGATGTAAACGCGAGGCCCAGTGTTGGTTGACTCCCGTTGGAACTGCGCCCAACGCGGAGGATTTGTAGTTTGGATATTTAGTGTGTTTATCTAACTGTTTGGTTTTCCCTTTGTGTGCGAGTTGGTGTTGCATGTTTTTCGTGTTTTGATGTCAGGTTTATAAAGTAACGTCTTGTCTTTGTCAACGCCTTACGCCTTCGTCACTCCCTCACTCAATCCATCGGAGAAAGCGCTCCTGGGGGGCTATCGGAGATCGGGTGTTCGCTCGAGAACGCTTTCCGAACACTGACGTCAAAAAGTGGGTGGTCCGCGATAGCTTTGAGCAATGCTTTGAGAATGGGAGGAGCGCGGCCGGCGCGGCCAATGGTGAAGCGGCGCGCTCCTCAGATGATGACGTACTCCGTTTGTCGTCTGCTTCTGAAAGCCAAAATGTTTCTCCTGAGAAATTAAGAAATCTGCTCCTTTTAAAAACGGTGCTTTCTTCTTCTCAGACGTAAACACGCTCTTAAGCATCGATATCGTTCTCTGCAGGTTCGCTAAGTGGTGTCGCGGGCGCGAAAAACAAGAAGCGTGCGCGTAAGTGGCGTCATATCTAAATTTCGTGTCGTCGTCTGCTGCTGCCATGTCCTCGCACAAAAACGTGCATCTCGGCCCGCGGGTGCTCAGAGGCAGAGGGAGCTCCTTCTCGCATTTTTGGAGGTGCACCCCAACTGTGAAAGCCCGACAAACTCTTCACTACCGACAGCGCGCTGGAAACTTCCAGGAGCAATTAAAGAACATCAACATGCGCAGCTCTTTTCTCTCCGTCGAAATTACACGGGCTCTTTGGCACCCGATTTCCGATCTCTTTTACCATTCCCTCGCCTGGAGCGTGGGACACCGTTCACCGCGACTCAAGCCTGGAGAAACAACTCCAGGCTATCAGACGAGCAGAGGAGGTGGCGGCGAGGATTTTTTTTTTTTTTCCTAAAATAAAGTTGTTCTCTCTCTCGGGATCAAGTTCGGCGCACAGCCAACGTACTGTTCGCTTCGACAGACGAAATTGAGGCCGGAATTCACTTCCTGTCAAATCCTCAAATACATCGCGAACCTCCAGCTGCTCCGCGTCCTATTTCAGCGACGACAATTCGAGGACTCGGCGCCCAAGTGGACCGCCATTTCCCTCTGTGACGCAACATTGCGCAGCCGCAGCCGCCGTTTCAATCCAAGCGGAGCCGCTGCCGCTGTTCGCAAAGTGTTCGTAAATCGTTCGCTGAGCGAGCGGCCTCGGGAATCGTTCTCCGCGTAGCAGACGACACGCTCGGTTTGAAAATGATTGACAGGGAATTGACGTCAATTTGACGACACCGAAATCTCGCGGCCCTGGAAGGTTCGACGTTCCACAAGTCGCTACAGGTGGCGAAAAAAACCAGCCGTGGCGCGTTCCATCAAGTTGCGCGTAGAGTGGAACTACTAACCTAGCCCCATATTTTGGTTTGAAATTTTCCTGCTAGGGGCTCTCAATAAGGCCAGAAGGCGTAGGCGTCAAAAACAAAACA
This sequence comes from Hyalomma asiaticum, assembly GCA_013339685.2. Classification (NCBI taxonomy): domain Eukaryota; kingdom Metazoa; phylum Arthropoda; class Arachnida; order Ixodida; family Ixodidae; genus Hyalomma; species Hyalomma asiaticum. The sequence continues at coordinate 77,862,410 of CM023489.1, forward strand.
AACATGTTGCATCTAAACAATAATGATGATAGTACATGCAGTGCCATCTCTTGATCGTGTATCTTAGTTTAGGACGCCACCGCTACTTTTATTTTTCGTTGCACTGTCAACGGTACAGTTTCTCTTCTCTAATGTGGTTATAGGTAGGTTACCGTGGGCACGCCCCGCGGATGACGACAGCGGAGCGGCGCTGGCCAATCGCGTGCGGCGATTCCGAACGCTCTCGCTAAAATGCCATCTCCGATAGCCCCCCTGGGATCCCCTCTCACACTCGTGACAGTGACAATAGACCTCTCCTGGGGTACGTCACGAAAGGGCCGTGACGTCACCCACGTGACCCTGGCGCGCACGTGCGAACGGACTGGTTGGCAAAACATTGCAGCGTTCGGCGTGGTTGCATGCTGCCGTACGGGTGAACCGAGTTCGTACTCGTTTGTTTTGTGCGCGTGCACATGGCCGCTTTGACATGGTGGTTAGCTTTTGCGATGGGGGATATGCCAAACGCGCGATAAAAGGCAGTGGCATCGGGGCCTTGTTTTTTTTTCCTCGATTTCCGAAGTCCAAACTACACAGTGATGGAAAGCCTGGGTGCGAGCTGTGCGCAGTGTAAAACAGCAGCCGTCGGACAGCAAGAGGATTTTTGGATTACATTTCATCGCTGGTAGGTGCTAGCCTGTTACCTAGAGCTCCTAGGCGTTTTGTTATTTGTGCTTCCGCAGCATTTGTGAGCATGTATATTTTATCAACTCGGGTGCCCGTCTCGATTTTCTGAGCTCCCGGAGTGGGTAGCTAACGTGTTTGCTAAGAGGACTAGCGTTGAAACACAAAGAAAAAAGTGTGAGCGTTTTGAACGCGCTTTGAAACGGAAGCATTCCTTCAGTAAGCGGTAGTTCCGAATGCTGTGCAGATTTTTTCATTTCGCGCTCACTTCGCTGTATCTTGCGTCGGGCTGGCACTCCAGATGAAAATTTTGTTTGTGTTGTCGGACGCTATAGCACTACCAGTCTCGCCTGTTTTCGACCGTATAAGAGTTTAGTTCCTGAGCAGAAAGAACGGAAGGAAATGCACATGAGCGCTGCAACTCAATCGGCCATGCAAGTACAGTGCGCAGTGTGGACGCTGCCTGCAGCTCGTAAGGCATGGCGGTGGTTCTCCGCGATGGTGTTTGCTTTGAAAAACATGCATTCCATGCCTGGTTGGCAAAAGTCTCAGTGTTCGGCGTGGTTCCATGCTGCTGTACGGATGGACCGTGTGCGTACTGGTTTTTGTGCGCGTTACCTGGCCTCTTTGACACGGTGGTTAGCTTTTGCGCTGTAGGATGTGCCAAACGCGCAACAAAATTAAGGCAGCGCATCGTAATATTTTTTTTTTTTCTGGATTTCCGAATGACAGCAGTCGACGGAAAGCGTTGGTGCCCCAGTTCGAGACAAGCACTAGATGCACGTGGCCTTTCACTAAGCCGTACGCTTTGAGCGATCAGTAACGCTCCATGGCCTCTGCATTGTACGGGCCAGGCATGCTCGCGAGGTACACACACAGCTGAACGTTTAGTCAAGGTTTTAAGGTCGTTCTTCCATTCCGAAATTGCACCTTCTCTTCGACAAACCGCCACCGCGCAACCTCGGGAAGGGACAGTACCATTGCGTGCAAAGCCCGAGCAAACTGCTGGAGCCGCCGGAGCTTTTTGCCAACCACTGCGAAACTGGTCCGCCGCGATGTCGATGGCGATGCTCCTCGTGACGTCACATTGTTGACAAACAGGGACAGGTCTATTACGACTGATGAGATAGCTGAACTTAATTTTCGTAGGGCCATAACAACAGCCAGAAATTCAGCAAAAGATACTGATAAGAAATCTGGAAGTCCTAGTGAAAATGTCCAATTAAAGCGTGTAGGGGTTGTTCTACTACTGCTACTACTGCTAGCAGCGGCATCGCCGCTAGTAACCCCGTGTCGTGGATTCGAGCACTCGACGAGCAGAGAATGTGGCAGTTGCGTCCGCGCTCGCTATCTCAGCCATGTATCGCCGCGTTGCCGCGCGCGTCAGCCCGCGGCCTGTCTCGGGGCAGGACAGCACGAACCGCCGCATGCGGCAAAGGAGGAGAACATTAGGCGCAACTCTCCGAGCATGGTTGTTTAATGAACAGTTAAATGAAACAAATAATACAAGGCCGAATCTAAAGTCGAATTAAATATAAAGGACAACAACGATAAACAACACGCGAACAGAATAACACAAAGGACATTAACAATGAACAACACGCGAACACAGAATAACACACAAAAATAACCACTGCGAGGGAGGACAGCCTAACCCCGGCCAGCGCACCCGCGACCGCGCGCCCCCAGAAAAGGAACATAGAGGAAAAGAACATACAGAGATGGACGACGGTCGCAGGCCGCTGCCGCGGTCGCTGGGGCCCGAAACGACGCGCGGTCCGGACGACGAGGCCTCGTCGTCCGGACGGTCGCAAAAGCACATCCGCACCGCTCCGGGTCCCCGCGAGTTCTCCCGAGCATCTCCAAAACCCGATCGCGCGAAGATTCCAGAAATTACCCGCTGCCCAATGGCAGCTTAGTTAAAGGGACACTGAACAGGTTTTGAATTCGCGAATTTATTGCGAATTCGGTATCCGCGACCTCATACAACGTGCCTACGGAGGTTTTTTTCGCGATGTTCGATTAAACAACGGCGCTATAAGCGAGCAAACTTTGACCAAGGGAACGCCCCCCTCGGCGCGCGCGCGCGCAGGGGCGGAGCTTGGGAGAGATAGACACGTGGGGAGGTGACGTCATCGTCGGGGTCGAGCTGGTCGAGCGGCCGGGCCGCCTGCGTCGCTCAGTCAGCTCAGCTTGTTTCTGCTGCGATCTGCTGCCTAGCGAAGCATCAGTTCTGCCAGTTCGTAGGGATTTCTTGCCATTGCACCGTTCTCTTCTGATTGAAGATTTTCGCCATCCGACATTCACTACTTGTGTTTGTGCAAGGTTGAAGTGGACTCGCGATGCCGAGTTACTGCGCGGCATATGGCTGCCGCAGCACTTACAGTCGCGATGAGGTCGCTTTTCACAAGTTTCCTCGGGATCAGAAGATGGCTGCAAAATGGTCCGCTGCAGTTAAAAGAAAAGACTTCAAACCTACTAGATCAAGCGTGCTGCGCTCCAAGCACTTTCGTGACAGCGACTACGTACGAAACTCGGCTCTCATGCAGTCGCTGGGATTGACGATCAAGAATGTGCGACTGAACAGCGACGCGGTTCCTTCTGTGTTTCCGCACCTGACTTGCCTTCGTGAATTTTAAATTTCTGAAATTTTTTTTTGTTGTTGTGATGCACCTCGGATGTTTCTGGCGGTCGCGAATCTGCCGAATTTCGAGGCAGCAGCAGCAGTCCTCCTCTTTCCCCATTTGCACGCAATGAGCGCATGAGCACCTATGGCGAAAACACGTGTACACAGATATCAGCACGCAGCATAGAAATCAGCTACTCTACACGACAGTCGCATGCTTCTAAAGCAGCTAATATACCGTTTGCATTTTAACACACCATCACTGTAGTACTGGGCAGAATTTAGAAAAAGCGACGGTATTATAAAAAAACAGAACTGCAATATATGAGCCAAACTATCCTTGCGCAATTTTTCAGCGCACTTCAGAGCACATGTCACCACTGCGGCGAGAGCGGCACCCGTCTGGCGTTTTTTTTTTTTTTTTTTTCCTCGCGGTAGCATACTGACTCATCGCGTGCGCCTTGCCCGCTGCGAAGTACGATACTGACTGCATTAACAACGCTGCACTCTGAGCTGTGAAATCCACGAACAGCTGATGTTTCTGCACGATGCCCGCGCGTAGCGCGGACCGTGCCAATACGCGGCTAAAAGCGAGTGCCCATGCTGCTGTTTCTTATCAAATTTGATATCCACGGATGAACGTATCATTTGTAACAGTTTACTACAGTGAAATTAAGCACTGACATGCATCTTATACGTACCAGTCTATGTTTCCGACGCGGGTGAAGGTGGCTGGTAGTGCCGCTTCAGTCGTCGCCTTTACAGTGGCGACCGGCTCGAACATGTACGAATGTACAGAGAACTCGTTCCGACTTTCACAGTTCGCCATACTAACAGGAACTACCCGATTTCAACAGATAAACACGGCATTGCCTGCCGGCGAGCGCGGTCTGCTGTCCTCACCTTCCTGACGATGATGTCATGGAGCTTCGACCAATCACAGCGGCGGCGAGACTCGCGATGGCGGCCGCGGCGCCTGCTGCTTGTTTTCGGCAAAATAAAGTTATTTGCGTTGGTTTATGCAAATTTCCGACTTGATTTTCGAGTTCGCCGCACGAAATTACGTATCATGACACCATAATCTCGTTTTTTTAAAAAAGTGGTTCAGTGTCCCTTTAAAGCCACATGGAGCGAAGCGGCCAGCCCTCCACAGTGGTGGGTCGCCGCCACGTCCAGCTGAGAGAGGGGGATGCGAGAATATTCCTAGAAAAACATGGCGTCGCGCGGGACGCGCAGCGGCCTGGTCCCCACATCCCTCCCTCCTTAAAAGCCCCCCCCCCCCCTAAAAAAACAATACCGGCAGTGCCGATACGCAATAAAATCAGAGAACCCCAAACCAAAACAAAAATACCAAAATCAAACGCGACAACACAACCGCGACAAGTCTCTCGAATGTCCAATGAAGCCGACGCGCGCCCCGGCATCTTCACCCGGACTCTGGACGCCGGCCGCGGCAGGTCGCACGTGCCGTCGACCCTGTCGACATCCTGGCCGCACCAAGTGCCGCGACCACGGCTCCGTCCGCAGCCTCGCCGTCGACGCCGCCCCGCTCCGGACACGCACACTTCGGCCGCCAACTCAGCGCAGCAGAAAAACAACAAAAGAACAAAACCACTCGCGCAGCCAAAGAACCTACAATTTTGCGCACTTTGTATTTTGCTTTAGTTAACTGCCACCTTCTGTACTGCGTAGAGTCCTGGGGTTCGACGTATGACTCTTATCTTGAGCCAGTACGACGGCTGCAAAAACGGGCTATACGTACGATTACTTTCTCACCTTACTACGAACATAGCAAACCACTTTTTTCTAGGTTAAAGATCTTACCATTTGATTTTGTGCGGGAACTAAAATTAGCTACATGTATTAACGGTGTCGTTAGGAACAATGAACCATTCCCAATTTCATTACTGTGTATTCCCCGACGTCAAACGAGGAACCAAACTTTTAACAACTTCAATAAACCGCCCACAAAAAACGCCTATAGCAAACGTCTATTACAATATACCGGAGTGAAAGTTTGGAATGGCATACCGCTTTATATAAAGAATACCCAGAACTTTTCCAGATCATTGAAAAAATACTACTTTGAAGCAATTTTCTCTGCTTGAGTTGATTGATACTTTAGGTTGTAATTTTTCATTATGTATATATATTGCCCTATATGTGTTTAGTGTTTTCCTTGAAAGATGTTTTCTTTGAAAGATGTTTCAATACCCTTGTTCTCTTTATTAAGCCATATAAGAGAACTACTATTCATACTTGCAACTACAAGTATCATTCTTCAGTTCTGTACGCCACTAATCACCAAATATTTGTGTTTACTACAAGTTATGAACTTTCCTTTTTTCTTTGTTCAATCGAATTCAAGTGACTGTTGTTAGCAGATAAACATTACTTCTTGTATGATGATATCAAATTTGAATTGTTTACTTCTGTTTATTTTTAATTAGAACTATTACAGTTTCAGTTATGTATACTTTCAATGGGACCCGCACTAGCCTTCGGCTATGGGACCATACAGTTTGTGCTTATTTTTGTATAAGATATGAGTGCAATAAAGATCATTCAACCCAAAATCAATTGAAAGAACGAACGATAAAACAACACAGGGCTAGAGATCATTCTCAATGTAGCGAAAACAAACTCGAACAAAAACGAAACGGTACGTAAAAAGAAAGGAACAATTAGTACAGAACCTAGAACAGCGAAGAAAAGCTAGCGAAGGGGTAGTGAGAGAAAAAGAGAAAGACGTCTCTGTCAGGTTATCTCTCCGTCTGAAATCAGTCGGGCAGTAACCAAAGTAAACGTGGTATTCACTAGTGCGCTGCCATATGGCCTTACACTAGCGGATAATCCTTCCACGAAAGCACACTGCCCATCCGTGACACCAAACGAAACGGGAGATCCACAACGTGTTGCCTACGGAATGAACAGACGCGGAAGGGACGGCGACAGCTGAGAATTCACACTGCCCCGTGCCCAATCGCAGAGCACAGCAACTTTAACTAAAGCCTTCCGGTCTGACGACTGGCTAGAATTATCGCAGGGGCGCGCAATCGCTCTCCTCTGCTGTCGGGGGGTGCCACTGCCGACGCGCGTAAACACGGCGCTAACTGCGAAGGTGGCATGATACTGTGGCCGAGCTCGTACAGACCGCGCAGAGTGAACCCTTTCTTCTCCTGGGCCACGGTCACACGCCGTTTCTAGCCCACAACCCGCGCTCGTCGCAATACAAGACAACGATACCGCGCGCGCGCCACGTGCAGTACTAACACGTTCAGGCGCCTCGCCTCCCGGAGGCGAAAACCAAAGCCGCGAAAGAAACTATTTACAATAGGCACACATGGGTCACTCTGCCGTCAGTTACGTCGCTCTTCGGGCCAACGAAAAAAAAAGCAAAAGAACAACAAAGAAAAAATTGGCAGATCCCACGTGCAGTGGGAATCAAGGAAATGCGAAGCACGCATAAGGAACGTAAAATGGATTTGCATTTTTGTCTCGCTATACTGAGTTTAGTACATATGAAGTTAACGAAACGGCCGCAAGAGCAAGAAGACTGTGGCATGTAAACCATGCCGCTCATACACGCATGTTATGATTCTAAAGTTATGACTTGTCATTTACGTTCTTCATGCAGTAGTGTTGTGCCTTAGCAATTTTGGTATACATCCCTTTAAGGAAACGAGTGGCATGTAGATCATGCCGCTAATGACATGCATGTCACGATTTTCATGTTATGACCTGTCATATATGATCGTCATGCAGTCCTGTTGTGCCAAACCAATTTTCGTATAGGCTCCGTGCAGTCGAGTTTTCCATGTGCGACATCAGCTCCAGAACGCACTGCCTGGCGGAGAGAAGAAGCAAAATTGGGCAGACTGTGACAGGGAAATACGCGAACGCGATGCGCGTCTCCATCTCTATAGCAGCAGCGACCGCCCGTCCCACCTTCTTTCGTTTTATTTCCTTTGAGACGCGCGCTCCAAATCTGCGACAAACTGTTCCAAAGGGCAACGCCGCGAGCGTTCGTGTAGTTCGCAGCACGCCCGGAAAGCAGCGAAGAAACGCGCGCGTCGCAGTCGCCTCGGTTTCCACCGTGCGCGACTGAGCCGTCCGACGAGAGCTACGTAGCGCCCTCTGGTCAGTAGACGGAGCCATCCCATTAACGAAACGGCAGTATCTCGCCAGGACCATGGCATGTATGTAAATCGTGCCGGTCATGACACGCGTGTCATGATTCTAATGTTATGACCTGTCATTTACGTTCGTCATGCTGTCGTGTTGTGCCATAGCAATTTTGGTATGCATCCCATTAACGAAACGCATAGCATGTAAATCATGCCGCCCATGACATGCATGTTATGCTTTTCATGTTATGACCTGTCATTTATCTTCGTCATGCGGTGAATTGTTGCATACCAATTTTCCTACACATCCCACTAACGAAACGGCAAAGAGAGCACAAAGACCGTGGCATGTAAATCATGTTGCTCATGACATGCATGTCATGATTTTCATGTTATGGTCTGTCGTTTACGTTCATGATTCAGTCATCTTGTGGTATGCCAGTTTTCGTATACATGCCGTTAACGAAACGCATGGCGTGTAAATCATATCTCCCATGACATGCACATCATGATTGTCATGTTATGGCCTGTCAGTCATGTTCGCCATGCAGTCATGTCGTGACATACCAATTTCCGTATACATCCCATAAACGAAACGGCCAGGAGAGCACCAAGACCGTCACATGTAAATCATGTCACTCATGACATGCATGTCATGATTTTCGTGTTATGACCTGTCATTTATGTTTGTGATGCAGTCATGTTGTGGCATGCCAATTTGCGTATACGTCCCATTAACGAAACGCGTGGCATGTAAACCATGTCATTCATGACATGCATGTCATGATTTTCATGTTATGACCTGTCATTTATGTTCGCCGTGCCGTCATATTGTGCCATACCAATTTTTGTATACACCCCATTAACGAGATGACCAGGAGAGCACCAAGACTGTGACATGTAAATCATGCCGCTCATGACACGCATGTCATGATTTTCATGTTATGACCTGCCATTTACGTTCGTCAGGCAGTCATGTTTTGCCATACCAATTTTCGCATACATCCCATTAGCGAAACGGCCAGGAGAGCCCTAAGACCGTGGCATGTAAATCACGCCGCTCATGACATGCATGTCGTGATTGTCATGTTATGACCTGTCATTTATGTTCGTCATGTAGTCATGATGTGGCATACCAATATTAGGAAACATCCGATTAGCGTAACGGCCAGGAGAGCACCAAGACCGTGGCATGTCAGTCATGCCGGTAATGACATGCATGTCATGATTTTGATGTTATGACCTGTCATTTATGTTCGTCATGTAGTCATGATGTGGCATACCAATTTTCGTAAAGATCCGATTAGCGAAACGGCCAGGAGAGCAGAAAATCGTAGGCGGCTAGATAGATAGATAGATAGATAGATAGATAGATAGATAGATACGCTCAAACTCGCCGAAGTTCGCTAAGAAATGCTTCGCATTTAAAAAAAAAACAGATTCCGGAGGAGCCCAGTGAGGATGGACCCTCTCTTCCTTTGCCCCCAACCGGCCGGCTGATTATCGCCACAATGGCTCGCCTCTCTCCCGCCGCGGGGACGCTGCATCCCTCTCCCCTTCTGCGTGCGCGAAGAAACAGGTGCCCGAAGGGCTATTCATGGAAGAAGGCTCTCCTTCGACCTTCTTTGTTCCTCTCAGCGGCCTTTCCGCCATCTTTGCCTCCCGCGGTGCATGTCGGCTATGTGCACCGAAAAGCGCCGTCAACTTTTAACCAAAAGAGACTTTCGGCGACCCGGGCAAGAAATAGTGCGTCAACTAGTCTTTTAGTGGTTCTGAATTTTACTGAAAAAAGACGCACGACGCGATGTCTAAAGAAAACCGTTGGACTCACCGACTTGAACGTCGCACGGGAGACAAGATGGTCAATCTCCCAGCCATGCCATGATAGAAGTCTCGGGCAATCCAACGAGTTTCCGCCACCAAGAACGAACTTCTGCATCTCGGTGACAACTTGCATCACGCCTTTCCTCATCCACACTTCGCCTCACACAACTTCGAAGCGGGTTACCAATCAGTTCGAGAAGTGACATTTGCCAGCTCTCCTCACACCACGACACATCGACAGAGAAAAAAAGAGAGGACAGACAAAGGAAGAGATACGCGCGGTACACGGTAGAGACGGCCACGCTCAACCAAAGCGCATTTGACGCTGGGACCTGAACGCAACTTCCTCACTCTGCCGACACCTACTCGTCGTTTGAGCGGCCAAGGGCAAGGCCCCTGGTCCCACTTAGTTGGGCGCCAAAATGTAGGGGGGGGGGGAGGGGGGGTATTCTACCAATACTACTACTGCTAACAGCGGCATCGCCGCTAGCAACCCCCTGCAGTGGGTTCGAGCACTGAACGAGCAGAGAATGTGGTAGTTGCGTCCGCGCACTCGCTATCTCAGCCATGCATCGCCGCGCTGCCGCGCGCGCCAGTCCGAGTCAGGCAGCGCGAACCGTCGCACGCGGCGAAAGAGGAGAACATTACGCGTCACTCTCCCAGCATAGTGATTTAATAACGGTTAAATATTACAAATAAAACAGGGCCGAATCAAGATCGAATTAGATAACAATAACGATAAACAACACGCGAACACAACAACACAAAGAACAGTAACAAAGAACAACACGCGAACACAAAATAACACACAAAAACCATGCAAGGGTTGGAGCCTAACCCCCGGCCAGCGCGCCCCTAGAGAGGGAAAATAGAAGGAAGAGAACATACAGAGATTGGCGACGATCGCAAGCTGCTGCCGGGGTCGCCGGGGCCCGAGACGACGCGCGGTCCGGACGGCGAGGCCTCGTCGTGCGGACGGTCGCAAAAGCACGTCCGCACCGCTCCGGGTCCCCGCGAGTTCTCTCGAGGATCTCCAAAACCAGAACGCGCGAAGATTCTAGAAATTACTGCTGTCCAATGGCAGCCTAGTTAAAACCACATGCGGTGGAGCGGGCGGCCGCCGCTCCGTCCAGCTGGGAGAGGGGGCGCGAGGACATTCCATGGAAAACATGGCGTCGAGCGGGACCCGGCCCCCACAAGCTTTCAGAAAAAATGCCAATTCCAGATTTTTCGTCTATTTGTGAAGCGTCTGTAGCAATGATATCTTTGATGTGCAAGTCATCTAAATGGTTTTGTAATAAGCCGTTTAATATATTCTGCGACGAATATCTCTGGTGATGCTTCAGTCTCTTCTTTTCTCTCTCTCTCATTTTGCAATGCATACGTGGGCAAAATAGCTTCATAAAACACGAGACGCGGAGCATTGACGGCGCTGCTGGCGCACGAAACCACGCGGCCGCACCTTTACTTCAGTGGCGCTGCCTGCAGGCCAAAGTTGGAAGGCATCACCCACCCTGGCACCTCCTCCCATTGGGAGCCCCTTCCGCTCGGCACACTAGCCAGTATATTCTAGGCACTATAGTGACAACGTAAGCTGGAGGAGCAACCATCTTAGTGGCCATTGTAAATGCTTCGGGATATGGCCAAGTGATCGGGCCATCAGGTATATCGAAGAGCCAAGCCAGGTTTGTTTAGAAATTATGAAATTTCTAATTGAAACCAAAATAATTTTACCTTAATTTTCATCATTTGTGCTTCACGAAATCGCACATAAAAGTACTCTTTAAGTCAAAACAGTATTGGCCAGTCCCCTGCATTGGGTATGTGCCAACTTAAAGAGGAGAAGAAGTCAGGTTGCTGCCGGGACTGCGCACATCACATCGCGTGACGCATAACACGATACAACAGAACTGCTTCACGAGGTAGATTGAAGAAGATCATTTCATAATGATGTTGTTGATAATGCCTCTGTAACGGGTGCAGAGCTACAAAGCATGCACCCCTGTGTGCTTTCAAATGGTTCCTCACACTCGTTATGCAATCCACTTTCCTTGACACGTAGTGGTGTATAAGCCGCGTATTACTATTTTGCCACGTAACATTGTATTTGTTAACGAGATTCCTCGGAAGACTTTATACCTGTTTAGGTCTTTTAGCGATGATTTTTCAAGCACAGGCGTAGCTCTGTGGCAATATAGAAAGAAAAAAAAGTAGCTCAGTCACAGAATACTCGACTGCCATGCAGACGGACGTGGGTTCGACTCCTCCTCAGTCCTGGTTATCTTTTTCTAAAATTGCCGTGATAGTGGTTACGGACACAGGCGGCGGCGGCGGACAACTACGGCCCCAAAAACGGCCCTTGTTGTTGTCTCATAGCAGCTTACACTGTAAAATTGTGTGAGAATGGTGTACGAAGTGTCATTGCTGTCAACAATGGGTACAACGTTTTGCCACTTCAGCCGTTTGCTACGACGCTGTACAGGTTGTTTGCGCCGGTTGCAGCACATGCGCACTAGACCATGCAAAAGGCAGATTCGAAGGCAGCCCCACTTGCACCGAAAAGAAGAGCGAATTGCTCTTGCACGCTATAAAGAGCTGTCTAATAGGGAAGTACGCTTGTAAGGCATAAATAATTGTTTTTCAGCAGAACATGTATGCCTGCGTCGGTTTGTTCTGTTACACTATGAAATTGACAAAGATTCTGTTGGGTGGCGCTAGCGGCATTGTTTGCACCACTGTCAGAGCTAGATTAAAAACACAATTCCTTTTTTGTGGAGTAAAAGAGTGCCCATTCCCATAAATGTGACGCACGATCTTCCAATTTTTGCCACAACCTAAAAAAAAGTCGCAGTTTCATCAGAAGGGCGAAGCAATGAACGCGATAGCAATGCATGTTATAATATACGAAGTAAGACTAACAGCTTTAGGAGCAATCCAAATTGTAGTGAACGTTCGCTTATTAAGTAAGCATGCAGGTGTGCTAGATGTGACTAGACTCACATGAAGAGAATAAATGACCACGGCATGTCACTCGCAGAAGAATGGTACTGATGAGAAATGGCACCCGTGAGCAGGGCGTCAAATGTTATTTACGTTTTAGGCTGCTATACGGCCAGCATTGCGTGCATACCACGCTGTGGAAACTGAGCAGAGGAGAAAGCGATCACTTTACTGCACGGGGGAAGAAAGCATACGTAAACGTAGAACACGACCAGCGGCCCCGGCTCGCTGTTGACCTCATATGGCCGCGATGCGGGCCAGAGTAGATCACGCTGCACGCAACTGTGGACACGCAATCTGCACATCTGCGAGCAGTTGCTGCGGGTGCGGTCTCGAATGTACTTTGAATAAGAGTGCATGCAATGATTACGTGCTGGAATGATTATGTCAGAAGTAATGCGCACCTTGCTTCAGTGTGACTGGCATTCTGCTGGAGCTCCCCGGCAAGCATTCTGATGAGACGCGGTGGCATGATGGCGTAAAGTACCATGCGAAGGCCAAGAGGCAACGGCTTAGCAGAGTTGCGGGCTAAGTCCCATTGTTTTGAATTCTTCTGACACGTGCTTCACACTGTGCCAGAGCGCTAAGCAGCACGCTGGAGCTGGTTAGCGCCAGCGCGTCACGTGACATGTCTGCCAACATGACGTAACGCGTCATGTGACGCGTTCTTGCCAAAATCACGTAACACGATGCCATGTGACATGTTCCCGCTAAAATCACGTAACGCAAAGTCATGTGACATGTTTCCGCCAAAATCACGTAGCGAAATGTCACGTGAAAATCACATAAGGCAATGTCCCGCGGCGTGTTTCTGCCAACATGTTATGCAATGCCATGTGACATGTTCTCCCAAAATCCCGTAACGCAATGTCACGTGACATGTTACTACCAACATCACATAACCCAATGTCACATGACATGTTTCCACCAACATCACGTAACGCGATGACACGTGAAATCTAAAATCATGTAACCCAATGTCCCAATGTCATGTAACACAATGTCACGAGACATGTTCCCCAAGCTTATGTGATGCAATGACACGTGACATGCTCCTCCAGAACACGTTATGAAATGTCGCGTGGCATGTTCTTGCCAAAATCACGTGACACGATGCCATGTGACATGTTCCCACAAATATTCCGTAATGCAGCGTCACGTGACATTTCCGCCAAAATCACTTAATGCAGTGTCACGTGAAATGTTCCCACCAAAATTGCATAACGCAGTGTCCCGTGACATGTTTCTGCCAACATCACGTAACAAAATTTTATGTGACATGTTTCCGCCAACATATAAGGCAAGGTCACGTGGCATGTTCCCACCAACATCATGTGACATTGCATGCTTCCACGGAACTCCTGTAATGCAATGTCATGTGATATGTTCCACCTTAATCACATAACACAATGTCACCCCCGTGACACATTTCCACCAAAATCACATAAGGCAATGAATGTCATATGTTCCATCAAAATCACATAAGCCAATGTCAATGGAATGTGACATGTTCCCCCAAAATCACTAAGGGATTTCGATTTGTACATATGTATTTAGGGGACATGACGGGGATGGCAACAGTGATAGCAAAAACCCATCAAGACTGTCCATGTAATTTTTATCGCAATAAAGGTTTTACAAGTGGTAGACAGTCCTTTTAAAGAACCCCAGATGGTCAAAATTTCTGGAGCCCTCTACTATGGCTTTTCTCTCCTTTCTATCTATTTCACTCCCTTTCTCCCACACCAACGGACACTTAGCCATGCTTCCGACAGGGGCTGCAGTAATTGGCATCCTTTCCTTCACCAAACCACAATCAATCAATCAATCAATCAATCAATAACACATCCAATAGATGCAGGCAGTGGAGAACAACAGAAAATAGTTTGCCACTGCCTCTGTTCAATTTGAGCATGAATTCGTGGACAGTGTGTTTGGACATTTGTGTGTGGTGTGTAGTCGTACCTAGTTTGAAAAAGATCCAATGTTCAGTGTGGATGTTCTAGACTGTAAAAAGCGCGACTCTGCGGATGTGTTTCATGGTCGAGGCACAGCGGTGTTCAAGGTTTTTACTACAAGCCAAACAATCTCTCCTTCCCCGGAATTTTTTTTCCTCGCTTCTTTGCGACTAATGGCTGCAAATGCAGACCGATGCCGGCTCATCTGCCAACGTTTATGGCTGGTGAGGTAGCACACCGAATTAATGCAAGAAGCAGGAATACCGAGCCTCCGTAACCGTGCCAAACTTGCTCGCCAGAAAATGCTATTTCAACTTTTTCAGAATATGCTTCGCATTGATAGAAACAAATACCTATTCTACCCAAAAACTAGGCCCTCACATCATAAGCACCCCCAATTTCTTCAGGAATACCGATACAAAACTGACTGTTTTAAATTCTCTTTTTTTCCACAAGCCATTAGGGTGTGGAATAGTCTGCCTACACATATAACTACCTGTAAAAATGAAAATAACTTCCTGTCACTTCTTGAAAAACACCTATGTGTTTCCCAATATTGAATTGTTTGTATAGTACTAACTTTGCCATTTTTGCTTTGTGTAATGACATTATTTTCATCCTTTAACGACATATGTACGCATTACATGGTTTTTTTTTTTTAGGTATACACTACATCATTATTGTTTTGTTTTTTTTCCCCATGACGCGTTTCTTGTAACTGTATGAACGCATTCTTTATGTCTACCATGTGTGCTTGTTAAATGACTTTACGTATAACTTGTCTATAATTGTTACAAATTGTTATCTCTGAAATGTACACACTTGTATATTCTTATTCTGTGTATGCCCTTCCTGCAAAAATCCCCGTTGGGATTGGCAGTATGTCTGATATAATAAATAATAAATAATAATAACATTGTATTATCGCTCTGATTTTATTTGACAATAGTAACGTCCTGAGTTCCAATCTAATCTCTGGTACTAGCAGTACTGCCATTTGTCTTGCTCTTGTTTATTGCCATTACTGGACACCTTACATAAAAGCAGTCCAAGGATGTTCAGCCTTCTTTCTCATGGTATGAAACTGAACTCATAATGATGGGGAAGTAAATGACACGACATGAGCAATAACACAAGCACTACAAGCGGTAGAATGTACTTGAGACAACACACTATGGAAACCTCCTTGCCACTATGTCGGTCCTCCTCCAAGGTTCAGCGAACTGATCCAGTCTTGTTTCTTCACGGTCAAACTGCCGGAACAACTCTTGACTGCGATGTGAGGTGCAGTAGAGGAGTGCACATCTGCAACAAAGCCAAAAGAAGCAGGAGATCGAAATGCATGTGCATACATTTAAGTGTCTCAACACAAAAATAGTACAGTAGACGTCTACTAAGACGAACTCAGAGGCAGAGTGAAAACTTGTTCATATTACCAAACGCTCCAGTGGAGGGCGGCTTCGTCTCCCATTATTTCTTTGATACATGTGTGTTAAGGTGGGGAGGGAAGAGAGGGAGAAAGGTGGTGACCTTATCCACAGATTTTTCTTTCTGGCTCAGGATGTTTGGAGAAGACTGCTTTTTGGTAATTTCTGGGGCTCTCTTCTATCTTTCTGCTTTCTCTTTGATCACGTGAATGCGGCCCCAAGACTGCCGTTATCCCTCGGTCAAATTGCCAGCAGAGGCTGCATACAACAAGAGTTCGTCTTAACGGGGAAGCAGGTGCGAAGCTGCACATTTTAGGCGGTTTTCTTCACATAGAGTCCATGGAAAGCCAAAGAGAGGTTCTTATGTTACTTGGTATATGAGAGAATTCAGCTTAGGAGTTTGTCTTAATGGGAGTTTACTGCATGTCGCATGAAGAGTCCATGCTCAGAAATGTACAAAGAAAATATAGGACCTACAACAATGCCACCACAGCATGATCAACGTAAAGATCCAGAAAATGGCTATTTTTTGCAAGAACAGTTAATGGCATGGAGTCCATCAAGGCTTCTCTGGTCAGGAAACTTTTCTATAACGCTACGGGGAGAGCTTGCTACGCTGCCGCAGCAGCTGCGGGGCGGCTATAGAAGTGCAGTGGGGGTAGAGTGACTGGAAAATTTTTAGAGTACTGCAAAGGTAGGTGGCATGCCGGCAACACTGTGCAGCGGCGGCCATATCCCTTCCAAGCCATCCAAAGTGATGCTACAGTGCCTAGAATATCCTGGCGCACACATGCGCGCGTGGCCACCACGCTGATGCCTTCCCACAGCCACCGCATAGCAGCGCTGCAAGTCTCTGTGGTTCATCGAATGTTTGCTTTCCATGGCACCCATGGTTTCTGCTTCGTAGCACTGCGCTTTCCAATCCAAATTCAGCGTTCCTCGTGGCTTTTAAAACAGTCTTGTCTGATAATGATGACTCGGTTAAGGAAACAATCCCCACCATGGTGGTCTAGTGGTTATGGAGCTCGGCTGCAGATCCGAAGGTCATGGGATCGAATCCCGGCCACGGCGGCTGCATTTCGATGGAGGCGAAATGTTGAGGCCCGTGTGCTGTGCGATTTCAGTGCACGTAAAAGAACCCCGGGAGGTCGAAATTTCCGGAGACCTCCACTATAGCGTCTCTCATAATCAGAGCTGGTTTTGCGACGTTAAACCCCACAAATCAATCAATCAATCAAGGAAACGACACCATTTCCTGCAGCCCATGTCGGCATCATGGCTCAGCGTCTGCGGGGATATGTTGTAATAGTGAGAAACTCTATGGGGCAAGGGAAAGATAGAGATGGAAGGAAGAAGAATGTCGTAACTAATAGAGGGCTCCACAAATTTTGACCCACCTGGGGTTCTTTAACGTGCCCTGACAACACACAGTACACGAGCCTCTGGCATTTTCACGTCCATTGAAAATGCGACCGCCGCGGCCGGGATCAAACCAGTGTTTTCTGAGTGGCAGCCAAGCTCCATATAACCACTACACCACCGCGCGAACACTCATCTGAAACAAACTCACAGAAAGAACAAAACTTAGCGTCAAATCCTGCATACATCAGCTGAGCACCATAATAACGAAGTGGTTGTCAACATGAGGTGTGATAATTTATTTATCGATAACATTCGGTATAACTGGGACAGTCTCTCAAACAGACTGATAATCAATCATGGTTCTGACTCCAATGCTAGAACGACTAGTGAATCTTCATGCACTACCTTGACCTTTCCATCAACTCACCTCCGATCTCACGTTTTTGAACGTTAATGCCAGAAGCATTACTAACAAGTTCCCGCAATTATTTTTGCTAGTTTCTTCATGTTCTCCTCATGTTATTTGCATCACAGAAACATGGTTTCACGATGAAATTCACGATTCTGAATTCACGCTCCCTGGTTACATTGCTCTCCGTTGTGATTGCCAGAATAGAAAAGGTGGTGGTGTGGCCTTGCTTTTACACTCAGATTTTAGATTCATGGTTCTGACTGGTCCCCTGAACATTTAATCAATTTGGTGCAAGCTAATAATAAATGAGCAGAATTTATCTATATGTGGTCTTTATCGCCCCGCTGATGGTCCTAGTGATCTGTTCGATAATCTATCACATTTCATGCTTGAGCGTCACCTTGAAAATTCAAACTTAATCCTTAGGGTATTTCGATGTTACCGGCATTTACTGGCCTTCACTTACGTATTCTGCCTCTAGTACCTCTGTCTGCAGGGATTTAGTTACCTTTTCCTCGTCACATAATCTAGTACAATTAGTTCATAAAAACGTTCAGCAGAACTTCATTCTTGATTTAGTGTTTACTAGTAACAGTCTTGCTCATTTAGGTTTCAGATACGAGATCTTAGAAGGTATCTCTGACCACAATGCAGTTCTTGTGCACAATAACTGTCCTATTGCACATAAATGTTTCAGATATACCACATATCATGCTTTTACAAAGGCTGATGACACGTCTATCACTGAGACGCTGGCAGATAACTTTGATCATTTTGTGTTGCTCAGTACCGAGTGTCATGTTAATGTGCTTGTTGATTACTTTGAGTCGCTAGTCAAGTCATGAATCATTCGTCCGTTCCATTGAAAACTAAAAAGATAAACAATAAACTCCGTTGTATTAACCGTGATATTTTGCACCTATCACAACGTGTTAGCAGAGTGTGTAAATGTAAACAATCTAATCCCGAGGCTCACGCCTCCTTCGAACAAGCTAAGGATGAACTTCGCAGTATTACTAAAAATGCTAAAGACTTCTATTTTTCAGTGCAACTTCCTCAACTACTAAAATCAAATCCTCGCAAGTTCTGGGGGGCTATCGGAGATGGCATTTTAGCAAGAGCGTTCGGAATCGCCGCACGCGATTGGCCAGCGCCGCTCCGCTGTCGTCATCCGCGGGGCGTGACCACGGTACACCTACCTATAACCACATTAGAGAAGAGAAACTGTACCGTTGACAGTGCAACGAAAAATAAAAGTAGCGGTGGCGTCCTAAACTAAGATACACGATCAAGAGATGGCACTGCATGTACTATCATCATTATTGTTTAGATGCAACATGTTTGTTTTGTTTTTGACGCCTACGCCTTCTGGCCTTATTGAGAGCCCCTAGCAGGAAAATTTCAAACTAAAATATGGGGCTAGGTTAGTGGTTCCACTCTACGCGCAACTTGATGGAACGCGCCGCGGCTGGTTTTTTTCGCCACCTGTAGCGACTTGTGGAACGTCGAACCTTCCGGGGCCCCGAGATTTCGGTGTCGTCAAATTGACGTCAATTCCCTGTCAATCATTTTCAAACCGAGCGTGTCGTCTGCTACGCGGAGAACGATTCCCGAGGCCGCTCGCTCAGCGAACGATTTACGAACACTTTGCGAACAGCGGCCGCGGCTCCGCTTGGATTGAAACGGCGGCTGCGGCTGCGCAATGTTGCGTCACAGAGGGAAATGGCGGTCCACTTGGGCGCTGAGTCCTCGCATTGTCGTCGCTGAAATAGGACGCGGAGCAGCTGGAGGTTCGCGATGTATTTGAGGATTTGACAGGAAGTGAATTCCGGCCTCAATTTCGTCTGTCGAAGCGAACAATACGTTGGCTGGGCGCCGAACTTGATCCCGAGAGAGAGAACAACTTTATTTTAGGGAAAAAAAATCCTCGCCGCCACCTCCTCGGCTCGTCTGATAGCCTGGAGTTGTTTCTCCAGGCTTGAGTCGCGGTGAACGGTGTCCCACGCTCCAGGCGAGGGAATGGTCAAGAGATCGGAAATCGGGTGCCAAAGTGCCCGTGGAATTTCGACTGAGAGAAAAGAGCTGCGCATGCTGATGTTCTTTAATTGCTCCTGGAAGTTTCCAGCGCGCTGTCGGTAGTGAAGAGTTTGTCGGGCTTTCACAGTTGGGGTGCACCTCCAAAAATGCGAGAAGGAGCTCCCTCTGCCTCTGAGCACCCGCGGGCCGAGATGCACCTTTTTGTGCGAGGACATGGCAGCAGCAGACGACGACACGAAATTTATATATGACGCCACTTACACGCACGCTTCTTGTTTTTCGCGCCCGCGACACCGCTTAGCGAACCTGCAGAGAACGATATTGATGCTTAAGAGCGTGTTTACGTCTGAGAAGAAGAAAGCACCGTTTTTAAAAGGAGCAGATTTCTTAATTTCTCAGGAGAAACATTTTGGCTTTCAGAAGCAGACGACAAACGGAGCACGTCATCATCCGAGGAGCGCGCCGCTTCCCCATTGGCCGCGCCGGCCGCGCTCCTCCCATTCTCAAAGTATTGCTCAAAGCTATCGCGGACCACCCACTTTTTGACGTCAGTGTTCGGAAAGCGTTCTCGAGCGAACACCCGATCTCCGATAGCCCCCCTGGACATCAGTATCACCTAGCATAACTGGCAGTACCTGTTTTAAGATTAACAACGCTATAACTAACGGCCCTGTTGTCATTTTCAATGCTTTCAACTCATACTTTCAATCTGTTTTCACCCTCGATAACCATGTAGTTCCAGAGTTTAGCTCTCTTGCTCTGACCGATATGCTAAAAAATATCACAATAAGTTGTGATGGTGTCTTAAACCTTATCCTGAAACTTGATACTAAAAAGTGTCCCGATTCCGATGGAGTTCGTAATTCTTTCCTTGCACGATACTGTTTATGGACAGCACAATACCTTACATTAATTTTTCAGAAATCCCTGGACTCTGGTGTAGTACCACACTCATGGAAATCTGCTAAGGTACTTCCCTTGCATAAATCAGGCAATAAACAACTTCTTTCTAATTACAGACCTATATCATCATCATCATCAGCCTGTTCAGGTCCACTGCAGGACGAAGGCCTCTCCCACCGATTTCCAATCCACCCTATCCTGAGTGAGTTGGTTCCACTTTATGCCCGCAAACTTTTTAATTTCATCGCTCCATCTAACCTTTTGCCTACCTCTGTTGCGTTTTCCCTCTCGTGGTATCCATTCCGTCGCTCTTACAGTCCATCTGTTATCTTTCCAACTCATGACATGTCCTGCCCAAGTCCACTACTTTCTTTTAGTTGATAAGATAATATCGGCTACTCCTGTCTGTTCTCTGATCCATTCCGCTCGTTTTTTATCTCTTAGCGTTACCCCTATCATTTTTCTTTCCATTGCACGTTGCGTGCTCCTTAGTTTCATCTCTAGTTTTTTCGTTATCCTCCACGTTCCTGCGCCGTACGTTAATACTGGGAGAATGCAGTAATTGAATAATTTTCGCTTTAGTGAGAGCGGTAAGTTTCCAGTTATGATTTCGTAATGCCTTCCGAATGCGCTCCAGCCCAGCCTTATTCTACGGAGAATTTCATTTTCCTGGGTAGGAGTTCCTGATATTAACTGTCCCAGATATACATATTCGTTTACACATTGTAAGGGTTCATTGTTAATTTTAATTCCTGTTCCTTAGCTAAGCTATTGAGCATAACTTTGGTCTTTCGCCTATTCATTTTTAATCCAATTTTAAAGCTTTCCCTGTTTAGGTCATCAATCATGTTTTGTAATTCGTCACCATCATTGCTAAAGAGCACAATATCGTTTGCAAATCTTAAATTGTTTAGATATTCTCCGTCTATTCGAATGCCCTTTTCTTCCCAGTCTAGACGTTTAAAGACTTCCTCTAAACATGCAGTGAATAGCATCGGGGATATTGTATCTCCCTGTCTCACACCTCTCCTGATCGGGATTTCTCTGCTTCTCTCATGTAGGAGTAGTGTGGCTGTGCAATCTTTGTATATGTTGTTTATGGTTTTCGCATATACGCCAGGTACCCCTTGTCGATGTAGAGCTTCTAGAACTGCTTGTATTTCTATGGAGTCAAATGCTTTGTCGTAGTCGATAAACGCCATGTAAAGAGGTTTGTTATATTCCGCGTACTTCTCAATTACTAGGTTGATAGCGTGGCTGTGGTCCATTGTCGAGTAACCTTTCCTAAAACCAGCTTGTTCTCTCGGTTGGTTAAAGTCGAGTGTTTCTCTTATCCTCGTAGAAATTACCTTTGTAAATAGCTTGTATATTACTGATTGATTGATTTATGGGGTTTAACGTCCCAAAACCAGCTCTGATTATGAGAGACGCCGTAGTGGAGGTCTCCGGAAATTTCGACCACCTGGGGTTCTTTAACGTGCACTGACATCGCACAGCACACGGGCCTCGACATTTCGCCTCCATCGAAATGCAGCCGCCGCGGCCGGGATTCGATCCCGGCCGCTTGATCTGTAATTCTTTAAGGTCTGTAATTGGTCTGTAATTCTTTAAGTCCTTTATGTCACCTTTCTTGTGGATAAGGATTATATTAGCATTTTTCCAGCTGCGCGGTACGCTACGTCCTGATACATTTCGTGAAGAGCGATGCAAGTTTTTCAAGTACAATATCTCCTCCATCTTTGATCAAGTCAGCTGTTATACCATCGTCACCAGCTGCTTTACCGCGGGACATGCCTTTGGCAGCTTTTTTGACTTCGTCAGCGGTTATACATGGAATTTCAGTGTTCTCCTCTGGTTGTATTTCTATTAAGGTTGTATGGTCTGTCTGAGAGCTGTACAGTTCCGAGTAGAAATCTTCTGCTACCTTTACTATTTCGGTGAAACTGTTGATAACGTTACCTTGTTTATCTTTTAGTGCATGCATTTTGTTTTGTCCTAAGTGCAGTTTCTTTTTGACCGATTTAATGCTGGTGCCTTTCTCTACTGCTTTCTCTATTTCTCTCATGTTAAAGTTTCTTACATCTCTTTGCCTGGCTTTACTGATCAATTTCGATAGTTCTGCGAATTCTATCTTATCTTTTGATAAAGTTACTTTCATTTGTTGGCGTTTTTTTATTAAGTCCTTGGTAGATTGGGACAGCTTACTTTTTGCTTGTTTTGTTGTTTTACCCCCGACTTCTATCGTGGTTGCAAGGATTGTTTTCGTTATGGTTTTGTTCATTTCCTCTACATCGTCACCGTGTTCGCCTAAGGCCTCGAACTTGTTGCTTAGGGCTACTTTAAATTCTTCGTTCTTCGCTCTGATTACCTCTAGATTGCATTTTTTTCTAGTAAATAATTTAGTTCTTGTTTTCTTTAGGTTAAGTACAATCTTTGCCCTTACTAGTCTGTGATCGCTGCATTTTATCTTCCCCACTACTTCTGTGCCTTGAATTATACCTGGTTGCTCGCACATTATAAAGTCGATTTCATTCTTTGTTTCCCCGTTAGGGCTTTTCCACGTCCGCTTCCTATTCTTGTGTTTCTTGAAGAACATATTCATTATTCGAAGCTGGTTCCTTTCGGCAAATTGTACTAGCATTTCCCCACGGTTATTCCTACGGCCGACGCCGTAGTTGCCTATCGCCTGCTCTCCACTTTGTTTCGTTCCTACTTCTGCGTTGAAATCCCCCATGACTACTGTGTATTGCGTCCGTACTTTCTTTATTGCTAATTCGATATCCTCGTAGAATTGCTCTACTTGTTCGTCGTCGTAGCTCGTTGTTGGCGCATATCCCTGGATTATCTTAAGTTTATACCGCTTATTTAGTTTTATTACGACGGATGCTACCCTTTCGTTAATGCTGTAGAATTCATCTATGTTGCCCGCTATATCTTTTTGAATTATGAACCCAACGCCATATTCTCTCTTTTCGGGTAATCCTCTATAGCAGATGACGTGTCCATTGTTTAAAACTATGTAAGCTTCACCTGCTCTCCTAACTTCGCTAAGGCCAATGACGTCCCAACTAACTCCTTCTAGTTCCTCGAGTAGTTCCGCTAATCTAGCTTCGCTGGAGAGGGATCTTGCATTGAACGTTCCAGTGTTTAGTTTCCAGTGGCGGCCGGTCCGGGTCCAGTGATTATTACGGCCCTCTGCTGCTTCACAGAGCTGACTGCCGCCGTGGACAGATGTTCTGCAGCTGCTGGACACTGAGGGCGAGGGTTTAATTGTAGACATCGTGTGGGAGGTGGTGGCCAAGTACTTCACCAGGGAGGCCAATTTCTGTTCTGGTGTAGGAGTGAGTTGTAAACGGCACTTGAAGGACTGAAAGCCTTTCAGGTGTCCAACCGTCGCCAGGACCCCCCTACCGACGTAATCTCAAGCTTATGACAACCAGCTTGAAAAAAAAAAGGGGGGGGTGGGGGGTGTCGAACCTGTGACCCTCGGCGGTCTCAGTAGCCGCGGTTCCGCATCGTTAAACGTACACGCTTACAAAGCATTTCATGCGTGATAACTTCTATGCGTGTTACTATTTTGTACAGTATTTTGTCTCAAAATGTCCGCGATTATCTAGTTTTGCTGATCGCGACATCCAGGACGTCATGGTTATTAAAATTGCTCTGACAGGTAGCTGGGCGCGCGTGGAAAGTCGTGTTTTAGCGAGCGGTTTTAACTGCGCCGTTGTAGCCAATCAGGTATGTTTTCGCGTACCGCATTCCGTGCGTAGCGCGAACGTTGTAGAAGTTGGGGTAAAAGAAATTATTGCGACCTTCCATGTGGGTAAAACATAAGTATTTTTTCTTAAAATTTTTTGCGACGTACGTAAGCGGGAAAACAAAACAAATCGCCGGTTGCAAGTCGCGGTTGCGTGATGTGTATTGAGTAATGAAATCTATAATTTCCTATGCCGGAATGGACGTGCGAAGACAAAATGGAAATATATAGGCATCAGGGAGGTAGCAGTCACACAGATACATACACACGCCCAGCCCAACGCGCCTACGATAATTCGGTGAGCAGCTAAACAAACCGTTTTTCTTATAACAGATAGTAAAATGTGTTAGCTACTAGCACGACTACATATTCTCATAGTATTCCGCACAGACAGGAAACCCATGCATGCGACGCTGGACATAACCAACCGACGGTCTCCGATAATAGCAACTCGTAAGAAACGGACGGAGAAAATAGATAGATAGATAGCTCGATAGATAGATTCATGGCGAAATTAACATTGCAAGCGCAATAAGGAATATAAATTACTCCTTGATGACTCCTTGCCTTCAGACAAGCCGTACACTACTAACCCTTACACAAATCTTTTAGCTGGCCGAAGAAATTCGGACGAAGTTAACGCTCTGAATCCACTTCCTATAAGGAATGTGCGCGATAATATGCCTTCACCGCCACAATAGATAGTTTGCATGTCTTTCCTGGGGTGTATGTTTGCGTGGATGTGCCGCTGTATATAGATACAGACCTATATCTCTTACACCTTATTCTTGCAAGATGTTAGAACACATCACTCATCAGCATATAATCAAATTCCTTGACTCCAATAATACCCTATCACCAGCTCAGCATGGGCTCCATCGCGGTTATAGTACTGTAACACAATTACTTGAATTCGTGCATGACGTTGCTTATAACTTGGATCTAGGTAATCAAATAGATGCTATTTTTATTTATTTCTCCAAAGCTTTTGATTCCCTCATTCATTCTAAGCTACTTTTAAAACTAAACATCATTCTCAATAACTCTCATACTGTTTCTTGGATAGCCAGTTTTCTTGATTTGCGTTCACAGTTTGTTCCTTTCAGTTCGACAGATTCATCTTCCATTTACGTCACCTCTGGTGTTCCTCAGGGATCCATTCTAGGCCATTTATTCTTTCACTATTCGTTAATGATTTACCTCATAGCATTTCATATAAAATAAGACTCTACGCGGATGACTGTGTCCTCTATGAAACTATACATTCCATTGACGATCATTACCGTCTTGTGCATTCACTCACGTCTTTTAGTAACTGGTGTGACACGTGGCAAATGAACATTAACTGCACTAAAACAGTCGTAATGTCTTTCAGCATTCGGTGTAACCCCTTGTCTTTTGAGTATTCTCTAGGTGCCACCCAGCTTAACAGAGTTTCATAGTACGAATATTTAGGAGTAATTCTAACCGAACACATTTCATGGACTAGCCGCATTGATTATGTATGCGGTAAAGCTCTAAAACATTAGGTTAATTGCGCCACACCTTAGCTAACGCCCGGCACGATACTAAACTGCTTTTATATAAATCACTCATTTGCCCTGTTCTCGAATATGCATCCGCAGTGTGGTTCCCTTACAAACACTGTGAAATGAACTTGCTAGAAAACATTCAGCAATAGGTAATCTATCTGTCTCATTTTTCACAATTACAGCCGGAACTTCTCACCAACCACAGCCCTTCAATCATTAAACATTCTGTCACAACTCTCGCGATACCAAAACAAAGCTTTAAAATTTTTATACGAAATTATTAGCTTCTCTTTCGGCCTTTCTGATGGTAACCTCATCACATTTACTGATGAAAGCTGTACCCGTAGTTCCCATGCTTTGAACGTAACACCTTTCTTTGCTCAGCACGAATACCTTTCAATACAGTTTTTTTTTCACATGCTACAGAACTGTGGAATTCCCTGCCTGGGAACATCTGCTCCTTACCACTAAAAGACTTCACAGTTGCAGTCGATGAACATCTTACTAACGTGCAATCAACTTCATTTTCATATTTGCTTTGTTACGAGTGCACTTGCTTTACAACTTGTATTATTTGCTTGCATTTTTTTTCGTGTTGTTAGCATTATATAACGTCCCACTCCTGCTATAGCCCTGAATAGGGCTGCAGTATGTACAAATTAATAATTTCTTCAGTATTAGACTGCTTGCTTAGTAAATACGCACCTTCCGGTAACCGATCAAAATCTGACTTCATCACCGGTGCATCTGCAGTCACTCTACAGGGTGCAGACAAGCTGAGAGTGACATTGCCTGCAAGGAAATATCCAAAAGGGTAAACTTCAGAAAAATCTTCCGTGAACCAGCAAATGCTGATAGAGGAAGTGATATGCATTTGATTGCAGACTGGAACCCATATCTCCAGTATGGCAGCCTAACCCAGGCCATTACCTCCTTCTTTATTTCATGGTGTTTATTTCTGGTATGAACTACCGTCATAAAAAGCATATTATGTAAAATCTTGTAGCACACAAACTAATGAGACAATGGGAAGAAGTCAGAACACAAGTGCTGACTCACAACCGGCCATTTTGTTCGACGCATATACAATATTTAAACATACAACACATACAAAAATGAACATGCGCAGAGGGGACCATGGGGAAACCAATAAAACAACAATAAAAAATTAGAAATACATCACACATGTGAACAAAATGTGAGGCAAACATGGTGCTGATTAGGTCAAGTTCTTTTTGCAAGGACACAGAGGTTTGGTTGATGCTTGCCATGCTCTCTTTTTCAATGAAGTATGCCTCAACAAGTTCTCTGACTTTTTGTGTACTATTGTGTCAGCGAAATGGGGTGTTCACCCGCACACTTCGTAGTGCAATGGAAGATTGGCACAGGCACATGTTTTCAAGGATCCAGCGTCTTCCTTTAGATGTACACACAGGCGACACCCCATTCACCCTATGTACACTCTGCTGCATGGTAAAAGCATCCAATATACACAACACCAAGACCACAGGGAATTGAAACATCCCTGTGCTTCACACCACACTTATTTATTTATTTATTTTCAAATACTGAAGCCCAATGCAGGGCTACTGCAGGAGTGGAGTACATTTTCACACAAATACATTGTTACAAGGTCGACATACAGCAAAAACAAAAACAAACGATTTATTATAACAGTGCGTCTACAAAATCCAACAACTACAATTCACGAGTACGACCCAGTAATTCATTCCACCTTTCAATAGCTTTAAGAAAATAACTATTCTTAAAAATGCTTGTGTACGTAAAGAAAGGCTTTAGGTTGAGTCTGTGGTAACGTCTAGCTGAAAGAGTATTAGCATAGGAGATGTATTCCTCTGAAGATAGTCAACAAGATGAGTGAAGAAAAGAGTGCAATAGCTTCAAGGAATCGGTATCCCGTCTCTTGCATAGGAGAGGGAGTTTCAAGATATTCATTGCTGATGAAGGTGAAAAATTACGATCACAGCGATCATATCCAGGCAACACCACTTGCGCTGTTCTTTTTGTTGCAAACCAAGGAACATAATCTGCCCACTTCATTCCTAGCTGTGAATAGTACCTGAACACGATAATGTGACTCCACATTTTTCAGTCCATGTGGGATTCTGTACTTGTAAGGCACGGTGGTACAATTTCTTAACCATTCTTTATCTCACTTTTTATTTTCCTCGCTTGATGTGTCAACTAGACCTTCGTAAACAGAAGTGATAACAGAATTCAAAAACCAGCCACCTTAAGGCAACTCACCCGCTCGGAGAAGCTTTTTTCGGCGACGTGCCTACAAGACTTTTACCATGGCTCTGAGGGTCAAACTAGCGATGTCCCTGTTCACTAATATTGAGTGCCCTCAGCCCCTGACATGTAATTAGGAAATGGTTTAACTGATCTGGGGCTGTACTCCCAACAGATAAGGTTCTTTGCGAAACTTATCTTCAGGTCTAGGAACCATAACCTGTGTGGTGTGGCTACTATGCAGGTGAACCCGCACCACACAGGTGAAGGTTTTCGAAGACCTTCAGAACCTGATTGATTGATCGATTAGTGGGGTTTAACGTCCCAAAACCACAATCTGATTATGAGAGACGCCGTAGTGGAGGGCTACGGAAATTTTGACCACCTGGGGTTCTTTAACGTGCACTGACATCGCACAGTACATGGGTCTCAACATTTCGCCCCCATCGAAATGCGACCGCCGCGGCCGGGATCGAACCCGCGTTTTTTGGGTGGCAGCCGAGTACCGTAACCACTACACCACTGCAGCGGAACAATGCATATGTCTGCTTTTTGGATCATCGTTTTTTTTATTCGCACATGAAAGTACTTCCACACTCAAGGCGCACTCATTTTGGAATATTTGATCGTCGTTGCTTTATGTTACACATTATTTCACACATTTCATATGCTCCTGTTGTGGAAGACACTAGTACAAGTCGACAACATCTGCACCGAATGCCGTGCATCCGTCATACTTTCCAAGTCATAAATCATCCACAATTACTTCCGAGTTCTTAATTTTGAATGGATCTTCTACATTTAGTTTTTCTAGTTGTTTCCACGAGAAAGTTGAAACAACTAGCTGCCACGTGCCTCTCTCAGAAACAAAGCGCGAAAAGGCAGCTCCGGTTTGTGGCTCTTTATCGAGAGGAATACTCCCAGGCACAGCCCCTGAGCCTTTGCTTCCAGGTTCAATCCCTGCAGAGACTAGAAAAGATGCAAGGAAAGAGCAAAAAGCCTTTTACAGACCAGGACGAACTATTTGCCAAACATTAAGCTTTTATTTCTGAGAAATTCACATGGATTCCGTCTTAGCTTTGTGCTACAAATGGGTTGGTTCCTAATTTTCCCTATGATGGATCAATGTGTCCCACGAGAACTGCTCAGTGACGGAGTCTGTGCCTGCCTGTCTGCCATCATGCAAGGCCTTCTTGTCGAACGCCACACTGCTCATTCCACCAGCATGGCATGCCACCAGCAAGGCAGGCCTCGGAAGACATTCTAATCACACTCTCTTGGACACGCCTACCATGTACGTCAGACTGGATCATGCCAATAGGGCCAAAATATTTCCCTCTGTCACATACATAATGCAGCACAGTATGTAATGGTGCCTTTTATAATATCTTGATGCTTTTCACCCTTCTTATACCATTGGTATCACTCTACCA
The DNA here is from genome assembly GCA_013339685.2 of Hyalomma asiaticum. NCBI lineage: Eukaryota > Metazoa > Arthropoda > Arachnida > Ixodida > Ixodidae > Hyalomma > Hyalomma asiaticum. The sequence continues at coordinate 77,891,721 of CM023489.1, forward strand.
TACTATGCACACTTCAAAATGTGACACAGTCTGTGGAGCTGCAAGGTGAACAAAAAGTGTCACAAACTGAAGTGCATGTTAAAGTTTTGTCAATAGCAACATCAGAAACACAAACGCAAAAAAAGGGCACCCCATGCCACTCAAGGTTGCCTCTGACACTTAGCCTTACATCCAAACAATTTTTTAGGTACGATGACCTCTGCCATGTTCTTTAGCGTATATCAAAGCAACTAACTCATCAAGCCACTCACATCTGCTTTAAATCAGCAGCACTACGGAAGGCACATTGTGCACGTTGACCGAAGGCAGATGAGCCTCTTGTCGGTTCCTACTGCATAGCATGCCACTAATCTACAGAGAAAGGGTGGGGACACTAAGCAGGTCATTGAGTTGTATTATTATGAGTGTGTGGCTTGAGAAACAGAGAGCACAGCTCTTTACTCGCAGCTGTCCATCTGGTCTAATAAACAATTACATCAGACATGTAATGCTGCAAAGGATGTGCAACAGCAATAGTTTGTGGGTTCTGAAACTTCGTAAGAACATATAGCATTGCTGCTTAGCCTTGCAAAATAGCCTAGAATTAATTGTTTCAGTGGATAGATGTTTTTGCAATGTTACATTTAATTTGAGGCTATGTTCTGAGGCTAAGAAGTAATATAGATTTTTCGAGTTTCACATCCTGTAAACTTTTCCTGTTGACTGTACATTAACTTAGAAAAATGAAAGCACGGTGGCCATGGGCTATTATTAAGGCAGCAAATTTTCAGTATTTTACTCAAAGCAGTAGGCAATCCTTCGGACTCCTAAAAAAAAACTTGATATAGTCACCAGAGTCGGTTGCAACACTGAGATGTTGGCTGTGAGTGACCACCACTGAGACATCTCCAGAGCCAGTGGTCACCACGCACTGCTCACCATCGAGGCCCCCTGCGGGAAACAAAACACATGCCCCATGCTTAGTGTCACGGAGGTTTAGGAGAGTGGTCACCTGGTATGCCCTTGCGTTCACCAGGTGTGGTGAATTAGGCCCTTCATTTCTTCATCCCCAGAAAAGCAGCAGAAAAATCACGCTGTACTGACTAGAAGGAGCTTGATTATGAAAACAGTCATACACCTGCACGTTCAGCATCCATTCATTTCCATTGTGGAAGGTTCCACCATACCTGTCACCTTGGTGCCTGATGGTTGACTTTCCCGCAGTGCTTAGTTGTGTGGTGGCTACACTTACCTTATACAGTGAAGGAGCCCTGCAAGACTTCTTGAACAAGGTAAGAAAAACAGTGCTGATCACTTGTGGAGACTCTGAGCCAAATATTATTGCACTGCACACAGCTGGGAACCCGCAATTTGGTTTCAAACACAACTGGAAGGTGCCCACTTTTTCAATGAATGACATCACTGGCTCAGTTGCTTGAGGCAGGAATGACATTAGCAAATTTCGTGATTGTGGAAAAGATCAACCACTATGCCTTATTTGTTTGTATTGAGTTCAACAAATAAAAGACAGTGTGCATATCTCTTTTGATGATCAATGAAAGGGTCAAGCAACATAGCCAGTGGCCCCAGCGATGTCATTTATTTGCTTTTCAGCTGTGTCTTGAACCAAATCAGGAACTCCCTGGTGAATGCAGTGGAATAATATTTGATTCACACGTTCAGAGGAGCTTCCACGACTGTTCAGTACCATTTTCTGACTGTTCTAAAAGCATGGTAGTGCACCTTTAAGGTATGCAATCACGAACAGCGGTAAGTGCAATAAAGTTTAAAGTTGGACATCAATAATCATACTGCATAGATGAAGCAGCGAACGTTTACAAGAACAAAACGAGGTCAAAAGAAGACATGACACTCGCTGGTTTGTCTCTTTTAATAATAATAACTTTCTGTGTCTTATGGCCCAAAACCATGATATAATTATGAGTAACATCGTAGTGCAGAGCTCCATAAACTTCAACCTCCCGGGGTTCTTCAACGTGCACTGACATTGTGCAGTAGATGGGCCTCAATGTTTCACCTTTACTGAAATGTAGACCGTCTGGCCAGGATCCGATACCACAACCTATGGGTCAGCAGGTTTGTATACACCACATATTCACGTTTTTCAAGCGTGACAGGGCAAAATTGAAGAAACTGTCACATCGCAGAACTGTATCTCGCATCAAACTTTTGTATCAGCTGTACCACGGTCACTACAAAATACCGTGAGAAAGTAGTTACTTAACTGAGCCCATCATGCGGTCTGGTCGTACAAACTACAATAAAACAGTTAAGCAACCGTTTAGTAATATTAACACACATCAATATTCTCTTTTTCCCCGTGCAATTTCACTATGGAATAAATTACCAGAGGAAGTAGTTAACGCTAACACATCAGAATCGTTCGTTCAGCTTTTAAACAACCTTTCCTTTGACGTGTAAAATTATTTTATATTGTGTTCCAATAAAAGTATATACATATAGGTGCTTCTTGCGTTCGCTTTTCCATCTGATGCATAGTCTTATGTGTTGCTTAATCTTATTTATACATTTGCCTGATGTGTTGAATTGTTGTATGTGCATGTTTTCTTACTGTTATGTTACTGTTATGTGCCGAATCGCAAAGCACATTTTTTGCTTATTGATTGTAAACATGTATTCTGCAATGAACGTTGGCGACAGTTGCAATTTTTGTTGCTAGTATTGTTTTTGCATATTCATGTACCCATTCCTGCTTGGGCCCGAGTAAGGCCTGCAGTATTTGTAAATAAAAAATAAATAAATAAAAAGTGCCATAGCCACTGGACCACTACAGCAGGGTCACAGATTTAGAACATTATATTGAATTGAATTGAATTTATTTATTTCTCCTGTTTACAACAGAAAGGAGCAGAAGCTAAAGGCCATGTGGCCTGAATAAGGATTCTGCTCCTGCAACAGCTCATCACGCAGGCCGTACGTTGCACACAAATCACTACAAAATGCGCTGTACAAATTCAACTGAAATAGTCGCAAAAAAGAAAATAATAAAACGACATGTTTACACACAAGAAAGCAGACAGATGCGACAGTCGCTAAAGGAAACGTCACGTCTTACAGAGAAATCTTTGAAAAATTCGACATAATTCAATTAAAGAACGTTTTGCCTTAGACAACTATAACCTAGATTTGAGACAGAGGAATTGACAATACGTAGTGCAGTTTTGTCAAACAAACTCAATATTGTGTGAAATGAGAAATATTTTAAACAAATCATTCGAACCTTCCATGAAGGGAAACTCCAGGCCTGCGCCAGCGCATGAACTGGTCACAATAATGTCACTTTGGGAAAGGAGGAAACGCACAGCTTCATACTTGCTAGTGAAAGTCGGCAGATGTAGGCACACCGACCCTGGCAGCAAAGAAAGCAACCATTGCTTTTCCCCTCCTGTGTGGGGAGGGGAACGCACGTGGCCGCCAACGGCGAAGGGCGGCATCTGCTACTGCCTACTGGCGCCTCGTGCTGCATTTTCGCATGCCCAAAAAATAAAATATGAAAACCGTTTATGTGAACATTGTTTGCTCGGAAAGAACGGGATGTATGTGGACTGTTTTATTACCAATGTTCTTCTCAATATTTATTATTCATGACCCTGTCATTTGCACATGAAAGCGAGGGAACAAAACTTTGTCAACTTTGAAGAGCAGATGATACGCAGCTGTAACGCAGCGCATGCTGCGGCTTGACACTCTCAAAATTTTTCAACGTAACCACAGAAAAAAATTATAGTTTATTAGTGTACATTGTAAAAGATGCCAGTACACAACATCATCATTTACTGTGCTGGGAAACGAAATTTAAATATTTTCTGCAGACATATGCACAGGCGTGAGTTAGACAGCACTAGCAGATCAATTTCTGCCGCTCACTTTAAGCAGTGAGGATTGAAGACTCATCACAACAAAGCTCTAAACAAAAAACTTGCCGGAAGAGCAGGAGAAAAGTACTTTCTTTTTGTCGTCGTTTTAGCTTCTCTCACTAGCATGCTTCCAATTTCATGTATCTGCAGGGCAGAATGCACGAATTCCTTTTTGCCATCATTAGGGAATGTTGCGGGCCTTTTCCTCACAAATAAAGCTTCTGCCATAACAGGTCAAGGTAAGAATGTTGAAACAAACTGCCCAGGCGATTATGGAGTTCTTCGTCAAACGAACAATGCTGGTCAGTCCATCTTTCATGGTACTACGAAGAGGTTTGCGGGAGCACCTTGTGTTACCTACTGCCTCGCTTGCATCGGCGCATCCCAGCCGCGTTCTGCGCATTGGACAGATTTTCTCCACCACAAGAGTTTCGTCTCTGAGCGATAGGTGGCGCTGCAATGACATCTATCGGCACGCTTCAGTGTGACATTACTGTGACCAGTCGAGGAGCTAAGTTGCACCTCCTAAAATATTCTTCCTCCGTAGGCAGGGTGCTGTGTCTTTCTTGTTCCCCTTTTGTCCTCACAAAAGTTCACTGCTTCACCTATACAACATGTTAGTGTGGCAATGAAAAAAGCAGAGGGAATTCTGAAATCACTCCCCAACAGAGCAAATGATAATCACAAACTCAGTAAGATGCACATCTCATCATTCCCTTTAGCTACCATTAGTCTAGTTATCGTTGCACAAGAGCACGCAGTAAAGTACTAAGCCCACTGAGCATCTAGTTGGTACCTAACCAACAAAAATATTTAGAGCACGAAAGAAACGGGACACACGTCTCTGTCTATACCTGTCTTGTATGCCCAGTTTGTTTTGCAGTCTTATATGTTTCTGTTAAGCAAAGTAAAATGACGGTGCTAATGGGGATTGTGCACAAGGCCAGGCGGCTCCACCGTCGCCCCCTGCGTTCAGCGCCAATGCGGCCGCTCCCGCGTCGCTGGGGTGATAAGGCTCCCTCCCGCACCGCGTGCGCACCTGCTTGTGTGGGGGTGGCGTCGTCTGCTTGTGTTCCGCCGCAGCTTCTTATTGATTTGGAGACCGTAGAAGGTTTCAAAAATTTATTCCGTAGCGGTTATTGCTAAAGGAAAACTTTTATACGAGGAAGGCCACGTGCATCAAGTTATAGAAAGTGTGTCTTTGGCCGGAAGCGTGATGACCGGCCGATGTGTCTCCGAAACGCGGGAGTCAAAATACTCTGAAAGTTCTAAGATTGCCAGGCTGGAAAGCAAAAGTGATTTTTATTGTGATCCTTGTTAATTTGTAATTATTTTTATCGGTATGTATACACTGTTGTCAATATATGAGTCCCATAAAAGGCACCACAATAAAGCAGTGAAAGTCTGTAGCTGTATATATCACGTGTGAGCACAGTGCTTGTGTGCGCGTGTTGGAAAGAGAAGCTGTGAAGCCACGGACTGCAAGGACTCATCTCTTTATTTCCGTTAATCCTAGTTGTATTAAGGGAGAAAACGCGGGGCCGGTGCCAGGAGGCGTCGACAATGTATGTCCATTTATTTATTTCTAAATAATGAAGGCTGAACTAAGCAATACGGTTCTAACCCATTTTGAAAGATTCTGTTAGAAACAAAAAAAAAAAAGAAAGAAAGAAAGAGAAACACGACAGGAAAGAAAACAGCAGGACGCCTTTGAGTGGCTTTTGTTATCCGGGTGCCTCAACTCCTTTGTGCGGCGTCTAGGCCGGCAGGCGCATGCAAGAGGCACACAGTCCGTTTTTAACGAGTTTTACAGCGTAAGCTGTTATAAGATCACAACAACGGCGCCGTAGTTGTCCGCCGCCACCGCCGCCGGTGTCCGCCCGTGTCCGTAACCAATATCGCTCCTCATGAAGAACAGGACAACTGCTGCCATCTATTGGCGCTGATTTCCTCCGCATAGCCTTCGCAATGTGTTTTTAAGAAGCGCTGCCTCGTGAAGCAGTTTTGTCGTATCGCTCCATGCATCACGTGACAGGCGACGTGCGCAGCCCCGACAGCAACCTGACATGGCTCTTCGATATACCTGATGGCGCCTCCTCGCAAGATGCGGACCGCTGCTGAAGAAGTGAATCGCAGAGTTACGCGCGCGGCTGCAGTAGGGCGACGTCTGGCACAGCAGACCGCTGTGCAGAGAGAAGCCCAAACCGCCGAGTTATGGCGCAGGGGATACCCACCGTCTGTACTTGCACTAGTTTCCCCAAGCGCTTACAATGGCCTCTAGGAAGGTCGCTCCTTCAGCTTACGCTGTCACTGTCCTGCGATTCCGCGCAGGCCTGGCTCTTTTTTTTCTTCTTTCTTTCCTTTTCTTTTTTTTTTTGCAAGAGGCACTCCAGTAGACGATCCTTGTTCTGGTCGGAGTACCAACGAAAGGAAAGACCAAATCAGTCAAATGCGTGAGGGGGCTCTAGGACAAAAAAAAAAGGAAGAAAAAGGAGGAGAAGAGCAGCAGCACGGGCCGCGAACAAAATGTACGCAGCGCCTCAGTCCACACGGCTATGCGTGTCGCAGCCTGGTAGCCCACACAAGCGGCTCGTTAAAAACAGCGCGAACCATTGCAAATCGACAACACATGTCGCCTGCTAGTATAAGAGCGTTCCCAGAACGTGCGCACCAACTCCCTCCCTTTGACAACCCACCTTTCACGTACTCCACGCAGAATGCCGGGGGACAGAATGCTCATTACATTGCAAACTAGCAACACATGTCGTCTGCTGAGTACAGAGCGTCGAAGGAACGCGCGCACGCGAGCCACCTTGCTTCTCCTTCAGCATTGAGCTTTCTGGAGGCTATAAAAAATGTTACGGTTGCAGATAATTATTTACACTGTGTATTTTAGAGAAATGGACAGGTGCCGCGCAGCCAGCAAAGCTGTTGTTGCTTCGTCGTCGTCTCAGTCGTCTCAGTTGTCCCTGGTGATCTGACATAAGTATTGTTACGGCCGAGGACAAACAAATCTTGTTGCTGAACACCGAGCCGTAGTATGACGACCTTTGGAAGAAACGAAAAACCGCAGGAAAACACGAATAACTCGGTTCTAAAGCTACCGCCAGCCCTGTGACCGGAGCTTCTATCACCCCAACGACGGGCATTGCCGCCGCGATGGCGCTCCCGTCGGCGGAGAGTTACAAGTGCACCATCCCCATACTGCTGCTGTGCGTGCAGCGCAGCTAAGCCTAAGCATGGTCAGGGCGTGGTCTCTGAGATTGCTGTGATGCAATCTCAGACATAATGCAGCGTGCATGACTGAGTGGCTCAGGCTCAGCACAAATATGAGGGAGAAATGCGCCAATAAGCAGTTTTGCATGCGGTGATGGTAAACATCTATTTTCCTGTTACGGCCACCCGCTACTGAAAGTTGCTGCGGCTGGGTGTCTCAGAGGGAGAAATGCGACTAAGCAGTTTGCTACGGTGATGGTAAACATCTAGTTTCCTGTTACGGCCACCCGCTACTGAAAGTTGCTGCGGCTGGGTGTCTCAGAGATTGCGTCAGCGACGTAGTGACTTTGGTTGGCCGCAAGCCAAGCCAGCACAGCGAGTATCATCGACCTGAGCATCATGTCCATCATGGCGTCGTTATGCGCAGGACCGGTGGCGACACAGAAACTACAGAGACTATGTGCGCCAAAGAGCGCCGTGCTGTTAGTTCATTTTTTTTCACCGGTGACCATTCAACAGCGCCCAAAGTGTGTAGGAGGAGGCCATTTTGATGCCCACCGCGATATGGTAATGGTGTCGCTAGTTCGCACTCAATTCTAATACGCTTACGATTTTCCGACTGTTTTATCGAAAAAAAGGTGCGCATTAGATTCGAGTAAATACGGTAAGTCACCAAAGCGATACTATCGCCTTTGGGGATAGCTCTCAGAATACGGCCCCAGGCCTCCCTCTTAAGAAGACACGTCATCCTAATAGGCTAACTCTGCTTGCTTGTTACTGACTACACTCATTTCACTTGTGTATTAATTCCATTTCAGGTCACTCAGCATTTTGTTGTATTGGGATCCTTCATTCTTTATGCACTGATTATCCCACTTACACAGAACGTACCGCAGCAGGGGACCTAGAATGTTGAAAAGAAGTACATCTTCACTGGCACAGCACACTTGCTAACATGATTTGCTGATGGAAGGAACAAAGTGTTGTATTTAATTGCATCCCACTTAATTCACTTGGAAAAACCAGGAATCATATACCAAGCAAGCTAAAGTAGCACAGAAATGATTTGTAACCCTAACATGTTCAACGTAACAAAACATGCAGCACGAAAAGTTCAACTTAGTGCGAAATACACAGGGACACAATAAGAAATGAAGCAGACAGGACGGGCGCTACTACCAACTGTTTATTGTGAAGGTCAACCACCACATTTTATGTGGTGGGTGTGAAGGTCACCCAAAACATTTTATGAAACGTCGGTGGGTGACCTTCACAATAAACAGTTGGTAGTAGCGCCGTCCTGTCTGTTTCGTGTCTTCTTGTGTCCCTGTGTATTTAGCGCTAAGTTGAACTTTTCGTGATGCATGACCAACTAGCCCAACAGTCTGTCTTACTAAAACATGCAGCTCAAAAATTACAAGGAAGTAAATAAGGAATTGTCAGCGGCTCTTGCTAATCTTGCCATCATGCTGAAAGACAACCAAACCAAGTAGTAAAAGCAGTCCCAATGGAACAGGGGCGCCAGGTATAGTACATTCACCTTGTTATAGTGTGGGCCCTAAGAATTTCCAGTACAGTTCTGACCATTATAATGTAACCACTTATAGTGCAGGACTGGCTATAATGTGGTTTTTTCTGGTCCCCCCATTACCCTCTGTAAGGGCTAATGGATATTCATCACGATCGTTTGTGTACGGTCAGAGAAAAGAGGAATTGCAAGGACACGTGAGAGTAGGCAGAAAACATTTCATGAAACAGGGCGATGAACACTGGTGCAATGAATGAGAAACGTTAAACCAACAAACATAAATATGATTACGGTCCATGGAGCGAAGAGTTCAAGAAAACAGGTAAGGGCACTTCACACGTTTAATCACGATGCAGTCGTTGATCGCCAGGACGTGGACAGTCCCATCGTGATGACTTGTCAGAGGTGGCGACTCAGCACGGCGGCAGCGTCAGAAGCAGCAGGCATCGGCCCACAGCTCCTTTACAGTGGCCAACCGCATTCATGGCTCACCTCTCACTAGAAGCGTCCTGGCACAGGGCGTCCAGTTAGGCCTCTTCCTGGAGGAGGACACAAGCTGCTCCAGGGGTGTGGATGAGCAGGCGACAGCTGTGTCTGCTCCACGCGGCATCACTGCCGGCACCCTTTAGCGTCTGCACAACCAGGCAGGAGCATCGCGTTCAGGGCTGCCCAGGAACCGCCGCAGGAGCTTCAGGAACAACGCACTAGTCCGGTGTGTTCCACTGAACCAAAGCTCTGCTCTGCACACATTGCCTCAGTCTTCCACTCTTGCCACTGCCAAGCACGCCACCTGTCCCCAGCTCGCCTTCTCCCGTTTCATCATTTTTCCCTCTAAGCTGAAGACCAACGGTCCTACGAAGTCCAAAGATCTCCACACAAACCACTACGCCCCCCCACAGAACTTCATGTATACACATATCGCTTATTCTTAAGCCCCCCAAGATGAAAGACTGGTTATAATGCGGCGGCCGGGAATTCTTGCAGACAATCGAGGTAGCGAGCAGGCTTCACAGAGGAACTGTGCCGTCTGAAAAGAGCGGAATGAATCTCCATAGATGAAAAGAAGAGCTGAACGAATGAACAAGGAGCGGACGGAGAAAAAGAAGGGGGAGAGGGGGACCACGGCAGGAGCACGTTGTGGGCGTGGTGCCCTCTGACACTGATAGCATTGCCAAGGCAACAGAATGCTGCTACGGACGTTTGTTGGCTGCGAACGCTCCGTACCGGACGCACGGCCGCAATCGCATGACGTCCACTTTACTGCTGTTTGTCTCCAGTTCATTCTCCTTCTTCTTTTTTTTTTTTCCGAGTAATTTCACGCATTTTTCGCTTGGTTCAGCCCATGAGCATGATTTCTTGTGCACCTGATCCCTCTATATTGTCAAGGGCAAGCTTCCCATGAGTCACGCAGCCCACGACCACACAAGCTAGGCCCAACAGGTGCTACCTTTTTGGTGCTGGCTGCAAGTAGGGTGCCGCGGGTGACTGTCGTTCATCGTAGCCTCGTTCAGAATGCAGACGAATGATTTTATCAACAGAAGCAAGGCGATGGATGGCAGATGCACCACTGGAATGGCTGTTTGCGATCGCTCTTTGATATTGCGCACACATCTCAGACAGAACGAAAGATAGCGTGCAGTAATCGGTTCCCGTTTCTGTGCAGTATAGTTCTGCAGCGAGACCGCATAAATGGCGGCGTCACTGCAGTGACTTTTTCTTTAATTTTTTTGCACAGCGCAGCCGCGGACTTAAATCTTTGAAATATCCAGAATTTTTATGCGGGTGTGTCATGCAGGTTTACGGTTGAATAAATTGTTGCTTGGAGAGAAAAGCCTCAGAGCTAAGAAATTACGAAGCCACTTAAAGTGAGACAAGAAAAGTAGAAACTTTAAGCACAATTAAGGAAAAAATGATAAAGTTCCAATGTACACCCCGAGTCTAAGCTGACAAACTACAACATGTCCTATAAGTTGTCCAGCTATAATGTTTGTGAAAATCAACAGTCACCGGTGGCGCTGATGGTGGCGGTGGCTTGGTGGGTTGAGGCGGCGGACGCTGGCGATGCCTCAGCAGCTGGAGTCACGCGCTGACCAGCACGTCGACGCTTGGCGGAAGACGCGGTAGTTCTTGCCCTCGCAAGAACTGCAGCTGCTTACCGACGCTGGCTCGTTCCGAGGAGGTGATCACCACCCGGAAGGTTCCGCCCTCCGCGGGCGGTTCGGGACCGGAGTCGAAGCCCGGACACCTGGGACGTGACCTTGAACAGTCACGGCCAGAACGGACACCTGGGACGTGACCTTGAACAGTCACGGCCGGAACCCTGGAAGGCCGCGTACCTCCGAGTACACCATGGGCAGCTGGAGTGTCCTGGCCTTGCCTGACTTCACGCGTTCGGGTCCGGAACCCGACACCGCAGTCGCGCGACACCCAGGATCTTCACTCTAGCCTGCTCGACCTCGTTCTGCCCTCGACTCGTCTTCGACTGTCCTCTTCTTCTTCTCCCTCGTGCCTTGGCCGCGCAAACTTTCTCTTCCTTTTTCGGGCCGCAGTTTCATGCGTGACGTTTCGTGCCGACGTCATCATCGTTTCTCCGCCGCTCAATCGAGAAGCACCGCTGCCGTCGCCTCCGAGCACGTTGTACATAACACCACGGTGCCACCACACTTCACAGACACCACCACGTCACTATCCTACACCACAGGGTCAAAGCAGCCCGGTCGCGCGCCTCGAATGTCCAACACGCACCGCTGCCTGCTCTACGCTTTTTACACACGTGTTGAGTTAGAAAGATGTTGTTTTGGTTATAATGCGGTGTCGCTTATAGAGCGGGCATTTGCGATTCCGGTAAATGGGCCCATGCTTCACCTAGTCTTTGTTTTTAACTCTGCCTTTCAATATTGCACCTGTGTAGGGTGTTCAATGTTTTGAGGTACAGCAAACAACACTTAACCATTTTATCTGACAAGGGTGTAAGTCCAAATGTGCAGTGGATCTCTTTACATGATGGAAAACACCAAAATTGGTAAGCTCACCCAAGGTGATGGCACCTGACTGCGACCCGAGAGCTGCGTCTCGGCTATGGAGGGTCCCTATGTGTATGGCACCCTCTGTTGAGTTCAGGCATGCCTTTTCGGCATAGACTGCAGACATATGTTGCTGACCTGTCGAAGTCTCCACCTGTGCTGGACAGTGTTGAGAAGGCAAGTTAAACATGGTGGCTGTATGCACTTAAGCAGTACAGATCAATCAGCAAAATGAGCGCGGACAATTTATTCAATTGCCACGTGAGCAAAATGGATCAGGGGAACTGAGCGGCTCAATTAATTTGCTGTAAGAATTATATAAGGCCAATGGATAATAAAGGCTAATTAGTTGATAAAGTAAAACTACAATATAATGAGTATTGATATAAAGAAGCACACCAACAATTTTGCCATTAACGGAGTGTTACATCTGAATATTTAGAATGAATTTTTGGATAGAGTGAACCTATTTCAATGTCCAATGTGACTTCATTATAAGGAGGCCTGACTGGACTAGCACTTCAAACTAAAGTGAAAGCACACGTCAACACTAGTGGCATAGTCCAACCTCTTTATTCAATGTATGCTGCGAAAAAGGGACTTTCATATATACTTCTTCACGAACCTGTGCATTACTTAACCTAGTAAGGGGTCCGGTAGCCATCGCTCAAGACAACGGATGTAACACAAGGCATCCCATGGCAAGTGAATGGTTGACATAGTGCAACACTGTACACTAGTACCTGACATGGCTGTAGCTGTAAATGTTTAGCTTGGCACTTGACCTCAGATGACCGTAGCGTGTTTAGAAGTGCTTCACTTCCCCACAGAAAAAGAACGGGGGCTCTGTGCAATGTAAAGAGCATATGCGAGGAGGGTAAAATGAAGAGCAGTGTTGAGGACAGTGGTGAAACGGCCAGACGTGATCACTACCATCACCCGCCGTGGTAGCTTAATGGCTAGGCGCTGGCTTGTGAAGCTCGAGATTGCGGGATCGGAACCTGGCCATGGCGGCTACATTTCAATGGCAGCAGAATGCAAAAAAAAAGCGCCTGTGCACTTAGCTTTAAGGTGCACGTTAAACAACCCCAGGTGGTCAACATTACTCTGGAGCCCTCCACTACGAGGCCTGGAAAACCTCCATCAATTATTAATTATTATCCCCAGCACCACGACAGTGTTGCTTACATCCCGTCTCGTCAAGCAAGGCACCTGTGTGTTGCAGTTGAGGTGACCTTGTCGCAGATACAGTTAGTGAGCACAACCTCCGTCATTGCCCCCTCCTTCCTCCTTCAAACAACACGAATCACTAATTGCATAAGGGAGGGAAAATCAGGACCTAAAACATATGCTTGCCCAGACAGCCCACAAAGCAAACAATGCTCCTTGGCATGTGAAAGCTCGTGCTCAAGCTGAAGAGAGGAAGAAGAACAAGTATCCACTCCTAAGTGGTGCTTGGTTGCATCCAGGAGAGCTACTGCCCAAGGCAGTTGGTGTGAATTCGACCTTTGTGAACCATTACGCCAAAAAGAATTTCAATAGCTACTTCACCAAACGTAAGTCAGTCGTGGTCATGTCAGTTGACACAGAGGAGCCTTTGGAGACAGAGGGTGTGTAACACCTAGTAAAGGTGTGCATGTGTTTAACCCACATACAAAACATATTACAACATAGAAAATTGCCTGCAGTGCCCCTATTATAACAGATACAGCAAGACATGCCTAGCACCATAGCGTCCCGCAACAGTTAATGACACCTAGAATTTTATTTATGAAACTCTGATAACCATACACCCCAGCGAAGGCGCTTTCCATGAAGGGTTGGCTATTAAAGCAACCTTACAAAACTGGCAGTTGCAGAGTATGCAGAACCTGCACTTCAATGCTACATAGTTTGAACAAGTAGTGCTCGTGCTGATTTTCTTCCCCCTAGCAGTACAGTATATAATGCAAACGATGAAATGATTACCAAACCATGTATTGCAATTCACCATTGTTGCACTCATTGATTGATGCACGTAAGCGGCCACACAGTCAAGCCCACACTAAGCTCAATAAGCTGCAATGCATCACATGCACTCGATGAACGTGGGACACAATTACTGAAAAACTCAATCACCCAGTTCTTCTTGCATATTAGGTACTTTCCACACACATTTGTCGGGAAAGAAGCTGCATCAAGGCTGCATTACAGCCACTGCAGTTGGCTACACCAACTAAAGAAACTGTTAGTTTACAGAATTTGATGTATCGTCTCTCTGCATTGATAGCAAGTTTATACATACTCTTTTAATTATGTGATTTTACATACTAGTAAGTACAAAAAATTAAAAGATTTAATTAACTAAGGCAGTTTGTCACTTCAATTAGATTTCCTGTTTCTTTTTATGCGACCATTGGTCAATAAAGTGGGCCAATAGAAGTTATTTCTGCATTTCATAATATCAGTAAGATCCATGTACGAGCCATCTAATATGACTGCATACTTGAAGTCATTCGGAAGCGCTCTGCGTGTTTCACCATGTGCAAGTACATACTCCTGCAGTGCAAGCATACCCGCCATTAATTCCAGCCTTGGACTGCCTGGCCTGTCACCAAGAAGGAAGCTTGCCCGTTTATCCCTCTTCCACAACATTTATTTTACAAAAGTGGTCTTCTTGTATCACCTATTTAAACATCAACATGAATCGACTACAACATCAAAGTCCTAGCGCCAAGTGGCCAAACAAACCTCTTCTTCAATTCATTTCTGCTAAAGACAGAATCCATTGCCAGCCACCCCAAACATTCATCTTTTCAAGTACTTGCCTTGCATCACATTGCGTAATGTACATGTATTAGCCACACCCCTGTGTAACATCATTCAGTATTAAGAGTGCTTTAAATTTATAACCTAATAAACTACAACTGTGAGCCCTGCCTCGATAGATTACAAACGAGCACAGAAAGTGTTCTCAGTAATCGCAGCCTACAATGAGAAAATACTGACGTACCTTGAGGTTATTTGCCAGAATCCGCTGTGCATTGAAACCCTGTGAAAGCAAGAAAGCTGCATTACACATAAGCACCTTTAAAGAGCTGAAACATTGATGCTGGGACGCTTGTCGACTCAAAACGTACAGCATATGCATCGAATATGTAGGACTTAGCAGCCTAAAGTAAGCACTTAAAACAGCAACTTCCACACAACTCAATACACTAAGCACATACTAGTGAATTTATCTAGCCAGTTTTCATTAAGAGAAGTATTTCACGCATTTTGCTGCGCACAGGTCATCCTTTAAACGTTGCTCGCCCAAGTGCACGCACTGTGGCCTTCTCATCATCGTTCTTCCTTCGCATGGCTAAAGACTGGAACGGCCCTCCAAACAACATCGCAGCTATCACTGCCTCTCCTGCCTTCATTGAATAAATAACAAGATTATTTTGTGAACTGTAGTTATTTGTGTGACCATTTATTATTTGTATAACCACCCCTTATGTAATACCTCTCTGGTGTCTTTAAGGTAAATAAATGAAACGAAATAATGCAGTGCTATATGTCATAATTTAAATTTCCAAGGTAATTTTCACAAAATCACAATTAATGTGGTAACTATGCCCCAAAAATTTTGAGTTAAAATGATTTTGAAAACAAAAGTGCATCCGATAACTGGCGTCACCCTTTATGGCAAAATTAGCAAGTTTTAAACTGCCATCACATTTTCATGTCATAAACGAATGGACTCCAATGCTCTTCTGTGGGCTGCGACCGCCTGAGGGCATCTGGCAAGCTGATAGGAAGTACAGCAGCAGGAATAAAACATGCACCAAATTTTTCATGCACTGTAACCACCAGCCCCATCACAATATACAAGTTATGAAAGTTATATGGCCACTGCTCTTACCGTATTTACAAGATTATAAGTTGGCTAATTTTACTGAAATTTTAAATCCAAAGTGGAGGGGGTCGACTCACAACTCAAACCAAAGTGTGTGCCGCCGGTCATCAAGGTGCCTTTTTTTTTTTTTTTTTGGGATCATCATTTTTTTTTTTGGAAGATGGGTTGACCTACATTTGAGTTGTCTTACAAACGTGTAAATACGGTACCAGGCGTTAAAAACACCACAATCATCATCAATGGCTTGTGCACTGTAGGCAGGCCTTCGCACTGTGGGTGTATCTGTTGATGTGGATCACCACATCAACACCACATCAAGAGATGCAGACGAATGCACTCGCCACCAAACGCAAAGGCAGTTGAAACTCAACAGCGATGACTTGAACGAAGAGTCATAATGAAATGAAGCTTTTGCTTCTTCCTAAAGGGGCACTGACACCAAAATTTCGCTGCTGAGATAGTGTGCAGGATCGATTTTCGTGGACATGCATATGTCATGTCCCAAATCTCAACGGTGAACAAAGCACTGAAGGTAATTTAAATGAATATTGAAGTGTGCATACGCATTCAAGTGCTAGACGCCGTACATTGGGTCATCGACAATAGCAAAGGTAACCTGAAGCGGACCCCCCCAACTTCCTCGACATCACCACAGCAGCTGAGCTCCGAGCAGTGCAGCTAGCAATGATGACGTCACGGCCATGGCTTATTCGCTACGCCTGTATTAGTATACTCCCGGCGACGCCAGGCCTCAAGAAAATAGTTGCCACCCAACGATGATGACAGCAAAAAGGGCAACAATGCACATGATGTGCGACAGGTGAAAGAAAACGAGCACGTGTCGCATGTTGTGCGGAAGCGCATCGCAGTTATCTGTGCTGACCTGGTCGAATTTCTTTACCCCATTACGAGCACTACATGGCGCCTTGTCATTTGTTGTAGCTCTCCCACACCAAAACTGAAACTAGTCGGTAATAAACAGGCCATTGTGATAACCGAGTTGTCCTGGGCCACGCCAGCCACCGGACGAAATCAAGCCCATGTACGTTTGGTAGGTTCCACACTGACTGGGCTGGTCATGTGCGCCGTATTTACTTCCTTGAAAACGTCGATGCCCGCGGGCACCGGAACGGCAAACTCATCTTATCACAGCCGTAAATAATCATCTGTCACATGCTGGAGCGATTGATGTGCCGGGTTATGGCTAGCAGGTCCCCAGCTACGTATTGCAGTAAAAAAACAGCAGGTGAAAATTTTTGTGTCAGCGCCCCTTTAAGTAAACACTGTAAGTTATGAGTTAGAGTATGCTGCTTAAAGGCATCATGAAAAAAATATGAAGCTGCCCAGGTGTAATTTTCACTGCTTCAATAAGCATTCGACATGCCGATTCTTAAGCATTTCAGTGTAATTTTCAGCATACATTTAATAACGCCTGCTTGAAGTCCTACTATTCTTTCACTCCTGAAATGACCATGTGACATAATAGGTTGGCATAAGGCATTCAGTAATGTCACCTTGAGAGATTTAAAAACATTATCATATTGTTAACTTTTGTTAATTCTATAATAATATGTTTACGTGAAAGCTACAAAGTTAGAACACAGTTAACAAGTACGTCCGAGCACGGTCCCACCATACGGAATCAAGACTGGAGCACAGTTTGTTTTCGCATGGCCTCTGAGAAAGCGCCAATCCCGGAGGCCATAGTGGCAACTCAGATGATGTCAGCAGCAGAGCTGAAGGGTGCTGGCAAATCAGAACCGTCAGTTTATTGCCCTAAATCAACCCAGACGATGCAACGAAACAATGTGTCTCAAGATCAGAAGGCCAGGATTAAGAAAACACACATCATACAAAGTTTTCAGAAAACAATTTTCAGAAAACGAAAAACACTGGCCACATTTCAGGCACCTCGGACAATGTCGACCAGTCGCCCTAGATGCATTTTCTGGTACGTCCTGTACATGCTGCACCTGCGTATTGGTGAACCCAAGAAATGATGGTATAAAAGAAATTTATTTAAGCAATTTTATTTTATATGCACTTGCAATGTGCAGTAAAGCTTTTTAGTATGTAAAAGCTCCCTGTATGCTGAGCGTGTCAAAACGTGCGGCGCAATCAAAGCGGGTACTTAAGTGACCTTTAAGCCATAGAAATGGATCCCCACGGAAAAAGAACTGCTGGAAGAATAAATTTCTCATTCTGTAAAGGCAAGTAATATACTCGTCTCTTTCTCCTGATGGCCCACGCTGTGGCACACCACAATTTATTTCCTAAGACAGCTTCTTTCCAAACGCCCATGAAAATTCGGTTTACGTTAGCTTGTGCAAATACGGTATGCTATGTTTTAAAGTTTAACATAGCTAGCCCATACAGACTCATATATTCCAGCTCTAAGACTTCAAAAATAAATTTCATCACTAGGTGTGGCTTCACGGCAGTGCAGTTTTCTTAAAATGGCCACCTTCCGATATGGCAGCCCCGTATGCAGTGAAACCCCCTTTTTAGTATGGTTACATGTGGAAAATACTGCCCACTTGTTTCAAATACTTCAATATTTCTGAAATGTTAAATTATTTATTATGAAAAAAAAAACACGAATATCGTAATACAGTAGAACCTTGTTATAATGAACCCAGATATGACGAACTATTGGATATAACGAAGCAATAGCAATTTTGCTTGAAATTTCCATAGATGACATGGATATTCACTGTAACAAGCTAATGGTTATAACGAAGTAATTACAGCTCCCCATTCAACTTCTTTGTAACGAGGTATTACTGTAGTACGTGATTGAATGTTTGAGGGGCCCAAATATTTGTACAAGCACAGCTGTTGCATGAAATGTTCAGCGCTACTGCTAGACATGGACAGTACAGTTAAACACACAGGATGGGCGCTGTCCACGTCTAACAGTAGCGTGGAACATTTCATGCAACATGCTTGAACAACTAGCCCCGCAACGTGTTTTGTTAAGTACAGCTGCGCATATTTTTTTTGCTGTCAGACACATAACAAAAGGCATTTGGATCAAGCGTGTGTCTTCATATCAGTTTAGTGAATACTTAATCACAGAAGATGTATCGGTGGCTCATAGAACCTTGAGGAACCCGCAAAACCTCTCTTGAGCACAGATACTTTGAGATATTGAACCACCAGATATTGAACCAGATATTGAAATTGTTGTTATTATGTGGGGTTTAACGAGATATTGGAATTAAAACCACTTGTACAGCTTTGTACTGAAACAAGCAACTTGATTAATTCTTTAAGTCTATTCACATGATAGTAGCGTCTTGACATCGACAGAATTCATTTAACCTCACTCTTGTTTGCCAAAACAAATACGACCAGGTCTGCACTAACCGTGACTTTACTGACTCATCATGTCCAGACTCCTGGGTGATCACACGAGCAAACCACATGTTGACAACAGCCACCAAAGTGATTTGTGCCCTCTGCTTTATCATGTACCATAAAATGAACAACTGTCTTTCTACATGCAAAGCCAAGGAACAATGCCCTGACTACTGATAGCGATCTTGTCTCTGATGCTTGTGCCATAATTAAGGGCCACATTTCAAGAAATGCACTGAAGAAACAATCCTCTTTGACTTCTACAACCCCAGTATCCTACCCAGTCTAGATGATTATGCAATGTCCCTACCCAAGGGCAATTGAACGATTAAAGGAATAACTGATTTATTCTACAAGTATAAATGATCATGTTTTACAAAAAAAGTATAAAATAAGCATCATAAGAATTACCCCTGATCCACGAGACGTCACTTCCAGGTTTCCATGTATGGCACCTTTCACTGTAACGGAACCATCCTCCACAGTGACAACCAGAGCATTTGCCTGTACATAGAAAAAAAAAGCCTGCTGGTATATGCCAGCATACGTACAAAGACAAGTACAGTTGTCGCAAAAAACAAAAGATCAGCGCAAGTGACCGACGACAAGAGCAGCAAAGTCACAATTGACATCCCAAATGCGGCCCTTGGCATAGGTTGCCTTCTGGTGGCTACCCAGCTTTAAAGCGGCACTCTTTGGACTGCCTTCTGTAGTACTGCAGTGTGCATATAGTATGCCGAATACTGAGATGACTGCAAAAAGAATGATAACAACTGACACTTGAAGACTGAAGTTATTAGTCTTCAAAGTTCAAAACACAAGCACACAGGCTGAAAGTCCTTCCCTCTTGCATTGCGCTTTCCCACTGGTGACAGTGGTTGCTCCTGATCACCACGTGCCTACCATACAGAGACACCGGAAGTTCGGCCTCATGGTGGCCTGTACAAAACATCTTTCCACCGCTGTTTTTAATCGATTTATCACCATGATTACAATGGACCATGTGCACCAGGAGACACATTTGTTTCAAAATATGATACAAGACAGTCCAACCCACTTATAACAATACTGAAGTCGCATGAAAATTACGTTGTTATAACCGATAACTGTTATAACAGGGCTGCATGAAAAAAAATCTGGAAAGGGGACCTCAGAGCTGTTGAGTGTGCGTGAGTGGGGGTTGGGGTAGTCCAACCCATACTCTGCATGCTCCGATTGTGTGACACTTAGAACAACAATGGCCAAAGGTAACAAACACCCTGAACCAACAAAACAGGAAGAAGCACACAGGACAGCACCCTTTATCCCCATCCCGTTACTGCTGCACCATGCAATGATGAAACCATACCAACTACTAGTAGCTCATTTTCAGTTTTAACCCTAAACCAACACTAAGCTCCTCTGAAAGGAACCCCCCCCTCTTTAATTTCTGTTTGCAGCAGTGCTCTTTTAACCCCCACCCCTTACTTCATTGCCAGAGGACATGGCACTGAGGCCTTTGTGGGGAAGCTAGTTTAAGTTTCTCAAGGCTAAGTTTGGAACCACCCCCCCTTGTTAATTTCTTTCCATGGTGGGGCTCATGTTTGTGAAGGTGGCAGAATGAAAGAGGGAGACCTTGGAGGAAAAGCTGGTTTCTAGGGTAGGACAGTGGGGCAGCTTTTTGTAGGGAAGAACAGGGAGTGAGCAGTTGCCATAGTTCTTTTCAAAGGTTTGACATTCCCTAACCTCTTGGCACCAGCAAAGGGCAAACCCAGCAGCCAGACTTCATTGTTATGACCAACAATGCGGCACAGGGGCATTGTTGTAACAGAGTTAGTTCATCATATAAACATACAAATGTTGATCATACAGCAGCTCATCCCTGTTATAACTCATATATTGTGAAAACCCCTATAAGAAGGAGGGTTCAACTGTAATTAAAAACAAGTCTCCTTTTGTATCTCACAAAGTACACAAGGAATGCTTCTATTGTGTCCCAAACAACCCTTTCAACTGCACTGGTACTATTGCTCTCAACTGGATTTAGGGACCACTTCAGCATAGTGGCCCTCCCTGCCTTCCGCCCATCATCTCTCTCTCTCAGGGTAGTGGCACGCCAAAAAATGCACCCATCAGCACCAGTTCAGGTGTGACCTCCATTGAAGCTAGACAATAAATAAGTTCATGCCCACGGACAGAACAGTTTCCATATGTTTTAAATATATACATATATGTATATATATATATTTTCTCTAGACAGCATGTCCTAGCAAGGGACCGCATGAAAATGCAAGATGTGACTGGGTGTGGCAAGCCAATCAGAATGCGTAACCACTGCCACCACTGCAATGTAATCAAACGTCACTTCCAGTAACAAAAATCTCCATTGCGCGGCCCCACGGTTCAAGCAGAAAACAGTTTCTTTGTCGAACCAAAATCACAACCACCGCATTTACTGGATTCTACTACGCCCTCGATCGTAATGCGCACCCGCTCCCTGCGACCAAAACAAAAAAAGTGATCCATCGATTGTAACGCGCTTTCATTTTTCGTGACAAGGAAAAAAAAGTCCTTAGTAATCAACCTTCTCACATTCATAAAAGCAAATGCCATACTCACGTAATCAACGCACTCGCACAATAAACGCATCGCAAACTTTGAACCCCTGCAGTCCCTCCAATGGCCGCACTATGGCTTTTCCACTTCACTCGATCCACGTTCGGCACGCCGATTCATAACTCCTGCTTCCTGATCAAATTGCCGCATGTTACAGGGCATGGCCATGTGCAAGCAATGGTAACATCATTTACATGCAGTGCTGCATTCCTCTGTGCTATCGCAGTTCCCTCACACCCGCTACCGCGTGCTGCCGTGCGTGCTGCGCAGGCTGCTGCACATAACTTATGTGCACCAAATTGGGCGAATTCTTTTTTCGATTTGGCGGGATTTTTCATCTTTGGCTATTTGGCTATATTTGGGCTATTCCTTGCCTTCGCCTCCAACACTCGTATTTCATTGCCTTTTCTCCCCATAAGGCACTCACTCATTGTTTAGCTTCAAAAAATCGTTATGTGCACCAGTAAAAATTTCGCGCCCCTTCTTTCTGGCAAGAAAAGCAAGGCATGCTTGACTCCAAAACAAATAAGAAAGAAAAAAGTGGAGGTGCTGGGGTCGTACAGTTGTTGGCGCTATGTCGCTTTGCAAGCTGTGCGTGTCCCTCTCAGAAAGGATGAAGTGGGAACGAAATGTGCCGGCTTTCAGCAGCCGTGCCGTGTGTCAGTGTCGCTGAGCAGTGCCCCCACGACAAGAAGCAGAGAATGGCCGCGTCATACATTGCTCACCTTTGTAGCCGAAAGCGCGCATACCTTAGAGGCATGCGCACACATTGGAATATTTCTGTGATGCACAAACGACAGTTATTTCGCTTGCGCTTATAAGTGCTTGCACATGTGTAGCCACCTGAAGAGGATGGAGAAGGGAGATCATTTCGACGTGTGGCTTATCTGAGATAAGCCTAAACATGGTTCAAATGTGGTCTCAGAGATTGCCGCAATGCAACGTCGGACGTCACGCAGCGTGCACGACTGAGAGGCTCAAGTCGCTCAGGCTCAACACAGATATGAGGGAGAAATGCAATGATGAGCCGTTTTGCGTCCGGTGATGGGAAACATCTCCCGTCATGGGCACCCACGAACACTACCGAAAGGACAGAAAGTTGAGCGAGTTGGTAACAGTCCATAATCAAAAGAAGAGGCGCTATGTCGCTCGTGTTGTTCACTGCTCTCCTTGTGTCCGTGTCCTGCACGCCTCTTCTTTTGATTATGCACTACCGAAAGCTTTTCTCCAAAAAGGTGCAAATTTCCACACCACAAAAGCAAGACGGAACACAGGACAAGCGCCTGTCATTTTTCACCAACTAGCCCTTCAAAAAGTACTTTTACCAAAAGCTGGTGCGGCTGGGCGTCTCAGAGATAGCACCAGCGACATAGTGACTTTGGTTGGCCGCAAGACAGCCAAGCCAACGTGGCGAGCATCATCGGCCTACTCATCATACGTGCCATGGCGTCGTTAAGTACGGGACCGGTGGCGACATAGAAACTACAGAAACTACGTGTGCCAAAGACTGCTGCGTCGCTAGTTCATTTTTTCACCAATGACTGTTCGACAGCGCCCAAACCATGTGGGAGGTGGCCATTTTGATGCTGACAGTGATATGGTAACGGTGTAGTTTGTTCGCACTCAATTCTAACACGCATACGATTTTTGGACCCATTTTAAAAAGCGTCGTGCAGGATCTGGAAGTGCTGGGCAGAGTTAGGTGCAGTGACCACAGGATGGTGAGATCTCGAATTGGGCTAGACTTGAGGAGGGACCGCAATAAGCTAGTACGAAAGACGCCGATCAATGAGCTAACTGTAAGACGGAAAGTCGAGGAATTCCAGATAGCGCTGCAGGACAGATATTCAGCTCTAACAGACCAAGCAGACAATTGCGTTCAGGAAGTAAACGATAATCCCACGCGGATTGTCAAGGAATGTGCACTAGAAGTAGGAGGTTATCGGTAGAGAGATTATTAGCAAACCTTTCCAGGAGACGAAAGACTTGATTAGAAAGCGGTAAGGCATGACAGTATCAAACGCAATTGACAGAATAGAACTAGGGGAGCTTTCGAAGTTAATCAATAAGCGTAAGACAGCCGACGTACGAAAGTATAATATGGAGCGGATTGAGCATGCTCTAAAGAAGGGAAGGAGCCTGAAAGCGGTGAAGAGACGTCTAGGCATAGGTAGAAATCAGATGTATGCATTACGAGACAGGCAAGGCAATGTGATCACGAATAGGCATGAGATAGCCATAATCGCCGAGGAGTTTTACAGAGATCTCTACAGCAGTCATGATAACAAGAATAGTGAATGGGGAAGCAGTTTAGAAGAGGCTAACATTCCACCAGTACTGACAGAGGAAGTAATGAAAGCTTTGAAAGAGATGCAAGCGGGAAAGGCACCCGGTGAGGATCAGATAACAGCAGAACTGCTAAAGGATGGTGGGCAGATTATACTGGAAAAACTGGCAAAGCCAATATATGCAATGCCTAATGACTGCGAGCATGCCGGAATCTTGGAAGAATGCGAACATCATCCTAATCCATAAGAAAGGCGTCACAAAGGACTTGAAAAACTACAGGCAGATTAGCTTACTGTCAGTAGTCTACAAGGTATTTACTAAGGTACAGCATGGACCGCTTATAACATAAGTCGCCGGAATCGTGAATAGCCACACCATAAGCGGTACCAAAGCAACATTTTTCAGTCTACACATGTGTAAAAACTGTCGAACATTTAGCAGTGCGTGTTACACATTCGAAGCGCGCAACAGGGCTGCTTTCACCCGCTTAAAAGAAAAAGAAAAGGATGGATATTTCAAAGATTTATGTCTGGGGCCGCGCTGTGCAAAAAAGAAAAGGCGCTATAGCGACGTCGCCGTTTATGCGGACTTCCCGTGGAACCGGACTGCGCAGAAACGGGAACCGATTAGTACTGCACGCGCTATCCTTCGTTTTCTCTGACGCGTGTGCGATGGCAAAAACGTAACGACCGCAAACAGCCATTCGAGTGGTGCACCTGCCATCCATGACTTCGCTTCCGTTGTCGAAGTGATTCGCCCGCATTTTAAACGTGGCAGCCATGAACCACAGTCGCCCGCGGCACCCTATCTGGAGCCAGCACCGAAAAGGTAGCGCTCGTTAGGCCTAGTTTGTGGGGTCGCGGGCGAGGCGCCGCACGGGAAGCTTGCCCTTGACAACACGGATCGGGTGCACAAGAAGTCGCGCTCGCGGGGTGATTCAAGGGCAGTGTGCGTGAAATGGTTTAAAAAAAGAAAGAACTGGAGACAAACACCGGTAACGCAGACATCATGCGGTCGTGGCAGCGTTCTCGGTTGCCTTGGCAATCCTATCAATCCTATCCTCACAGGGCGCGCCCGCGACCCGCTGCTGCCACGGTCCTTTTTTTTTTTCTTCCCTCCACTCCTTGTTCATTCGTTCCGCACTTTTTCCTCCTCCATGGCAATTAGTTGCACTTTTCTCGGGCAGGGCACCTCCATTGTTGAAGCCTGCTCGCTACCTCAATTGTCCGCTGATTTCCCGACAGCCGCATTACAACCGGTCTTTCATATCACCGAGCTGCACAATAAGCGGTATGCCTATACATTAAGTTCTATGGGAGTGTAAACAGGGATCAGAAAAACCGCATTATAGCCGGTCCTGAACTATAAGCGGTTACGTTATAAATAGTCTCTGCTGTAACCGCTAACAGAATTTGTGCCACCTCAGATTTCAGTCAACCTAAGGAACAAGCAGGGTTTCATAAAGGCTACTCAACAGTAGACCATATTCACACTATCAATCAGGTGATAGAGAAATGCGGGGAGTATAATCAACCCCTATATATAGATCAAAACCTCTTGTTGGGCGAGTTGGTACATTCTTGAAACCTAAAGGCTCCGGCGCAACCAGACGACACTGAAGGAGAGACAAGGACACACCCTATATATAGCCTTCATAGATTGCGAGAAGGCATTTGACTCGGTTGATACCTCAGCAGTCATGCAGGCATTGCGGAATCAGGGCGTAGACGAACACTACGTAAGGCTACTGGAAGACATCTACAACGGCTCCACAGCCACCATAGCCCTCCATATGGAGAGCAGCAAGATACAGTAAGGAAGGGCGTAAGACAAGGGGACACAATCTTTCCAATGTTATTCACAGCATGTTTACAAGAAGTATTTAGAATGCTGGATTGGGAACAGGTGGGTGTAAGGGTTAATGGGGAATACCTCAGTAACCTCAGATTTGCTGATGACATTGCCTTGCTAAGTAACTCGGGAGATGAATTACAAAGCATGATTGCTGACCTAAACAGGAAAAGTAGAACAGTGTGCCTGAAAATTAATATGCAGAAAACTAAAGTAATGGTCAATAGCCTTGGGCAAGCACAGCGAGTTAAGATAGCTGGCGAGGCATTGGAAGCAGTAAGACAATATGTCTACCTAGGCCAGGTAGTGACCCCTGATCCGAATCATGAAGCTGAGATAATTAGGAGGATACGAATGGGGTGGAGTGCATTCAGCAAGCATTCTCAGATAATGAATGGTAGCTTACCATTGTCTCTGAAGAGGAAAGTGTATAACAGCTGCATCTTACCGGTACTCACCTATGCGGCAGAAACTTGGAGGCCAACTAAGAGGGTTCAGCTTAAATTGAGGACGACGCAGCAAGCTATGGAATGGAAAATGGTAGGTGTAACCTTAAGGGACAAGAAGAGAGCGGTGTGGGTTAGGGAACAAACGTGTGTTAGGGACATACTAATAGAAATTAAGAAGAAGAAGTGGGCCTGGGCGGGCCATGTAATGCGAAGACAAGACAACCATTGGTCATTAAGGGTAACGGAGTGGATTCCTAGAGAAGGCAAGCGTAGCGTAGGGGGCGGTAGAAAGTTAGGTGGGCAGATGAGATCGGGAAGTCTGCGGGGATAAATTGGGCCCAGTTATCACAGGAGAGGGATAATCGGAGATCCATGGGAGAGGCCTTCGCCCTGCAGTGGGCGTAGACAGGCTGATGATGGTTCGTTCCTTTGGGAAGGGCTATAGTGGTTGTGAAGCCACTGTTGACATATCCATATTAAGGATATTCATCCGCAATGACTGTTCAGCATGCAATACTCATGCAGAAAGAAGCACCTTGACATCGGACAGTGTGATGTCCCCACGTCCCTCTGTCCACACTCTGCATTGATCCAGAACTAGATTTTCAAGCTCGGCCTTGGCAGATCCGGACAACTCCACGTCAATATCTGCAAGATAGTAGATGCAACATAAAGGCATGTGTCACTCGGTATGCATGTTCAACGTAACACCATACAGGGTAATTAGAGGCATTTACATGAATGTGGCAACTGTGTGCTAAGCACATTGCATCCATGTAAACAGTGTTAATGCAATGAATAGGAACGCATATCTCATCAACAAGTCAGAGGAGCTGCACAGTGTAACATTCCGAGTTTGCTCGAGGGGTGCACTTTCATGCTCGGCACTCACAGCAGAGTCAGTGCACTGATGTTGCAGCTGCACTTCTCATGCAGTACCTGCAGTGTAGGGGGACACTGCCACACTACACGTAAACGGCATAATGCTGCCTTTCCTAAAGGCACTTCAGAATGCAATACGCTGTCACATTTGTGTAAGCGCTGCTATCGTTTGCATAGTCGGCAGTGCTCAGACAGGTCCCATAAATAGCAGCGACATGCCGCGCAGCTGCTTGGCCTGGTGAATATGCTGTGCTATTGAGCATAGAAGAAAAAAGGCAGCGCCTACAACATCCTACACACTGACACCATGGACCTTTTTGCAAATGTTATTCTGCCACAGTTATCGTTTAGCTGTCCTGGGAATGGTAGGCAGCATAGCTGGATGCACCATTAAGATGATCTAGTGGCGTTATTTAATTATTTCATTTGTCTCGCTGTGTTTAAAAGCACTAGTAACATTCCCCATGAGTGTATTTAGGTTTTAACTTTCAGTACACATGTCAATATTTAATAATAGTTTTCACCTCCTCCTGAGAGAACAGCTATTTTTGATAGCTGTACATGGATTGCACAGTTGAACCTTGATATACAAAAACGCAGACATCACAAATTAACTGTCACAACCAAGTAGACAACTTGCTCATTAAGCTCATTAAGATATACTTGCTCATTGAGACCACATGGTCTCAATTAAGCCACAGCCCTCCACTACAATGTGCCTCATCACCACATAGCCGCTTCATCATGTAAAGTTTCATAGACTATTATTAATGAACTTCGATTGTAGTACCTGCTCCAGAATGTCAGAGGGAAAGAGTCAGGTGCTCTGAGAAGCTGGTAGGAAGTGACAACACATACACATGTATATTGAATTCTTGTAAGCTGCATGTTCACATTCCATCCTATTAATTTCAATTTTTTCTTCACATTAGTGTTAATGTTAACAGCATCTATATACAGGATGCCACGGGCTTTCTTTAACGGCACATATCAAAAGGTCCATCAAAGATACTTGGTTGGAAGCACTTCAGTCGGTCATTTTCAAATGCGATCTACCATTTTCGCATATACAGTTTGTTGCTGAAGCAAATAATTAAAAAGTTGCCTGAGCAATTTATGCAATTAATTGAGTTTGTAAAATGAAAAAAAAAAAAAAAAGCCCTACGTTGCGGCACTTGATGCTCAAGGCTGCTGAGTTTGTTGCAACTCACTAGCAAGCTCTCTAACTAAGTTTTAAAAATCTTAGTTACATTTAAGTGGAACATTCTGTATGTGTGAGCGTATATAGTATATGTGTGTATGTTTGTACATGTGTGCATGTAGATATATTTGTGCCCAGTGTGCACTACTGCTGATGCCTCGTGATGGATCCCTGGCCTCACCAAGCTGTATGCTTCCAGGTTTCTTGCAACGATGGCTTTCAACACTGTACTTCGTGCACATTGAAAATAAAATTTGACTTGGCTGTAGTGTCTGGAGTGGGAGTCACTTATGATGGTGTCGTGGCATATCCACATAAGTGGTATCTGCTCCAAGACACGTGATGAAGCCTGGCTAATTTCACACAGGAAACAAAAACATAATTGTCAAGGTGCACAATTGCTGCCCAGCGTGGCATCATTGCTTCTCCCATTCTGACGGGTAAGGATCAACGATGCTCACCAAAGGTGGCTGTTCCAAAAATGCATGGTGCAGCAACAAAACATACCACTTGATAATGACCTTCTTTGATCCACACTCAGCCACGCTGGCAAGCATCATGCTGCATTTCCCATCTCTTGGCATCCATTCCGTTGCCTTCACCTACTGTCACTTATCTACCACTGCGCACTACATAGCCTGCCCACGCGATCAACAAAGATATCAGCTGCCCCTATTTGTTCTATGATCTACTCTGCTGTCTTTGTTAGTCTTAATGAATGTTACACTAGTTTTCATTCCATGGCATGATGCATGGTCCCCAAATTCTCAAGTTCTGGCGTTATTTTCCAAGTCTGCGCCTATGTTAGTACTACCGGAAAAACGTAATGGTTTCACACTTTTTGCGTAGGAGACAGCAGTAACTTTCTGGTCATTGGTTTGCAAAAGTCTGCCAAAAGTGCTCCAGCTCACTCGTTGGTTTATCTCCTTTGTGTGAGAAGGCTCCTCAGGTAGTAAGTGGCCTAGATACACATACTTCTGCGCAGATTCTTGGATATGGCTACAAATGACGGGCACCAGCTCATTCTCTTTCCACGCCATCACACATTAGTGAGCTTCAATGCCGCTTATGTAGTCTGTAAGAACACCACGTCTAGCATGAAGTGCACGTGCAGAACTTCTGCATGTGCACTTTAACCCTACCATAACGATTCTCTGACTTAGATCTTCAGCCACATTTTTTCCATTTCATCATCACTGCCGATGAACACAATGCCACCTGCAAACCGCCGGGCTATTCTACATGAACATCTATTCCCATTTCTGGCCAGCCTAGTCTTTTTCAACATTTCTAAGAGTGTTGAAACAAGAAAAACAGCATTGGAGAGATTGTAGTCTTTGCTTGGCACCTTTGTTGATGTCAACCTGTTTTTTTTTTTCTTTGCTTTTCTTGTGCAGAAGCAGGTCAGCTATGCAATCTTTGTGGATGTTGACTGTCGAACTCATTTCATGTATGAAATATGACGTTTTGGCATGTGACTATGTAATGTCCCCGAAACTGCTGGTATGTTGAGTGCATTCTCGTAACTTATCCAAGGTTTAGAAAAGAACTCGTATTCAGCACATCTCTCGATGAGTTGATCAGCCCTAAGACTGTTATCCATGGTTGATTAATGTGGTCTCTTTTTCTTACTACATTACAAATTGCATCTATAAGTAAATTAGACAACAAGAAAATTAAGCTGATGGGTCTTTGATCACATCTCCTTCCTTGCACACTGAGACTGTACAAAAGAAGTAACCTGCATAATGAAGTAATCGAAATGTTTTGGCTATATTATGATGTTTCCCTTGTACAACCATTTACAAGAAAGTGCCTTGGAGGTCCTTGGCAATTTGTAGGGAAAGTGTCGAACTGTATATTGGAATATATCCAGTTTAGTGGTACATTTAAAGCCCCATCAGTGCATGTTAAGCACCTCGCATCCGTCAAATGTAACACCCCTTCTGTTTTTGATTAAAAAGACTGCTACACCATCTTATTGAGCCGCTTTTCAGTGGGATATGTTTCATATGACCATTTTTAACTCACCAATAGCTACACAAAGAACTTCAGGATACTGTTTCTTTCATTACATCTAGCTTGATTTTACATATGTTGCAACGTTTCCCATGTGTTTGTCTTACATATGGAAGAATGCTACCAGAACACTTCTTTGTGTACTGAAGTTAACTGAGAAAAACAGCTATCCATCCAAAAACGCATACAACGAAGGCTGGATACAAGGTCAGCAGCATTTCAATGTAAAATTTCCAATGTTTCCACCACCTTTTCACATTTTACAGTAAAGCTGATAGTGCTTGGTTCTACTTGGGATGTTCCTGTGCTGAGTTCATGTAGATCCTGAATTCTATACACTAGATAAAAGACACACCTCAATTCAAAGCTCTTGATCGTTGATTTGAGAAAGGTGCAGAAACTCCGAATGAACGAAATTTAATTGTGGAACCTGAAATGAACATGTGGGCATAAATTTACACAATGTTTTCATTGTTTCCGCTGCATTCAAATCTTTTGGATACTCGTGCTACAAAAATTCTGCGCTTCCTGTATGTAAGCGCAAACTTTGTACACTGTAATTGCATCAAGAACTTGTCAAACAAACCAGTGTTTATGTGTTGTCACAGAGTTGGCGGCATGCCCGATTTTTCACCTCTATATTTTGTGTAAAGCTGCTGTGTCCTCGTTTATTAACATATGTACACCAAGCCTCAATCTTATATGCAGCGAGTGCACAAGCATGAATACATGCTCGCTGTGTCGCCTTCCGATTAGCCCAACTTCGCAGTCCATGAGCGGTGGCTTTTTCTCATCTCAAGGTGACCCCTACTAGAGTCAAAGCCTTGAGGTCCATTTTGTACATGTGTAACTTTTGTACATGTGTAAGATGTAAGAATCTTTAACACGAGAGAGGTAGAGAAAGCTGTAGAGAAAGGCACCAGCATTAAAACGGTCAAACAGAAACTGCACTTAGGGCAAAACAAAATGCATGCGCTAAAAGATAAACAAGGTAACATTATCAACAGTTTCAACGAAATACTAAAAGTAGCAGAAGATTTCTACTCTGCACTGTACAGCTCTCAGACAGACCATACAACCTTAATAGAAATAGAATCAGAGGAGGACAGCGAAATTCCATGTATAACCGCTGACGAAGTCAAAAAAGCTGTCAAAGGCATGTCCCGCGGTAAAGCAGCTGGTGACGATGGTATAACAGCCGACTTGATCAAAGACGGAGGAGATATTGTACTTGAAAAACTTGCATCGCTCTTCACGAAATGTGCCAAGACATGCAGTATACCACGCAGTTGGAAAAATGCGAATATAATCCTTATCCACAAGAAAGGTGACATAAAGGAGTTAAAGAATTATAGACCAATCAGCCTACTCCCAGTAATATACAAGCTATTTACAAAAGTAATTTCTACGAGGATAAGAGAAACACTCGACTTTAATCAACCGAGAGAACAAGCTGGTTTTAGGAAAGGTTAACTCAACAATGGACCACAGCCACGCTATCAACCTAGTAATCGAGAAGTACGCGGAATATAACAAACCTCTTTATTGGGCGCGAGGGCCACCACTGGAGATGCTGGCGCTGCGGTCGTTCTGACGTGCAAAGTTGGATCACGTGACCCCACGATCCCACCTCGCGCCGAGCCTCCTCCGAAGCGGACGGTTCACGCATTTCACGCGCGCTTCAACAGCCATTCGCCAGCGGTTTTATCTACAAACATCGTCGATTCGCGTTTATTTCACGTTCGCGGACACCTAGCGACCACAAAAGCTGAAAAGTGCGCTCGGAGTTATTGGAAACTTGGTATTTTCTAAAAAACGTCGTCTGCAAAATGAACCCAGCCAGTATCACTTCTTCCCCTTTTACACCCAGGCCATTAACCAGGCTAACATCTCCGGATTCATCAATAAAATATTCTCTCTCTCTCCCTCTCTCTCCCCTTTTACACTGCAGACAACGACGTGGCCAGCTTCAAACATAGATTCTCCTTCTATCAGCAGCTGCGGGGTGTCATACGGCTTATCGATGAAGGTGTAGATGCTGGACACTGATAGTTTCACTGAATCATTTAGACCACAATAAGTTACACCTTGCAGCGTATACTAGTGCAAAGGGACTCCGGAACGTTTTTCGGAGTGTGTGTGTGCGGGGGGGGGGGGGGGCATTTATTGTCGTCTTTGCATGTTGTGTTGATTATTTTTGTTCTCAGTATTTGTCGATTCTAATTTATTTAAAATGCATATTGTATTATTATTTACTATAATATTAATGAAATCAATTATTGTTTTAATTCATTTTATCCGTTTAATATTTTACATATTTGCATCATCGCTTATTTCACATTGGTATACATTTCAAAATGTTTGGGACTTTCAGAAGTACTGAAAACCTGCGGCACACCGCGCAACCCACGTGGTTGTGTGATCCAGTGTTTTGGAAAGCACTGCACCTCAGAACCACCAGCTTAATTGATTGACTGATTTGTGGCGTTTGACGTACGTCCCAAAACCAGCTTTGATTATGAGAGACGCCGTGTTGGAGGAATCCGGAAATTTCGACCACCTGGGGTTTTTTTAACTACCACCAGATTGAAAATTCTTGTCAAAAATTTTTATTTCCGCGGAAACGGTTGGAAAGTGGGAGGGGGGGGCCGAGCCCCCTCTAGAAAAATGGTAGGGGGGCGCCCCCCCCTCCCCCCCTCGTTCCGGAGTCTCTGCTAGTGCATTCAAATGAGTAAACTAATACGTCCGGTCTTACGCTGTATTTTCGATCGCTATTGGCCCCTTTGTGCAAAATACGGACGGGAGTCATTCGTCGAAAAATGCAGCCATGAACTGGCTCGACCGCGATCGAAAATCGCCGTGTGATGACCGTCTTGAATACGCGGGAAAAATAAGCAACAGAAAGAGAAGCAACGGACAACTGTGCTCCAGGCTAGTGTCCTTGGGGTCATACTGGCGAGAATTTAAATTGTGATCAAGCCACAGCGTCCTAAGGTGAACCACCTGTTCAAAAATAACAAGGTTTAATGAGGCGCACATGTGCGTATGTTGTGTGTACACCTTAAATCATGTGAGAAAGGTCGACGTCGCAATTGAATGCAGCTCTATGCCTGCTGCTTTCCGCAAAAATGAAGGAACCACTCGCATCGCGCTGCATAGGGGTATGCGTGTTCAGCATGAATACAAATTTGCTAATTCGATTTCATCTTGTCAACGGCGGTCCCTTTGTTGATGCAAACATACAATGAATGAATTGCACGAGAAACACATCGCAGGCCTTTCTTGCGGCCAAAAGCTATGTGTATTTACCGCAACCACGCGCTAAAACCATCTGATGCTTACCTTTCATTCATTTTCATTCATCAAAATGCTATCTCACCTAAAAAAACCAGCGGACTCCGCACGTGCGGTATCCTCGCCGGTGACCATAGCAGACGACAACAGCAGTCGACGCGATGTCTAAAGCTTTGTAATGAACCTATTCTCTTTCCAGAAGAGTTAATTACCTTGTTGAACAATCAATAATGTAGCTACAACAGTATTTTACAGATATCGTCTAGCTGAAATAAACGGCAACAACAATAAAAAGGCGACGCGCAAAGGAGCTCCGCGCTGAGCAAGGCAGTGCTGTCGGAGCAATCCAACTTTGCGCGTCACACCGGTTCTCCCGCGTGGCGGCGCCACGGTATGTCCTCGCTCCCAATATGGCGTTTATCGACTACGAGAAAGCGTTTGACTCGATAGAAATACAAGCAGTTCTAGAAGCTCTACGTCGACAAGGGGTACCGGATATATACGTGAAAACCATCAACAACATATACAAAGATTGCACAGCCACACTACTCCTACATGAGAGAAGCAGAGAAATCCCGATCGGGAGAGGTGTGAGACAGGGAGATACGATATCCCCGATGCTATTCACTGCATGTTTAGAAGAAATCTTTAAACGTCTAGACTGGGAAGACAAGGGAATTCGAATAGACGGAGAATATCTCAGCAATTTAAGATTTGCAGACGACATTGTGCTCTTTAGCAATGATGGAGCCGAACTACAAAACATGATTGATGACCTAAACAGGGAAAGTATTAAAATTGGATTAAAAATGAATAGGCAGAAGACCAAAGTTATGCTCAATAGCCTAGCTAAGGAACAGGAATTTAAAATCGACAATGAACCCTTACAATGTGTAAACGAATACGTATACCTGGGACAGTTAATAACAGGAACTCCTAACCATGAAAAAGAACTTCTCCGTAGAATAAGAATGGGCTGGAGCGCATTCGGAAGGAATTACGAAATCATGACTGGAAACTTACCGCTCTCACTAAAGCGAAAAGTATTCAATCACTGCATTCTCCCAGTACTAACGTACGGTGCAGAAACGTGGAGGATAACGAAAAGACTAGAGATGAAACTAAGGAGCACGCAACGTGCAATGGAAAGAAAAATGTTGGGGGTAACGCTAAGAGATAAAAAACGAGCGGAATGGATCAGAGAACAGACAGGAGTAGCCGATATTATTATATCAATTAAAGAAAGAAGTGGACCTGGGCAGGGCATGTCATGAGGAGGAAAGATAACAGATGGACAGTAAGAGCAACGGAATGGATACCAAGAGAGGGAAAATGTAACAGAGGCAGGCAAAAGGTTAGATGGAGTGATGAAATTAAAAAGTTTGCAGGCATAAAGTGGAACCAACTCGCTCAGGATAGGGTGGATTGGAAATCGTTGGGAGAGGCCTTCGTCCTGCAGTGGACCTAAACAGGCTGATGATGATGAACTTTTTCTCACCTGTGAAATGACTCTTAGCAGGACAGACCCTGTTGGTGTACGTGACTCTTGCTTTGGCTATGTTTTACTTTTGCCATTTCACAGTCACCCCATCCATGACCAGAATTTCGCCTTTCTTTTGGTTCTTTATTACTGTGTTGTGACGTCAAGATTACGGCCATGCAGTGCAAGAGTTATGTGCCAACTGTTCTGTGTGCCAACTACTTGCTGCGCTTTTGGGTGTGTGGTGCTTTGGACTGTGACTCTGTTCGTAAGCCTGTGTCCGCAAGCGTCGTCCAACCATCACCAGATAACCTGTATAGCGCGGTCTGCCACGCCACCGGGGGAGACCACGCAACGGGGGGAAAGAGTACGCGGTGCGGCTCCCCAGGAGACCCAAGCCTCCTCCCTGCACCCCGAGACATCGCACCCGCTGCCCCGGAAGAGAACGGCGCCTTCGAGGGCCGCACTGCTTGGTCGTCGTCTTCGTTGATGGTGGGTCGCCGTATTCGCCGTTCAACTGCACGTCTCTTCAAGCTGTGAACTCTTATTATCGCCTGAAAATATTTGGACTCCCTTCATAACTCGTATGTAAAGGTCGGCGCTTGCTCCTATGCTGTAACTTATTTGAATGTGTTCGTTGCTTCACTGTCTATTAATTTGTAAGGTCCGTTATGTTCAAGTATTCTTGTTGTATCGTGCCTCGTTCTGACCATATAAACATTGTCTTGTTCTGTTGACGCGCCTCCGTCTCAGTAACTGTGTTTGCTTACCGGCCGTGCCGGGCATCAATCGACCTCACCCCTCATTGCCATATGTCTCGGTGATTGCCTCGCGCAATCATGGAGACCGTGACACGCGGGTATCCAAGAGCACATCAGCAAACTTCGGCAAAGTCTTAGATGAAAACGGCAACAGAGCTCGTCAAAGAAATCTCACGCTTTCTTGCGCGCACGCACTCGTCATGCAGGGCACGCGCACTCGGCAGAGCAAGTCCGGCCGCGCTCCGTCCACGCCGTTCACGGAGAGCTGCGCGGCGCTGTCCAGCGACAGCATGATCGAGGACTCGACGCCTTGGAAGGACCGCACGCCCATCAGCGTCGCGGTCACCACTCCGTCGACAGCCGAAGAAATCGCGACGGAACAAGGCAGCCGCACTCGAAGAGAAGAGGGACCTGCAGATCGCTGCTCGTCCAGCACCACTTTTCTGGTGTCATCGGCGCACGAACGAGTCCCTTTGTGCGCAGAGGCAGCGGGCTGCTCGAGCTTTGAGCAATCTCGCGAAATTCACCCGGAGAGGCGAACACATTTCGACTAGTTCAATGCTAGTGAGAGCGAAACTAGTCAGCTGAAACACGACCACATGGTTCACGAAGTTCCGAGCGAAAAAGCAAATTTGCGCATGCCCAGCTCGGGTTCGGCGGGTGATTTGAAGCCAATTTCTGAACTAACTTGCGGCTGCGTCCTCCGCCGTGGGATTTGCCGTAGTGGGGCTTGACAAACTGTCCTGGCGCCGGCAGTCGAGTTCCATCAGTCAAGAACGCCCCTTTTCGATAATAAACCGGCTCTAGCTCTTAATGCCACAAGCACGGTCACGGCCGCTGGATGAAAAACACACGCCCTGTCTTTTTCATCGAGCGGCCGTGGCACGGTTCCGCGTTGCACGAAAGCGAAAAGCGCGCGCTGCGATTGCTGTGTCACGTGGGGCTACAGAGGCTGATTATCACGAAGATGCCGCTGGTTCGACTCGACTAGCAAAAAAATAATTTTCTAGCTACTTTTAATCAGTGTTTTTAAAGAAAAGCAATTTATGAGGGTATGAAGTAATCACGATTGCTTTGACGGAACTCAGACCCGGGATGTTGGCAACGCCTCACAGCAAGTTATGTTTTCGGAATGGCAGCGTTTGCTAAACAGCGTTGCGTGCGTGCAGCGCATGTTTGCGTGTGTCGCGTTCGACGGTGGTGGTCTGCTTGCTTGCCTGCTGAATAACGTGGATGTTTTTCCCGTAATGTGTCCCTCTTGGACTGCGCTGCAACACTGTGTTCTCGGTGCCACATCCTCCTTTAAGTCACGCAAGTAGCGTTGTCACATTTCACTATCGGCGTCAGCTGACCTCGCCAATTCGTGGGCATTTTTTTTTTTTCTTCTTACAGTCCTCTTATATGCAAAGTGTGTGGGGTATCGTTACGTTAGTGTAGCTTTATTGTGCCACTCACCACTAAAGCTGTGTAGCTCACGCGGTATGCAATCAGCGTGGTTCGTTTTTTCGAGCTACGTTAGTTGCAGTGTGTGCGGTGACGGAAACGACCGAACGCCTGCGACTGCGGAGGACTCGAAGCACTGGCGGAAGACGCAGGACAGATACAATTTGTGTTTCCTCTTCGATGCTTCTTTCCACGCGCAATGCCCGGGCGAATTTCGGAGGCCCACAGCAGTGCCACAAGAGTGCGTACAGTTTCGGAACCGCCAGTGTTCACGTGCGTGAATTGACCCAGTTTGCACGCGAGCTATCTAGTTTGTCTCTCTGTCGCAGACTAGGCAAGCAGAGAACCTTTGCGCGTGAGTACCAGCAACAGAGCTTGTCAACCGAAACAGCAAAATAATGAACGATATGTATGCAAAATGATGTAAACAGGAGTATGGGGGAAGCGCGTAGATAGAACGAGGAAGCGGGGAAAGAAAATTGCGATTCGGTTAAGGAAAGAAAACGGTATTTTCAGCGGCCCCTGTAGGGAGCACGGCTAAACGTCGGTGGGGCTGAGGAAACTGGAAATGAATGAGTGGAAAAGGCACGCCGCGCTGGAGGTCCTCTGTAAATTTTGGCCACCGTAGTCGGGAGTACACGGCATTTACGCCTCCATCGAGACGCTGCTGCCGCGGATGGGATTCAGCGCGTGTCTTTCGGGTCGGCGGGGATATTCTCGACAGAAGCCCAGCGGCGCGGTGGCCTTGCGGGAAAGGGAACAACTGAGTTAATTAGCGCGAGTTTGGGGGGGGGGGGGGGGGGCGAAGGTGGGAAAGATAAATAAGGTGGGTGCCATACGAGTGGTAATACAGTCAAACCTCGTATGTTCTGCAATACGTTTGATATATCACGCATACACCTGATATATCAAACTTGCCTTTAACAGATTTCGGCACCTGGTTCGTTAGTCAGGATATCGCAAAGTTGATCAAAAATGCGCAAAGCAATGCCACACCACTCGCTGCAGACAATTGCACTCTCTCAGAGAATGTGCTACTCCGGGCCACAGCACTGCCTTTTTGGCGTGGCTGTTGGAAGGCATAAAGTGGTCGGCCCACATGTCTAGAATGACGGAGAGTCATGCTCAAAACTGCTCGAGCGACATATACAGTGCCGAAGTGGGCCAGATCGGAGCATTCGCAGCGTCACTGATGCACTTGCCTTGCAGTTTGCGCCCTTGTGTACTGCCGCTGTCAACTGTATAGCAACAACAACAACAAATAAAGAGTGCAATCACCCAGGTCAGCATGTTTTATACTGCAAAGTTATTCTCAGTTCATGGTATCATATCATATGCCGACAATGTGCCACGTAATGTATAGTGCATCGCTCTGAATTTTTCATACTGCTGTGTCCTGTGATTGAATTTCATAAAGCTACTATTAATCGTAACTGACCAATAATGCATTGGCTTCAACTAAATGTACGTTTGGATTGCCCCTACGGGAAAATGCTGTCTAGATATCCTTAGCTTAGGAGATTTATTGGAATGAGTGCATGTAGGTATGTCAGTAAGGTTGTCATATGTATGAAAATATACATGAATGGTAAGCAGTATTATTTCCTTGTGCTTTTCGTGAGCAAACATTCAGTGCTGACAGTGTAAGTTCGAGGAAGCGGTGACTAGGCCGCTGCGGAATTCTTGCCATAGTTTATTCGCTGGTGCTACAGATGACTCCACAGACGCAAACTAATATCGCATTGCAGCTCCACCAGACATCTGTAAGCTCTGAATTCTCTGAGGGAGGGACTCACGGAGCTGATCCACAAGAGTGGGATCATTTCTCAGTCAGACCCACTCCTCTTCAACGGAGCACCACAGGCTATCTGCATTGGATGTTGCAAGCTGAGGCTGTTTGGCGAGGTTCTTTTTTTTTCATCAGACCCCATACATTTTCTGTTACCTTGCGGTCCAGCTTTCTTGCAGGCCAGTTAAAGATTATTACGCCGAGGCATTCAAGAAGCTCTCGAACTTTATTCGCTGTCTGGATAGATGCCCCATCCTGCTGAAAGTGGTTGGTTCTGTCTAGAGATGGGGCCATCCAGAATGTAGGGCAAAAGGGACGGTTTCTATTACATCCGTATAGGCGGCCGCTGTCATCCACCCTTTGAGCCTGTGGAGTGGTCCTAGGCCTTGAAGTGCCTTTAGTGCTGATGAGCTGTGGCATTGTAACAAGCTTGCAAGCAAAGTACAAAAATACCTAATGTGGCGACAGTACTCTTGCTTAGAGGCGCACATATCAGACTCCGCATGCTTATACTTATATACAACGGAAATGCATATTTTGTCATTATCCTCACATTGTATGGCATACGCTTGGCTTTCAGTTGCCCAGGAACCTCTATGTGCTTCTGGGGTGCAATTTTTGAATTTTCGCACTTGGGTTTTTTGCGGTACCCATAAATTCGTATTCCCGCTTATTCCATAAGCAGCAGTTACCTTAATTAGTACTAAGGCTGTACATATCGCTCTTAGCATGCACTTTCCTAAAAGAGCATGTTCATTCTCCCTATCTCTTCTGCCTAGAACCTTAAAGAAGCCGTGAAACCACATTTTACTCGCTGAGGTATTGAAACGGGGTTTTTGTATTGTTCTGAGGTAAACGCGAAAAGAATTTTCGAGATCGATGCAGGCAAACGCAAGTTATTCAACTTACAAATTCAAAATAAAAGCAGATGACAGATATCAGCATCCCGAGACGTGCACACTGCTTTGAATCAAAACGCGGCTTACATCTTGCAGAACCGGAACTGTGCTGCCCTCTGCGGCACTTCTACCACAACCACCACTTGGGCCGCACAGCACTCCTTGCGTCACTTGCAA
Source organism: Hyalomma asiaticum (assembly GCA_013339685.2). NCBI lineage: Eukaryota > Metazoa > Arthropoda > Arachnida > Ixodida > Ixodidae > Hyalomma > Hyalomma asiaticum. The sequence continues at coordinate 77,931,735 of CM023489.1, forward strand.
GCAAAATGAAATTGTAATGCAGTGTTTTAGTATGTTTTAGTAGCTTTAGCAAGTATAAAACACCTTCTCAATTTGAAATGTCTTATATTCGATGCATTGTAAGCACGTGTGATGCATATTTTTATTCCTACGGTTCCTAGTCAATCAGAACCTGCAGCAAAGCCAGCATGGTGATGTCATATCCGCTTGGAAAAGCTGTTGATGTATGGCACTGCAGTCAGCGTGAAAACCGATTTCAGGTATAAATTAAAATATAATACAGTTCGATTTTCGCCACATCCACTGGTGTTTCGGTCGTTACAAGTCCCACACAAAGCAAAGGTACAATAAAATAAGTGTGCGTAAAATCCGTTTCAGGGCCCCCTTAAGTGGATAAGTGTTGCACGCTAGTGGAATACCTGCAGCGTAGCATGATTTAGAAAGCCAATATTACCTAGTTCTCTCAGGACGCCACACACGCTACCTCTGGCCCCAACGCATACAGAATGTGGCCTCATCGCTGAAAACAATGGCACACCAGTTGTCTGACATCCAGTTTTGGACAACAGAAGCTAAGTCCGTGCGCTGATTTTTGTGCGTTTGCTCGAGCTGGGTCCCTTGAGCAGAAATTCTGTTTCTTATTGCTGCTGAATGCAGCCTCCACTGTATGGTTTGCACAGAGTCGTCTAATCCCGGTAATATCACGAATTTCCTGGCCGCTGAGAAAGGGGTCTTCAACTGAGGTGGCTACAATCAATTGGTCCTGTTTGTTGGTTGTAGCCCTTTCTGGCCAATGACGGCCAGCATCAGCAAGCCGACCTTCCTTATAAAATGCTTGGACCACTCTATTCACATTTTCCAGTGGACGTGCCGTAGCCACCAATATTATGGCTCTTTGACTCATTGTGCGTCCCATTATCGTGATGGCTCTTCTTCCGTCTAGTGTCATGTCCAGTGCCATGTTCTAGTCCTACTGCAGCTAGCACAAAATTCTGGAGCAGCCAAGCTCCATCTTCTGAGCAGCCTGACATGAAAAACTACAGGAAACTTTACTCAGCTTATAAGTGGGTGTCAATCTGCCGTTGGGACAATGTAAATGAAGAGTCAGCATGCAGCACAGCTTGCATCGGGCACCGACAATGGTTCGCTTCGTTTGTATTCTATTTTTATTATTTTCTTTTGTTTTTGCACCAGATCATTGACAGTGCTTCCAACGGTCAAATATGTTGCTGTATCCACAGTGATAACCAAGGATCGAAAACGCGAGGCAGGCGTTGCTCACTGGTGCTGCACATGCTAAGATGTGGCCCATTTCCAGCTGTAAATGTCGATCGTGCAGTTCAGAGCGCAATGCTCCACCATTCCAGACACGAGAGCTGACCACTGTACAGCATGGAAACTAGTTGTATACCGTGCCACTTGATGCTCCTCCGAAATCAACTAACAGAATGGCTTCCCTCCAACATTCTGTCATTGGCGCAACCAAACTGCCATATCATGTTTTGTTTGTTTGTTTGTTTTTCATTTTTCAACTGCATTTGCACTGATGCAGCTGTCGTGGCCCAGTGCCTTTGTGCATGTGCGTGTTCATCGATTGTGAGCACAAATTTACATATATATATCCAATGTGCACTTCACTCTAGAAACTATATTTTACATAAATAATGCCAAGACAGCTTCGCATGTCCAACATAAAGCAACTTTCATTGTTCCTGAGTTTGCTATAGACAAGTTTGGCTGTGTAAGATTGTTAGCCAGAGCACTGCGATAGGTGGTACGGTGCGGCCTTGAATTGGCGCGCCTACGAGTCTTGGGTTTGTGTACATAGGCAGGCATGGGGTGAACAGAGAGTCCTTTATAGAAGCACGGCTCTGTAAAGTAACTGCCATAAAGTAACTCGGGCTGTCCACCTCTGGTTGATGCACAGTGACAGTTAATATGGTTGTCCGGAGGCAACCCTTAAATGAGAACTCTGGGGTGGTTTTTTCGCCATAAGCTCATATCACTGCCTTTTAATATTATTTACAATCCTGTAGCAGGCAGGGTGGTTCAGCTTTCTCAGAAACTTGCAATAGTTTTCGGTAACCAAACAAATGATGTGCTCAAACCACTTGCTGCATGGTTCAAGCCAAAATGGGCATATGCTTTGTGCAGTGTACACTACAACACCACAGCCTCCCCACCATCACACATACGAAGCTGATGCAAGATAAATGAAAGTGGCAGTGCCATCACATCATGCATCAAGCTGTGCCAGCTTCTGTGGACTTGACAGCAATGATTAGGGCACTGAAGCATGACTGTATTGCTTCTGACAACATGCCTGCTTATATAGGCAGCAATACAGACCTTTTTACAGGGGGCACGGAGCACCGCCATATTGGGCTCTGCATGGCAGTAAAGAGGCTCGTGTTGTCTGTTTCATTCCCTTTGTCATTGCATGTATGCACTGTTTGACAAGGAACACCTACCAAGTGGCCAAAAATGTTGCTACAAACCCTGGTAGCGCTTCTTCGGCGGGGGGAGGTCGCGCATGTTTTCCACAGCCCAGCCGTCACCATGGCAGCGCCCAGGAACCCTTCTGTGAAAAATGTGTGTAGGCAGTGGCATCAGAAATACAGGGTGGCCCACATCGAAAGGCACGGGGACCGGTTAAAAACCTTTAAAATTTGTTATCAGAAAAACTAAATCACTTGCAACCAGCTAGTCTGGCATGTTATTACAATATCAAGAAGAATGTGTACTGAAAGGTCAGTGAAGTAAGTGCCCATCGAAAAATCGACAGAACTCCCTTTCAAGAGCACATGTATCCCCACCTTCCTCCAGCATGTCTTATTTCCCAGCTGCGTAAGAGCATTACTTCAAAGAATTGCTATGCGCATGCGAATGTTTGCTCTGCGGTTTAGTTCTGTGTGGAACCATGCTCACTGTGGCAGAGGTTCCTTGAGGGGACCTGGCAACACTCCTTTAACATAGTCTGAAAATGAGCCATACTCGTGGAGGCTCCGATGAACACATGAGCAAAATACCGGGGGTCCTCATGGTCTGCACCTTGTGCCGCCTGTATGCTGGATCTTGCATGTCTACAATCAAGCTGCCACTCTTGCAACGTGCAACTTCCTGAATGAGTGCGTTGTGCTATTTTGTGCCATGCTCCTTGAATGGCACCAAAAGCAACCAGCTTGAAATCCTCATTTGTGAGCTGGTGAAAACAGATGGGCTGCAGCCTTGAAATGCGTAAAATGTATTCACAAGCCTAATTAGGCTAGTAGTAAATTAGTGAGACCTTGTGAAATATGTGAAAGAACAGGATTGCTGGCAAAATGACCTAACCAGGACTTCCGTTTATTTCCCTGCATGCCTTATGGATGCCAACATGTAAGCAGCCTTTAAATAGGCCTTGAAGGGCCCCCTACCAGGCCTGGCCATCTTGTGCTCATGATCACATCTGCCAAAAGGGTCACTATGCCCTGTGGGAGCCGCTCTAATTTCAAACTGAACCAGATTGTTCTCTCCTTTCTTGCCAGTACCTTCTCCAAGATGCAGAGGATTACGTCAACCATTGTACGGATCGTATGGACAGCGTGCAACGTCGGCATGGACTGTGACACTTGCTGAAGGAGTGTGGTGACCTGCCTGAAACATTTCAGAGGTGGTGCTCAAGTGGCTAGCTCCTCAGAAAGGATGACCATCTGTGAGCACAACAGCACGCGCTTTGCCCCACAGCAGCAGCAAATGGCGAGGGTGTCGTACCGGCAGTGACTCTCACTTCTTGAACTCCTAGTTTCACTCTACTAGCTGGGCCTCCCTTCTTTCTTCTCTCTGTCCCTTTAATTCCCCTACCCCCTGAGTGCTTCGGTTGAGGTGTCCTCACTGAGGGACAGTTACCGTGCACTCTACACCCTATTTTCTTCACTTCCTTAACTAGAATCTCTCTCTCTCTCAAACATTTTTATGTGTGCTAGTAAAGAAACAGTTTGAGGAATTCTTGTGGTAGAGCACTCTGCTCCTTATTGGGGGCACTTGCAGGAACTGGCAACAAATTATTAAGGTATTCATTTTCTTTATTTCTGTGGAAAGCTTACCAGTCAGAGTGTGCAATTATGCAATGGCAAACAGTAACATGCCATGAAACATGTGTATCGCATATCTTTTATCACATATTTTCGCCTTTTTAGTCTTACATACAGCACATATTGCAAACAGTGGCCGACAGCCATTGGGGGTGTTTTGCGTCAGGTTGTGGCACGACAGAGCATTTGCACGCAATGTCTGAGAGACGCCGCACACATGTGGTGTGTGTAAACATAGGCGTTTAGTTTCTGCAAAGGCAACGCTGCTATTCAGCATCGACTACTTTTACTGCGTAGAAAGAAAGAATAGGGTGGGGATGTGTTTTCCTCTACAGACTAAGTTCAAGCCTGAATTACGAAGACCTGAACAACTATAGGCGATGTACGGCAGCTTAAAAGACCTTATAACTCAATGTCAAGGCTTCACCACCAGGCAATGCCACGTTGCTGTTTCTGTTTTTCAGACTCCATTTTAAAAATACGAATCCAACTGAAATTGCAAAAGGGTGCTCATTTCAATCACTTTAATTCGGGGTCTTTCCGAATGCACGACAATTCATTCACACATTCCTGGCCACTTGTCGGTCCCATGTGGCCTGGTGAAGGCCCCTCTCACAGCCATTTATGGGCGCACTGAGCTCGCAGGACAGGTCCCTGGGGTCATTAACGTACATAACATAAGTGGTTTTCACAGTGTGTGGTTCACTATAAGATATTAAATGTGTACATTGTTAGATTGCAGCATGCTTCTGCACCCAGCCGTTGGCAGTCACTCTTTTTCGACGTGCACATCGCTCCTGCGACCGCTCTTTTGGATTCTTGGTATTGGAGAAGAGAATGCAAGGTGGCCAGACTTGTAGTGGCAGCTGTTGGCACAGAGATAGACTATGAATGAAGCATTTGTAGCCTGTAGGGCATCAGTGGAGGATGAGGTGCAGCTGGAGCTTCGCCCCAACTAATTCAAGTTGGGGAAAGTACAGCTTGTGAGGAGGGGCGGGGGGTGACTATTTATTTATTTATGTAGAAACACCTTACAGGCCCTGTTGGGCATTGAGTGAGGGGGGCATAGTAACAATAAACAAAGTAGAATAATGGAGACAGCAAAAATAGCAAAATTTAACACAACTGGTACAATGGCAGAATGAACACGAAGGACAAAAATCATACGCATGACAGCATACAAAACAAGGCGAATTTAAGAAAAAAAGCATGCTTAGCTGTTCACTAAACGTTTTCCGATCTGTTATTGAAACTGTTTCATCGGGAAGACCATTCCAGTATAGGATGGCCCCTGGTGCAGTGGATGAATTGAAAGCGGTAGTTTTACCAAAAGTGCGCTTGAAGCCGAAATGATTATGTAATCTAGAGGACATACGTGTGGGTGTTTCAAGGGGTAGTATGTGTGGTTTACAGAGTGAACGTATTTGTGAAGTAAACAGAGCAATACAACCTTGTGACGCGTGTCAAGGGGCTGTAAGGAAACATCGAGTTTGATCTGCACGATACTGGAGTTCCGATCATAGTTCCGCGTTATGTACCGTGCAGCTCTGTTCTGTATGCGTTCAAGCATGTTTTTCAAATATTTGTGGTGAGGTGACCACACTGCAGATGCAAATTCTAATTGCGGGCGTGCAGACGTCAGGTATGCTAATTTGTGAACTTCAACAGATGAATTTCGCATGTTGCATCTCGGAGGGCCAAGAGTTTTAGATGCAGTAGCGTAGATTGTGGTAATATGCCAGGACCAAGACAGATTATCGGTGATGTTCATGCCAAGATCCGCTTCCGCATCCGCTTATAAGTAGTGGCACGTGACAAAGTAGAAATCCAAACTAGAAGAGAAGCTCAGGGGAAGATGGATGCTTGAATCGATGAACAAATCGCAAAGTACGATTTAGAACAGGGAATGTCGCGGGAGCCAACGTTTCGACAAGCGGACTTGTCTTCGTCAGGGCGGCAACTGCCTTCTCCAGCGTTCGTTTATGTACGCCTTTGCCCCTCTCCCCCGTCCTCAGAAAGAGAGAAGAGCAGCACGTGCGAACAATAACAAAAAAAAAAGGGGGGGGGGGGGGGCTTGGTTGCAGGCCTAGTTCGGTGACAGGTGTTAGCGTGACTAATATCAGGGGCAAGAGTGAAAGGTTCCAAAGAATCCGCTCCTTGTACATATCTTGCACACAGACTCGGAACAAAAGTTGCTCCTATGGCATGTGTCCCCCAACAGGTAATAGTTTGAAGGTCATGCTGCAGGTTGGAATGATCGTCAACGGAATGGATTGCTCGGTAAACAACACAGTTATCAGCAAAGAGGCGCATGCAGGAGGTAATGTTAATAAATATAAGGAAAATCGTTAATAAATCGTTAATAAATATATCATTAATAAATCGTTAATAAATATAAGGAAATATCGTTAATAAATATAAGGAAAAATAAGGGCCCAAGACACTCCCGTGTGGTACATAGCACTCCCCTGTGACATGACATCAGTGATAGAGGAAGGACAATTGTTGACTGGCGAGAAAAGAATAAGTAGTTCCTAAGCCAAGAAAGTGTCATTGAGTCGATGGCTAGATGAGACAACTTAGAGACGGCGATGAGCAACGTGATTGAATGCTTTTGAAAAGTCCAGGCAAATGGCGTCTGTTTGTTCACTGTTGTTCATACTACAGTGTAGGTCATATGTAAACTCCAGTAACTGTGCTTTGCAAGAAAACTTTTCTGAAGCTGTGTTGATTACGAAAAGAAAAAGTTATTTCCTTCAAGGTGTGAGTAAATGTGCAGAGCGATGATATGTTCAAGAAGCTTACACAGCACAGATGTCAGCGATACTGAGCAATAGCTGTCGGCCTTATGTTAATTGCCACATTTAAATATGGGGATAACGTTCGCAATCTTCCAGTCCACAGGCAAAGCACCATGTGATAAGGACTGATAAGGACTACCATCGTACCATTTGCTTTTGTTCTAGAATAAATTGTTTGTACCATAGTTTATGACAATGAATAAGTTAAGGAAGTAGAGTAAATGATTATGAACAAAAGGTAATCATAATCTAATAATTGTTAAACTGAGTTGGTTGGTATAGATTCATAACGAAAGGCAGCAGGGCAAGCGAATGTAGACACAAGAAAACAGAAGCAAGCAGCTTGGACACATACTATCGAATGAAGTGTTGCACTGCGGTGACCAGAAAGTGCCAGAGCATGGCGCTACCATGCTCGGGCACGGTAGCGCTGCCTGTTGGAGAGGCACATCCAAGTGCTATCCTCCAACAGGCAATGCCTGTTGGAGGATAACTGTTTAGGAACTTGATTTCTTCCATTGCACAAGTTAATCAAAGGCTGGCTCATACTTTCGTTGCTGTTGATTTGCCAAGCCCCAAACATTAAATGGGCCCTGAAACACTTTCTGGACATTACCCATAAAAAGGTGCCGACCAGTCGGGGATGCTCCTGTGCACATGTGAGCAAAATATTATTGCACTGCACGCACTTGGGAGTTCGCAGTCTGGTCTCGGCTGGAGACTGCCCGCTCTTCTTTCAACAATTGTCACAAGGAGCAATGAGTAGGTATGTCGCTTGAGGCAGAACTAGCATGGGTTGTGCTGTGGTCAAGGAGAAGTCCTCAGAAAAGCCTTATTTGTTAAGAACGAGTTTAACGAATAAAGAAAATGCATCTCGTTGAGAATACTTTAAAAAGTCTAGCAATGTTGTCAGTGCCCCCAGTGACACCATTTGTCAATGGAAGAGTGGTCAGCTCTGTCTGAAGCCAAAATTGCAAACTTCTTGGTGCGTTCGGTGCAATAATATTTTGCTCGCATGTGTACAGGAGCCTCCACGACTGGTCGGCACCTTTTCATGGGTGATGTCCAGAAAGTGTTTCAGGGCCCTTCTAAATCAGTTTCTATGTATCTAGATCTCTATGAAACGGTGAATCTATTGGATATTAGTGCACTTGCACAATCATGATACTGGTGTTAGAGATTAGGTAAGAATTGTGCTCCTGTCAATCTCTGATTAACATAACGGCCTGCCTGCTCAGAGGGGGCAAATTCCCATCAGTGCCCCCCCCCCCCCACCCACATCTGGCCCCTTACAATGTTGCCTCTGCATTGCACAAGGAGACTCGGTACTGATGATGGTGCCTGTTAGAATCACTGAGAAGTTATAATTCTAGCTGTGAGGCTACATTTTCCTTTAAAAAGTGGGCTTATGAAATGTGTTTACTACAGTCGAAGTCGGATATATCGAACTCGCCAAAAAACTTGTATTAGTTCGATATATGGCATAATTCGAAATACGTCCACTATTGGATTTGATGACTTAAAGGCACATACCATTCAGAAAAACACCTTATAATAATATGGTGCCTTGCTTATGTGCCCTATTGTGGCACAAAATAGTCCTGGATTTTTTGCGGGGAGATGTTCGGCCGTGCACAGCAGGTCTGAACCACATTTCCTAGGATGGTGCCGGCAGTTTTCCCCATCCCCGTGACGACAAGCATACCTCAGGGGCACTTTTGAGGCACATGGAGTTTGATATATTGGTTGTCTTTGCTATTTTCGTTCGATGTAACCGTAACTTTTGCTATATATTCTCAATGTTAATTTACCGTGTTTCGAAATTGTTTGATATACGGAATAGTTTGATATAAACAGGTTCGACATAGCTGGTCTCGACTGTAACTTGCGCAAAGTGGAAGTTAAACACATCCGAAGTGTCACAGGGACCGCTTTTGTTTGGAGTGTGGGATTCCTGCTCCTGTGTAGCGTGCTTCTCTTTCTGGTGTCCTTAGCATCATTCATTATACATTTGCTCTAATTGTAGCCTAAATGAAATAAGGAAAACTGTCCCGTTAAGGCATTCACGTGTATCACAGAGTACCTTAGCACAGCAGAGTACGTGGTCGAACCAGAGGTTTGGTTTATGTGCAATGCTTTGCGTCAATCTTTTACATTGCCCATTTCTCTTGTGTGTATGTGTGTGTGTCTGTGGATTTATCTTACATTTTTCTGCAGTGGTTGTGTACAGTATTTAATATTGGCTCCTACAGTAGGTGTGCTCCAGTAGTTTTGAAGGCTTTTGATGTGCTATTGGCTGAGCAGCTTCCTTTTCCAATGCTTCAAAAAGTACGAGCTTTTTTTGACACATGATGGGAGCCATGCAATGCTCAGCTTTTTGAAGTGCCCATCATCCTTTCTTGTGCATGCACTGTGCTGTACTGCATCAGGATTTTATTGAATGCGATTTACTTATGTCATTTGCATCCTGTGCGTGCATCACATGTTCTTCCATGGAATGGTGTCCATTGCCCTTGTGACAAATTGTTGTTGCTTCTCAAAAGCTGTAGCAGGTAATTGGAACAATGACTGGACGGATCAGCCAGCATACTGTCGATGTCTGAAACGTTGCATTATGCATGGCAGGGAACAGTGCCTGCAACACTACATGTGTTTCAGTACATTATTTAATGCTTTTGGGACCAGGGAAAAATGGCCTGTCTGGACGGGTGTCAGTGCTGTCATGTTTGTTGAGTAAAATAATTGGAGTATTTTTATGTGTTACAATAGAAAAATGCAGCTAAGTGAATCTCAAAAGGACAGAAAGTTGAGCGAGTTGGTAAGGGTCCATAGTCGAAAAGAAGAGGCGTGCAAAACACGGACACAAGGGGAGAAGTGAACAACACGAACGCCGACTGACAACTGAAGCAGAGCACAGAGGCGAAAAAGAAAGAAGACACACAGCTTATCTGAGCATGCTCGGAATGGTAGCGCCACCTGTCAAATGGTTACACGTGCGGTCTACGCGATAGACAACTGCTAAAGCATTCTATCTCTTCTCTGTTTAAGCTAATCAACGGCTGACTCACATGCACTTCCACTATTACTGATATGCCAGGCCTCGACTAATAAACGCGTATCTTCGTTCTTATGTCTGTACAGGATCTCGGTTTCGTCTAACTCGGGCATGCAGCTACAGACCTGGCAGTGCAAGGATAGATTGGACGGCGTTCCCACCTGATAGCGACCTTCTGTGTTCAATTAATCTTTGATTAATACAACGCGCAGTTTGCCCTACATAAAAACGTCCGCAGCTAAAAGGAATCTTATAAACCACACCCATGCGACAGTCGGTAAAATTGTTCTTGGCTATATGCTTAACCGGACAGATATCCGTTCGCTTCTTTCCTTCCATCAGCTCATTTCTTCTATGCACGGCAGCACAAACCCTACCTAACTTATTGGGAGCCATAAACACAACATTAACCCCATATCTACTTCCCACTTTCTTAAGCCTGTGCGAAAGTGCGTGTATACGGAATACTCACGGCCTTTTTCTTGTTAACGTTACTCTCTGCTACAGCTTTTGTTCCGGTCGAAATCGACTTCTTCAGACGCTCAGCTACTGTGGCTATGGCTAGTCTAGGGTAACCTGCATCTAAGAGGCGCTCGACCTGCGCATTAAAGCTAATGGTCAAACGGTGCACGCACGACTTCGCTAGGGCTGACTTTAAACAGGACAAGGCTATTCCGTTTTTTACTACTTTCGAATGCTTGGAGTGAAAGTTTAACAACGGCTTAGATGCTCTAGGGGAATACTGCCAATACACGTGATTCTGCTCAAATGACAAAGAGATATCTAAAAATTGTATTATGTGTCTCTCCGGTGGTTCTTTCGTAAACCTTAGACCATCTCCATTAAGTTTAAATTGATCGCTTACATAGGTGACGACGGACTCAAAATCATCCTTACTACAAAATATCAAGTAATCGTCTGCATACAGAAATACCCTGATAATGTGGTCACCTAAGGCCTCTTTTAAACGGCAGTCAAACTTGCTCAAGTATAGATCAATTAGAATAGGGGCGACCTTTGAACCTATACAAATCCCCGATTTCTGCACTAACACGCCTTCTCTGTATCCAACTAATGTTGATGTTAAGTGCATGGAAAGAATTTCTAGAAAAGTACCTGTGGAAACTCCACATCTATCTATGAAACCGGACTCTTGCCCTTGTTCTTGAATACATTCTTTCACGCAATTTAATAAACCTTCATGCGGCAACGAGTAATACAAATCTTCTACATCCATGCTAAACGCTGTGCAGTTGCCAGGATTTTCCTCTGTTAACAACTGAACTAGAGCCTGAGAATTACGTACACGGAAGGGGTCAGAAAAACTTGGAGAAGTGAATGCTTTTTCACAAACGATAAAAATATTACATATAAGGTTCATAGACATTATCATGAAAAAGTATGAAAGTTTCATCAGAGCACAGCAGAAGAAAAATTTTAAAATGCATTCATACACAAGTAAAAATGTGTAGTAAGGAAATTCAAAATACTATGCAAAATGTGCCACATTGTCTTGTTTCTTAAACGTAAAATTTTGGCAAGCCTATCTATAACCTTTCTTTTTTTTTTGGCCTTCTGTGGCATCAGTGCAGTCACCAGCACATCTCTTCCCATGTTATTCGTGGCACTGAACTAAATTCCAAAAACAGGTGAAACACAAGTGCACATTGCAATTTCTGCAAGAAACACTCGTTTTTAGTTCAATTTTGTTGCATTCGTAGCAAAGCTTGCAGTTTTTGTGGCCTTCTGGCTTTTGGCTGTTCAACTTTCAGGCTAATCGCAGCCCGTATCACTGTCAGAACTGAAATCCGAGCTTCTCAAGTCGTCCTCAGACTCTTCACTATGTCAAACAGAAACGAGGCAGCGCAGGTATGTATCATCGTCATCAGTGCGAACTGTGCGGGAACATAGCAGTATCGTGAGACTCGCATTGTTTTTTTCGCCCAGTGGGACGCGAACTCTGCCATGTTTTTTGTCTGTCTCCGCCACGACCGCGCCCAAGGAAAATGTGCTAGTATGGGCTGCTGCCTCTCGGGAAGAAAAGAGTCTGCTCCACAGTTTACAGAGCAGTGTTGAAAGTACTGCACACATGTCACTACATAAAACAGTGTGCAAAAATTTGGGTTTGACAGTGCATTGAAAACCATTGATCATATGCGATTCAGGGCCCAATGGCCAGGTCCCAAAAGTGTCAGGAGCCCTGGGACTCCTTACATTTGGAAAATGGTGCCAATCAGTGATGTGAATATGCGAGCCAAATATTATTTCACTGCATGCACCAGGGAATTTGAAATTTGGTTCCAAACAGAGCTGGAAAGCGGCCACTCTTGTTTCAACAAATGACGTCACGGGGGGCACCCGATGAAGCCACTTGAACCGGAGAGAGCCTTGGCAGATTTCATGATTGTGGAAAGATCCATCTGCCATGCCTTATTTGTTGATTTTCAATTCAAGAAATAAAGAATATGTGCTTATCTCTCAGACCAACAAAAAAAGCAGAGGGACATCAGCATGGATGTCATCTGCTGAAAGAAGAGTGGGTGCTTTACGGCTGTGTTTGGAACCAGGTTTGCAAATTCCCTGGTGTATGCAGTGCAACAATATTTTGCTCACATGCGAGGCTCCACAACTGATTGGCAGTCTTTTCTTCTGACTCCACTCGAAAAATGTTTCGGGGCCCCTTTAGCGGAAGGCATATATGACGAACCTTTTGCAACGTGCTGTAGCCTTATTTTGTGATTGTTTTAGTTGTGCCACTAGGTAAAAAGAATGGGTCATCAGAAAATGAAGACAGTGTGTGTGCCTAAGAGGTTGCTTGCATGAGGAACAAGCACTGTTCTTTTGTATGCACATCATAAATGGGTTCAACTGTGTAATTTGTGGGGAAAAATATTGCAAGCTGCGTTATCATGGCAGTGAATGAAGTACAGTAGAACCTCGTTATAACGAACCCGGATATAACGAACTATCGGATATAACGAAGTAATTGCAATTCCCTTTGAAATTCCTATATATGAAATTGGTATTGGTTATAACGAATTATTGGTTATAACGAAGTAATCACCACTCCCCCTTCAACTTTGTTGTGACGAGGTTTCACTGTACAAATTAGGATAACTCATACCATTTTTTTCCCTTTATTTTCTTACAGCGGGGTGGGGGGCCCTTAGGTGTGGCACTTTATGGATTTTTAGTGCTGAAAGTTGACCTAGTTGCTTTTGTATACATTGTAAGAATTTCCAGTGAAAAACACTTGCATCCTTTCTTAGTGTGCATTCAATGGAAATTTATAATGCGCCTGATGTATGCTGTTTTCTTGTTTTTCTTTTCAGATTGCTACACCTGGCTGCACTGTGGAGAACGTCATGCAATAGATAAAATTGTTTAGATTGACCTTCACATATTGTAACCACTGAGCTGATGCTCTTGAAAATATAACCTCTTGCTACTCTTCCCTGGTTTACGGGTTGACTAAAATCACACTGAGCCTGCTTGTTCTGGTATTTCTGGAACTAGTGCAAGTGTCACAAAACTAACTGGCAATGACAAAAAAAAAAGGGGGCACGCACGAAATCTGCACACTTGTAGAACATTTATTTGCCAGGCTGCCTCATTGTACATGACAGTGTGAATTCAAAAAAAAGTTTTTGGCATGTTGGTACAGCGTGATCTCGTTGCAACAGACCTTGATAGTGACATTTTTGTCTCTTGTAAAAGGAGTATGTAGAATACAAACGCTGTTACAACAAACTTTTATGTAGCCACTAAATGGGTCTGTTTCAACCTGGAATGAACAAACAAGGTCAAAGAAAAGAGGTTTCTCCCCTCCTTACAAGATTTTCCGAAAGAAGCCTGTTAGCTTTAGCTGTGCTCTCCAGTGAATGGTTTGAACACTATGCATGCCTGCCTCACTACTTCTGTTGCCCACCGTATTACCTCACTTTGTTTGGCCTGCTGGTGCTGTGCCCATCCCAAAAGCATGTCAAACAATGTTTGCATTTGGAAGCTATTGAGTTTGGGACGTCCACTGGACACAGTTCTGTAAAGGGTGCCGACCAGCTTGCTTTCCTTGCAATTCATTCCACTGTATCCGAATGTATGCTGTATCGGAATCCATTGCAAAAGAAGCGCAATGGATGGAAAAGATGGGAAGATCAGAACAACACTGTAATTTGGTATGTTGTAGAAAGGTTATACTGTACTTCATTTATTCATATTGTATACAGCACACACAAGGACAGGGTGAAAACACCTGTCCGTTTTCCTTGCCACCTTGTGTGTCTTAGGCATTATATAAAAAGACGTTGTGAATGCTTGTTCTTTTGCTTTTGCCTTTGTTTGTCTTCATTTGCATTCATGTGTATATTCCGTCTGTTTTATACTTATTTAGTGTCATGTGACAGTGTGTGCTTTTTACCTCGTGTGTTTGTGATAAACAAGCGACATTGTAAAGCCACGCTTGCTAGTGCAACGAAAGGAGGGAATGGATCAAGGGTTTGCTTTTTTGTTAGAAACAACCTGCTGATGCCAACAGAAGTAGTATTGCTTCATTTCTGTTTGCCTTAATTGCAATTTTTATGTTGTCAATTAACATGATGATGATTGCAATTGTGAATCAGATGGCTGAAGAAAAGTGAACATTACAAAAAAAAAAAAAGGAAAGACTCTTGAATGTACAGATGAGCACACATCTAAATGGGAATAAGTGTGGCTGCATGTGTCACATGTACCCTTTCCATTGCTGTCCTAATGTAATGTGTGCAGTTGTTTCGCTGGGTGTCTTTACCACTGGACTGGTTTGTGCGAGAGGTGAATGTGGGAAAGCGGAAAGAGAGTGGAGCTTGTTAGGGAATAGATGTGTATCAATGAAGTCTTACGTGGGCATGGGCATCCAAACTAGAGCATGAGCCCAGGGGAACATGGAGGCTTGAACTGATCAGGAGATAGTTGAGAACGATGAACAGGGCATGTTGATTGGCGAGACGTTCGCTCCAGCGACATCCCCTGTTCTTAGTCTTCAATGGCCTCTTCGTGAGTGGGTGTGGGCAGGGCACATTATAAAAAGCCAATACAACCGTTGGTCATCAAGGGCAACAGACTGGATTCCTAGAGAAGGCAAGCATAGCAGTGGCCGGCAGAAAGTTAGCTGGGCAGATGAGATCGGACAGATTGTGGGAATAATGCAGCCGCAGTTAGCGCAGGACCATGTTAATTGGGGATATGTGCAAGAGCCCTTGCCCTGCAGTGGGTTTAGACGTGTAACGATGAATGCAGCGCTAGAAATGCTCGTATGTTTGGTTGCGCTGCTGTCGCTAATGCTCTTTCCAATGCAGCTCCTGGATCGGATGACTATGGACTGGTCATTGCGTGGACCGTGGCGGAAGAAGGCACCGGTGAACTGCAGATCGAGACTGGTGGGCTCAGGAGGAGCAGCCGTGTTTCCTTTGGTAGAGGAAGAGGCAGCCCGTGGCAGAGGAACGAAGCTTCGGAGAGCGGCGGTGGTGGTGGTCGATTTTCGTGCAAAGTCTGTCCCTACTCCTCCAACAACGCTGCCAATCTCCAGAGACACGTCAGAGTGCATACAGGGGAGAAGCCATTCAAGTGTAGTTACTGTCCGGCCGCGTTCTCACAGAGTGGGAATTACAAGCGGCACTTGCGAAACCACGGCACCAATGAAAACATCAAGCAGCGTCCACGGCCAACGATACGTTCTGTGAATGCAGTCCCGGTGCATATTGTGTCTGCCCCAGAAGGACAGTGATGAGTACAAGATATGTACACGCAAGAAGGGCCTGTACATGTTTCTACAACTACTCAGACATCGCACTTTGGCAGACACATCACAGCTGTGCTCACAAATACAGCTGCTGTTTTCACATTGACTGCCCACAAGAGCTACTTGTTGCACTGGGTGGCCAAGTGCAAAAAAATCAAACTCCTCTTACCTGAGCGAATGCCAAAGCTGTGGTGTGCATAACGGGGCAACCTGCAAGGGAGGGTGAACGAAGGCACAAGTAATCTCTCTAGTAATTTGTGCTCTGAAGTATTTTGTGTGGATTTGCTGATTGTTCCTGTGCTAGTCAAGCAAAGGGTACCTTGAGTATTTTTTTTTTTCCTCCTGCAGAGAAATGCCAGATAATTGAAGAGCCCATTAATATGTCTCATTTGAAATAAAAAGTTATACCTGGACATTGTTTGCAGCTTCATGCTACTTGTTGTGTACTTGTTGGCTGCACGCCTGAGGGCAGTGGTTGCCTTTTTTATCGTGCACAACCAGTACATGGGCACGCTCGGGCACATCACAGCGCCTTTGTTCTTGGTCAGCAGAGAAGCTGTTCCGACCCACCTGTCAGTCGGTGGCAACGTGGTGCAATGTGAGAACGTCAGCTTGCCTTGCGTCAGCTTGCCGCGAGTGGTGGGGAGCTTTAAAGCTCTGTCGCATGCGCCTATCCTCGAGGCAACCATGCTTCAAAAGCCTGGTTGCCTCATGCTGCTGGTGTTGAAAGACGCAACATTTTAGGGAGGCTTTGGAATGTTAGTATGGGAAATTACAAATCAAACTTCAGCATACTAGAAGCCATCATCACAAGGTTGTTCACTTTATCTGCTGCTGTAGCATCTCGCTGTGTTGAAGTTACTAAACTGGGGTGACCGCAGTACAGAAGTCTACTGTAGAGTAGTGCTGGCTAGCTTGCTGACCTTAATTTGGTCAATTATATCCAAATGTATGGCGTAACAGAGTCGGTTGTAAAAGGGGATCGAGAAATACAAAGATCAGCAGTTTGGTTACATTGTATCCAAATTAAGGGGTGTGCAAATATTTGAAATTTCAAATAAGGTTTGCTATTCAATTTGATTTGCACCTGAATTTTACTATTACAACTATTCAAAGTTGGTAATTAAGGGAACAAAAATACACTGTCTTGTGACAAGTGACCCATTCCCACATGTAGTGCGCTTCGCCGCCTAACAATCGTGCACTGTGGCGAAGCTAACGCTTGCTTGCCGCATCAGCCAGGCATCAAGGTGACTGAAATGCAAGAACTTAACGGTTGAAAATTTGCGCACAACAGATGGCAGCACTAAGCACAAAAAACACACAGGGTCCAGCGCAGTGTAACAACAGTTGTTAATACTGTGCGCTGGTCTTTGTGTGTTTTTCGTGTTTAGTGTTGCCATTTAATGTGTTCAAATTTTCAACGATGAAGCTAAACTAGCTAGCCCATCCTTCCACCTTATTGCAAGAACATGACATTTGTTTGCCAAGGTGACAGTCTTCTGTTCCATTGCATTCGCAGGATGCGGCATTTTTCTAAAACGTTTCTGCCACAATGCCCTTGGCTCTTCATTGGTTTCTTGTCAAGTTCTGGTTGTTTCATTCATAGTGCTCACCATCGTAAAAAGAAGAGCAGGTGGCATGTACAATCTCATCCAAAGAAGAGGCCATACATCAGGAGAAAAAGTGTGCAATCATGCACTACGAAAGTATTATGTCTTGAGGGCCTCAATGTATTGTCATTCGCGCCTGCACAAATAGAGTAAGTACCTCAAATGAATCATTTGAAGTGACAATCCTCGTAAATTGCATGGCAGGAATCTTAGTAACATCCACTACTGCCCAACTGCTGCTGCTACGACACTACACGTGCAACCGCTGAAAATATGCTTGCACTTCAGTGTGGTGTAAATGCAGTTTCTGCCTAGGGAGGACCACGATGGCAGCAGTGAAGCCAATGCCTACAGAGTCAAAAGTTGGGCCAGTTGGTACATGATTGTAAAGTGAAAACCAGCTGAGACACGAACACAGAGAAGAAGGCAGCTTCTCTGCGCTCAGGCAGAGAAGGCACGGAATAACGGCTTGTTAGTCAAGCCTCGTACTGTTGCCTTCTTCACTGTGTTCGTGTTTCAGCTGGTTTTCATTGTACTAGTGTAATTGTACTAGATCTGACAATAAGAAGAAAAAACTCCCAGGCCTGCACAGAAGAGACAGCACAGTTGCAAAACAGTGTGCTTTCTCATTCTTTTTCAGTCAAGCTATTCCCGCTTCCCTCCTTCTTGCTCCTCTTTTTCATCTTGAAGTTGAAGTTTATCTGTCCTGAAAATTCTTACAGGAGCGGGAGCAGAGGCTAAAGGCTATACAGCCTGACAAGGGGCCTCTGCTTCTGTATACAGTTTGGCATCCTAATATCAAAGAAATATATTCACAGAAATTACATAAAACACAACAAAAATTAGCGTAGTCTTGTTACACAGTGTGAAATAAACATAAAAGAAAATCACAAAAAAAACGAATTATTTCAGGAGATCTTCAATGTTACATAATAGCAAATAGGTAAGACATTAGAAAGTAACTTTGTCACATAATGCAAGTTGATGAACCATATGTCATAAATCAAACAAAGACACTTTAGTAAGCATACTGAATATCATGGTGCATTAGGATGGATTTGATAATGGTGTTAGAAGGCATGGAACTGAAATCTACGAGACCATGTAAACGATTTAGCGTGGTGTGTATTTGGAATTCAATGTGTTGCTTCCCATAATTTGTCCTCAACGCTGGAAGTTTCCTGCGTAGCTGATGCATGTGATAATTAGCATTTTCAGGTGTGTTATGAATATATTGGGGCCTGTTTTGTTTAAACCATTGCAAAAGTTTGAAGTAATACAGTTGTGTTACCTTTAACATTGCATATTTTTCAAAGAGTGGTCGAGTTCTCAAGTCCCCGATAATGCCATGGTATTGCTCGATTGCTCGCAAAACTCTTTTTTTGGAGAACTAGTAATTTTCGGTAGTTTGTTTGCGTGGTAGTTCCCCATATCATGATACAGTATGTCGACACCATCGTCTTGTGCGTAGCAGCCCTCTGTCCCTTCTTCATCACTGCTGTCTCTTTTCTCATCCTTGTTGATGTAACTGCATCTGGTGGCAGACAACATATAATGTTCTAAAACTTCACTCCTGCACATCAGAGTAGTGCCTGTCCATATGTGATGAGAGCCAAGGGTGGATGCCACTGCTACTGTAGCAGAGTTGTGGCTGAGAATGCAACATGCCCACCCAAGTGGAGAGAGTCAGTCAGGTGTGCAGTGGCTCTGCTCCTATTTAGCCGGATTCAGCTCCGCACAGGCATGGGGTTTAGTTTCTCTTGTTTGACCTGGTAGGTTACAGACACTTGTGGCAGCGGGCACCGTCGCCACTAATTTAGCCCATTGTAGTCAGCTCGTAACAGCTTATGCTGTAAAAGAAAATGGCATAGTTGTACAGTAGAACCCCGCTGATACGTTTTTCACGCGACCGTAAAATATAAACGTAAGAGCCGGGAAACGTAAGAGCCAAGAAATGGGAAAAACGGAAAAATGAGAGAAGTGGTGATCGGCACACAATTTTATTTCAATGCTAGCGCTTTCAGTGCACGCATCGGCACACTCGGCTACGATTTCGGCGACAGAGAAAACCTCGGCGTCATCGATGGTGTCAACCTGGCGTCATCGAAAACCTGGCATCATCGATGGAAATGTAATCATTGTACGCGATTCCGTCGCCAACAGTTTGCATCGCTGTGCCATAATTTAGATGGCGGAAGCTGCAAACGTAATTGGCGTCGCCCATTGTACAGTGAATCCTACAGTCAAGCCAAGTCAAGCTACATGAAAAGTTTCTGTCTGCAGTGGCTGCTTAGAATGCCGATTCGCGACGTAACATGCGGGAACGTTCCCACATTGCGACGTAACAGTGGGGTTCCTAATGCATTGAATCCTATAGGAGCTATGCCGGGACCGGCCAAAAACGATGTAACAGCCGGGAAAACACAACAGCCGGGAACGTAACAGCGGGGTTCTACTGTATGATACAGTAACAAGAGGTACATGATTGACCTATGATTCTCAAAAGGACAGAAAGTTGAGCGAGTTGGTAACAGTCCATAATCAAAAGAAGAGGCGTGCAGGACACGGACACAAGGAGAGCAGTGAACAACACGAACGCCGGCGTTCGTGTTGTTCACTGCTCTCCTTGTGTCCGTGTCCTGCACGCCTCTTCTTTTGATTATGGACCTATGATTACTGTATGTTGGTCAGCATTCACATTTGGCTTTAATACGGGTCACCTATCACAAATCACTCTTCTGAGTTCCAAGTTCTCTTCCGAGACTGTTGAACATTACTTTTCTGCATACTAATTTGCGAGCCCACCTCTCTGTTTTACCTGTTTGGTTCAGTGCTCATGCTCTGGAATTTCCTTTCCCCTTGTTATCACCAACTAGTGTAGAAGCACCTGCTTTGGCACTGAATGCAGGGGCCAGTGATGGTGTCGTCTATACAAGTGCACTGCACCCGCAGCAAAATACAGTAAAACCACGTTATAACGAAGTTGAAGGGGGAGCGGTAATTACTTTGTTATAACCATTAGTTCGTTATAGCCAATATCCATTTCATTTATGGGAATTTCAAGGGAATTGCGATTGCTTCGTTATATCCAATAGTTCGTTATATCCAGGTTCGTAATAACGAGGTTCTACTGTACTGCACAGGTGGTGAATGAAGGTGACTGCACATAGTACAGTGCTTTCTTTTCTTGTATCAACTAGGCCGCGTCAGCCTGTTCTTAACTACCATGGAGGCCTATGGCTGGTGTTTGTAGCTCACAAAAAGACCGTGCAAAGGATCAGCTTTCACCAGATTATGTTCACAATGTCTTATAAATTAACTGTGTTCAGGGTGTCTAAAGCAACTTAAATATATGCATACCCATGTGGCCAAGACAAGCTTGCAGAATGTGGAAACCATTAAATATAGGTTTAGCTGAGTGCAGAGAGCAGGGAATCATAAGATGCACACTGTGCAAGAGAAATTAAAAGGCAAGTTCATGTTCGTGTTGAAGTCCCTTATTTTTTCGCTTAGCAGGATACTTAAAGTGAGCTGCAACTGCAATTAAAGCAAGGTGTTGCCTATTGGCACGTGTGAATCATATGGTGAATATTGGATGTGAGAAGTACCTCTCCCATCCATAAGTCTTTGATAATTCACTCAAAACACTATGATGAAACATGCAGCATATCTAAGAGTCATTGATCAGAATCCTGTTACAAATTGCACCGCATTGAAAGGAAAGTTTTTGTGCGTGCAATGCCGGTGACATATTGCTCACTGTCCACCAGAAGCATGGGAGAGCATGCATGTTCTCCTATGCATGCAGATGTCATGGTCTCCTGCACTTGCACTTTAGGTGGTACGCATTTTCGTATGTTCCTAAACGTTGGCATAAATTCATTTTGAATGTAATGACTAACATGTAGTCAAAATACATACATTCATGCACTACAGCTTTTGCATTGGTTATGGACAGGAAAGATAGAAGTGGCAAGTAACCCCAGCCTAAGGACTGGGGTTAATTATTTAGGCTTCAGGACGGAAAACAGCGCAAACACACAAGACAAGAAAGACTGACTGGTATAGGTGCTGACTAACAACATGAGCATTTAATTTGGTGAAACAAATATATACACGTCCTTGGCAAGGGAAGAAACAGAGGTGGAAGAGAGGTGTGCCCCAATGCATGCACCCTAATCAGACAATGACAACGCATTGCTCAACTGCAGAAATAGTGTCTTTGACACTTAATGTGATAAATGGTGTACTTACCATGAAGGCTCGATGGAATTAATTGTGAAAGCTTCATAGACTTCCCAGGTGGTGTGGCATTTATAGTATCTGTGCAAGGTGTGTGACAGTTCAAATTTGGGAGTACAACCACACTCGGCACAGTAAATTGTCAGATTGCTTCCCATTAATGTGTTCAGATTATTCTTGTGCTCTTGCAACTGCTTATTGAGACAGCGGCCAATCTGCCCGATGTAAAATTTACTGCAAGACATAGGAATCTCGTAGACAACTTCAGTCTTGCAAGCTTGCTAAACACAGCTTTACATGTTGCTTCTTGCAGGCTGAAGCCTTCGGGCGGGGGTCATTCACTTTTCTGCAGTATAATGAACCTACTTTGATTGGTGCCGAGAAAGCTGCCTGCACTGGCACATGCAGCAGCCTTCTTGATCTTGTGAGATACACCGTGTGGACAGGGGATGGCCGCCATTCTTGCCTTGTTAGCCAAAGCACGAGGTTTTGTCACCCTACGGAGCTCCTTAGCAGTACTTCAACCAAACCCGACAAAAGATTATAAAAAATATCGGCCTTCTTCAATCCGAAAATTTCATTTGTGAAGCTTGAAGTGACCTGATTTGGGCATGGCCTCACTAGGGCATCCTTCATAGCCAGTAGTGCATTGGCACATTTCACCAGCTTAGATATGACGGAATGAAAATGGAAGAAGGCCTTACTTATAATGAGAAAGATAGCCTTCAGGGCATGCTCTGCACTGAAGGCTACCTTCAGGTCTGTTAAGAATGCAGTTGACCACTCAGGCATGCATTTCCTGGTTAAGGAAGGTGATAATTCCCTCATTAAGGCATATACGTTTGGATCACCTAAATGAGTGCTGATGTTGTTAGTCAGTGTCTAGTCTAGTCTGTCTTCCTTATCCTATGAGCTGACACTGTTTTCCATCATGGATTTGAAATTTCTGCACATGTGTTCTGATGCAGATGGCTTTAGATAGAACTTGTTGCTTGGCCAGTAGGTTTGTGTTTACATTGGCCATATAGTTATGGTCACTTGATTGGTGCTCCCCTTGACCCTGTCCCTTCTATCTACAATTGCAAGTGACCATAAGTTCATGGTCAATGTTAATTAGGATAACTTTAAGCTCACTGTACTCAGCAGTTCTGTGTGTGTTGCAGTTGAAGATTCTAAAAGGAAAGCACTTTCAGCTAGGGGCTGCATGGGCAAATAAGACCAGAGGTCATATGTACTGAAGGCCATTTAATTGTCGCATACTTTGCGGGTAAAAGCGAAAGGAAAAAAGAAAGTTAACATCTTGATATAGTTTGTGGCAAGATGTTTGGATAGGGATATAAACGGCGTGAACAGCAATTCTTATGGCATCTTCTAATATGAAGCAGACCCATATGGTAAGCATATATCTATGTGGAAGTAACTTGAGCTCTAGAATAATTGTGGGACCATACACCCTTGCAGAGAAGGCCTTCGGGGCGCCGCCACAGCCCCCTGTGGGCTGCACGTGCGCGGCACGTCCCTAAAAGAAGCACTGCCAAGGCAGTGACATAGCGCAATCCCGAGGGGGCCCAGGCCACAGTCCAGAAAGAACTCGTAGTCCCAGCCTCCCATGGCCTCCTGTGAAAAGGTTTACAGAGGCGGGAGAAATGTTCCCTAGACCTAATTCTTACTCGAGGGAAGGAGCGCACCCATTTTTTTTTTTTTCGGGGGGGGGGGGGGGGGGTATACTGCTGCACAGGATTTCAAAGGGTGACGTTGTAGCCTCTACAGTGCTTTTAAATTTTTGGGGTGTCGCGCATATTTAGCACAGCCCAGAGGTGATTATGACGGCGCCCAGGAGGCCTTCTTTGTAAAGGTGTGTAGTTCGAGGCAAATAATTACATTCAGGGAGGAAAAACATGATGCTCAGATGAAATATTTTTTGTGTATCCACGTTAGAATTAAAAGAGCGCACTTGTAATCGAAGCAACAGGACCGTAATAATATTTCCCATTCTTCGCAATGACACAGGACGTGGAGAACAAGTGGGAACACATATAACAGAACCATTTTTTATAGAGGAGGCCGCGAACAGAACATGTTTCATTTATTTTCTGTATAGGCCTTAATTATTAGTTTTGCAGCGGTGGCCACTTTTGCAGTCTGATAACAATGTGTGGCCGAAGCAGACGCGCCGGCCGGTTTTCTCGGCGATGACAGATGCGAAGAAAATTATGTATTTACTCTGAGGAAGGCCCGTACTCGCTTTGACATGAGAGACAACTGCAAGAAGTGCTGAAGGCTGTCCTCACAAAATGAATACTGCGTGTTGTAAGTCGTGACGCCATCTTTTCGCGATTGACAGCTGCGCCAATTCGAGTTGACAGCTAGCGGACGCCCTTCATACTTTCGATCGCGATCGAGCGAGCTCCCTTCGGCAGCTTGCGCAAATCAGCTAGTCCCGATTAAGAAATTCAGTCCTTGTCGGGTCCAGCCACGATCTCAAAGTGACCGTGTACGGAGGGCAAAGGCGTTCGTTGTCGAGCGTGACTCTCATACAAACACATCACCTTTGATGTGGGCATTCTATGATTACAGCTTGCTGCACAATGTTTCAAGAGCGGGGCGAACCTGCATTGTGTCCTTGGGTGTCCCTTGTTTATAATTTAACGGTACGATCCACTTACGAGATCGGGCTAAGGTGCCGGGCCAGCCGGGCGGAGGCCTCCCCGATGTCGACAACCCGAGCACGCGTGTCGGGTTTGATTGCGTACTACTTATGACGGACGTACCTTAGGACAGTGTAAATTGTTATCCAAATAGAAGTGTCAGTACAAAGAGTTGTATCTAACTCAGCTGCCACAAGAACCAAACTGACGTGTTTCGCATGCAGAGGAAATTGATGAACAAGCGTAAGCAAAACACGTACCGCCCATGACACGACCAGATTCGACTAATAAACGCTCGTCAAACAGAACTGCCTTTCAGCTGTGCGTCGGAAGAGAGGCTCCATCCAGCTGCTATGCGGATTTGTTGCTGCAAAGACGCACGTGTCCATTCAGGCTCTGTAGGACGCGATAATTTGCTGCTTCCCTTTGAAAGAGAGTCCGTGTTAAAGCAGTAGTAAAAAAGGGCTGGTGTAATAAAATCCAGGTTTTGAACAGTAATGCAATGGCAAACCAGAAGTGCTTGTAAATGGGAACGACATTGAATGATCGAGCAGTGGTCTTGGATGTTTGTGCAAGTACACATAATAATATTGCATTAATGCATCGCATGTAGCGGACATAGTGAGCACACTTATCACAGAAATCGTGGTTTGCCCATTATGATCGTCATTCTTTCTCTCGAAAAGTGAAATTGTTAGGTAACTGTTGCTTTCACTTCTTTCGGTTGTCTTGCCTCACAGGGCTACAGTTTCCTGTGCTTTGCCAGATTTTCCTATTGCAGTATTTGCTGACTCACCATTGCTTGCGAAATTTAGAACAGTGCAGTCCTGAGCTATGCAGCATGACAGCTTGCGCTTGTGCAGGTATCAGTGTCTCGTATTTGCTTGCAGGGGTAATTACTATGTCATAGTTTAAAAAATGATTCCCTCGTCCTCAGGCTACCTTGTAGCTGCTGTGGCCACAATCACTGTATCCGAAGTCAGCTGCCAGAAGCACTATGATCTGCCTGAAGAACACATGGGTGCGTTCTTTCGTAACAACCCAGAAGCTGCACAAGGTTGCCAGGAGGAACCTGCTTGCCCATACAAGGTGAGTGGGAAAATGAACACAGTGACGTTGTGCCACAGAACAGAAGAGCAGGATTACAAACATGCAATTATTCTAGCTTGCTAGTGGTCTAGTGTCAGGTGGCCCACCTAACAGCACCCACCTGAGTGACGTACGAGCAAGTTCAAAGAGGGAATGAAGTTGGCAGCAACGGTAACCATGTCTTCCGGAAGGTGCTTAGTGGCCAACTCAGTTGCAAAAGTCCTTGTAAAACCACTCCATTGTGGGAACAGAAAACATGCACATTTAAATAATTCCTGCCACTAGTACTGTGGCAGCAATTGTTATGGAATGTGAAATGTTTATGTTATAGATAAGCTTGCTTGGAATGATTGCGTTCATATGCGCCTCTGAAAGAATAAGGCAGATACTCTAGGCTGGATGTTCATACTGTTGCGTAAAAGTTGCATGCTGGTGTGTTTTCCGCTGCAGTTCATATTATATTTTTTTTCAGAATCTGACATTATACACCAGCAAACAAGTATCTTCACAACTGAAGCCAATGCACTACTTTCGGAAGTGAAACCAGTGAAAACATTGAAGTCATGAAAGGCACTTGTATTTACAAGCTCACTGAGTTCTGTAAATACC
Source organism: Hyalomma asiaticum (assembly GCA_013339685.2). Lineage (NCBI taxonomy): Eukaryota > Metazoa > Arthropoda > Arachnida > Ixodida > Ixodidae > Hyalomma > Hyalomma asiaticum. The sequence goes on from CM023489.1 coordinate 77,957,620, forward strand.
TTGAAACCACAAACCATAAACATGTCGATCAGGGCACCGACATTCCATGCGTCACTGCGGACGAGGTTAGAAAAGCAATTCAGGGCATGTCCCACGGAAAAGCGGCTGGAGAAGGTGGCATAGCCATCAACTTGATCAAAGATAGAGGACACTTCTGAACTAGAAACCTCGCAACACTATACACACAATGGCTCAAAACTTCAAATGTACCAGTCAGCTGAAAAAACGCAAATATTCTACTATTACATAAGAAGGGAGATGTTAAAGACATGAGGAACTACAGGCCGATCAGTCTACTCTCAGCACTTTACAAAATTTTCACAAAGGTTATCTCAAACAGAATAAGGGCCACACTTGAATTCAATCAACCAAGAGAACAAGCAGGGTTCAGGAAAGGATTCTCCACCATAGACCGCCTTCATATGATCAATCAACTAATCGAGAAGTCAACGGAATACAACAAACCCCTCTATATGGCTTTCATAGACTACGAAAAGGCTTTCGACTCGGTAGAGATACCAGCAGTTCTAGAGGCATTACGCCGACAAGGAATATGCGGTAGCTACGTAAACACAATAGCCAACATCTATAAAGATTCTACAGCCACCCTACTCCTCCATAAGAAAAGCAGGAAAATCCCAATACAGAAAGGTGTCAGACAAGGAGATTCAATTTCTCCAATGCTGTTTACTGCATGTTTGGAAGAAATCTACAAAAGACTAGACTGGGATGAGACAGGGCTAAGGATTAATGGCGAATATGTAAGTAACTTACGATTTGCAGACGACATAGTACTCTTTAGCAATGATGGCGACGAACTGCAAAAGATGATTGAAGACTTAAGCCGAGAAAGCGCTAAGGTAGGATTAAGGATGAACATGCAGAAAACAAAGATAAGCTAGGCATGGCGAAAAAACGTCTATTCAATGTCGAAACCAGACATTAGAAGTTGTAGAAGAATACCTAGGACAGCTACTGGCAGGAGAACCCACCCATATAAAAGAAATCCACCGTAGAATAAACATGGGATGGCGCGCATATGCGAGACATTCCCAACTCATGAACGGAAACCTATCACTATCAGTCAAGCGGAAACTATATAACTGCTGCGTTTTGCCAGTACCGACTTACGGGTCAGAAACCTGGAGAATTACAAAGAAGCTCGATAGGAAGTTAAGAACCGTGCAGCAGGTGATGGAATAAAAATGATAGGCGTTACATTAAGCGATAGAAAGACAGCCGAGTGGGCCAGAGAACAGAGGGGAGTTGCAGACATAATAACCGATGTTAAGAAGAAAAAAATGGACATGGGTAGGCCACGTGATGAGAAGGATAGGTAACCGATGGACAGTTAGAACGACGGAATGGATACCAAGAGAGGGCAAGCGTAGCCACGGACGACAAAGAGTAAGATGGGGGGACGAAATCAAGAAATTCGCAGGTGTCAAATAGAATCAGATCGCGCAGGACAGGCAAGAATGGAGAGGATTGGGAGAGGCCTTCGTCCTGCAGTGGACATAAGATGGGCTGATGATGATGATGCTGATGAATCTTTATTCTCTTGTGTCCCATACTTATTCTAGTCAACACGTGATAACATGCAGGGTGCTTCAGTGTGCATTTAAGGCAGTCAGCTTGCAAGATAAAACTGGCATGTTGAGTATAGCCAAATTCATAGCACCACTTGTTTCTTGGCTGGTTGTTACATTACTGTGCATAGACTAGACGCAAAACTACACCAGAAGAGAGGTGGGACGGAAGAAAGGGCACCCTCTCTTCTGTCTCATCTCCCTTCTGCTGCTGTAGCTTGTGTGCCTAGCTTGTTGGCACTAACGATTCGTGCAGAGCAGTTCATTAATTGTTAGCAATATTATAAATCTTTAGTGCAGAGCACTAACGATTCATTTCGTAGACCCAAATTCATTCCTGAGGGAAAAAAAAGTTTGTGAACCTTGCGCTGGAGGTGCAAGGTTAGCGAAGCAGGAAACCTGATGGGCACTTGGCTGGTCCGGGTTTGCCTCCGGCACACCCGCATTTCATCGTGGTCTGAGGCTTTGGGAAACGCCTTGCAGACCTCTGCGAGGCCCAGCAAACGCTTCTCAATGCTTTACATTGAGCTCAGCATACAGAAATTTGCGTCGAACCACAGACACAAAGGGGCCTCCGCTTGATGCTGTCCCACGCCTTTGCTATGCTACACTGTGCGTTTGTGCATAGCTTCGGGCCATGAGAAGACACATGCTCCCGTGGTGTGAAGCTATGCACACGCTATGCTATGCACAAACTATGCAAAAACCTATGCTTTGGGTGTCGCTGTGCAATGGACATCTGTCATCTGTACATAACCATCATCATCCCTGTTCCTCTTCTTCTTTGTGGTTGAGGCTGGTAGTGCCTGCAGAATAAACATGTCTGCTGGCGTTGTCTGGTCCATTCTTCCTCGGGTCTTCCAAAGTGGTGGAGGACGACGTATGGGCCAATATCCCGGTGAAGAAATTTCTCGCATAGTCCAGCTGTTCGAACCGGAGTCCATAGTAGTACTGGATCTCCAGAATTGAAGGCGAGGTCGCGGCATTTACTGTCGCAGCGACGTTTCCGTCCTTCCTGGCTAGCTTCTGTGTTGCGACGAGCAATTTCACAGCAATGGGCGACCCGAGCAGCAAACTCTTCTGGCAGTGATGCATTGGGTGGGGCAGAAGCGGAAAAGAATTCTGTATCACTATTGACACGTACTGTTTTTGTCTTCTTTTTTTTTGTTCTGCTTGCGCATGCAATACATGCACCCACAGTCTTGCCAGTGTAGTAGTGAACCGAGGGCACGAGTGTGAGAGAAGGAAGAAGCGTGCATGTAAACATCGCACATCGGGCATTGCATGGAAGAAGCGCACGCGCACTCTTGGCGACCTGAATTAATGACAATGATAGTTTTTCAGTTTGCCGGACAAGGAACGATTTGCTGAACAGCTTTGCTGTTAAAAAACTAAGAAAGTGTAGGTAAGAAATGTGTGACACTGAAGTGACCAAATCAAGAAAAGTTTGTATGCTTAGAGCAAGGCCACACCTTCAGCACACATGTTTACTTGTTGAATGGTGGGGCGCTTCCAATATGTAGTGGATGTAGGTTCCTCTTCGTCGCCTCGAACGCTGGCACGCGCTCTTGTGTCACGAGTTCATGCCGGTTCCTCTTCGTCTACTCCAGCATCACTCAGTTTCGGTTTCGTTTCGTATTACATCACAATAGCCCCAGTTTTAAGTAGTTGTTCACATCTTTTCTGGAAGGTAGAAGATGCGAAACGAATACCACAGTGTTCTAGAGAACTCAGTTGTCCATACAGCACGAAGCATGGCTAAATTAATCCGGAACTCGGCACGATTTACAATGAACTTCCAGAGCTTCGCCCACTCATCATCATTCACTCTGTGGATATGCGTGGATTTTTTTTATTTATAGATCCTGCAATCTTACACAACATCTTGGCAGTGTGGTACATGTGTAAACATGCATGATACACTCATACGTGTAAACGTATATGAAACAGTCATGATATGTTTTGAACATAATATCACGATTGCACTTTTCCTCATTTACATTGTTGAGTATGCTATGATTGGAGTCATATGATGAGTTAATACTGTCCTATAGTTATGTACTTATTCTGTTGCGAAATGCTGATGTAGTGCACGATTTTGTAGTGGTATTGATATGTCTCTCGTGTTCCTGCCTGGATTCCCTGCAGCGTTTCGTCAATTCGACATCTTGCTGGGGATACGAGCCTGGCTGCCAAGCACGAGACAGATACAGTGTTGCCGCCTGTCCCGAGGACTCAGCTGGCTGGTGAGGCTAGTCACTGGTGCCCGTGGCTGTTCCTGCTTAGGGGCCCAGAGCCCCATTGGAAGTTTTTACTGTGCTTGGAGAGTTGGGAGGCACCATCTATGGAGAGTTTCAGCAGAGTAATCTAGGCGAACTTTGGTGCAGGCTTGATGAAATTGCAATGGGAGGTCCTGATATGAAAGAAGTCATTTTGGGAAGAAAGCAGGTCCGGGACTTGGGTATAAGTATTTACTAGAGATCAAAATGGCGCTTGGGGCAACGGCCAGTGTTCCTGTTTCTTCCAGTTTGTATAACCTTAATCTTCTTCACTGCAGCATCATTTAGGCGCTGGAAATGCAAGTGGTCCAGCTAAACTGATGAGGCTGCTTCACATTCCGTCCATCTCTCCGTCCACCCAGATGTCTGTCTGTCTGTCTGTCTGTCTGTCTGTCTGTCTGTCTGTCTGTCTGTCTGTCTGCATAACGGTGCTCTTTTGTCAGTCTCGTTCACCTGGTGTACACCAGTGCAGGAATGGTAGGGTATGAATGTATGATGAGCACAAAAAATTAAATTTTTAAATCAGTAACTTGATACACTTCTTGCATGTCTCATGATTAATGATCATGTGATCATGGGTCGCTGATACTTGCTGGTCACTGCTTATGTTGTGTTTTCATCTTTTTTGGGGCTGTTTCCTATTTGTGAACACGTTTAACTGACTCGCCCAATAATGCACAGATGTACATTTTGTTTCACGCTCTGTTCTTGATTGCTGCATCAACAGTGTTGCATTGGTGTTGAGCCTCACCATTGTTTTGAGTGATTGCTTCTTCTTGTGTTGTTTCATCTGTCTTGGGGCTGTCTTTCATTTTCTAACAAGTCGGATCTCGTTATAGGAGAGTCCATCTCACACAAAAATATTTTTGTTATAGGTGATAATATTTTGTAAGCATATATTCAGAGACTGTTTTAATGGCTGTAGTATTCATCAATATAACCAAGATTTGTTATCTCTGTATTTGTTATACTGAGGCTTGATGATACAGGTGTGAAAGCTAAAGTCAAACTGAAGGGCATGGAATTTATATAGTACATCTGTTTGTCATGTGGCACCTTATTTTTTGGTCCCATATAGAAGCATGCTCTCGAGCCTTCATAGTGCTGCTTGCTATTAGTGAAACAAAGCGTAGAAGTCATAGAAGTGAGAAGTATTGCTTGAGCTTAAAAACAAAATGTCACAAGGAATGTGTGCGTGAGATAGACACATAGCACAGCTGTACATGTTGAGAGAGGGTATAAATAGAAAGAATGCCTTGCCGCTTCCCAACACGCAGGGCGTCGAACAAACAGCAGCAAGAGCAGCTTTTCTTCAACCAGGGTGACTTCGGCTTCATCCGGGAGCGCAAGAAGACCCTCAGCATTCTCTGTCGTCCGCATGAAACAGTGAGCATGTGTTCATTACGACCAGCTTGCTTTCACTCGTAATTTGAACGATGGTAGCATTTCATAGTGGTTATATCTACATGTAGTACTTGCTTGTATTGTCTGTATTGTTTCAGAAGTGTAGCATTGACTGCTGCGTACAGTGGCGTCACATGTTGTTTAAGCATAATAAAGCGTGAAGCTTTGTTTAATAATTACAATGAGAGACAGCACCAGCATGCTGTTATTGCTGAAATTACATCTTTTTGCTTGGAATCGCAGCAGGAGATGGTGCTTTTGACTTATTCTAGGGTGAACATGCAAGTAGTGCACCAAAATATTCCCTCTGCACACAAAATTTGAGAATTTAGGAGAAAGAAACGCATTCCTGTATTCAAACACCAGTGCACTTTGTAAGGCATGCTATGTTTGTTTCTTTATTGAAAATCTACATGCACTTTCTGCTATAGTACTTAGGTACTATAAAGTCAGTGTTACATGAATTTTACCTCAATACAAAAAATGTGGATGTGTGTCTCATTGATGGATGCATTAGTTATAATTAGGGCAGGTTGTACCATTTGTGTCAGTGGTGTAGTATTTGCTTGTAGTGTTGGCCAACCAGCCATATTATACGGCCAGTTTTAGTTTCGTCAGTACTGTTAGGGTCAATTTACCAGATGTTGATTGTGGCTATAGCTTTCATTACCGTCAAGTCCTAATTACTGGATGTTGACTTTAATGTTTAATAAATTCCTGTTTCCTTTTTGTGTGTTAGCTTCCTGTAGCTTCCTGCAGCTTCCTGCAGTGGCGTTCTCTGCCACCGCCAAAGTTTCAGATAATGTGGGGGTGGTTTGCTGGATGTCTTGTGAAAAAAGTTTGTGGCACTGAATGATGAAAGTTGACCGGAACTTACTACTTTTCCTGAGGGTAGGTAGCCACGACAACCCTTTGACTTTTGCATTCCTTTGTTGCAGGGCGCTTCATTGCTGGAGTGTGTCCGTCACATGGAGCTCTGTCGAGCCAAAAACATACGTCTGGACTTCCAGCGCTTGTTGAGCATGACCGGGCTTGTGAAGTGAGTGATAGACCAAACTGTGTTTTCTGCACTGTTCTTAAATGGGGTTTCCACTATCTTGCTTGTCGGTGCTACATTATGGCTTGTGGTGTTGCATTTAACACACCGACAAAAGGAAGGAAACAATGACGCTAACACATAATGCTCTCTGTGTGCGTCATTGTGTACTTCCCTTTGTACGCATTCCAGTTTAAAACACTGTCCCCCTTTTCAACATGTTTGAAATCACACAAATTGGTGAGCTATCGTCATTGAACAGCGCGAGCTGACAAGACTCGAGGAACAAGAAATAAAATGGGACGATTATGCAATGAAAAGGCTTCCAGACATGAACATCAGAGAAGTAGAGCAGTCAACAGGAACACCGTGTTGTCTCGTCTCCTCAATTCTCGAGTCCATGTCTGCATGCCTTTTCTTTGCATAATGAACTCTCACCAACTCGCTCAGCTTTTTGTCCTTTGAAATGGGATGAGTTCTAACAGTCAGCTGTTTATTTATAAAAACTATGGAATGCATAGACATATAATTAAACAAGTAATCAAAAAGTTATGCTTGAAGGCATTCTGAATCCATTTTATTGAAAATTGAAGTCCAAAGTTGTGGGGGGGGGGGGTCAACTTACAATTGCAATTGAAACTATACCGGCAGTTGCTTTTGTTCTTTTCACTTGCAATTTTTCTGGAGGGTTGATCTACAATTGAGTCAACTTGAGTCGTGTAAATATTGTAGAATACGGTCGAATATGGTTGAACAATCATTTTAAGGACTGTCCCTTGAAGCAATAACAGCTGTATACCATGCTTTTCTGCAGGACTGCCTTCCCATCCAGACATTTTTATTTCAGAACATGGCATTGTAAATTTCTTGTTAAAGCTTGATATATTAAGATAGCGTGGGTTATATACTACTGGGGCCTGATGCTAACTGCTTTTTGAAGCATTACACAGAATAGTGTGCAGAATATTTGTACATTCTTTTTATGAGGTCCATAAATGAATGTATGTTGCTGGGAAACTGTAATATTGCTAGGGCAAAACCTTTACATAGTTTGGGCGATAAATCATGTATGAAGAATTACAGGCCAATTTCATTAATATCAACATCTTGCAAGCTCTTATAATATATAATTCACAAGCTAGTTTTCTTGATGGACACAACATTTTAACAAGTATGCAAAGTGGATTTAGAGCTGGGCTTTCGACGACTACTCAGCTTGTTCAAATTGTACATGACTTCACTAGCACCACAAACAAAGGGAAACAAACAGATGCCACCTTTATGGATTTTAGCAAAGCGTTTGATAAGGTCTCTCACATTAAACTGCTTCGTAAGCTAGGCGCTGTGTTCAGAAATGATAAAATGATAGCATGGATTAAGTACTACCTCACAAACTGCCAACAATTCGTTAATGTAAGTAGAACAGCTTCTGGTATAGCTCCTGTCACATTTGGTGTCTCACAAAGATCCGTCCTTGGCTCCCTCTTCTTTTTGTTATATATTAATGATATCGTCACTAACTTATCAGTAAAAGTAAGGCTCTACGCTGATGACTGCATGCTGTATTATGAAATAACAACGGAAGGAGACCAACTCAAGTTAAATGCGGACTTTAACAAGACAGTCGAATGGTATAAGCAATGGCAAATGTGTATCAATTTTGGAAAGACAGTATATATGCGGATAACATTAAAGAAGAAGCCACTAGTGCACTGCTGTGGCACAAAGGATGTTCTGACAGAAGTAACACATTATAAATGCCTTGGCCTTTATATAACTAGCGATCTTTCCTGGTCAGCTCACCTTGACAGAGTACTTGCAAACTGCCTCCGTGAAGTTATTCTTCCTAAAGCGCATATTAAAATCATCCACACCAGCGATACATCTCTTGGTAGACAAAACACTCGTCCTCCCCGTTTTAGAATATGCCGTAATTATTTAGGACCCGTTGACTAAAACTGATATTGGAAAGCTAGAAAGCTTACAAAAATAAGAGAAAAGACAGATTAATCTACAATACATATGGCCACACGAAAATAAGAGAAAAGACAGATTGATCTACAATACATATGGCCACACTTCAATCACTAACCTTATAGCTCTCAGTGGCCTGCCTTCTATAACTGATAGGAACTGTGTTCGTCACTTGAAATTCTGTTTTTCAGCTAATAAAAGGGGACTATAAAATTGACACATCTCACCTTCTCACACATTCATCAGGTTATGTTACTACGCACACACACACGTTGGCTGTAACCTGCCTGTCAACTGCTTTGAGTATTCTTTTTTCCCAAGGACAGTAGAGTGGAACAAAGTGCCCGATGAAACTGTAACACAGATTTCAGTACAGCAATTTGAATCTCACATTCACTACTAAGCATTTTCTTTACTGTTTGATTTTGAAATTGATGTGTTGGTGTTCCTTGATTCTTCTTCTTTTTTTTTTTTTTCAAACACGTGAGTGAAGGAACTTATTGAGAGTTGTTACCTTTTGTTACTTTTGCTGTTCTGTGCACTTACATGTGTACCATGCTGCCAAGATCTTGTAGAAGACCCCAGTAGCTATAAAAAAAATAGTCTGATGTGCAACAATCCTGGTTGTCTGCATAGCTGCTGTGTGAGACTTGTGCTGCTGTACTGAAAGTCAGTGTTTGTCATAAAAGTCCAAACATAAAATAAGGTGTGAACTAGGTTCTCCTTGAACTAGGTATCGAGAGGACATCCTGGGCCCTGGCCTTGTTGGCGGCTACTGTCGGCTAGACAGGGACTCTCTGCGCCTTGAAGGAGACCACAAGAGTCCATTACAGTCATGGTAAGAAGTAGGTGCCTAGTATGTGTTGTGGGAATGCATGCACATTCCAGCGGCCGCAGACCGGTTGCGTGTGACATGCGAACGCTTTGGCAAGGGCAGCGCGGTGGGAGAGGGCACTCACGCCGCTTCCCCCGCTGCCTTTCATGCCTCGCCGCGGTGCCGAAACCGGTACGCCCCCGCTTCCTCCTTTCTGCTCCTTTCCCTTTTCCCAAGAATCGGGGAGATGCCTCCTCTCTCAACCTCGCGAAGGCGCGCCGTTTTCTCGGAGATCTTGGGTCTTTCGTCTGGAGGCAACGGGATTGACCGGATCCTCTCCAAGCACGTGAGATTGCTGCCCGCCGCCGTCACCAAGTGCGTGCCCTTCCTTCCGTGAGTGATCTTCATTCTTGGTTGGAGCGCAAAGCCGCACGAAGTGAGCCGAGTCACTATCAGCCCCTTTTCGTCGTGCGCTTCTCTTTGCATTGTTGTTTTTGCCCCAGCCGTAAGGAATATTACTCCTGCGCGCTGAGGCACTTGCATATTTTATACTTGTTGTGTTGGTGGCATCAGAACAAGGTGAATAAACACCTTCGTTTCAAAGGCTTGTCTCTGTCCCCCTGGCCTGAACCCGCCGTGGTTGCGATCTAACGCGAACCGCGGGATAGGGGCCACAGCTCTGATTGTTAGGGCTGCTGCGTTTGTGCTTGCGAGTGTCTGCCACTCCGCTAGCACCGATGGTAAACGTATAAAGGTTAAGAAAGACCCCTATAGTGTAAGGTGCTTTGCAGATCTTGAATGGGCGATCCCACAACATGCTATGGAATAAAAAATGGTAGGTGTAACTTTGAGAGACAGAAAGCAAGCGGAATAGATCAGGTGGAAGACAAGTGTAACTGACTTCATTATGTTAATTAATAGAAAAAAAAAAGTGGACTTGGGCAGGACCTGTAATCAGAAAAAACAAGAAACGTTGCACAGTCAGAACAGAACGGATACCAAGACATGGAAAACACAGCAGAAGCATGCAACCATTTAGGTGGGTAATACCTTAAGAAAATTGCAGGCGGGAAGGGGAATCAACTTGCCCAGGGCGGGAAGAATTGGAGAACATTGGCAGAGGCTCTTGTCCTGCGAAGGACTTAAAATAGGATGATGATGATATGTGAAGTGTCTTGCAGCACCTTTTGTTCTTACACTCGCATACTCTGTGTGAGAAATTGAAATTTGAAGTTTATTCCTTTCTTTCTTATACAGAAAGGGGGAGTAAGAGCTAAAGGCATATTGACTGACCAAGGCTCTTACTCATATGCACATTCGGCGTGCGTGTACCAGGTATCTATGCAAGTACATAAATAGAGCAACCAAACAGTTCAATTAAATGTGCATGTGCATAATTTTCACTGTAAATAAAGAGATACAAGTACTGTAGAAATATTCAGAATGTCAAGTTAATTGTTCAGAAAAGCGTGTAGGAACATTACATATGTAGTCATTTGTCCATCATATCTCGAGAAACTTGTGGTAGCTCAGCGGCTAGGGTGTCGTCTTGTGAAGCTCAAGGTAGCGGGATCGAATCCCAGCCATGGCAGTGATATTTTGATGGGGGCAAGGCGCAAAAGAGCCTTTGTGGAGTTAGATTTAGGCACGCATTAAAGAACCCCAGGTGGTAAAAAAAATTACAGCATATCCACGGAGTGAATGATGATGAGTGGGCGAAGCTCGGGATGTGCATCGTAGATCGTGCCGAGTTCAGGATTAATTTAGTTAACACGCATGCTACGAATCCTCACGGTTCAACTATGCACAATGCACAAGTGAAATCTCCCACCGGCACTTCATTGCAAGTCAAGATCCAGTGTCTATATACATATGGGTTGCCGGTGAACGCTTCTCCAACGCGAGCAGTCGGTATTTCTCAATCAAGAAACTCGCTAGGAGACGCTGCCTGCGCCAACGTTGTCTCTCGCGGGTGAGGGCGCGTTCTCTTTCTTCGTGAGCTGGTAGAGCGTTCATTTAAGAAAGAGCGTTTCCATCAACGCGCGCCTTTCGCTCTTTCTCTCTCTGTCTCTCTCTCACAAGACAGCAGATGGAAGAGTGTGAGAGAGAGAGAGAGAGGCACGCGCTCGACCTCGGCGCGTGCGTGCCTCCCGGCAGGCACGCGCCGGTGGCTACCTACTACAGGGGACGCACGACCCACGCCTTAAGGAGCTTCGCCCCTAAAATTAAAACCTTCTTGCAGGCTAGTTGGCATTCATTATGTGGTAGCGCTGACGAACAAGGACACAAGAAGACACAAATATACGGGACGGGCGCTAATTTGTGTCTTCTTGTGTCCTTGTTCGTCAGCGCTACCACATAATGAATGCGAGAACCAACCAACTAGCCCACCTTTCCGCCTTGACATCTAGGCTAGTTGGTTCATGTCGAATGGCTGTTATACTGTGTGAGTAGAAAGGAAGCAAGGAAGACAGGAAAGAGCACCCTTTCCTTTATTCCTTGCTTCCTTTCTACTCGCGCAGTATAATACCCGTTTGGTAAAAATTACTTGGAATCCCTTGGCTAGCAGGGCAGGCCTCATAATCACATCGTGGTTTTGGCACGTAAAACCCCGGCAGTTATATTACTTTTACCCACCATATTTCTGCTGGGGTCATGAGACAAGGCACAGATCATTGCACTTATTGCATAGCTGTGTATCCACTGCTTGTACTTTATTTTACATGGTTGTGCCTCATTAATGAACAAACTCTGCAAAGTCTTTGCAAATGTTCCTTCTCTTCAGCTTTTTTGATCAGTGCTCTTTCTTGCACCCTCGACAACAGGTACGCCGAACTGGAGCACTTTGACGAGCTCCCGGAGCAGCCTTCAGAGGGAAATGGCTGCGACATTGTCCTGGACCGGCCGACTGTCATCATGAAGCTCGATGCCAGTAAGTCCGTTCGGTCGTCATTAGCATTTATCCATCGAGAGAAAGGCAGGGTGTAGGCGTGCTCTGACTGCAGTTCACATGCACACATCACTGTTAGTAAGCTGCAGTGACACTCCCTGAAGAAAAGTGCTGGCACATTGATAGCTAAACGCAAGGGGTATGTGTTCAGGGGATGATTAGTCAGACATCATTTTGAAAAGTTAAGCTGTGGTCATCCTGTCTTCTGCGCTGGTGTCTCGTCTCTTGTGCAGTTGAACTTTTCAAAATAATGATGCTTAAAACCTGCAAATACTGTTTTCTTGGTTCCAAGCAAGGTTAGTGCTGTAGTAGCAAGCATAAAGTGTGAGCAAAATATTCATCGTTCGTCATCTTCATCTGTATAACCATCATCACTGCCAGTGTCGTCTTCGTGGAGCGCGTGGCTCGGCCGAATAAAGGTTTCGCGACAGCAGCTGCAGCTGTGTTCCTGCCTTACAAAGTGGTGGAGGTGCCTTCGGTCCCTCGTTCCTCTACGAGTTTCCGTGGAGCTTCGTTCGGGTCACCGTTTGCTCTGGCTCTCGACTGCCATGAGCCACGAACAGCAGCCTGGCCCCTCCGGCATCAATGCTGCCGCGCACCTGGCCGCCCCCGCTACCCCTCCATGGACCATCACCGCCCGCCAGTGTGAGCCACCCATATTTTCTGGTCTTCCTCGTGACGACGTAGAAGAGTGGCTGGAGGATTACGAAAGAGTGAGTTCGTACAACCACTGGGATGGCTCTCAGAAACTTCGGCACGTCGGCTTCTATCTGACCGACGTCGCTAAAACCTGGTTCTTTAACCACCAGAGCAGTTTTGCTGATTGGTCTGCTTTCCGCCAACAAATTCGGCGCATTTTCGGTATACCCAACATCCATTCCGAAGTATCGAAGCGCAAGCTTTATGGGTGCGTGCAACACCCAGGGGAGACGTACACTTTGTACATCGAACACGTACTTGCCCTTTGCCTCCACGTGGACTCGGCTATGAAAGAAGCAGATCGTGTCCGACATATCCTAAAAGGGATAGGACATGTTGCATTTAGCGCCTTGGCAATTAAGAATCGTAGCACCGTGGACGATATCGTCGCAACTTGTCAGCACCTAGACGAACTTCAAGCCATTCGGTTGCAGCCAGACGGCTGTGAGACCCGGCCGTCTAGGGATGGTGATTTGCGAACGCTGATTCGGACTTTGATCCATGAGGAACTGCAAGTGGCCGGGCTCTCTTGTTCGCCGGTACTTAAACCACCTTCCTCGTCTACTGGCCTGCGCGACATCATCAAAGAGGAGCTGTCCACTATGACGTGTCCTGTGGCCTCTGGCCCACCGACGCCGCCAAACACGCCCACCACTTATGCCCAAATGGCGGCCATGCAACCCGCTTTCATACAGTCCACGCTGCAGGTTCCTCTGCAGGGCAACATAGCAGCATTTACTCCCCGTGCACCAGTCCCTCCATTTTGGGCGCCCTGGCACTCGTATCGACCGGTATGTTATTATTGTGGCACACGAGGCCATATCTCGAGGTTTGTCGGAAACGCCAACAGGATGAACGCGGCGGCTACGATGTCTACAAAAGGGACGGGGCGTCCTCTCGAAGCCAATACTGACACCGCCTGTCGACACGTTCCTTTTCACCTCCTCCTCCAAACGACGCACCTCAAAGCTGCCGTCCAGGGCGCCAACGCTCCCCTTCCCCTCTTCGACGCTCAACGTCGCCCCTGCAACCGGTCACCCACGCTTCTGACTACCACCCGGAAAACTAGATGCTATAGTTTTTGGAGGGAAAACTGCATCGCTCGGACAACACACGATACCTCCAGAGTACCCGGCTAATTCGTTGTTAGTGTACGCTGAAGGGGTGCCCACACAAGCTTTAGTTGGCACAGGAGCCGCTGTTTCTGTTATTCGCGCTGATTTGTGCTCTCGTCTTCGCAAGGTTACTACACCTTATAGTGGACCTCCTTTACGTAGTGCAAATAACGTTGTCATTTGGCCGTTGGCACAGTGCACTGTTTGAGTTTTTATTGATGGGATCCGCCACCACATTCAGTTCGCAGTGCTGACATCCTGCGCCTATATGCTAATTCTGGGACGGCGACTTTCTTTGTGATGCCACCGCCTTTATCTCTTGCCAACAACGCCTCGTGCACATTTGGGAGACTGATGATGTCGACAACGGAGCGCAGTCCGGTCACCGTCTTCGCAACGTATCTGATTTTGTGGTGCCACCTGGTCACGAGCAACTCCTGATGGTGGCATCAGATGTAATCGACAGTGGTGACGTTCTAGTAGCTCCGTCAGCCCGTTGCCTATCCAAAGGGATTGCACTAGCCTCGAGCCTTGAACGGCACGGCCCTTCTTGCCGTACTCAACATGACAAATGAGCCGATTCTGCTTCCTGAAGGTGCTGTTGTAGTTTCCGGTGTCGATACCCAGCCTGTTTCTGTGATGGCCATGATCACTAGTACGAAGCAACAACACCCAACCCCAGATAGTTCTTCTGCCCCTGTCCTGGCTAGTACCATCAGTGCGGACCTGACTCCGCAACAGAGAGATCAATTGCTCGCTTTGTTGTCTAAGCACAAGTCTTCGTTCGACGTACATTCTCCTCTTTTGGGACAGACCTCGGCGGCAGCTCATCGCACCCACGTCGACGGATCTGCTATTGTGCGCCGTCGGCCGTATCATGTTTCTTCCACCAAGCGCAAGATCATCGACAAGCACGTCAAGGACATGCTCGAGAAAAATGTTATACGCCCTTCCTCAAGCCCGTGGTTGTCACCTGTCGTTCAGGTACGGAAGAAAGACGACTCGGTGCGCTTTTGCGTTGATTACCGTGCCTTGAACAAAATCACTCGAAAAGATGTATATCCTTTGCCTCGCATTGATGATGCATTAGATTCATTACAAGGTGCGGAATATTTCTCCAGCCTTGACCTACGCTCGGGTTACTGGCAAATCCCCATGCATGAGGCCGACAAGGAAAAAACAGCCTTTTCCACACCTGACGGACTTTACGAATTCAACGTCATGCCTTTCGGCCTCTGCAATGCTCCTGCAACCTTCGAGTGAATGATGGACACCTGTGCTGCGTGGCTTCAAGTGGAAGACTTGTTTGTGCTACCTTGACGACATAGTCGTATTTTCTTCAACGTTAGAACAGCACTTGCGGCGCCTAGACGAAGTGCTCACATGTCTGTCGACAGCTGGTCTTCAGCTGAACACCAAGAAGTGCCACTTTGCGAGACAAACTATTAAAGTACTGGGCCATGTTGTAAGCAAAAATGGCATTCAGCCTGATCCCGGAAAGATTACTGCCATCCTCCGTTTTCTGAGCCCTGAACGCCCCAAAGAGCTGTGCAGCTTCCTTGGCCTCGCGTCCTACTTCCGCCGCTTCATCCGCAACTTTGCCGGGATTGCGGCACCGCTCCACCGACTCCTCTCTTCCGGAATGAAGTATGTATGGTCCGACGAGTGCCAAATGGCTTTTGACAGCTTAAAGCGCGCCCTCACGTCTGAACCGGTGCTCTGTCATTTCGATAATACCGCGCCCACTCTACTACATACCGATGCCAGGGGCCATGGAATTGGCGCGGTTCTTCTACAACGACACGGGCATTCTGAAGAGCGTGTGGTCGCATATGCAAGCCGGACGCTCACAGCGGCGGAAAGAAACTACACGATAACCAAGCAAAAATGTCTCGCCGTTGTTTGGGCCATACGGAAATTTAGACCTTATCTCCACGGCTGTCACTTCACTGTCGTGACCGACCGCCATGCTTTGTGCTGGCTGTCGACATTAAGGAATCTGTCTGGACGTATAGGTCAGCTGGATACTACGTCTCCAAGAATATGACTTCGATGTCACGTACAAATCCGGCAAGAAGCATAATGATGCGGATGCTCTCAGCCGTTGCCCGCTGCCGTCACCTTCCGACATCCCCTGCCCACCACGCCCCGTCAGCGAGCCTGCGAACGAATCATGAGCAGTTCCTCCACTCGCCGTTCTCGATGTGCGTCCTTCTTTCCACCCAGATACATTTGCGGCACACTAGCGCAATGACACTTAGTGCCGATCAATCATGGAACGTCTTCACGGATCATCTCGTCCTCCTAATGCTCGGACCCGTCGACAGTTAAAGAACTTCAAGGTTGCGAACTCCATCTTGTACCGCCACATCTTCCGTCCTGGAGGACAGCGTTGGGTTCGGTCGCCCTTCCGTCACTCAGGGCACAGATCTTGGAGACCTTTCACGACGACCCCACGGCTGGTCACCTAGCTTTTCACAAATGTTACGACCGCATCCACACTCGTTTTTTCTGGCCTGGCCTGGCCACAAGCGTAGCAAAATATGTCGCTTCTTGCTCGCTCTGTCAGCGCCGGAAACGACCTACCTTACCACCGGCTGGGCTGCTGCAACCTCTTCCTTGTCCTGACGCTCCATTCGCAGTAATTGGGATTGACCTGTACGGACCGCTGCCAACATCAGGTGGCGGCAAGAGATGGATTGCGACTGCTGTCGACCACTTGACAAGGTACGCTGAAACAGCGGCGCTACGTTCTGGATCTGCGGAAGAGGTAGCTAATTTCTTCTTGGAAGCAATCTTTCTGCGACATGGAGCTCCGCGCATGTTATTGAGTGACCATGGCAAGGCTTTCCTGTCAAAAGTGCTCGAGGACGTTCTTCTCACATATAATACCATCCATAAGACAACTTCCACTTACCACCCTCAGACCAGTGGCCTCACAGAACACTTTCATCGTACCCTCTCCGATATGATATCTATGTATATCAACGCTGATCACACCAACTGGGATTCAGTACTGCCATTCGTAACGTTTGCGTATAATACTGCTGTCCAACGCACTACTGGTTACTTCCCCTTCTTCCTGGTTTACGGCTGGCAACCAGCATCTTTCCTCAACGCCTCCTTTCTTGATGTTCCCGTCAACTCTTCGGCATCGCTAAGTGAGCAGTTTTTGTCTCGCCTTGCTACGTGTCGCCGTCGTGCCCGCCTCAACACCGAGGTAAGTCAACAAGAACGCAAGGCTCGCTATGACGCATCTCACCGCGTCGTCTTGTTCCAGCTCGGAGACGAAGTGTTGTTGTCGACCCCAACCTGAGTTCCCGGTTTGTGTGCAAAGTTTCACTCACGTTTTATCGGACCTTACATGGTGCTCGAACAAACTTCACTGGTGAACTATCGTGTCACTCCCGCTATCATGCCTTCCAACGGCCGCTGCCATGGCACTGAGGTTGTCCATGTTTCCCGTCTAAAACCCTTTATCCGACGTACCTCACCGCTATAAACAGCGGCCAGGTTGGCCGCTTCCGCGCAGGGGGGTATTCATGTGAGCAACATATTCATTATTCATCATCTCCATCTGTATATAACCATCATCACTGCCAGCGTCGTCTTCATGGAGCGCATGGCTCGGCTGAATAAAGGCTTCGCGACAACAGCTGTGTTCCTGCCTTACAAAAGTAACGACTCACTAAATCAGGCTACTAATTCTGCTCAAGAGAATGGAACAGAATGGCCAGAGAGTGCAGTTGCTGGTGCTTTTGGTAGTGCGTTGTGTGATATAGTTGTTCCCTTTCTGTTGCCGAGTGACTATAAGCAAGCGTTGTTATCAAGGGGCTATTTCAGTAAGCAGTGAGCATGATCAGGCACATCTGTGAAACCGGATAGCTTGCTGCTTGATAACAATGCTTAATGCTTGCTCAGCAGTGGGAGGGGAGCAACTACTATATCATGCAGGGTGTAATACCCACAACAGTGCTCTTTTACCACTCATTGTTGGCTTCCTGAATGAAATGAGTCAGATTTCATCAATCTGTAGAAATTAGCAATGTGACCCTTTTTCGAAATATTATGAAAGGTATGGGTAATCTGTAGGAATAACTTCCAATCTTCAATCAAGTTTGAGCACCTGACCGTACTGCTTTAAATGTTAATTTGTTAAATACCTGTTCAAAATATCACTCCTACCCATATTCCAGTTTGTGCTGCCATGAACAAAGCTATTCCACAAATCTATTATAGATATCTGTTCATCTGTACTTTTTGGACACATTATCAGGAAGACCCTGTTTACATATAATGCATGTAATATCCTACAACATCAATGAGCACTCTGCAATGTATTCTTGTGTTGACTGTGCTACAAAAGTGTAACTGTTGAGTAGAACAGCAAAGAATATCACACCTCTCACACAGGCTGCGCCCGGTACAAGCCTTTCTGAAACAAGTGCAGTTTACCAGGAAGCTGATGCATCCTGTGAAATGTTCACACCCACCTTCAATAAACAAGTCTATTTTCAACACTTGAAAGAAAAGGTCGCACATTTTAAAAGCCAGAAACGATGGGTAACAGATGTCTGGAAGAGATAAATAGGAAAACAGCATTTATTCTTTGGGATGAGCTGAGAACATTACACATTTAATGCCCAAGACCAGCCACTGTATGCACAGATGCTGTCTTGCTGGGCTATTATGCAATGAAAAGTGCCGAGAAGACTAATGGACAAATATTTACAAATATTTGGAATAAAATAATCTTGCAAATGATGGGATGTCATGTGACACCACCTGTGATGCCAGAATGATCACGGTGTCACCAGTGGTGGCTCTTATGTTCAACGGGCAACACGAACACCTTGAGTGTAAGCAACCTTTGCATCAGAAATCAGAAATGTTATTATTATCACAAAGAACAAGTCACATTTCAATATACAGAAGGGGGCCCCGGAGTTGGAGACTGAATTGGGACCTCCTGTGTATACTAAATATAAAAGAAACAAAACTGGAGGAATTAAATACGGTCAACCACAATTTTAAGGGATAGTGGGTAAGGAGACGTAATTTAGGCACACGGTTGGCTGCCCTATCTCTCCCATTATAGTTAGACCTGTTTTGTAACACACACACATTCCTGAGGACAAATGGTTATAAAGGACAAGATATCCTTAAATTTTGCTTGACTAGGCTTGCTTGGAGCAGATATTTTAAGTCTAAGGGCAAGCTCTGTTGGCTGCCAACTGCTGTTAATATGTTGTGGAAACAAAGAGACACGATAACCAAGTAATGTGAGAAAGTTGTGGCGGAGAGAAATTGAATCCTGTTCTGAGTGACACAGTCCACATTGCAAAGCACCTGACATTGAGCCAGGTGGTATGTTAACGAAACCGTTATTTTATGGTCAATTTAGTTGCAGTGTGCCTGTATCAAAGTAAAGGCTGATCGGGAAATGAAAACATGGCATCCCGCCTGTAAGAGACAACTCATATGAAGGATAGAAACTGCTACTTGGTACGTGCGTCTCGTAAAGGTGCTTAGCTGCATGTGTTCCATGCAGTGCATTCCACGACAGTAAACGGTAATGAAGCTACACTGTGCCAACAGTTTACATTGTCATACATGTGGTGGTGTGCTTATGCAAGGCTGTAGGAGACCGTTGCTATCGTTAGGAAAGGATGGGAAAGATTCTAATGAACTAATCAACGATAGACATCTTGAAAGAGCGGTAGGCATTACACAAGGAAGTTGCAATAACACAAACATGAAGTAGCTTATAGAACAGCGTTTGGTGGCAGCTTGTGTGTTTGTCAACTGCCACAAGCCTTTGCTTTACGATTACTGCACTTGAATTGGAAACTTGAAGTAAGGCACACTGCACTGTCCTTGGCTTTACAGTTGGCTCTCAATAACTCAAACTGCGATACTTCGAACTTTTGCTCAACTCAGACAAATGTAGAATTCTCGGTTGGTCTGCTGTGTTTGCAGCATATTTAAGAGCTGCTTAACTCATACTCAGCCATTCAATTAATTATGTTGTTCATATTTCTTGCTTATCTTTACCAGAAATGTAAGCTGCTTTGGTTCCTTCTAAGTGCTCACGTATAATTTAATGGCGACAAATGAAGCCACTTGCCTGCCAGCATTTGTGGAAGCATTCAAAACCTCTAGCAGAAGAAAAAAAAATAAAAAGTAAATGCTGAGGCACCAACATTGCGAGTGATAACTGGCCACCTCTGCTTTTCCTGGTACATGTTGCACAGAGCCATAGTTCTGCCAGCATCTGGCGATTCAAACTTCTGGTAATTGAAACAAAATTCTGGGGTCCCCTCAAGTCTGAGATAACAAGGGTATATATACTACATTATCCTATTAGTGTGCTTAACAAAAACTGAGTCCTTCGGTCAGTTCCCTTTCATCTCCTTTAACTGTGGCTGATATGTTTCAGAGACTGCACTACTTTCTTGCGGCATTTAAAAATTTTCCTTTCAATGCCTGCTGTTTGTACATTCATTTTCAGCCGTGAATATGTACCATCACTTCTGCGACTTCCTCAACCTCTACCTCACCATGCATTTCAACAACAGCCTCAGTGGAGATTTCGACATCCTCATCTGGGACACAGTGAGTCTGTAGTGCAATTGCGTGCATAACTGCTGATAATTGCAAAGGGAATGAAAGTCTAGCTTTTCTGTGAAATGACGCTAATTGTGAATGGTAGCCATTGTATGCCAGTGCTATACTGTCACATGAAAGTGACATTATAGATGATGCTTTCAAGCACTCTTTTCTTTCTTCCACTTGTTATCAGCGAGTGGAACTGCTTAGATCCCGCAGTTACTAGTGCAGATTAATTATTGGACTTTGGCTTAAGAATAGAAAATATCTGCTTGTGCAGTGACGCTTACAGCCCCACAGGCATTTCACCATCACTGGAAGCGTATTAGTGGCCATGTGATAACTGCAGAGTGTTTTCTAGTTTGCTCTTATTTGCTGCGTGCCACTCCACTCCTTGTATAATTTCTGCCATCTTATGCTGGTGCTTATCTTGTGTTATCTGAGGTTGAAAAGGTCTGCTTTGTATATTATTTTTATGAGTGTGTAGGTTATCACCATTATAAGTGTGCTTGCAGAATTTCTGCTTGGTACTCATTTCCAATTATCATTAAGGAAACTTACTTTGTACACCTTTAGCTGTTATACTTTTGTGATGACTGTGTTACAGCAGTGGATTTTTGTTTGTTTTGCTATGTGTTGCTGGTGTAGTTTTGTACCCGCATGTACAGTCTGTACCCCCACTTGCTGTGGTCTCGGAAGGAGCCTGCCAGCTTTAAAAAGCTTTAAAAATAATCAATAATAATAAAAATACAAGCATTCTGATCGTGAGTGCTTCTTTGCTCTAGTGAGTGATGGGAGCTTTATGACTGTACAGATTGAAGTTTAGGCACATGGCTTTTTTGTTCTTTAATTTAGTATTAATCCTTTGAATGTCGTATGACCGTGAATTGAGTGTTAGTGAAATGTTTAACGTTAGTGAAACATATAGGGGTAGCAAGCAAGCAGAATTGATCAGGGATCAAACAGGGGTAGTTGATACCCTTGAGTCAATTCAGAGAAAGAAAGTGGACCAAGGCAGGGTAAGTAATGTAGAGGACCAACACTGGAGAACGAGAGAATGGATACCACGAGATGGAAAACACAGCAGAGGCAGGCAAAAGGTTAGATGGAGCGATGAAATCAAGAAGTTTGCTGGCATAAAGTGGAATCAACTCGCTCAGGACAGGGTGGATTGAAAATCATTGGGACAGGCCTTTATCCTAATGCAATTTGCCGAAAGAAACCGAGGGACAGGCCTTTATCCTAGTCCGATTTGCCGAAAGAAACCTACTCCGAATAATGAATACGTTTTTCAAGAAACACAAGAATAGGAAGTGGACGTGGAAAAGCCCTAACGGGGAAACAAAGAATGAAATCGACTTTATAATGTGCGAACAACGAGGTATGATTCAAGACGCAGAAGTAGTGGGGAAGATAAAATGCAGCGATCACAGATTAGTAAGGGCAAAGATTGTACTTAGCCTAAAGAAAACAAGAACTAAATTATTTACTAGAAAAAAATGCAATCTAGGGGTAATCAGAGCGAAGGACGAAGAATATAAAGTCGCCCTAAGCAACAAGTTCGAGGCCTTAGGTGAAAATGGTGACGATGTAGAAGAAATAAACAAAACTCTAACGAAAACAATCCTTGAAACAGCGATAGAACTCGGGGGCAAAACAGCAAAGCAAACAACAAGTAAGTTGTCCCAATCTACCGAGGACTTAATAAAAAAACGCCAACAAATGAAAGTAACTTCGTCAAAAGATAATATAGAATTCACAGAACTATCAAAATTGATCAGTAAAGCCAGGCAAAGAGATGTAAGAAACTTTAACACAAGAGAAATAGAGAAAGCAGTAGAAAAAGGCACCAGCATTAAATCGGTCAAAAAGGAACTGCACTTAGGGCAAAACAAAATGCATGCGCTAAAGGATAAACAAGGTAACATTATCAACAGTTTCAACGAAATAGTAAAGGTAGCAGAAGATTTCTACTCTGAACTGTACAGTTCTCAGACAGACGATACAACATTAATAGAAATAGAATCTGAGGAGGACACTGAAATTCCATGTATAACCGCTGAAGAAGTAAAAAAAGCTGTCAAAGGCATGTCCCACGGTAAAGCAGCTGGTGAAGATGGTATAACAGCCGACTTGATCAAAGACGGAGGAGATATTGTACTTGAAAAACTTGCATCGCTTTTCACGAAATGTGTCAAGACATATGTACCACGCAGTTGGAAAAATGCTAATATAATCCTTATCCACAAGAAAGGTGACATAAAGGAGTTAAAGAATTACAGACCAATTAGCCTACTCGCAGTATTATACAAGCTATTTACAAAAGTAATTTGTACGAGGATAAGAGAAACACTCGACTTTAACCAACCGAGAGAACAAGCTGGTTTTAGAAAGGTTAACTCAACAATGGACCACAGCCACGCTATAAACCTAGTAATTGAGAAGTACGCGGAATATAACAAACCTCTTTATATGGCGTTTATCGACTACGAGAAAGCATTTGACTCCATAGAAATACAAGCAGTTCTAGAAGCTCTACGTCGACAAGGGATACCTGGCGTATACGTGAAAACCATAAACAACATATACAAAGATTGCACAGCCACACTACTCCTACATGAGAGAAGCAGAGAAATCCCGATCAGGAGAGGTGTGAGACAGGGAGATACGATATCCCCGATGCTATTCACTGCATGTTTAGAGGAAATCTTTAAACGTCTAGACTGGGAAGACAAGGGAATTCGAATAGATGGAGAATATCTCAGCAATTTAATATTTCCAGACGACATTGTGCTCTTTAGCAATGATGGAGACGAACTACAAAACATGATTGATGACCTAAACAGGGAAAGTATTAAAATCGGATTAAAAATGAATAGGCAAAAGACCAAAGTTATGCTCAATAGCCTAGCTAAGGAACAGGAATTTAACATCAACAATGAACCCTTAGAATGTGTAAACGAATATGTATACCTGGGACAGTTAATATCAGGAACTCCTACCACGAAAATGAAATTCTCCATAGAATAAGGCTGGGCTGGAGCGCATTCGGAAGGCATTGCGAAATCATGACCGGAAACTTACCGCTCTCATTAAAGCGAAAAGTATTCAATCACTGCATTCTCCCAGTGCTAACGTACGGTGCAGAAACATGGAGAATAACGAAAAAACTAGAGATGAAACTAAGGAGCACGCAACGTGCAATGGAAAGAAAAATGATAGGGGTGCCGCTAAGAGATAAAAAACGAGCGGAATGGATCAGAGAACAGACAGGAGTAGCCGATATTATCTTATCAATTAAAAGAAAGAAGTGGACCTGGGCAGGACATGTCATGAGGAGGAAAGATAACAGATGGACAGTAAGAGCGACGGAATGGATACCACGAGAGGGAAAACGCAACAGAGGTAGGCAAAAGGTTAGATGGAGCGATGAAATTAAAAAGTTTGCGGGCATAAAGTGGAACCAACTCGCTCAGGATAGGGTGGATTGGAAATCGTTGGAAGAGGCCTTCATCCTGCAGTGGACCTAAACAGGCTGATGATGATGATGATGATGATGGGTAAAGAATGCATTAGCGATACATCTGTTAATCTTAGAAAAGGAGAGATAAAATATCTAGACGGATGTGTGTAATGATATGTGATGTCGGATGACGGTGGCGATGTGCTTGACTGATGGAGCATACGTGTGGTACGTGTATATATTGTCGGCGTAGCCAAAAATAAAGGTAGATGAAAGTGAGCGCTTGTCCTGTCTCCTCGTGTCTATGTGAATGTTGTTCCTGCGCCTATATTACCGTGACAATGATTTATACTGCAGTGCACTTAAGACAGGCTGATGATGACGAAGTGTCTGGAACTGTTGTCATGGTGCCTCTGCATGCCGAATTCTGGTGTTCGTGCCTTTAAGTGCCTATCTTCAAGGTT
This sequence comes from Hyalomma asiaticum, assembly GCA_013339685.2. Lineage (NCBI taxonomy): Eukaryota > Metazoa > Arthropoda > Arachnida > Ixodida > Ixodidae > Hyalomma > Hyalomma asiaticum. Next base: position 77,982,016 of record CM023489.1, read on the forward strand.
GGTGTCTCTGTAAAAGCTTAATACACAGATTAGAGCAAGAACTATGTCATTGTTATGCTGTTGTGGCGGTTATGTCATACTAACTCGCCCATCAGTCTGTCCTTTTGAACTTCAAAGACTTTTAAAACTTTGGTTTTTCTTATGAGCCCTATCTTAGGTGGCAAATCTATAGAGTTTCATTCATAAGTACTTTTCACCATTACATGGTGATCTTGACTAAGAAATGAGAGACCAGATAAGAGACAAACAACCACTTGATCTTGCAGACCAGGCCCCTATCGTGCTGGTATACAAGCACAAATTAAGGTTAAAGTGGCATTGGCACAAAAGTTGTTGCTGAGATAGCCTGCAGGGTCGATTTTCGTGGACATGCATATGTCATCTACCAAATCTCCATGGTGAGCAAAGCACCGAAGGTAATTTAAATGAATATTGAAGTTTGCGTGCGCATTCAAGTGCTAGATGCCGTACCTCGGGTCATCGACAATAGCAGAGATGACCCAAAGGGGACCCTCAACTTCCACGACGTCACCACAGCTGCCGAGCACGGAGCATGGTCTGAGCTGTGAAGCTAGCAACGATGACATCATGGCCACCGTAGCTTATTTGCTGCTCCTGCATTTCCCGGCGACGCCAGGCCTCAAGAAAATAGTTGCCACCCAGCGACGATGACAGCAACAACGGCAAAAATGCGCAGGACGTGCGACATGCGAAAGAAAATGAGCACGCGTCGCGTGTTGTGTGGAAATGTGTCACAGTTATGTGTGCTCGCATGGTTGAATTTGTTTACCACATTGCGAGCGCTAGATAGCGCCAGTTGCACCAGGTGCCTTGTCATTTTTTGGAGCTCTCCCAAACCAAAACTGAAACTAGTTGGTTACAAAATGGCCATAAATAATTATCTGACGCGCGCTGGAGCAATTGATGTGCCGTGTTATGGCTAACGGGTCCCCAGCTACATATTGCAGTGAAAAAAAACAGCAGACGAAAATTTTAGTGTCAGCGCCTTTTTAAGGAGGTGGCTCACTAAGGACTTTGTTGTACTGCCAGATGCCCATTCTTTATCATTTGTGTCTACTCTACGTCCCTACTCTCTCATATGGAAATGCTCTTTATGGCATGTGAAAATACTGTTGGGGTAATCTTTTGGTTCCGAAAACAAGTTTGGTTATTGATTTCCATTGATTTCCTGGTAGCACTGGCTGGTGCCATTACTACTGGCGATGCACCTAAAGGTTCAGTAAAGCCGAGTAAAGGAGCCCATGACACCGCAGAAAATTTGCAAAAGTAGGCAAGGATGAGAAAGTGACCCAAACGGGAACGCGCTTGTCCATGTTCACTTCCCATCCTGGTCTTGCTTATTTCGTTTTCTTCAGTGCCTGACAGGGTTATTCGAAAATAAGATTACCATTGTAAACATAGGTGAGCTTTTGAAGGCCTTTTCTTGCCTTTCTAACACCCTTTGGCAATGCCAGATGTGAAGCTCCATGTTCACTAGCATACGTGCAACTGTGTGTTACAAAGCAGGCAGGCCTTTGACACGGAAAGCAAGTGTACCGTATGGTACTGCTGTCGCTGCTGTGCTCATCAATTTACAGTTTTGTTTGTGAGTGTAGCAGGCAGGTGTGTTGACATGCTGCTTTAATGCAGTGGCATTAAGGAGCCCATGTGGCAGAAAATATGCTGATGGCATTTACCTTGAGAAAAAGCTGACTACGACACTTCAAAGAATAAAAACAGGTGAAAGAAAGAAAGTGAATTGAACTGAAAAGAAGTTTGTTTAAATTTGGACTGGTATGGAGATCAAACACGGGCTCTCTGGCTGTGAGGTGAGTGCATTTCAAAGGAGCTGTAGCTGCTTAATGAATTAATCTGCATAAAGTGGAATACCGTATTTACTCGCATAATGATCGCACTCGCGTAATGATCGCACCCCTAAATTTTGTCATCAAAATTCGATTTCTTTTTTCCCACCACATAATGATCGCACCCCGAACTTGCCGCAGTGATATGTCGTGTGCCAAGTCTAGCTGACGATCATCATGCTTACCATCTGTCGAACGTTACGTAAAAAACTCTTCCAAGACTCACCAAGTGAACTGCACGCACCAAGCAGATGCCTAATTTCTGCCCACCCTCGGCGGAAACGTGCCGTATTAGGATAGCAGTAAAGACAAATGCCGTAGTTTTCACCACGCGAACAGCTTCAAGAAGACAGGCATATCTAACGCGCTCGACGGAACGGAAGATAACCTTCGGTGGGACTGCGGTGACACTGCCGGTTCCGACAGAGAATCAAGTTGCGACTGCACTGACGCCAGTGATGCTTCAGGCTCTGAATGAAAGTTAGGGGGTCAATGAATGAAAAAATTAAAGGGCAATATGCAATGCATGTAGTTCCTGCGTAATGTGTGCGTTTATTACAAAGGCAAGCCTTTTATTTTTGGTTATGTTCATGATAGCTATCCTAAGAATTCTGATACGCGACTTGTTTGCATTCTCGGTGCTGAAAATATTATTTCGCGGAAAATTCACCCCGCGTAATGATCACACCCCGAAATTTGTGTCAATTATTTGGAAAAAAAAAGTGCGATCATTATGGGAGTAAATACGGTATATGGTCAGTGGGTTCTTGCACTACCTCAATGGAGGGCTCCATCAGCAGAAGCCTCTACGTGCATTATGGTGAGATGGCCCCACCCTCCCACGATTTCTGATGTGACCACAACGGGATAAACATATTGCATTGCAAGTTTAGTGATGAAGCTTAAGCTGCCTCCAATTTCTTATGCAAGGTATTGTGACCTGCAGGAAGTTCAGGGAGCATGGGGATATGAAGAGGAGAATAAAAAAGACAACATTATTTCTTCTTATTTGTTCTAAACAGGCTGGAGAGTTTTGTCTGATATGCACTTCTAGACATCAGCGCACCACCAACACCCTCGAATTTACAGTGTCTGCTGCTGGTTTCTTCACGTGCTTGCACAGTGTCTAATTTTATTGCAGTATTTAACACAATAACTGAAGCTCTTCATTTCTTTCTTAAGGGTGTATTAGACATCATGCCAAAGGTGAGACAGATTTTTTATGCATATTCCATCAATACAATATATACACATATGCAACTCACACAGCACGTGACTGGCATAGAAATATGCTGGAACAGTTTTATCCAAGCCAGTTGCCGAGCCAGCCAGCAGCGCAGTTTGTCGCATTTAAAGGACAGGCCCACCTTACGCTCTTGCGTTATGCACCTTATGTTGCAGATCCCCTACAGAGGTACCTTCCAGCCAATGTGGTCAGCATTCCATTCGGGAAAGCTGAGAAGCCTGTCAGAATTCCGAGGAAAAAAGGTGCATATTCCTGATTTTTATCCTCACCTTGGCTTCCCAGGGTTTATCTATGGTTGTTTGCATGGGCAATGAAGGGGGACACTGGTGCAGATGTTACATATTGTCACGTGGTTGTTACACACGCAGCACTCGAGACGAAGCATGCAGGACTCAAGGTGACGTCAGGCGAACTGTTTATTGGGTGAACTTGTGCCCTGCAAAACAAGGCCAATCACAATTCACAGCAACAGCGGCATGAACAGTCCTCGGGCGACGGAAAGAGTGACAAGTGGTGTAATGCGTTGGCGTTATACGGCGGATACACAGGGCGTCATAACGCGTCCTCGCATTACCTCTGAAATTCCAGAAGTTACTCAAGTGTGCACGTGACAATATCTTATCCTGTCATCTGTGTGTCATACTTGGATGACAGCTCATGCCTTTTATGTCATGCATCCTGTGTCTGTACAGTTGAACCCTTTTATAACAGACCATTGGGTGTAGGAGACATCATTCACCCACAAGGTTTTGTAACAGACACAATGATGAGGACATTTGCTCATAAACAACAAAATATCCTTAAGCGGCCCTGCAACACTTCTTTGTTGTAGTCTGAGAACAATGCCAACTAGTCGTGACGACCCCTGTGAATGCATGAGCCAAAACATTAGCGTGCTGCATGCAACTAGTGTGTTCACAATTTGGTTTCAAGCTTGTAATCGTCTTCTCTCCTTTAGACAAATCATGTTACAAGTAGTACTGATTACATCACTTCGCTTCTTTTGTTGTCCTGAAAGGAAGGTACATTTTCTTCATTTGTTGAACTCAAAGAGAACAAATGAAGCATTACCAAGTAAACTTTTGTGACCATGGAATCACTAATGCTCATTGCTTCGAGCGACAGAGTCAGTGGTGTTCCTCATGACATCATTTGTTGAAAGAAGAGGAGGCACTTTCCACTTGTGTATGAAACCAGATTGCAAATTTCCTTTCTGCATGGAGCGCACTAATATTTGGCTCGTGTGCCCGCAGGAGCCTCTGCAACTGATGGGCACCGTATTCAGATTGTGTTGAAGATGTGTTGGAGGAATCTCTTAAGTTTTCATTGACAGTCTTGCTTGTAACAGATGTTTTAATTCTAGATGCACTGTTGGCTGCCAACTGCTGTTAATTTGTCATTCAAACAAAGGGTAATGATAACCAAGCAAGGGAAGAAAGTTGTGAGGGAGAAAACATTGAATTGTGTTCTCAGTGACACCCACGCATGTCACATAACAATAAGGAGAAATGGTACTACAGTAGAACCTCGTTACAATGAACCAGGATATAACGAACTATTGCATATAACGAAGCAATCGCAATTCCCCTTGAAAGTCCTATAGATGAAATTGATATTGGTTGTAACGAACTAATGGTTATAACGAAGTAATTACCGCTCCACCTTCAACTTTGTTATAACGAGGCTTTACTGTATATGCATAACAGATCATTTGCAACTGGCTGTAGCTTTCTTTTGCGGTTCAGGCACGAGAACTGGTGTCATTGTGCCACAAATGTTACCGCTAAGCATGATGTTGGCTCTGGTGTAAGTGAGTGGGCCAGCATTGGATGGGATGCGGCATTGGGACACGAACCAAATGCACAAATGGTGCAAACGAAAGTATGCATGTTAAAGTGATGTGTTTGAATCTGTCAGCAGTGTACAGTGCAGCCCAGGTAGAATGGACACGGCAACAGAGCTGTAGATGATGCCACACCAGGTAGACCATCAGCGCAACTTAGTCAAAACTTGTTATAACAAATTTAGTGTGACATGGAAATAGCTTTGTTATATCGAATAATTGCTTATAGAAGTATGTTTGTAACACTGTACTATAGTCCATTTAATTTGTTACAAACAATAATTAGCTATACCCCCATTCAGTATTCAGTAAGTCTGTTCAGTAAGTCAGAGCTGTAGCACAGAGGACTACCGAGGTGTGCACCACACAGGAAAAATTGAAGGACGCTTGAGCATGGGGCTTGAGCATGAGTGCTAAGAGTCAAATGTGATGGCATGAGCACCACTTGGAGGATGTTTATGCAAGTAGCCTACCTATGCAAACGTGTCCCCTATATACACGTAGTGTGCTGCCTGTGCACTAACGCTGATATGGCAGATATGCTGGAAAAACAGTTTCTGTCTGAGCTTCCTCGTAACAGAATTCAGTTTTCTTGTATATTCAAGTTTCACTCCTAGCTGTCATGGGTGTAGGTCATGGTTAATTCAAAGTTTGCAATTTTTCCGGTGGATTTTGCTTTGAAAAAAATCAATCTTGTTCACCAACGCATCTGCGTGATAGTGGAGGGCCTGTGCGGTTAGGGTGGTTCGGGATGGTTGTTTTTCCACCATGGACGCCAGCGCTTAAGCCACACTCTGATGCCGAAACCAAGTTTTCAGCAACACAAGCTCGTTAACGCTGTTGCGTTCAAATGCAGCAGCAAGGGCTCCATGCCTTATGGAAGCTGCCACTTGATTAAAACTGTCTCAGTGCGTGCAAAAGTGACATTCAAGAAATGGTTCTCTGGACATTGCGCTTATTATGTTTATGCCGTCATGGTGCGCAGGTGTGCTTCCAAGAGGCACTGTTTGCCTTCCTACCACGCATGATCTTCGGCATGTACTACAACTTGCCCCTGGTGAGCATTTCTCGATGGGTGGTGAAGGGTAATCAGCCACCACCTTGCTATCTGCTGCATCTACTATCATGGACCTAGCTGTACATATCTACTCTTTTTTAATTTTTTTGCATGTGGGCATTTATTACTGAGAAACAGTGCCTCATGTATGAATGAGAGATGAATAGACACATTAGAGATGTGTGAATAGCGAAATTCTGAGTCTGAAACTAATTCAAGTACTAATGTTTGAATGCACACGGAGTTGAACATTTTTAAAATAATGTTCAATGATTTTTTCATAATATGACATTAAATCACAGGGAAATGTACTGCTAAACATGGGTAAAAAGAACAAAAAAAAAATTATTGCATGGATAGTGCACTGCCACAATGTTGTCCCTGCAAAACAAAACAGTCAAGTCCTCATGGACAGTCCAACATGTGCATATGCACAATTTCTCCAAAGTACAGGGCTGTTATGTGGCAAGCTGTGCTACATGTGGGAATGGGCCACTTGTCACCAGACATAGCATATTTTGCTCCTCCATTGCAAGCTTCAAAATAGAGTTTGAACAATAAAAGTTAATAGCGAATTGAATGGTATAGCAAGCAGTGTTCCAAAACTATTTGAAAATTTGAATATTCACGTACCCCTGTTGTTCATGCATTGCGGCAGTAATATGCATGCTCCTGTACCATAGAATGTAGCGCAGTTATGACATAAAAACTGTCACAAAATACTACCAGCCTGTTCACCACTAAATGGCCATGGTGACATGGGCATCTTCTGCTGTTGCTTACCAGTTGCTTACCACTTGCTCTAACAGCACTTGAAGTAATGTTATGTGGTGTTGCCTATAGTTAATGTACTAGCTGTACTACTTGTCATATGTGCAATGTAGTTATTCAGGTGCAATGTCTTTTCAGTTTCTCTGACCACACTGCTTGCTTCCACAGAAGTAAGTATCTGACGGTATATATGGGGCAACATCATGCACGATTCAAATTTCGGTGTAGCACAAATGTTAGAGTTTTTCGAGCAGCATAGCGATTCGGGTGAATTGGTGAGGCTTCATCATAAGCGCATGCACACACAAAGACAAAGAAGCCGGCAACACGGGCAGTTACCATCAACTGGAATTTTTATTTACCACACCATTGTACATACCATATGAAGCAGCACATTACATGGTACAATGTACACATATCAAAGCTACAAAATGGTGGCAGTATGCACGACATTAGCAACAGCATCATGATCTACAGTTAAACCTGCTTATAACGAACCTCCATATAACGAATTCCTGGATATAACGAAGTTTTTCTATTCCCCGCCGTTACTCCATAGAAGTACATGTATTTGAAACCTCTACGTAACGAAGTGGCAGCGGGAGAACCCATCGAAATAACGAATTTTCTCTGCCGACAGCCTGAGATTTTGCCCCAAATTTTGTCACTTTTGCGCGAGCAACAACTGGAAGCACCTCCTCCGCCGCAACGGAATGCGAAGCGGCGGTGTCACGCTTGGCGCGCTCAAAGACACAGCGACTGCAAGGCGAGAGCGAGTGCACTGTGCGTGCGTGCGAGCGTGCGTGAGGAGGGCATGCATCCCTCGAACCGGCGATCATCCCGCCGCGGGCGCGTCCTTTCCCCCTCACTTCAAACCTGCTCCCGCCGCTTTCTGCAGCTGGCCTAGCCTGCCAAGCCGCCACCCTCCTTTTCCAGTTGATGTTACCGAGTTGCGCCGGTTTAAGAGAGAAAGAAAAAAAAAACGAGTTTTTTTTTGTTTTTTTTTTATCACCGTGCTAGCAGCGCGACTCTTTGGTTGCTGCGCGAGTCTGCACTTCGCTAACCTGACAGTAGGTGAAAGCGCTTGTTAGGCCTAGCTTGCGGGGTCACGGGCGGCGCGCCTGAAGGGAAGTTTGCCCTTGACAACACAGGGATTGGGTGCACAGGAAATCGCGGGGTGATTCAAGGGCAGCGCGCGTGAAATGGTAAAAAAAAAGAACTGGAGACAAACAGCGGTAAGTTGGGGGACACGGGCGCGCGTTCCGTGCACGGTTACACCGCGGTTCCGTGCGTAGTGTTCGCGGCTGACAAACGGCCGTAGTAGCATTCTCCATCGCCTTGGAAATCCTATCCTCAGAGGGCGCGCACGCGACCCGTTGCTGCCGCGGCCTTTTTTTTCTTCCCTCCGCTCATTGTTAATTCGTTACGCGCTCGTTCCTCCTCCACGGTGACTCCCTGCGCCTTTTTCGGGCGGCACACTTCCTTTGTGAAGCCTGCTCCCTCCTCGATTGTCCGCGATTTCCGGGCAGCCGCATTATAACCGGTCCTTCATATCAGGGGGGGGGGGGGGGGGGGTATGCGGGGGGTCAGAAAAAACCGCGGGGGGGGAGGGGGGGTTAGAAAAAGAACGCATTATTGCCGGAGCTGTACTATAAGTGGTCACATAAGTGTTCTCAGCTGTAAGTGTTTTCTCGCCCAAAATAATTGTTTTTAGTCAGCTCTGCCGTCTGTAACCGTTTTGCTTACTTAAGCGTTTATTTTTCGAATTTTCGTGCCGAACCTGCATATAATGAAATCCTCTTTATAACGAAGTTTTCCGGGAATTTCTCAATTTCGTTATATCCACGTTTAACTGTACATGCGAACATGCGATGTGCCATCCAAATATCTAACTGCCTTGTCTAGGAGATTAAACGAGGTCTGGCTGATACAGTTCCTTCTCCCCTTTTTGATATGAAACGGTTTCACAAGCGCTTGTGTTATCACTTTTTTCCATTTTGTTTTCGTGTGTGTGTATACTGTTTGATATTGAAATTTTCTGGTTTAGGCATTGTAAGTGCAGTGTTCACAACATTCAGTAGAACAGCTGCATCTTGGACAAGCAACTGCGAGGAGTAACTTGTGGCCTCATCATGTTTAGCAGTCGGAAAGACCAAGCACACACACAACACCTGACTTACTGTTGATACTGCAAATAATTGGTTGCACTATAATGCTGCATTTTTCTGCATAGAAATACCGTAAATATATCTGCTATTCCTCGAACAGTTCTTTTGTATGGATTTTGCATTGGACATGTTATAGTCACCTAATGATATCACATAATTTGTTATGCTCATGTTTATTGTGCTAATATTGACACACATTCTCTATTATGCTCTATTGTCTTTGTCCCCTGGCCATTTTCAGTGCTGTTAGAATGGTTACACTTTTATCATTTGGCACAATACAGGATTACACCTCAGGGGCAAGGGCAGGAAGAGATCCCCAGCTCACAAAGTAGCAGGTGGAACATCCTGTCTTAATCACTGAGAAAGTAATGTAGCATATTAGGAACGAATTCATAATGGTAGATGTAATGAAGACAGCACCAAATATTTCAGTGGTTATCTGTATGAAATGCGGACACTTAACAAATTTGTAGATGAATGCAACGCTCAGTCATTGGAAGAAAGGTGCATTTATGTACCACTGCATGGTTTAAATGGGCATCATTTTTGCTCTGGTTTGAGTAAATTCTATAATGAAAGGCATGTGACTCAATACAGACGGTTATTACAAACCAGGAATCTAATCCTATTGTGACTAGATATGCTGCTAAAAAAGCATTTAAGAAATACAGAGCACAGATACTATACAGGTCGCAGATTTGTCACCAGAACCGACTGCATCTGCACAACGCCTAGAAGCAGGACAGCTGATCTTGAACAGGTGCACTGATATCTCTTGGAATGTGCCTACCCAAAGTCTTTTGTAAACTCTGTGGAATGCCAGCTCTCTCAGCCCTCAAGACCTGACCGTGCGTTCTCAGGGAAAGACACTGTTATACCTTGTGTGCCTGGTGTGAGCGAGGGTTCAGCGCTCATTCAACGCCCTTGTGACATTCATGTAGCTCATGTTCTAGCACAGAAATTGCCTCATCGGCTGGTTAATGGGCCACAAGACAAGCTTCCAAAAGAAAGGTTCCCTGGCGTCGTTTACTGGATACTTTGTGAAGACTGCAACTGCGTGCATATTGGTGAGACAGGAAATTTCGAACAGCGTGTGAAGCATCATATAAATGACGTTAACAGGAAGAAAGCATCGTAAAGTGCCTCGGCAGAACATGTGGAAATCCTGGGCCATCAAATCATTTGGAACAATGATGTTTTCAAAAAGGAGAAAAGTCTACCTGCAAGACACCATTTGCAATCAATTGTTATACAAACTACTGTTAATACACTAGCAGGAATGATGCAGTGCACCCCTGTATAGACACACGCTCGTTGTGTCACGTTTTAAAGACTTTGTGAGCTTCGTTTCAAACGTTTTCAATCCATTGTGAACAAGGCTTTCATCAGGGGAGCTGAAAAGTCTTTCTCTTCCTTTTCTTGTTGTTCGGTCCTATTCATCATTGGGCTTCTCGACCAGACGGGTGCCTGTCAAAACGTCGGCTTGACTTAACCAAAAGTGTGAATTATCATAGTTTTAAATTAACGAGTGTATGCTGTAGCTTTCCGAGAAGGGCCTCAGTGCCTTGGCTACTGAAGGGTCGGGATCAAAATGACACAGCTGCAGGGAAGGCTCCTTTCAGTGCAGCTTGGTCAGGTGTGCTATCTTCAGCCATGGTTGTGCTCATTGTCATGCTGTGAAGCATACAGAGTGTGGGCAGGGGGCTTTTAGCCATTCCTTGTCCCCTCCCACACCTCACGCATGCACAACAGCTCTGGGGTCCCCTTATGGAGCTTTTCTTCACGCAAGCGTTTTCATCTTTCGAGTAAACAGTCTTTTACGTTTGATGATTATAATTTGGTTGGTGTCCCCCCTTTTTTTTTCACCTTTAATTTCGTCCCAACTAGACAGATCTCTGTCAAATGTTCACTTTTAAGCCTACTGTAACAATTATTGGTAGTAACAATGCAATTTTCATGGCACTTCACTAACATTGTTTTTGGACTGCACATTGCAAAAAATAGTAGGGCATCCAAAAATGTAAAGTTTGTTTGAATTAACCGAAACACTGTATTCACAGAGTTTATATTTTCGAGGATCTGCTTAAAGTAGGGTGTTGTTCTCGCAGGTTCCGGGCTGTCACTCGAGCGGGCTGTTCAAAGCCTTCAATCGCCACGTGCTGCACAAGCTCAAAGTTAAAGTGCTTCGACCGGTAAGTTGCTTGCATGCACTAGTGGTGGTGAACAGCAGAGAAGAGCAGTGTACCGGCTATTAGAATAGTCTGTGCATATTCAGCAATAACAGTGATACACTTAACACTTAACCACACCTAAAGGATGGCCACAGGAAACGTGCATATGTACTTGATAGCTACTCTTCATGTGTCTCTATTGAGATCGTGGTTTTGGCAATAGGTAGACATGAGGATAATGCCAATGCTCCAAAAATTACCTTTCTTGAAGAAATACTGCCTATCGATGACATATCAGTTAGCGAGGAGGGCGTCCTTACATTGCTTCTTAAGCTAGACAACAAGAAATCTCCAGGTATTGATCCAATATCGAATGCATCCCTTGTGCGATATGCTGAATGGAGCGCGAAGTATTTAACTCTGCTATATTGCAAATCACTGGCTTGTGCAGAACTTCCAGACGACTGGAGATTTGCTAAAATTGCCCCCATACCTAAACCAGACGACCATTAATCACCTTCTTCATATAGGCCTATATCGATTTTATGTACCTCAGTGGAGCTACTTGAGCATATTATATTTAAGCACATGTCTTCCTTTGTTGAGAGCTATAATTTGATTGACCATTGGCAACATGGATTTTATAGAGCAGTGTCTACAGTAACTCAACTAGTCCTAACAATACATGACCTTGCTTTAGCATTAGACAGACATAATCAGGTAGATATATTTTTAGACTTCGAGAAAGCCTTTGACCGGGTATCCCATTGCAAGCTGATACTATTATTGAAGCCCATTCTCAAAAATGATTGCCTTCTGGCCTGGATTGCTGCGTGTCTCTCGTCTAGGCGGCAATGTGTAGTCATCGATGGCACGGCTTCTCCTTCAGCTCCCGTGGCATCTGGTGTTCCGCAGGGCTCTGTTCTTGGCCCTCTACTCTTCCTGCTATTCATTAATGACATTGTTCAGAACATAGGCGTCAAAATTCGGCTGTTCGCAGACGACTGCATAATATACCAGGAAGTACCTAGCCCTAGTGATCAGGTCCTACTAAATCGGGCATTAAGTACAATTGAAAACCGGTGTTGTACATGGCAGATGACAGTTAATAGTAACAAAATGGTAGCAATGACCATAACTCGCAAGAACCGTCCACTTGGATTCTCTTATTTCATCAATAATCAACCTTTAAGTTTAATGCACACCTATAAGTATATAGGTGTAGTGATAACTTCAGATATGCACTGGAATGAACATGTAACGTTTATTGCTAAAAAAGCCTACGGACAACTGGGATACCTTTGGCGCACACCGGGTCACTCAACAACGGAAATAAAATTATTAGCCTACAGGATGTTTATTAGGCCCATATTGGAGCATGCAGCGGCGGCCTGGGATCCCTGGACAGCCTCCAATAAACGAAAACTGGAAAGTATCCAAAGAAAATCTGTTAGGTTCACTTAGAACAGTTATAGTTGGAAAACATCCCCATCACGTCTCCTACAGAAAGCAGGGCTAGAGAAACTTGTAACAAGGCACCATCATGATAGGCTGAAGCTATTTTATTTAATCTATCACAAAATGTTAAGAGTTGACCATCCGCATTCATAGCACCTGCCATTAGCAGCTTTACTCGGTCTCTTCGCTCAAAAAAGGTGGCCAAGCTGAGGTGCAGATCAAACACCTTTATCTACTCCTCCTTTCCTCGAACAATTGCCGAGTGGAATGCCTTATCGGCTGTTGAATGTCCCAACATTGATTCTTTTGTGCAGGCGATCAGAAATAAAGTTCTGTAAGCGTCATGTTATGTCATGTACTCGCTTCGTTGTGTTCCCGCTTTGCTATGTCCCAATCCCACTCCCACTTTGCTGTGTTCAAATAAATGGTGACAAGTTTTGCACTACGTAACTTTTTGTGTTATGAGAGTACAATTTGAGTACTTGTGATGTGAGTACTTAGTACTATGTGAGCACTGACTCCTGTAGAATTTGTCCTTTACATTGTTTTGCAAATCTTGCCAATGTCGTTGCTTCGCAGAATATTCAGGTTTTGCCCCACTCCTGCCTAAGGAGGCCGGCAATATTGTTACGCACAAACAAGGCTATGTACAGCTGTATTTACAAGCACTGCCGTAACTGCGCACAGCAAGAACAGCCAGCGTTAGGTGGTCGCTTCGTCGTCGTCTTCTCTGGTCACACCATGAAATAGCTCATACTCGCGTATGTGCCGTAGCATGACCCCGGCGGCAGAAGCTCCGTCTCGGAGCGGCTAAAAGGTGTCGTCAGAAGTGTAGTGGTAAGGCTTGAGCCGTGAGACATGAACGACGTCGCTGGATGAGTTGAGATCGGCCTGCGTGGACGAGACGGGAGCAATTTCGTACGTCACAGGAGTCACTTGGCGCAACACGCGGTACGGTCCAGCGTATCGGGAAAGGAGCTTTTCGGATAAGCCCACACGGCGGCATGGAGTCCATAGGAGGACAAGTTGACCAGGCGAAAAATATACTTCACGATGTCGAGCATCGTAGCGACGCTGTTGACTGCCTTGTGACGCCATAAGCCGAACACGGGCAAGCTGGCGAGCGTGATCTGCGCGTGCAATGGCTTCATGGGCATACTCAGTGGTAGCAGCGGCCGACGGAGGGAGTATGGTATCCAGAGGTAAAGCGGGTTCTCGTCCGTACAACAGATAAAACGGCGAAAATCCAGCAGTGTCATGACGAGAGGAGTTGTACGCAAATGTGATGTAAGGAAGCACGACGTCCCAGTCGCGATGATCGTCGGAAACGTACATAGCCAGCATGTCTGTAATGGTGCGATTTAAGCGCTCGGTGAGACCGTTGGTTTGGGGGTGGTATGAAGTGGTCAGTTTGTGTTGAGTGGAACAAGAACGGAGGATGTCGGCGATTACCTGGGACAGAAAGTTACGGCCACGGTCAGTGAGTAGCTGTTGCGGAGCACCATGATGGAGGATGACGTCGCGCAGCAGGAAATCCGCAACATCAGTGGCACAGCTGGTCGGTAGTGCGCGGGTGATCGCATAGCGCGTGGCGTAATCTGTCGCCACCGCTACCCACTTGTTTCCGGAGGCTGAGATGGGGAAGGGGCCTAGAAGGTCGAGTCCGACGCGGAAGAAGGGTTCTGCGGGGATGTCAAGCGACTGAAGGCGACCGGCAGGTGGAAGGGGAGGCCGTTTGCGACGTTGACACTCCTCGCAGGCAGCCACGTAACGGCGGACAGAGCGTGCAAGTCCCGGCCAAAAGAAACGGCGGCGGACATGGTCGTACGTGCGGGATGCACCGAGGTGTCCGGCAGTGGGTGCGTCATGCAGTTCGTTGAGTATGTTCCGGCGTAGGTGTCTCGGTACGACTACGAGCAGGTCAGGTCCTTCGGGCCGAAAATTACGGCGGTAGAGGACGCCATTCTGGACCAGAAATCTTCTGACGGAGGCATCATTAGGCGATGCTTTTATGTGTTTGATGATGGCTCGCAAGGAAGGGTCGTGATTTTGTTCGTCTCCAAGGTTAGCCAGGTCGGACACTGACAAGATAGAGTGGACTGTGTTCTCGTCATCGGCGTCCGGGTTGTCGACGGGATAGCGAGACAAGCAATCTGCATCGCGATGCAAGCGGCCAGATTTGTACACGACTGAATATGAATACTCTTGCAAACGCAGGGCACAGCGCCCGAGCCGTCCTGAAGGATCTTTAAGAGTAGACAACCAACAGAGTGCGTGGTGGTCGGTAACTACGCAAAATTGGCGGCCATACAAATAGGGGCGGAACTTCGCAACCGCCCAAACAAGGGCCAAGCACTCACGCTCTGTGGTAGAGTAGTTTCTCTCGGCGGTCGATAGGAGGCGGCTAGCGTAGGCAATAACCCGATCGTGGCCACGCTGACGTTGGGCTAATACTGCGCCAAGTCCGTAGCCACTGGCATCGGTGCGGACTTCTGTAGGGGCAGACGGGTCAAAGTGGGCGAGGATCGGCGGCGTTGTTAGAAGGCTGACGAGGCGGGAGAATGCGGACGCTTCTTGCTGGCCCCAAGAAAACGAGACATCTTGTCTCAAAAGCTCCGTTAGTGGCTTGGCTATGACCGCAAAATCCTTTACAAAACGCCAAAAGTACGAACACAGCCCAAGGAAGCTGCGTACATCCTTGGTGGACTGTGGGACAGGGAAGTGCTTGACGGCGGATATTTTTCCCGGGTCTGGTTGCACGCCGTTGGCGTCGACTAAATGGCCAAGGACTGTGATTTGGCGGCGGCCAAAACGACACTTGGACGAGTTGAGCTGGAGCCCGGCCTGACGAAAAAGGTCGAGGGTGGTTGTGAGACGTTCAATGTGCGTTTCGAATGTCGGTGAAAACACGATAACATCGTCTAAGTAACACAAGCATGTGGACCATTTAAAACCTCTCAGGAGGGAGTCCATCATGCGTTCAAAGGTGGCAGGGGCGTTACAAAGGCCGAAAGGCATGACCTTGAATTGATAAAGGCCGTCAGGTGTTATAAAGGCTGTCTTTTCGCGGTCCATATCGTCGACAGCAATCTGCCAATACCCGGAACGTAGGTCAATTGATGAAAAGTAGCGAGCTCCGTGTAAGCAGTCGAGAGCGTCATCTATGCGTGGCAACGGGTACACGTCTTTTTTTGTAATTCGGTTAAGGTGCCGATAGTCGACGCAGAACCGCCAAGAACCGTCTTTCTTTCGTACCAAAACGACAGGCGATGCCCACGGACTGGACGATGGCTCGACGATGTTCTTTGCGAGCATCTTGTCAACTTCGCTTTGAATTATTTGACGTTCAGCTGTGGATACACGATAGGCACGTCTGTGGATAGGAAGAGCATCGCCGGTATTGATGCGGTGCGTCACTTGCGTAGCTTGGCCTAAAGGACGACCACCGATGTCAAAAATGTCACTGTATGCAATCAAAATGCGGCGTAGATCCTCACTTTGCTGAGGGGTAAGGTCTGGGGCAATCATCGACGTTATAGCCTTATCAGAGGGACAGACATAGGGCTGCTGCGCAAGTGAATGTGGCGAAGCGGTCACTGTGAAGGCCTGCACTTCGCCTGCGTCGAGTGGGCTGAGCAGGGCGAGGGAGATACCACGGGGCAGAATTTGGGGGGTCAAATTGAAATTGACTACAGGGAGGCAGGCGCAGTTGGCAACAACGGAGAGAACTGTATGAGGTAGTGTGATGCCTCTGTCGAGTAGGACATCGGTTACTGGCGTCAAAAGGTAGTCCCCATCATGTACTGGAGGCGACGACAGGAGCTCGACGTAAGTAAGTGTTTGAGGCGGCAAGCGGACGTCGGCGGCGGCAGTAAGGCGATTGGGTCTTTGGTCGATGGGGTCCCACCTGTTAGTGGCACTTACACGTTCGTACCGCGTAAGCCAGTCCTCCACGTCTGCACCTTCGCGGCCTGAGAACACGCCGGGATCTCGGGGTGTTGTAACGGTGACGTAGGTTGTCGCAGATGGATTAGCGGGTGGCGGCGCCGTTTCGTCAGAAGCCATCTTGGGAGCTTCAAGAAAGCGGCCGCTGCGAAGCTCCGTGGCGAGGTCAAGGATCGCACACTTCCACCACGATGTTACGCTCAAACAAGGCTATGTACAGCTGTATTTACAAGCACTGCCGTAACTGCGCACAGCAAGAACAGCCAGCGTTAGGTGGTCGCTTCGTCGTCGTCTTCTCTGGTCACACCATGAAATAGCTCATACTCGCGTATGTGCCGTAGCAATATGTAACAAACAAACAATCAAACAAACAAATGAATGAATAAATAAATAAATAAATAAATAAATGAGCAAACACTTGAAAGTTCTGAATGTTTGTTGAGTATTTCATATTTGATATTGATATTTGGACTGGCAAATTAGCCATTCAAAATTTTGAAATATTAGATGTATCCCAAATATTCAGAAAGGTTCCATACGCGATCCAGTCATTTTGCCAAAAACGCCTGATATTCTGTGTTCACGTAAAGTGTTGAGACTGGTAATGCGTTTATGGGTGAGCATTGATGGTTCACAGAAGCATGATGGTGGCCAATGACAAGTGTGCTGGCAAGTACGAGTTGTCACCTCCATTGAGCACTGTCACAATAGGCACCTTCAGCTACGTGCTTGGCGTTGCTTTTGGTGCTCACGCAACCAGGCTGGTGTTCTCCACACCTTTAACAGGCGATCAAATGTGCTACCCTGCCATTCGCAGCCACCTCCTTGTGCAGGAACGCTCGTCCTGCATCTCAGCACCCTGACCATGTGGAACAACCGATATTCCTTTGTGATAGTTCTTAGTATTTGCTTGCCCTTGCGTTGCGCTGTGATAATTTGCAAATCCGGTTGCAATGTGACGAGCTGGTCTAGGGAGTGTGTTCCTGGTAGCAACACATTTCACCTGGCTATGTTTTAGTTTTTTGCTGTTTATTTACATGGTAAATGTAAAACTATTACTGAGTACACATCTGTGTTTTTATATTTACCTAACCTAATATTCGGCACTAGAACTTCATATTCAATTCATATTAGAAATATTTTATGTTTGCACACCCCTAACATTGTCTATTATTATAAGTGAAAACTGTATATGCAATGCTGTTCATGTCTGTAGTGTGCTTTGTGATGCCTTTTTTTTTCTTATTCCAGAATGGTGATGTACGTGTCACACTGCTGTCCAGAGGAACCAAGCATCGTCGCATTCTGAATGAAGACGAGGTACGTGAACGACACATTTTGGGTGGCGGGGCATTAGTGGATCATTGGCAGAAGTGTGACCCCTCATTTTTTTCATAGGTTCGGGGTGGAGTAGTACCTGAGCTATATAATCACAGGAATGATTATGTGCATTTTGCAAGCTTTAGGCTCACATCCCAAGGTGGGCATGCGGTATTGCCTTAATGCATCAGCATTTACATTGAACATGGTGTCATCATCACTCATCAGCCATCATTGTTATTCATGGCTCTTGGATGTACTGGTCATAGTGACTGCCACTCCCTTCACTTTTGTTATTCCTAATAAGTGCGAGGGTAATGGCACATCACTATGTTGTGATGGCCTTATGTTGATCCTCGCAGTCTGTATCAGAGATCAACAATGGACGTATTGTCGTGTGGTCGTGATGATGGGCACAGATTCCAAACTGCTGAAAATGAAAATATTTATTGGTTGAACCTGTGCTCAGCAAAGAAACACGCAACTGCACACTGTACAACTTGTTGTTCAACTGTACAGTACACTGATAGCAGCAAACACAATCATTGGTTCTCAATGTTAAAAAGAAAACAGATGGGCGTTATGACACATCGGTAGAGTGGAAATGTGTGCGCGCTTTGCAAACAGAAAGAGCTCGCCGTAAATGCCCGGTACCACGGTACTTTCGTGGCGTCCTCTATTAAAATCAATGGCTACCACAGGCTAAACACATGTTAGGATGTTGCACAGACTTATTTCCTATATATAGAGCCCCAATCTAGGCGAAATTGAGCGCGCCAGAACTAAAAGAAACGACGAAAACTGCATCTGCCCCCATACCGACCATGCAAAAGCAAGCATTTGCACAAGCCGGTGGGTTGCCATATCGGAGACGGCTCCGCCCACTAGGCAACGTGGCAGCGCCCACGAGAAAACGGTCTATAAATGCTGTGTTTTTCACTGGTGATGAATGTTTCCTTCATTTGCTAAACATTTGCACAAAAATCAAGGTGTAATTAGAAGAAATGATGTTAAAACAAAAAGAAATTGCACGGAGGCATATGCTTGAAGCACCACTGCTGGGATTTGCAAAAACAGATCAACAAAGCATATTCTTTGAGACATTTGAGCAGTTCTCGCTTACTGGCACTTGCTAGGTGCAAAGGAAAAGTTGCAGTTTCGCCACGAAGCACGTGATCAACGCGCTGCTACGCGGTAGAAACAGACGATAGAAACACCGTCGCCAACCCATACAACGTAGTCGGTTAGCTGACAAGAGAACCGTGCCTTCTATAGTCTGTTTCAGAAGTTCCATGCAGCAGAGCCAAGGCTACGAGGCCATCGAGCGCAGCATTCTTCTGAAGCGAGACGAAATGCCATTCTTTGGACACGCACACCACACTTCATCTTCCTCCTCCCAGGAGTGCAGCTGCCACTGCAGCGCCCGCTGTTGGCAGGTGAAAAGCCACGGAAGGACACGTTTAACATGTGTGTGCCCTCCGGACTGGCCGAAGAAGGCTGTAGCTTCCACAGTGCTGCACGGAACTTCTGAAACAGAAAGCAGGGGCCTCTTGAGCAGAAGGCAGCTCGACGACCTACGTCTGTGACAACATCGACGTCTGCCGCAGCAAACTACTTGCAAACATGGGCCTCGGCAGTAGCCAGCACGAGATTCTGGCATGTTGCCAGCTTCAAGGGCAGCGCATAAGTACTCCTCTGCTCATATACTCGTGTTGAGACTGGTCCACCGTGGTGGTGTACTGGTTATGGTACTCGGCTGCCACCCCAAAAGACGCGGGTTTGATCCAGGCCGCGGCGTTTACATTTTCTGTGGAGGCGGAAATCCTAGAGGCCCATGTACTGTGCGTTGTCAGTGAATGTTCAAGAAGCCCGGGTGGTCCAAATTTCCGAAGCCCTCCACTACGGCTTTTCTCTCCTTTCAATCTCTTTCACTCCCTTTCCACTACCCCCATGGACGCTTAGCCGTGCTCCCTACCGTATTTACTCACATAATAGCCACACTCGTGTAATGATCGCACCCCTAAATTTTGTCGCCAAATTCGATTTTCTTTTTCCCCCGCGTAATTATCGCACCCCGAACTTGCCGCAGCGATATGTTGTGTCCCAAGTCTAGCTGACAATCATCATGTTTACCATCTGTCGAACGTTACGTAAAAAACTCTTAAAGACTCACCAAGTGAGCTGCACGCACCAAGCACATGCTTAATTTCTGCCCACCCTTGGCGAAAACGTGCCGTATTAGGATAGCAGTAAAGACAAATGGCGTAGTTTTCACCACGCCAACAGCTTCAAGAAGACAGGCATATCTAACGCGCTCGACGGAACGGAAGATAACCTTATGTGGGACAGAGATGACACTGCCAGTTCCGACAAGGAATGGAGCGGCGACGACACTGACGCCAGTGACGTTTCAGACTCTGAATGAAAGTTAGGGGGTCAGTGAATGAAAAAATTAAAGGACAATGTGCGATGCATGTAGTTCCTGCGTAATGTGTGCGTTTATTACAAAGGCAAGCCTTTTATTTTTGGTTATGTTCATGATAGCTATCCTAAGAATTCTGATACGCGACTTGTTTGCGTTCTCGGTGCTCAAAATATTATTTCGCGGAAAATTTACCCCGCGTAATGATCGCACCCTGAAATTTGCGCCAAATTTTTTTAAAAGAAAAGTGCGATCATTATGCGAGTAAATACGGTATATGGACTGAAGGAATTATGTCCTTTCCTTAACCGAACCACAATCATCATCATCATCTCGTGTCGAGAACTTTGCATCATCCCCTGTTGGAAGCCCAAATGAGCCTCCATGGTAGCATCATTTGGCAAAGCTTAGTTGTAGTTGTCTGAGGCACTCAACCGGGCGCTCACTATGTAACCGAGCGGTCGTGGGTTTGAACCCAAGCTCAGGTGTGTCACACAGAATTTCCTTAAGGTTGTTTTTTCCTAGAGATTTTGGCATATATATGTACATGCTTATATATATGTACTGGGCATAACAGTAATGGTTTTTAAAAACCCCATTAAAGTGTCCATATAATTGCTATTGCAGTAGAAAAAGAGAGAGCAGTAGATGTTTACATGAAGCTAAGCATCATGAATCAAAGTTCCACAAAAGTAGTGATGCTCATTATGTGCAGATCCATGTGTTCAGGTGCATCTGAAAGTCTGCTGCTTTGTCTTTTTTTTTTTCTTTTGCAGCTAGGAAATGCCAACAAGTCAGAACTGCTTAAATATCTCAGAGGCCATGCTTTGGTTTTTTGCAAGTGTCGTTAGGTGGTGCTACAAGCATTTGCCTTTGTGCAAATTCTTGCTATTGAATGCGATTGTTCACGCAAACAATACCATTCAGGGCAAGGTCATGAAGAAATGAAAGTGTGTCAGACAAGAAAACCAGCATCAGAAATTTTTAAATATAACAAAAGGCAACAGTGTAAAAGATAGGACAAATAAAAATGTATAGTGGTATGCATGCCTATGTCTGAAAATTAGCAAGAAGGAAAAAGTAATGTTCAGTAGGCCTTGGATGAGCACAGCAGTTTGAGATGGGCAGCGAGGCACTTGAAGTGGTAAGCGAATATATCTACTTAGGACATGTAGCGACCCCTGATCCCAACCATGAGGCTAAGATAATTAGGAGGATAAGATTGGGGTGGAATGCATTCGGCAGGCATTGCCAGATAATGAATGGTAGCTTACCATTGTCCCTGAAGAGGAAAGTGTATAACAGCTGCATCTTACCGGTACTCACCTACGGGGCAGACACTTGGAGGCTAAGTAAGACGCAGCGAGCAATGGAAGGGCAGATGATACATGTGACATTAAGGGACAAGAAGAGAGTGGAGTGGGTGGGGGCACAAATGCATTTTAAGGACATAATAATAGAAATTAAGAAGAAGAAAGGGGTGATGGCAGGGCATGTGATGAGAAGGCATTATAACTGTTGCCCGGTAAGGATAACAGAGTGGATCCCTAAAGGAAGCGAGCACGGCAGAGAGCAGCAGAAAGTTAAGTGGATGTGGTAGTGTGCGGGAATAAACTGGTCACAGTTAGTACAGGACCAGGATAATTGGAGATCTGCTGTGTCTTGGATGTGATTGAATCTTGGGTTACAATGTTCGTGCGGCCTTTACCTGTCTTAGGCTATCAGCACTGAGTAGACAGACTTGGCATAACACACTCAGCAGTGTCTATGGGAAATACAATAAAACCTCGTTATAACGAAGTTGAAGGGGGAGCGGTAATTACTTTGTTATAACCATTAGTTTGTTATAACCAATATCAATTTCATCTATAGGAATTTCAAGGCGAATTGCGATTGCTTCGTTATATCCCATAGTTCGTTATATCTGTGTTTGTTATAACGAGGTTCGATGTGCACAGGGAACTGGTTATTTTATGACTAGTGAGGTGCGGTTTGAAGAAACATTGCATCAGTTTAGAGTTGAAATGAATAAGATTAGAATGTTCCGAGGGGCTACTTGCTTCATTCTAGCAAGGAAAAAATAAATGCTTGAAAACTGGGAATGGACATGAGAAATGGAGGGACACATAAAGATAAAATGCACTGTAGTATTATTAAGTGATTTATTAGGACCACTGTGTCGCAAAATATAGAATTCTGGGACAAATGAACCTGCTCGGGAACATCAGCTGTGTATCGAAACCAAGGAAAGGGATAATTTGCCTGTTCACTGCGGTACCTGCAGCTGTGGGGCACAATTTCACCTCGTTAAGATTCTAGGCAGAAGCAAGAATGCATGTGCAAGAGAGACAGACAGACAAACAACTTTATTTAAATGTCCGGCGATGATAAATTGGGGCGGGCTTGAACCCCGGTCTAGGCATCGGCTGTGAGCCCTTGTGCTCGGGCAGCTTCCTCGGCACGCTGGATTGCCCAGAGTCGTTCTAATGCGGAGCTGAGCAGAGTGACCTCCCAGCGTGCCCTGTGGTTCAAGACTGCCTCCTCGATGGTTCTGCTTATTGCGTTTCTTGTTGAGAGCGCAGATGTTGCCAGTATAAGTGATGCCTCTGTGTCGCTGTGTGGTGCAGAAATGTATCTTCTGGTGAATGATGTGCTTTAACATACCCTCTGTTAAACAAGTATGCAGGTCAAAAGGATATGTTGTTGAGCTAGTTGGTTCATTGCTTGAAGTAATAGTTATGGCGCGAAAACAACGGAACACAGAGAAGACAAAACACATACTGACGCCGACTTCCAACTGTTTATTAGCATGAACCATCGCTGGAATTTATACAGTTTGCCGGCCATGATAATCTTTTGCAGATATATGATCAGTAAAAGTGCAGAATGCACCGTAAACCAAAGGACGACCCTGTGTGATATGCACAGTGAACAATGAGGTACGCACAAAGACACACGTGTTCAGTTACACTATCAAGCCCGAGTGATAGGAAGCTACATTGCGCAAAAACTAAACTAATGATAGCTACAGGCTATCTTTCAAGGAGGGGACTTCTTTATCACTTAAAATTATGGACGGCGTGCTAATGCACCGATCACCTGCCATTTTTATAAAAAACGCCTCGATTGTCTCTCTCTCAGTGCGGGTGTGCGCTTTCCTTAAGAAGGTGGTTTGCCTGAGTAGTGGCACACAACCACACCGCCTGCAGTGGTCTGCAAGGTGCCCTCCTCTGTCGCCGCTGACCGCCAGATCGTGTTCCCTTGCACGACCGTGGAAGTAACGGCCCGTTTGCCCAATATACACCCTACCGCAGCTTAGGGGTATGCTGTAAATAACTCTGCTGACACACTCATTGTATGGTGTGTCGTGCTTCTTTGGGCAAACATCCAGCCATTTATTGGCCATCAAAGGGCAAATCTTCGCCAATTTGCATGGGGCGGAGAATACAATGCGGACATTGTATTTAGCTGCGACCTTCTTAAGATTGTGGGAGAGGCGGTGTATGTAAGGAATAACGTGCGTGGGAGCGTTTTCCTTTGGATTCCGGACCTTCTTACCCAGCTTAAGCTTTTGCAGGAGGCATTCACACACACCCGTAATAAGGGAGAGAGGAAATCGAGCATCTTGCAGTCGCTTAATCTGATTTCTAAAGCCGGTGGTTATCCGGTGCTCACATGATTTGACCAACGCCGAATTAAGGCAGGTAGTGTCTATTCCTCTCTAGCAAACAACTATGCAGGTGTTGTGCACACCTGCATAGTTGTTTTTTCCGGGAATTCTATATATTTTGTAATGTCCTGGTTCTACCAAACCTGATGACAGTATGTGCCTGATCGTTACATGTCTCTCTATTGAAGGCGTTCTTTTCCAGTTTTCGTGCATCTATTTTTCCTTACTATAGAATAGAGTCTTCTATGCCACTTGAAAAGAATGTAGTTGTTTGAAAATATTGTATAAGTTGACTTTATGAAAAAAAAATCATATATTGTTTGGAAGTGTATTAACAGTGTATGGGTGTATTGTATAAAACCCTGTATATATTATAGTACATGCTCCTTTGCCATGTGAGCTGTGTGTGGGTCGCTGTCAGGTTAGGATTGTCTGTTTGAATGTCGGCACAAAAGACACAAACAAGGAAAGCATGAGGTTACAACACTGCTCCCATCCTGTTCACCTGTGCATTCTATGTCCGTTGTTTTTCATCCTGGTCTTCAGGCATATGCTAAATGTAAACCAAGTGAGTGGTCCAAACCAGAGCTTTACTGCAGTGGTTATCTGCCTGTAGTTATCTGCCTGCAGTGGTTATCTGCATCACCAAAGTTGCAGCTGATGCAGTAGCTTAAACATAGATAGTAATGAACATCAAGTTGTTACATACTTAATGGTGTGAACTTGGTTCACAGGGTATGTTTCTAAAGAAGGCATTAATGTAAGCTAGAATTCCAGTACCTTTGTTATACAGTAAAACCTCGTTATAGCAAAGTTGGAGGGGGAGTGGTAATTACTTTGTTACAAGCATTAGTTTGTTATAACCAATATCAATTTCATCTATAGGAGTTTCAAGGGGAATTGTGATTACTTCGTTATATCCAATAGTTTGTTATATCCGGGTTTGTTTAACGAGGTTATACTGTACGTACAGGGAACAATGTGATATGAGCTTTAATGGGAGCACAAGTGCTAATTGTTTCCTTACATGCAAGTCAACAGTAGAACAAAACACAATTTGCTTTTTAAGGGTGCCCTGAAACACTTCTCCACTGTAGTCTGAGAACGGTGCCCGTCACTCACGGAGACTCCCATGAACACGTGAGCCAAGCACTAGTATGCTGCACGCACCAAGGAATTTGCAAGTTGCTTTCAAGCCGAAAATTACCTGCTCTGTTTTCAACAAATGGCATCGGAAGTAGCACCGGCTACGTTGCTTAACTTCTTTTGCTCTCCTGGGAGAAAGATGCACGCATTTTATTGATTTGTTGAACTCAAAAACAACATATGAAGCATTGTCGAAGACACTTACGTGGTTATAGAATCACTAATGCTAGTTCTGGTTCAGATGGCGGAGTCAGCATTCTTTGTGACGTCATGTGTTGATAGGAGAGCAGGCAGTTTTCAGCCCTATTTGAAACCAAATTGCAACATACTCTGGTGCGCACATCGCACCAATATTTGCCTATGTGTGGAGCCTCCACGTCTGGTTAGCACCATATTCAGACTGTGTTAAAAAAGTGTTGCAGGGCCCGTTTAAGTACATTTACCAGTGGTTCATACTTCTAGTAGACTTGTCCCATTATTTCTTTTACAAGAGTGCAATTTTCCGTATCGCGACATGCTGGTTGATTGCAGTGTCTAAACTGTGCTGTGCATGTCCTGCACGGTGAGTTGTTAAGGGAGCAGGGTCCTTTGTCAGGCCATGGGCTTCTAGCCTCTGCTGTATTCCTGTTCGAACAGGAGAAATAAATTTCGTTCTGTTCTGTTCAATGCTGCCCCAGCTGCTTGCAGCAGCTCGGAAACTCCCGGGTGCGTCGGTCCAGAGAGTCCACTTCAACCATGCAACTGACTTTCGTCACCAGATTGAGGTTGGTTCACCGTGCTTTCCTTAGATGCCTTGTACACTGTTGCTTTTTTTTTTCTTCCACTTTCTGCATTTCTGGCATCCATGCACAAGTGGGGTGAGGATGGTACGAATTGAGTGGAGACAGCACACTTCATGGTTATTAAAGCAATAAACAATATTATCAGACAGAGCCGTTTTATTGGCTACATTTATAATTCACTTGTGAGTGCCATTTTTGGCCTCTAAACATGGGATGCACTTTTATACGGAGCGGTTCCAATCTTTTGGCTTCATTTTCGGCAGTGTGCTTTCATTCTAGCTGTGTGTATGTTGACTCATGTGACTGAAGTGAATATGAATCAGGTCGTTGCGTCAACTACAAGAGACATGCTCTTCAGATAGTTGAACAAATAATGAGTCATTCATAATATACTGCAATTAAACCCAGATATATTGAATGTCAATGGGACCACAAAAAATTACGCATAGAGCGGGCACCCTTCTACCAGCAAAATAGCACAAGGGAAGCTTGGCATGTGCTTGCCTATTTCTTTCCCTCTTGCTGTCTTTCTTTATTTCTTTTTTTCTTTCTTTTGTTCATTCGTCTATTTATTTATTTATTTCTCTTGCTGTCTTTGTCTCCCTCTTCCTTTCTTCGGTAGAAAATCCAACGTACTTGTGTGGATCAGATATGTTCATATCTTTGTTTGCCAGGTGCACACTGAACAGTGTGCATGCTTTATGGGTGCGTGTTTTGCGTTGGGTCTACTTTTTCGTGCATATAAAACCCCACTCTAAGGCATGGTTATGAGGAACCAACAGTAGCTGTATTGTTTAGTGTGCTGTTCTTGCAGCACGGCAGTCAATGGTTTGAATCCATAGCCAGGCGAGCAAGTTTTGCGTGGCAGGAGCTTTTTTATACGCCATTGACAATGGCTCCGTAAGCCCACCGGTACAAGCTTTGCTTGAAGAAGTTCAGTGTACAGTAATTTTTTAGATATAAAATAAAAAGACTATACAGAAATTTTCAAGGGTGCAGCTGGTCCACAACAATCTGTTATTATATATGAGATCAAAATATTTAATTTCAGCTGTAGTCCATTTATATTCTGAAATTGAACAGCCCTTTCTTTTATTAACTAGCATAAGCTGCACACTATTTCCATTCCTATAGCGCTGGCTCACTGGCACTTTCGTGTGCTCCTAAGCACTTGCAAGAGAGAACAGTTGCAAAAGAAGCTTTGACTGGTATTTTTTGGCAATGTTTCCTGCCATATTCTATGCCACCATTCGTGGCCATTTGATTCCATTGATAATGTGGGTGGCAATTGGCTCAAGATGCTCACTTATTTATTTATTTATTTATTTATTTATTTATTTATTTATTGATGTGTACTACAGTCTAATGTAGGGCAGTACGTAGTTGGAGTGTGGAAGTTATGCTAAATGTGATAAAGGAAAGCAACAATAAAAACTCATGCGAGTTATACCAGTACAGGCAAGAAAAAAACAAGCAGGAAACACAGACACGAAAAAGACAAAAGAAATGTGCTTTACTTGTTTATGAAGTGGTTAACAGTGGCAGCTAGACAATATTCTAGTCATAATGAACGAATATTACCGGGTCAAGAATTCCAAGGTTAAATTATTTGTGGCAAAAAACTCTATTTGAATGTGTTACTAGGAGCAGAAAAGGCTTGATGTCCAGGCTGCAGGAGCTACGAGTACAACTTTTGCTAATGTGTATGTGATGCAGTTAATACCATCAGAAACACCAGAACAGAAGTTAATAACTTCATGTAAAGGTCTTAAAGGATCCTTGTGATATCGTGAATGTTGCGGTTCAGTGTTCAGAGATTGCAGAGCCTGTGTTGGTGAGAAGCTGCTGCTGTAATTTTGGAAAGTGAATAGATTTTCATTGAGCATTACTGAGCAATTTGATGTCACATTGTTAGTGGGTGCACCAAACTATAGGTGCATATTCTAGAATGGGCCAATTTAACGCTTTTTGCGAAGGTAGCTTGGTTTCAAGGTGTTGTAGCTAAAGTGGGGTGCAGATACCCTAGTTTCTTTTAGTGCTTTCCCGCTTACACATTTGACTTGGTTGGTCCAGAAAGAATGTTTTCTTAGAATGGCGCCGAAACATTTATACTGGGGCACTCGAGCTGTATGCCATCCAGAAAGTAGTAATTGAACGATGAAAGCAGTGCTGTAGGTGGAGTGAAGCACTTGTAGTGAAGTGCAGCCATCTTTAGTGCTAGCTGCCTGTTGCCTATCCACACTGGTGCTGCCACCAGTCTTGTGCTCAGTAGTTGTATTTATTTATTTATTTATTTATTTATTTATTTATTTATTTATAATTACCCTCAGGGTCAAAGGCATTAAAGAGGGGAGTGGGTTACAGCAAATGAACATAAAAACAATAAAAAGAAACAGTTAGAACGGTCAAGTACAAAGGCTTCCTAATTATAAGAGTTTTAGCTTGGGTTAAATCGTTGTAAGAAATTGGTATAAAAGTATGACACTAAAATGGTAAATACAAAATGCACTTAGGTTATAGACATATAGTAAGAAAAATGCTTCGATTATACAATGTTAGCTAAAGACGCTCGATACCTTTTGTTATCGTGAATGGATACGATTTCATCAGGAAGGTGGTTCCATTCCATGGATGACCGAAGGAAAAATGACTGCAAAAAAGTTTTAGTGTGACATGATTCGAGACCTACCTTATAGCGATGGTCGATACGAGGCGATACATACTTTGGCTGAAAAATGAAATCATTGCGGAGTGTTGAATGATGGTATAGCTTGTGAAAAAGAACTAAACGTGCGATTTTGTAACGAGAAGAAAGTAGACTAAGCGAAAGGTTAGCTTTCATGGCAGACACACTTGCAGTTCTATTATAATTGCATAAGATGAAACGAACTGAATTATTTTGAATGAGTTCTAATGAATGAGCTTTTGTGTTGCAGTTTGTCTGGTGTTCCATTTCGTTCCTTCTCAGTTTTCAGCGTCAGTTATCACTTATTTTTGCTCATACTTGTTCTTGTATAACTTGCAGAATGTGAATGTGAGGTGAATTTAAATGAGTAAATAAGGAATGTCTAGGGCTCCACAAGTCTCTCTTGGCGTGGTTACCTGCTGCATTGGTGCTTGTATTCCACCTGCTAATTAAGTGTTTTCATCGCCACGTTGAAAGATGAATGAGTCCACCGATGTACCTTGCAGGTAATGGCAAACACTGACGTGCTCATTGGAATGCATGGTGCCGGGTTGACTCACGTGCTCTTCCAACCGGACTGGGCTGTCCTTTTTGAGATGTGAGTGCAGTGTAAGATATTTGCTCAGTGAGACATGCGCAGATGAATCTTATTTCAGTGTGGCAATATTGCTGAGAGCTCGTCAACAAGGGCAGGGGTAGGACTCCTGCACCAGTTGCACCATTTTGATACAGACGTAAATTCCCGTACTAAAACAGCTCGAGATGATTCGTTGTCTGAAGTCGCAGCCGTTGTGCAATGTTGGAATCATAGGTCAGCCTGTCTCTTTACTTGCCAAAAAGGTTACTGCATTAGGTGGTTTCAGTATCAGGGTAATCTTCAAAGATCACCTTTTAAGGGGGGACGCAGCTCCTTGGAGCCAAAAATTGCAGAAAGAAACACTTATGTTTTGAAAATGTTATCTTCAAATTCTGTCACTAGTTAGGAATAAAGTCACCAATTTTCTTCCACCCTAGATCATTATTCTAGCCATAACAGATTTCATCAGTGATGGATGGACTTTTGTTCTTTTTGCTATTGTATCAGTGTCACTTTTTTGTGACAAGCTCTTCTCAGGTTTGGTAGATTCAATATTGACTATTTTTCTTGTGCTGAAAAGCTGAATGGTTAGAGAGTGCAACAAAGTGTGAAATGTTACTTTAGAAAGCTATAAATCTTAGGAAAGGACAAAATAATAAACGTGTCATTCTCAGCCATTCAAATGAGGACTTTGAAGCTTCGTAACTTTTGTTCTGGGAAAGCTACAGCTATAAAATGTGCTTTCTTGCATTCCTTAGTCCAAAAATATTTAATTCAGCAAGATCCATACAGCAGGTTTAACAAAAATGTGATCAAATGATATTCTCAATAATTAGCAATTCTAAAATTATTGGCCTAGTTCACATAAAGTCTGAGTTCATATTTGGCATAATTACATGAACATACATTATCACTGAATTTTTTATCATCCTAGCTTATATAACAAAACACTATATCTAAGAACAGCCTTCCTCCTTAATATTTTGATCAAGACAGTTGTAGCACAATGCTCTTGTTGGTTCATTCTTCTTTTGTTGTACATTGAAAGTTTGGTTTGACGTTCCATTATATCACTGAAATTCAGATTGTATGCTCCAAACTGCTGAAAAATGAAGTTTTATCTGCTCCAAGTGTTACTTTAGTTTGCTCCAAGCTGCTCCAAAGTGCAATGCTACCTGTGCAAAACTGTATTTTCTTCTGTGCCAAACATCTCTAATATATAATTTCATCTGCTCCAAAAATTGCCTTAGGATGACCTTAGGCAGTCCCAATCAGGAATGAACACTAAGGGCAATTTAAGCTACACTGGTAGGTTAAATTTACAAATAGATTAGTACAGGAGCTTTTCTAATATGTCAATATTATTAACAATGACTCTTCAGAAATTGAAATGCTAGCCCTAAACCATATAGAGATTGAAAATTCACTGTACTATAGTGGCAGTTTTATACGAGTATACGACGTATTGTAGCTGCAAGAATTTTCGTAATGATAGCATAATAGCAGTAAAAGATGTTTGGCGATTGACAGTGGGGCTGTGGCTCGATTCTCCCACTAGCTGCTCTCACCCAAGCCAGTCTACATGTTGACAAATGCTATCCCGTACAAGCACCCATATTGCACTGCAATCACTGTATCGTGTGCGTCGATTGGTTTACCTCTCGTGCACACCCTGCTTATCCTCTTGTGCGTACTCACCTTCCTTTCATATCGGCACATGTGGGGGAACCCACAGGAGCACTGTAGATGTTACAGAGTGTGGTAAAGCAGGTAAAAAGTACTGTAGACTCTTGTTAACTTACACTTGAGGGGACCCAGAATTTCATTTGAATTAGTTTGGATGATCAGGTGTGAGTGGAACTCTGGCTTAGTAGGGCTCTTCAATTTTGCACTTCTGGCTGCCCGCAGGCTGCCAGAGCCCGCCGGTGTGCATTCCTTTTTTTTTGTCGGATTGCTCCGCCCAATGCGTGGCACACTTCCGGTTGGTGTTCGTTTTTCTCTGGCTGGTTGTTTCTGCCTGCCCGCAGGTTGCCGGAACCTGCCAGTACAAAATTGTTCTGGACAGCTCTCTGGGAGATCTCTGGCTAGCAGACGCTCAAATGTGATGCTCGCACTCGCTGTTCTGTTGTTTGGCGTTGCGTTGTGAAAGTTGTTCTGCCGTGCAAAATGGTTCATTCATGCAATGCGGTGAACAGTTGGACCTTTTATTTATTGCTTTTATTTTTTGCCATTGTCATGCGAACTTCCTTCCGTGAGTTCAGCAACACAAACTCTTGCCTTGCGAGTGCTTCGGGTCTCTGACTGTTGAGGACATTCGTAAACACACATAGCAGTGCGCCTTTGTGTTTACCTTGCTGCAATGTGGTGGTGCCTGTTCTTATCATTTTAGCGTTTATGGGGTGTTATCTCATGCTTGTGCTGTTGCAAAGACGGTAAGCTGCAGGTACATTTCACTTCGCAAGACGTTTGAGGGTGTGATTGGGATCAAACCGACGTATTTCAGCTTTTAACTAGATTTTCAGTGTTGATAAACATATGCACAGACATGAATAATAAAGTTGCGGCACTGCTGTTTCTGTGTTTCTCATAGGTCTCTGATGCCGTGCACACCAGCCGTGCGCAACAGAAACGAAGACAAAAGCTTATTTGTTGGGGGTAGTTTTTTTTTTTTTCATGCTTTACTATTTATATTTGGCAACACGCTTGCTGAAATCTACTAGCTTGAACAAGAGTGCTACATCAGTTGAGGCGAGTGCCCCCTTATTTCGACTGAAGGAATTGATTCGCCAGCTGGCAAAGAGGCAGCATCAGCCCTACACAAATGCATGTACAGTATGCCAGTTTGATTGTCAAATGCTGAAAGACAGCAAACTAATCAGTGCCAGTGGGCGATTTGATCTCTTGAACTGTTGCTTTCTGAAACATGATCACGTTCACAGGACCTCGTGTCAAGGCAGCAGACATGTTGGACAGTAGCAATTTCTGCGCTGTGTAAAAGTGAGCTGGTTAAGCCTCGTTCACGTTAGCGATGTGGCAGCTTGCCTCGCGCCGCTAGTGCACTGGCTGTTTTGTTCGTTGAAGGCGACAATGCAACATGTACAGCTTCAGTGCGAATTCGCGTGAGATCTTGCAAACATACATGATCGTACAGCAAAATACAGTCACTCGAGAATATCGTGTCATCTCTTCGGCAATTCTAGCTACATATTTTCAAGTGGGCAACGCAGAACGGACCGGTTCAATTGCATGCCGCAATGTTTCGGCCTGCGTCGTGTTTGTTTACATTTGTGCAGGCCAGCTTGGTATTCGATTTTGCAATGTTCGGGCAGTTTTGGGTTGTCTTGAGCTACGAGCACATGGGATTTCGTGCCAGAACCAGAACGAGCTAGCTGCCCTCTGGCTGCCAGGGGATTGACAGAAGTGCGGAAAATGAAGAGCCTGAGTGCGCCATGCCATGCAAATTAGAGATGGCCAGTTATTACATGCTCTTACATGTGACGGAATGGATACCAAGAGAGGGAAAACGCAACAGAGGTAGGCAATAGCTAGGTTAGATGGAGCGACGAAATTAAAAAGTTTGCGGGAATAAAGTGGCACCAACTCGCTCAGGATAGGGTGGATTGGAAATCGTTGGGAGAGGCCTTCGTCCTGCAGTGGACCTAAACAGGCTGATGATGATGAGTTATCACATGCATTGTTGCCACCTCAGACACAAGCACAGATGCAAGAGAAGTGGGAAACATGGATGCCAACTATCATCAACTGAAGGGGAACACTGAGGTGAAGGAAAGAAACAGGCACAGAAGTTATCTGCTCGTGCTTTGGAAGGGTGGCACCACCTGCCAAACGGGTACACATTCCTGTCTGCATCAGAGACAGCTGTAAGAGGCCCTGCAACACTCTTTTGAACGTACAGTCGAACCTCATTAATTCGAACTCCGAGGGGCAGGAAATCTGTGCGAATTAACTAAAGTTCGAACTAGCGAGGGTCCCTTTGATTGGTGGTAATAGTGCTCCAACATTAGAAACATGTGCGCATTGGCTATGACTCCCGTGCTGCCGCCACCGGTCTCGTCTTGCAGCGTGCTTGCGGGCCAGAGGAGATGCCACTGTGCACGTGCGGCACAGCTCAGTGGCACGGCCGCAACGGCTTCACTCGCCCTGTGGCCCGTAGCCGCAGAGCTACGGTATACCCTCTTTCCTCACGCGTGTTGCAGAAGGAGAAGGGTGGCGCCGGGCACGCTTGCATCAGCTGGCATGATTTCTGCCAGTTGATGGCGCCTTCCAATGCCCGCGGAGCGAGCAGATGGGTAGGGTTTGCGACGCTACGGTGGCTGACGCATCAATCTTTGGCGATCGGCTTAGGCTTTCACGAAATGTAGTCTTAGTGGACGGACAATCCTGTTCGAATTAACCATGGCGTGTGTCTTAGGTTGGAATTAAAGAGAGTTTTTCCGAGTCAAATACATGTAACTTTGCCGGGACCCACCGGCTAGTTCTAATTATCCGTCGGTTCCAATTGTGCGACTTTGAATTAACGAGGTTCGACTGTAGTCTGAAAGTCGTGCCAGCGAGCCATGGAGACGCCTGTGAACGTGTGAGTCAAACGTTAGTGTGCTGCATGCACCGGGGCATGTATTTGCAATTTGGTTTTAAGCTGGAAATTGCCTGCTCCCTTTTCAACAAGTGGTGTCACAGTTTGCACTGACCACATTGCATAACTTCTTTTGTTGTTCCAAAAGAAAGATACATGCAGTTTCTTTCAAAAGGACATGTTGTTGAGCTAGTTGGTTTATTACTTGAGGCAATAGGGGTGGCGCTAAATAGACGGGACAAACCCAAGAGACAACACACACAGATGCCAACATTTAACTGTTTATTTGAAGGAAACATTGCTGTGTTTCATACATTATGCCAGGCAAGATATATATAGTACAGTGAAAATAAGTGCAAGAAAGAAAAAAAAGTGTGCATCAAAGCTTGTCATAAACAAAAGAGTGGACTTAAAAATATAAAACCTTAAGTGGACAATGAGGCATGCAGACAGGAACACGTGTCCATTACACCATCACAACCAAGTGTTAGCAAGCTACTTTGCTCACAGACTAAACCAGCGAGGGCTATAGGCTATCTTTCAAAAGAAGAATTCTTTATCACTTAAAACAAGTGACGGTGTGCTATACACTGACTGCCTGCCCTTTTAAGTCGGTCATGTACTCTCCCTACACAGCCACGCACTTTTATGTTCAGCCTAAGAGTGGATGACCCTGTACATAGCCACGTTTACAGGAAGAGACATCTGCCAGGACACAGCAAAGTATTTTTTTTTGGACAACGTTTCTCTTCAAAACTACAGATATGTATCCCCGCCTGGTGTCAGAATACCAAACAAGAAAAGTAGTGTACCACCATCTGTCAACAAGGTACAAAAGCAAGAAAAAGAGCTTTGTAGGTGGCTGGCGCAGCATCGAGACTGGCTACCGGCAGTGCCATCCGAGGAAGTGAAAGTGTTAACGTGAATATATAAGAATGAGCGCTTGTGGTAAACTATAAAGATCTTGTTTGAAAGTATCACATACATATTACGAAAGCTCTCACACTGTTCAATTGTAATAGTGGAAGACACCATGAGTTCACGCGACTGCCCATGCGGTGTTATGGGTTTCACCCACTACAAAAAACACCAATGGATGTTACGTACAAGCGAAGAAGCGTGAATGTCAACAGAAAAAGTAAGACAATTACATATATAGCTACTGAAAACCTCTCGCAGCTTAAATACGTATGCTGTGGGCAATCATATGAGGCGTGTGGCTTGTCCTGGCTACTTCACAGTGTATATTCACAAAAAGGTCGAGTCTCGCAAGAAAGGACCAAGTTCACATAGTGATGGAGGGCCCAGTTTGCTCACTGGTGCAGGAAACGGGCAAAGTGGTGGTACTTCTTTCTTGCCAATGCATCAGTAATCAGGCTAGCACTGCCGAACAAGGGAGCAGCGGCCGGTTTATCATCTGCTAACCCTTCTGATGGGGGTTCCCCTGACATCCGCTTGGTGCGCGACATTCTACAGGCATTGCGAATTCTTTCTGGGCTTCATCTTTCAGCTGGTTGTGTTTGGCATCTAAGTTTCCTGGAAGTTGTGTACTAAACTAACCCACACGGAGTTCTGCTAAGAGACATTTAATTTAGATTTTATATAGTTAAACCTCTCTATAACGAAGTAGGTAAAATCGGCAATGACTTCATTATATTGAAGCTTTGTTAAATCAAAACTCATGCTTTTATGCAAAGTGTAGTCGCCGAAGCATTCTTTTTACCCGGAGATGCTGCAAGAATGTTTGAATAATAGAGCCTTATGAAAAAATCCAAGTTCAGTGCAAGTTTAGTGAAGTTTACAAAACGTTTTATGTTGAACCAAAAATCCGGCAACCACGTTCTGATAATGCGCCATCGGAGCCCGCATTACAGGGGCCATTCGTCACGTGTGAAGACTTAAAAAAATGCAGGTGCAACGCACTGTGGTAATAAGCGATAAGCAAGGCTGTTGCGGCCATTCTGCCAGCGCTGCCTGTTATCAATACTGGATCCACAGAAGAGAGGGGCAATGCCGATGCTGTGTTGACCAAAGTGCTAGCTATCAATTTCGATAAACGTGCAACATCTCAAACCTCAGGTACACTGCAGAAGCAAACAAAAGAAACAAAAACAAGAACTTTTGTCAGAAATCGCGTGAATTCAAGGCGACAACCTGAATTGCGGCTCCTCAATTCAGAATGGCCATGGTTCTGTTTTGAAATATCGCAACTGTGCACGAAGATCTTACCAAGACCCGGCCGTTACGGCGTTGCAAATTTGCGATTGTTCAACATGTATTGGAAATGTCCCCTTTATCACAGAAAACCTGCGCAACTTTACAGAGTTGTGCCCATGCGGTGGGTAACTGCGAGCAACAACAACAACAACAGCGGGGGTTGGCTACTTAGACCTTATTGCAGCAGCATGCGCTCAGTGAACAAACTTCGTACGTGGCAAATGTCCCCTGTAGTTGTGATTGTGTTTGCTGGGAAAGTCTATGAAAGATTCTATCGCGTTAGAAGTCGCGTAAAGTGAGCCACGCAATATCCACAAAATAAGCGGTGATGCTTTTTCATCCGCCGATCGTGGTCACTTGCAAGGTACAAGCAGGTGGGGACATCCGTAAAATCACGATTTCTTGCTAGCGGACCCTGCAGCACCTAACTACCGCTTCTACGACTACACATGGTTGTTACTTGGCACTCGGCGATGACAACACCAAGTCGGCTGTTTATACAAGACACAGGTGACACGTAATGCGGAACCATGCTGCTTGCAGAGTACGAAAGGTGCACGAGGTGATGCCTGATGCAGAAGGCTGTTTGCATATATTCTCTCGCTCTCCCCCGCTTCTGGTGGCAAGGAGGTTCACGTCGGTTGGTGTGGTGCACAATTTGAAAAATGTGCCTGGTTTATTTATTTATTTATTTATTTATTAATTATTACCCTCAGGGCCAAAGGCATTAAAGAGGGGAGTGGGTTACAGCAAATGAACATAAAAGCAATAAAAAAAAAAAAGAACGGTCAAGTACAAAAGCTTCTCAATTATACAGTTTTAGCTAGGGTTAAATCGCCATAGGAAATTGGTATCAAAGTATGACAGTAAAATGGTAAATACAAAATATAAAATGCACCACTGGCACAAGCAGAAGCTTGAATTTTCTAGCCCATTGTTCGACTGCTGCTGTGGCGGAGCCTCGTTATATTAAAATCGTGGAAAAACCTGCTCAGTCATATCAATGTAACAAATACATGGTGTTTTATGGTCCTCACATTGTAAAAACCAAATACTTCATTATGTCGTGATTTTCATTGTATCAAAGTTCATTATGTCGAGGTTTAAGTGTCGCTTCATTCACTGACCCATTTCGCTTGTTTAATATACATATGCTAATGTCGCAGCCTAGCTCTGTCTGGTTCAACATGATTCTTTTGCAGCTACAACTGCGATGATCCAGTGTGCTACAAAGACTTGGCACGACTACGTGGCGTCAGGTATTTGACGTGGGAGGACAGCGCAAAACTACAACCCGAAGATGAGGTAAGAACACCACTCATTCACAACACATGCACTGAAGAAGCGCAGGTGCTCACTGTGGTCAGTTGCTTAAAGAGGCCCTGCAAAACTTTTTGATCACGTCAGTCATGCTACAAATAAACCAGGTCGTGTTCTAGGTTTGATGCGCTGAAATGTAATGAATCTACCAGTTGAGGCTGAGACTCAACTATAACGTATCTAATGCCTGATCTGTCATAGATTACGCTTGTGCTGTGTGGGATCCATGGTCTACATGTGATGTGGCCAATTAAGACAGAATTGAAAACATGGCTACCCAGTTTGTTTGTTCAAATTGTACCAGAAATTTTAGTGTTTTAACTGCAAAAGACAGCCTTCGTTGGGAACCTCTATACAAACGAAGGGAATATCTGATACTGAAACTTTTTCACTACATATTTCATCATCGAACAGGCCTAGATCTTGGCAATATTTTTAGAAACCTGATTATGTTTTGCTGTGGCTGGACCATGTGAATAACACAAAGGAATTAACCTGCAAAACCGAAGCATTTAAAGTATCATTTCTTTCCAAATACAATAGGCCAGTGGAATGAGCTTCCATCTGATGTCACAGTAATTACTTCACATGATGCCTTTTCAAGCTTACTTACAGGCATTCAAGTAGTTATTTGCGCGGTTGTGTGGGTGCGCTTGCACACTGTGAACTTATTTGCATGTATACCCAATAAGTTATGTAGCGATACTTTGTGGTCTCATCCCCCCGCCCCGCACTGTAATGCCGGCGCTGTGGCATAAATAAAGTAAACAGACAGCCACAAAATGGTGCATGTCAGTTGTGGAGGCTGCTGTAAACATGTCAGCCAAGTACAGTAAAACCTCGTTATAAGGAAGTTGAAGGGGGAACTACTTCATTATATCCAATAGTTCGTTATATCCGACTTCATTATAACGAGGTTATACTGTACTGTTGTACCCACCAGGGAATTCGCACCTCCTTTTCACGTGCAGCTGGAAATCCCTTCTCCTCTTTCAACAAACGACTTCACGAGGAGCACCGACATTTCTCAACATTTTTTGTGTTCTTAAAGAAAGATACTCATACCTTCTTACTTTCTTCACCTCGGAATGACAAAGTGAAGCATTACTACACATGTCTCTGCAATCATGAAACCACCAGTGCTTGATTTGCCTCAAGCGGCATTGTTGGTGCGTCTTGTGGCCTCGCTTGCTGAAAGAGGAGCGGGGGCTTTCCGCCTGTATTCGAAACCGAGTTGGAAATTCCCTGATGGGGCGTGCAGTGCAGCAGCATTTTGCTCACATGTTTGCAGGCGCCTCCACAACAGACCGCCACCGTTTACCGACTAGTATGTTCAAAAAGTAATCCGGGGCTCTTTTAAGCTCAACTTCCATGAACCACAGAATAGTCTGCATGCCACGCACTATCTGTAGCCTATAAGCTAATGCTGGCCAACTTTGTTGCTTGAAAGTGAACAGTGTAGCTCACACATGAATTAAAAATGAGAACTGTTCGCATGTGAGCTGCGCATCCTGTGTGGAAATACGTAGCAGCAAGCGCCAGAATTAAACATTTGACTTGCTAAACAGATTGGGGTGCCTGTACAGGTGTGTGATGCCCCAAAATGTTTCACACGAGCGTGGCCTTACTTCTAAAGAAGTGATCACTTTCATATTGCAGCAAAAAACTGCTATGAAGCCTTTCATCAGCAGCAAGGCCTTAGGATCTGTTTGAGAATATGTGTACTCGGGGCACTTGTCTCATGGCAGGCATTCCCATCTCATGACTGATAACTTATCAAAGTTCCTAAAGTGGAAAGTGTATATGGCCGTTGTATTTCGCCTGCGCTAATGTTAAAGGTAGACTAACAGAGAAACTTGAGAACAGGCTAAGAGCCACATGGCAGGTGATGATACAAGAATTACAGATGTAACATTGTGAGATGGGAAGGCAGCAGTGTTGATCAGAAAGAATGGCATAGCCAATATTCTAGTCGACATGGAGATAGGCTGGCCACATAACGAGAAAGTCGGGTAAAGGATTGTCATTTATATCAACAGAATGAATTCTGTGAGAGTGCATGCATAATCGTGGACAAAGGAGTACAATGGGTGGAGGCAAAATTCAAGATTTCCAGACATAAAATAGAATAGAGCTCGCATAGGACCAGGTACAATTGAGACTATTTGGCATGGGCCTTTGCCTTGCAATGGATGCAAAATTGGCTGCTGATAACGACTTGATGATGATCGTGATGGCGAAGTGAGTTCTACAACTGGTTTCACTGGCTGTGGGGGTGTAGCAGTGCAATTACTTACCGTGCAGTCCAGGACACAGATCAGCTCAGTTGTGTTTCCTCCCGACAGCCATAAGTTGGGAGCAGATGGGTGCTTGGTGGGCTGTCTCTGTTTCTTTTTTTCTATGGAGTGGACGGCATAAGCGGAATAGTTAATTGGAAGCATGTCACTGTTTGTGAAATAGAAAAGTGCACAAACGGATGATAGGCATGCCCCCTGCATAATGAAAGCTGTGATTTAAGGCCACTGACCCTTCCACTCCATGAAGATGGTCGAACAGTGAAGCTGTGTTAGTTATCCTGAGACACTCATCATAAAAACAGGTTGTTCGTTCCTGTTGTTTCGTTCTCTTCCTTCCTTTTTGTCATCCTTTCCTTGTCTCAGCATGCCTGACATACAAACCCAATGGAGCACTTTGTATGAGACATGTTTTATTAATGCACATTGCAATGTGGCTACCCATGGACTTCCTTCTTTGCATTTCATACTGTGGAAATATACAGCCAAGGCTGTCGTGATTGAACCCAAAACCTTAAGCTAAACACACACACACATGCACATGCAAGCACGCCCATACCCACCCACGCACACACTCTCTGTCTCTCCACAGTGCCTGAAGGTTTCCATATCACACAAAGTGCATTACATTTGGGATCTACCATCATGTAGAACCATGTGACATCGGAC
Source organism: Hyalomma asiaticum (assembly GCA_013339685.2). NCBI lineage: Eukaryota > Metazoa > Arthropoda > Arachnida > Ixodida > Ixodidae > Hyalomma > Hyalomma asiaticum. Next base: position 78,022,240 of record CM023489.1, read on the forward strand.
GTAGACGATCTGACATAGAACAGCTTCACTATTAATACTCCTAAGCCACACATACTAGCCTTGACCATTTGGACAATGCATGCTCTGTTTAAAGGGATATTCGGGCAATTTTTTGATGTCAACTGATCTTAATAAAATTTTCAACATATGTTTTCCTTGATACTGTAAAAACGTATGCAAGCAAGGAAGTTGCAAGTCATTTAGTTTTCCTGAAGAAGAATTTTAAAATTTTCTAGCGGATTCCCACGCTGGCCACCCTGTGTTTTTTACATCATTACCTGCACCACTGCCAACACGAGTTGTAAGGCAGTCAAAAGCAAAGCGGTGATGACTCAGTGCTCAAATCACCGCTTTTAAATTCAGAAAGGCTGGCATAACTCAATACATTGCCTTATGACATTGCGACTTTATGCTCTGTATTTCTGATGGTGGGGGAGGCTGTGGCGTAATTGCAGACACTTCAAGGTGAACATTTGACAGAGATCTGTCTGGTTGGGACGAAATTAAAGGTGAAAAAAGGGGGGACACCAACCAAATTATAATCATCAAAAGTAAAATTTACTCCTAAAGATGACAAAAAAAACCAGACGTTTCGGGTCCCACTCAGGCCCTTCTTCAGGGGTGACTGGAGGGCACCAGACAGCAGCAGTGCTTATAAGGCCTTCTTTTTCCCTTTCTTCTTCTTTCTTCCTTCCTTTCTCACTTTCTCTTTTTCCAGTTCTTCAAACCGACGGGGGTCATGCTAGTGTTGAACCAGGTGCTGGAGTCCGCTAAAATAGACACTTGGCATTGCACCTGCAGACCGGTTCACGTTACCAGGTGTCGCCTGAATGTGCCATGATTCCACAAAAAGCCGCTTGTGAAAACTGGTTTCCAAGTCGAGGACGCGGGTGTTGTCAAAGTCGATGCGGTGGTCGTGCACCTCGCTGTGTTCAGCTAATGCACTCCTTTGTCTATCGAGCTTGCGGACATTGTTCCTGTGCTGTCGTAGCCTCTCTGGAAAGTTCTTGGTCTCTCCCACGTACGACGTGCCGCAATATGAACAGGGGATTGAGTAAATCACACCTTGCGCTCTCTCCCTCGGCAGCCTGTCCTTTGGGCGCGGAAAGAAACGGCCAAGCGTGGAAATTGGCTTGTGTGCTACTCTTATTTGGTTGGTGTTCCCCCTTTTTTCACCTTTAATTGCAGACACTGCACGAACCGGCTACCCATTTCTGTTTCGGTTTGAGCACATCGTTTGTTTGGTTACTTAAGATTATTGACAAGTTTCTGAGCAAATTAAACCTCCCTGCCTTCTCCAGGACTATTCATGCCACTAGAAAGCAGCGATATCAGAATATGGTGAAAAGACCTCCAGAGTTTTCCTTTAACTCCCATGGCTACACTTGTGAACGTTTTGCAGTCTGTGCTGTACCAGGGTATATGTGTGACCTCTTTAGAAGTTGGGGGCTGTCCCAACACGCACACCATAATGGCTGCACCAAAAAGAAATATGCTTTCATTTGAACTTTCTTATGCTTTCATGTCATGCACGGCACACAATTATTTTACTCTGCAGGCTAAGCTCGTTAGGGCTGCTTGGCTAATTTGCTTGAGCCTATTTCATATTGCTTATATGTTTTGCTAAGGTTGTACACATATTTCTGAGATGTGTTTTCGTGGACGGCGTAAGGCTGACAGATTTATTTCAGGATTTAGCCTATCTTTGTGCATCCATGTACTTGGTTAAAGGGAATGTCTACCACATACAAACTTTTTGGGGCTATAGTAAAAATGAGAAAATTGTTCCCTATGTTGACAGGCATGAACATGCTTGTATAATACTTAGCCGTGGAAATGGTAAAATGACGACTGTCGGCACCATCCTTGCATCGAACTCCAAGTGTAAAGAAGAACCCATGCAGGTTCACTTACCCTGCTTCAAAACAAAAATTTACTACTCCCAATTGTACTTCACACAAATCTTGCAGTGTTCCTTCGCAATTGAGAGTAATTTTATTTTAAATTAATGTTACAAAATCCCAGCAACCAGTGTTGCTAGGATCCCTACACATGTAGAAGGGGTGACTATGAAGGTAGAAAAATTTTGTTTTAAGAATTTCTATCGACTTTCCAGTGAAACCAGTGCAAGCTGGTACACTTTGAATGGTACACTTTCTATTGCGATAGAAAACAGTAAATCGATGAAGGATGGCAGACAGTCCCCTGAAACTACTTGAATACTTTCTGTTCATTTTGTTTGTGTTAGCATGGATGTTTATGTTGTCTCTTCCTAGGGCCACCATCCAACACTTGGTGCACATGCCAAGTTCACTAACTACCGGTTTGATGTTAACGAGTTTCTTCGGCTTCTTGGCAAGGCCATCGACCACGTCAGGAAGTCACAGGCCATCACCACTAAACCAAGTGCCACGGGACCGCAGCCCACGAGAGGTCGTCAGGAATTGTGACACGCAGAAATGAGATGATGCATTCTGCAATGGTCCATTTCATTTTCCATTCCTGTTTACTTTATCGTCCACTATCACGGAAGTGCATGGAGATCTTTCTCTTGAGGAAGGTGGTAGTAGCAGTTATGTACATCGGAGGCGGCGGTGCACACCATCTCCACAAATTTTGGCCATTGTAATTAGCCCATAACAGCTTACGCTGTATAAGAGGGCTAGAACAATATCAAACAAATCATTGCAGAATGGCAAGTCAGTTCTGTGGAAATGCACTAGGTGGTACAATCCACTGGCTTGGTTGCACTTTCGAAGGCAGAATGACAAATGGTGTGCATTATTTTGACAGTGAAGCTGTTAGCCAAATCATGAAAAGGGTGTGTTGGAAAAAACTATCATCATCATTAGTTAAGGTTCCCAGGAGTGTGCGCGCACTTCTTCTATGCAATGCCCAATGTGTGGTGTTAGCACACGTGCTTCTTCTCTTGCGCACATGACCTCAGCTCACTACTACACTGGCAAAAGAGCAGCTGGTGGCGTGCATGTTAAAGCAGGAGAATAAGAAGACAGACAATGTATGTCAATTTGTCGGGTGCACAGCTTCGCACCACAAGAGCAGGGGTCACATGGCATCCAAGCAGCTCGCACGCATAATACCAAAGGAGTGAGACGTCGTCAAGCCGAGGCCAGCCATGCCGCGTTTGCCACCGTCAACACGAACGTCATTACGTTGGGCACGGTGTGAAACTTTGAGAAGCATTCACTGGGCCCTCACAGTGTTTCGTGAGGCATTTGTCGAAGCCACGGACCACGATTAAATGTGGATGTGCTGGACACAAACTCGGACCAGTCAAATGCCTGTCAGCTTCACTGCTTCATTAGTTTTACGCCACCTTTACAAGCTTCGCTAATTTTTTTACCTTCAAAAGTGCAGCCATGCCAATATGCAATTCCAATTTATCCAAGAAGCAGCAGCCTTATAGCTAAGTCTGTGATTGGGCAAGCGGAGCGCAGTGTGGTTAATACTTCAATCAGGCAGCTGCTGATTGTACTGTGGATGCTTCCCGGTGATATCTTTAGCATTGCAATGACGGCATTGGTGCTTTTATGTGTGTATGCATACCGTGAAGTGGTTGCAGGTCTATTTTGCTGCATACCTGCTTCTGCAAGATCTTCTTGCTATAGACCAGCTGAGCCTTTGTAACTTTGTGGACATGGTAATATATCCAGCACATGATATTGTGTATTGGTAATGCAGGGTATGTTCGTAATGCAGTTTCCAGTACTAACAAAGCAAGCAAAGGGAAGACAGACAACATGACAGCAGACAGGCAGAACGGTGGCACTGGAAATGCATTAGAAGTCTACATTACAACTAGCCCAGCTAACTGCTTTGCATACCATGAGGTATAGCATCTGTCAACGTTGTTTTTTGAGATAAGCAATAACAGTATGTATTCAAATAGTGGAGCAGTTGTTTTTCAGTACGTCATGAAACTGAAGGTCGGACTGAAGCTTTTTGGTCGGGAATATGCTGTGACAACAATTAAAGAACACTGACTAAGAAAGCTTATAAAAATTAAAACACAGCAACCTTTCAGCTCCCATATTGTAGGCTTGTCCACAATGAAATGAAATGCTCAGGTTATGTTGGCTTCAAGGTGTAACGCAGTCAGCATGCATGCACGTGCCGAGATTTGCTATTATTGTGATTATGTGCTCCGTTATCTGGATTGTGAAAGATTCAAGAAAAGCTGAGAGGTGTAGTTTCTTTCCCCGGTCAGTAATCTTAGCATTGTCTCAGTCTGTTTCGTGGAAGGTTGCTTCAGCTGTTTCAGCTGTAGCATTTGACGACGCATCATTCTTTCCCACTTCATTCTGTGGCGAGTGGCGGCCCCAAAGAGGCATCCGACTTAGGAGGAGAAGAAGATGAGGTGTGTGTTGTGTGCGCTGGCACCGCTCGCGGAAGGTGCTAGGCCTGCGAAGCACGAGATAGGCCATGCAGCTTGCAGCCAAGATGTGTGGTTCTCGTGGAGCGACCGTCACCGTTACTAGTTCGTTGTGGTTCGCAACTGTTCTCGGGTGTGGTCCTATTCTCAGTGAGCAACCGTCGCGGCTACCAGTCCGTTGTGGCTCCTCCATTGCTCGGGCAGCTACTAGTGGAGCCTTGCTCATGGCCACAGGCTGGGCCTATGAGCGAACCAGCAGCTATTAGGTTCACTGGTCACCGTCATCCACGTGGCCTGGCCTTACATCTAGGACAATGCGCGTCTGGCCTCTCAATGGAGTCAGGTTGACGCTTCAGCCACGGCGGCACCGTAGTGGCACTGCACCGATGTCACACGGTCGCATGAGCAAACAGTGCGAGTAGTACGTGTGACTAAACGTAGTGCGGTAACATTGAGACGTCAAGGGACAACTTGTACGTAGCGAACAACTTCGATGCGACTGACATGACTCCAGTACTTGTTCATGTGTACGTCACCATGCTGATATGAATGTTTGTCCTTGTCGGACGTCTCGTCCCCTTTTGCCTAAGTGTCTGCTCCCACGAACCTTTTACAGTTCATGTGCTGCTTGTAAGGAAGTGCCTTCCTTATAACATTGCGCTTGGCACATGTGCTGCATGTACGTGGTAGAGGCGCATGTTTTTGTGATGTCGGAACTCCAATGAAGAAGGTGGGCTGAATGAAGGCGCCGGCGAAGTGGTGCTCTGGACAACAACCACCATATTGGCTGTTTGGCTGTTTTGTAAATACGTTTTAAATATACTCGTAACATTTTGGTGGAAGTGCTGGGCACGACATAAGACAGAACTTCTTAGCAGGCATGTCCCCTTCAGCTCAGCTATGTTGACTTGAGGAGATGCTACTCCTGGTGCATCAACTGGGAATCCAGCCAGTCAGGCACAGCTTGTCATATTGCTATAACTATGCAACCCAGGCACTGACAACATTTACATTGGTGACTGGATTGCAAAGTATGAGTGTGTTGCAGCACAATATCGGTCAGACCCCACTATGATGCTTGCCAATTTCGCCTTCTATCCCTGTGGCACAGAGGGCGTCTGGTTTGAGTCTCACAAAGAAGATCTGAGCATTTTGGGTGTATACAAGCAAAAGCTTCATGACCTGTTTGGCAGATCTGCTGGTTGCCAGCATGCTGCTTCTCTCCTGTTGGGCACAAACTTCAACTGAGTTGCATGTGTCGTACATACTTGACGTTCTTGCCCTTTTCTATTGTGTTTCTGCCAACATTACTGAGGCATACAAAGTAAGCATGTGCCTGAAGGAATTGTAGGTGGTGCTTTTAATCTCCTAGTGTATAAGGACTGCTCAAGTGTGGACGACATTATCAAGGAGTGTCGACGTTTCGAAGTACTGAAGAGTTGCTGCATCACCTGCATTTCACGTGACTTCTGAACACTGCCACTAGGTTATCCTTCATTCACGTTCAACTGCCAGACAGCCGGCCCTTTACTACAGGCAGCGTAGTCCACATTGTGTGACATGAAATTGAGGCGCTGTCCCCACAATCTTACGTGACTTGGAAGTCCTTCATGAAGGGCTAGTTGGTGAATTATGTTGTGAGGGAAGGCACGATTTCGACACCACGGAAGCCCTGACTTGCCTTGGCTTATGACTCGCCCTTCCGATGACCCTCGGCCAACCATTTCGTTGACTCAAACTGTGTTATAGACCGTGGATTCAAATGATGGATTCAAACTGTTATCCAAACTGTGGAACCATGGTACCGTGGACCATTTGGTGATTCATAACAATAGGGTACAGGGACACGACTCTTGGGAAATGTGCCACCCATACTTGCAGGACGTGCTAGCTGATGTTGCACAGAGTTCACAAACAAGTCAGAGTAGCCACTTTCAGAGAGATGTGCTGCATGTCAGTGGCGACATCCTCTGTTTTGTTGCAGACGCTGTTCGTATAGTTCGGAAGCAAGGCCTCTTCTGGGAGGCAGGGTTCACAGAGATAAAATGCACATGGTGACCCATGTGGGTATTCTTCTTGTATGTGCTAAACAACAAGCTTTTTTCTTCACACCTGAAGGAAATGAAAGGAATTAAGGAAATGAAGCTTGTTGTGCTGCTTCTCCTATGTGGTGAACTTGATTGTTTCATGCATGCTGTTTAAGTGTGCTGTCGATGCACTAAGTGCATCCACAGCACTTGATTCTGCTGCTTCTGCTGCAGCTTCTTGATTCTGCTGAAGCAATTGCCAGCACATTGTAGAAACATTTTGGGCGCAGGGCTAAGTGAAGCGAGTGTGCATTGTTCAAGGCACTCCATCGTAGTGTTTGCTGCTGTAACAGAAACAGCAGGATCCATGTACATGCCTGTAAAAGCAGTCTTCAAATGTGTAGTACGTATTCTCTGGACAAAAACCTCGGGAGCCGCTGCAAATCCTGGACGTCATTTTCAATGTTGCGTCTGTTTCGAGGGGCTGAGCTGGAAGTGTCAGCTGCCAAGTGTGTAGGTTCCGGTGAACAAAGATGGAATGTCAGAAGATACCAGAATATTGTCTTCTAGACCACGTCCTGTAACTTGTCTCTGAAGTTGCCGTAGTGGCATATGTATGTGGCACTCCTTCCTAGAAGTGATTGATGCACTCAATGCAGCTAACCGGGCAGTTTGTGGAGCAGGTTGCGAGTATAATCCTCATCAAGGTACACTGGTACATCTGGCTTATGCATCTTGGGCTTAAGATTAGTAGAGAGTGTTCAATTCCTTGCTTTCTCGGCGTGAACAGAAGACAGCAAACATTAAGCAAAAGTACACGCGGGTGTGTTTGACCAGTCGGCAAGCAGCCATCCTAACATTCTGGGCTCAGGTGGATGTGAATATACGTCAGTCTGAGCTTGATGTCTCCGTCAGCTTTCTCGGCTGCCACATCCTCTGCAGGAGGCCTTATGTTGTGTTGTAGTGCAATGGAACACGTCAGGAAGAAGGTTCCGAGAGTCTCCCTGCAGCTTCAGTGTAGGTTGTTTTCCAATACGTGGTGTGTACTGCTGATGGAAAGCAAAGCCATAGTTTTTCCGTGGGACTCGACCCTGTCAAGTAGCACTGTAGCATTGCCTTTGTCAGCAGGAAGCATGACTGTCTTTCTTTTGGTTCGAAAGTGCTTGATTGCTGCCTGCTGTGCAGAAGAGAGTGGTGAAGGCAGTATTTGTAGCTGGAGCTGTGACAGAACACTAATCACGTCAAGCTTCGTCGTATGCAGACGGTTCAACCTGTGTCCATTATGAACACCCTGTAGTGATTTGAAAATGCACTTTGGCGTCACTACTGCACGCTATTGCATGGTTGTGTAAGGGAACATAAATTTTTGTTGAACATTGGTAAAAAGAAAGTGACTGCTGTGTCACGGACAGTTTGGGTAAAATTTACTGTGTTATTGTATCTTTTTTTTTGTAGCAACGATAATGTCAAAAGATGGAAAATTGTACTTTATGGTTACTGTGCAGTACTGTTTAGTGCGTAGTCATGTTGCATTCCAAGCAGATTCATATTAATGAAGTTTGATGTAATCATACTTTGCTTGTGCGAAGTCACGATTTCTCTCATGACAAATGTTTGTCTTGAGCACCATGTCGATAAGAGTGTGGGAATAAGATAGCAGCAAGTGGTGAATTGAATGATCACTGTGTTGCACTCTCACGCTTTCCTGGGTTAGTGCTGTCGGCTCATTCAAACTTTAGAGAATCCCACAATTTCGTTTGCATTGTCAGATGCAAGCAGAAGTATGGTTCAATGCAACACAACAGAAAATGCCGAGATGGCCACTTATCACATGTATTGTGGCCACCTTAGTATCTTTTTCTTTTATGATGTCTGTCAGTGATTTTGAGCACTGGCAGTGAAATGTCTTTAGTTTTGGTTGTTAAAAATGTATGAGCATGAACTTTCAGCTAGGAGTAATCAAAGTGGCTAACATTTTTGGTGTAGATAATGAAAAAGTGTGAATTAACAGAATGAACCGCATGGGGTAAGATGAATTAAGCAGCTTGTATATGCGTACATTGAAAGCATATCGGGCCAACCAAAAAGTTGAAATCTGTTTGAATTAGCCGAAAGCTTGAATTATCAATTTTGAATTATCGAGTCCCTACTGTATGTGTCATGTTTTGTTTTCATTCTGTCGTGTGCCAGGTATGTTTGGCTGGTGATTGTGAAGCCATCCGAAACATCCCACATTTAAGTGGTGACATCAGGGTATTGAAAGTACTACATTTAGCTCATTGCACCTACAACTCCAAGCAGTGGTCATGGTGCTCAGCTGCTGACCCAAGAGCATGTGGGTTCGATACGCCGATGTGATGGAATTTTTCTCTGGTGCCGCATTGAGCACCACGTGTATTTCATGTTTCGGTTACTCTGCGTTTGACTGCTTGTGTGAACGTCGTACTTTTGCAGTTGCAATTGGCTTGTGTAGGATATATAACTGAAAGCATGAGACCTGTGCGAATTGTATACCAGGATTTTACAAACTTTCTAGTTGCTTTTACTGGGAGGCAATCCTTTTTGCTATTTCACCTCAGGATTATTTTGAAGATGTTTCAGTGCTTAATTTACTGTGGTATTTCAGTACATGAGAGCATTTGTGCTTGTCTATTGGCTTTGCCTAGATTTGTGTCACACATCTCCGTACTTTGAGGGTAATGTTGATGTTGTTACTGTGTTGCAAGGTCCAAATAGAATAGAAGCGACGATGTCTTCCAAGTTTGATTTGGATGAACAAATAATGGAATCTAAAACAGTTTATTCTGTGCACCTTCATTGACAACGTGGACAAAGCAAGTGTATGCAAACCCAGCATGTCAGACGATAAAACTAGGCCACTGCTCATGGAAGGGTCAGCCACCACTGGAAGGCTTGGTGATTTCAGATAGCACGCTAAGGTTTGTCGGCCAGCTACTTTCTTGCAGTAGTATTGTTCATACACCCTGTTTACACGATCCCCTGCAGCATATTTACACTATTTCGTTCAAATTTGAAATCCAAAGTTGGGTGGTTGGCTTACAGTGGCAATCAAAACATTACTGCTAGTTGTATTTCTTTTGACTTGCTGTTTTTTTGGAACAGTTGACGTGCAGTCGGATCCAGGGATTTGTACAACACCCTCCACCCCCCTCTACACTCTCGTAACACACTCGCAAAAGTTTTCCATCTAATCAATAACACCGTATCCCCTTTCCCCCCTGCATTCTGGTAACACGATGGGTATCGCTTATTTTTATTGTTTTCTTTTCCGGTCCCTTGTCTTCATTTGTGCTGGAGGCCACAGTTGCAACAACAGTCAGCAAAGCCACTTTGCTCAACATCATACATATCACGCTCCACTGGAGTGCAGGTGCAGTCTGTGCTTTATGAAGACTCCCTTGTGGATTTACAGCATTCAGCATAACCTCATTCCAACAGATCTGCTTATAGCAGACTTGTGGATACAGGATACCAAATTTAAGTGTTTTGCTGATCTTCCTACCTCGTCCGTTGATTGAACTTTTACAGTGGATTCTGATACAACGTACATTTGGTTATAAAGGACTAAATTACAAGTCCAACTAGCTGGTCAGCGCCCCTTTACAGCAGACTAATGTACAGTGGACATCCCAAATTCAATAGCTTCTAGCTTCAAACATTGCTTGACAGCACTCGTGAAATCAAAACAGTGAGGTACTACTATGGTAGCAGCTAAAGTCAACACCCTTGTAATGATGGAAACGTGAATAGTGTCCAAACTGTTTACTGGATAGCACAGTTAAAGCTCGCAAGCTTCTGTTGGGGAAGTTAGGGAGGAATAAAGGCGTCTTTTGACCACGCCTGTGACTTGAAATTCACTCTGGTTGTGACGGACTCATAAAAATAGAAATTAGAAATGAAATGATGATATACGCCTTGCCTGTACCGCCAAAATACTGCAGGTGTTGAATCGTTAAACAAAAAAAAAAGAACTAAGATTTGGATAAAGAAATAACAATAACCAGAGAACATTGTTGGGAAGGCAACACTGGCTTGTCAACATAACCACCGTAGTATCTTTGCGGCTAGGTGTTGGCTTGCGAAGTTCGAGGTGGCAGGATTGAATCCCGGCCACAGTGGCCTCATTTTGGTGGTGGCGAAATGCAAGAAAATGCCTGTGTATTTAGATATAGTTGCATGTTAAGGAACCCCAGATGGTCAGAGTTACTCAGGAACCCTCCACCATGGGTCGTGCCTTATGATCATACCTGGCTTTGGAACATAAAACGCTACCACTTAATGAGCTAGCTTGCCAACAATTCACATATCTATAGTCGAACCTGGAACAGTCCCATACGATCCCCTTTAACTTTTTTTGTACACTCCATAGGTTGGAAGACATGCGCTACAGCTGACACTATCCATCCACCAGTGGTGTAGCTTGAAGAGTTGGAATCAAACACTTTGGTTTCGTTGCTGAGTTTTGTGCCATCTGTGAAATTTACATTGTTTAAGCAAATGTGGTTTGCTAATGTTACTGGAATCGGACACCGTAACACACTTTATACATGGCAAATCAGTTTTGTGGAAACCAACCAGGTGGAGTAGCGTATATGAAAGGTAAATTTTACAATCCACCCGTTTTGTAGCATAACGCTACAAGGAAATCTATACGGATGGCTTGTGCATCTTGGTGGTGGTGATTTGTGCAAGGCTAGCACCGAACCCCAGACCAGGACGAATTTTTCAGCAACTAGGAAGCTTTCATTTCTGAGAAATCCACATGGATTTCCTTGTAGCCTTGTGCTACAAACGGGTGGATGCTAATTATCCGTGTCACAGTTTATACATGGATGATTCAATAGTCTTCAACGTTCAAGATGACTTTACTTATTCATGCCATGTGGTTATGCTAAATCGAAAAGGATTCGGTCCTTTTTTTTTTAAGTGACTGCACTCCTGAGAAATGTACAAGTGCCAACTTGCTGCTAGAAATCGCTAGAACTTTTCAATTCTCATCTGGTCTGTGATGAAAACTTGTTCTTTTTACAGTTTTTGTGCTGCTATTTACAAACAATAAAGTCTCTTTTACTTTCTTCTTGTGGCTTTTTATTGTTTGGGGAAAACACATACACAGAAATGTATGTATGTATATGTATGTATGTATGTATGTATGTATGTATGCATGTATGTATGTATGTGTATATATATAAAGGCTTCAATAACATTCATGTCCTCCTTCGGCCACTCATTCCAGTGAGTAGAAAGTTAGAAGCGTGTCTAGGAGAATATCACATTGAACGTTGATTTAGATTATATTCTGAAGCATATCCCTGTGATGGGGTAACGTCAAGTTTCTCCCCGAACGTGCAGGTTCTTTTTACTTTTGAGGTGTCCGAAGCGTCGCCTCAAGACACTCAAAGAAGTACGAGACCGTTTGCACACCACATTTATATACACACTATAGACACACAACACAAGCACACACCGAAAGACACATTATATAGATTCTCAACTTACAGGCTTTACAAGGTTGCACAGAACGGCTTAAGTTAAATGAAGTCCTAATTATATAGTAAGTTCCTAATTATATCTGATCGCGGAGCGAAGAGATGGCACGAGCGCTCGTCTCGGCAACGTCAGCAGGTCAGCGTTCCTAGGCAGGCGTTGCCGGGGGGCATGGCAACTGCTGAGGAACGCCGCAACAGTCGGCGTCTTGAATTCCGAGGGTCGACGGTAGCTCGGGGAGCCTCTCCAGGCTGCAGGGAAGACGATGGTTCGCCGGCGTTGAAGAAGCGTCCCGGCCAGACATCCACGCTTAAGCTCGCGCCCGAAGCTCGACAGCTCAAGCCTGTCCACGGGCACGGAGCCCCCCCCCCCCCAGGTCTCGCAGGCCTCAGGCGGGCACCGTGGCTCGGGTCCGTAACCCGACAGCCAAGTAGCGTGACCGGTCTTCTCCGCTGGTCTCTCTCTGGTCTCTCTCTAGTCTCTCTCTAGTCTCCCTCTAGTCTCCCTTTCAAACTCTCTTTCTCCTCCATCTCCCTTTCAAACTCCAACTGCTCGAAACAAACAAACAGACACTAGGCCAAGAACGTGTTTTACTCCAACTGCTCCTTCTCTTGTAGTCGCGCAGCCTCTCGCGCATCAACCCATGCCATAAGCCCTCCATGCCCATGCGTCGTGCCAACTTTTCTAAAACTTGCCGCGATTCGGATGCGTTCATTGTTTTATGCTTGTGCCAACCAAACAAATGTTACAAACGGTCTCATCCTGTCGCAGCGGACGCCAGTTGTGATGGGGTAACGTCAAGTTTCTCCCCGAACGTGCAGGTTCTTTTTACCTTTGAGGTGTCCGAAGCGTCGCCTCAAGACACTCAAAGAAGGACGAGACCGTTTGCACACCACAGATGCGCGCGCTCTGGCAGCATTCTGCGCTTCTAGCAACGGCAGGCGAAGTTGACGGTTCCTTTCCTCGAGAGCCGCCACTTCACGCGCTAATGCTAGCTCCGCTTCCTGGGCACGTTCCTTGCGATCGCGCCTTTCACGATCTAACTTCATCTCCACCTCCCGGGCACGTTCGTCCCGCTCGCGCCTTTTACGTTCTAAAGTCAGCTCCGCTAGAGTGTACTAGAAAATTCTAGTACACTCTAGCTCCGCCTCCCGGACACGCTGCTTACGCGCAGCTTCCTCGCGCAGCGCTTCGCGTTCCTCAGCGAGCTCCTCCCTCTCGCGTGCTCTCTGTTCCTCAATCCATGCCCGAAATGTGTCTACCGATAAACCAATTTTCTCACCGAGAATAGTGAGCTCGTCTAAATCCATGTCGCAGTCGTTATGATCTTTTGACCCACACAGAAAACAGCCCCGCCCCACGTTGGGCGCCATTGTGATGGGGTTCTTTCAGAATTCGGTGAAAGCACGTCGCGTCTTACGATGGCAACGTGTTCAGAAAAATGGCGAGGCTGCCTTCTGTGAAGACTTTATGACAAAAACAACAATACACAACGACATGGACCAAAGAACTAATAAATGAATAAAGGAAACGCAGCACCTCAAAACAGAGAGAGAGAGAAACACAAAGAAACACGCGAATAAAGTCAGAGTTCGGAACAGTCTCACCGAGGCTGGTCAACCGATGCGCGAGAAGTCCACGCAGGTGAAGCGTCGGCGCGGCAGGTCGTCGACGAGTGGTGCTGCTGTCTCCGTTGTGCCGGCGAAGAGACGACGAGATACCGACGCTGGCACGAAACTCGAGGTGCTCGTGGCCCGAAGAGGCAGGGCAGTACTCGGGACTACGCCCGACCGTGCTGCTGGTAGCGATTGGGATGAGGCCCCACAGAGTAGAGGACTCGTCTACGAGGTCCTGGCCGGCAGGACAGCACTCGGGCCTACACCCGACGGTGCTTGGTGGCACGGGCGGCTCGCCAGGCGTTCCGTGGACACAGTCGGGAACTCGGTGCCAAGCGGAGCCATACACCCCGACTCTTGGCGCCCGCCAGGCACTCGGGACTACGCCGCAACCGTGGTTCTGGCGGAGAGCTCCCCTGCCACCTCCGCGCTGGTGGAACGCCGCCTCGCTTCTCTCCTCAATATGGCGCCTCACGTGCACCCGCCACGCTCCGTCTTTTCCCATCGGCCGCATTTCTCTGCCCGTCGTCATCTTCACCACCTCACGTGCTGAGCCGGCGCTTCTTCGTGGCCGCTTCTTCTATGGCGCCATCGCAGGAACACCAAACACAACAAGCGCGCACTTCTCCCATGACAATCCTCACTCCGTCTGAACAAACATACCCCTGCAGCTTATATATAGAGCAATGTTCATTCGTTTCAACGGTGTTCACTTGAATTCGTAAAATAACTTTGTCATAAATGAGTTCCTTTTTTTTTTTAAATTGTACAGCGATGCCTTTCCTGTCAAGGTCAGGTTGCAAGGGCAGGCTTTCAACATTTTTTTCAGGTCTGGATACATCGTCTTGAGATCCCGGCCGTGGTTATCAAGCTCATCATTACTAGTAGCACCTATGTATAGCCCATCCAAGGATATGTCTCACATATAAAACAACCAGCTAACACAGTGCCTGTTCGTTACATGATCAGAAAGGTGCACATCTCTGTGTGCTTGCGAAAATGAACTTTCTATGTCAAGAAAACACGTGCAAGACCCGTGCACAAGGGTAAAGGAACGGACAAAATGAAAGCAGACTATCAATTCTGAAGAAGAGCACTGAGGTGAAAAAGAAGACGCACAACTGTGCATGCTCAGGAATGGTGGCGCCGCCTGTCAAGCAGGTACACATGCCGCTCTACATGAGAGACAATTAAGGCATTCAATCTCTTGTCTTTGTAAGCTAATCAACGGCTGACTGACGCATGCTCGTCCACTGTTTATTTATTTAAAAACACCCTCAGGGCCAATGGTATTGCAGAGGGGAGCGGGAGAAAGGGTCATATAACAATGCAGATGGGTCAAAAACACAGGAAATTACAGTTTTAGGGGCTACAAGTACTACAACCGGACTACAAGTAGTTACGCAAATACAAGAGGCACAAAACCAGAATACATAAAACCAGGGTGTCGGAACGAAATGTTTTTCGTTCCGGTTTTCGTTTCGTTCCACAACAAAAAGTTCCGTTCCGTTTTCGTTCCGGAACAAAAAAAAAGCGTTCCGTAACGGTTCATAACGTTTTTTTTTTCAATAAGAAAAACGAACAGAATACTTAATATTAAAAGTATCTTTTAAAAACAGCAAAAGATACTGGACGAATACATAAAAATGCAATAATAATTGTTGGGGTTTTATGTCCCAAAGCCACGATGTGACTATGAGGGAAGTCGCAAAAGGTTTCGAAGTAAGGACACAACAAAAACTTGGTACTTATTTTTCCTCAAGTTTGAATCCCGAATTTTTGTCAATAGGGGGCACACGATTTCCGAAGCAGCAGGTCATCAAGTGTACTCGCCGATAAGCGAGACCGCTGCTCTGACAAAATGAACTTGAGTGCCGAAAATGTCCTCTCAACGCTGAGTTGTGTGGCTGGCACACCAAGGGCCACTTGTGCTAACATGTACAGCTCCGGTTGCCGCTCTTTGCGCTCGTCCCGAAATTTCAACAGATTCAACACGTAAGCAACGACAAAGCCCTCTCCACGACGGCCTGTGTGAGAGGCACGTGAAAGTCCGCTTGAATTTAATACAAACAGCTGTGGTTGCTACTTCTTTCGTTTCCTGCATTATTTCAACGCATCTTTCCTTTGAAATACCTGCCTGAGAGGCGAGCTGACGTTGACCCCTGAGTTATGCATTATTGCTCACATTGCATGACCCTCGGTTGTACCGGATCGCAAAGTTTTCAAAGTAGAACCTCTGCCGCGCAACGTCCACCCGCAATTCAATGAGGGGCGCCGCAAAGCGAGGGCACGAACATTATTGAAAGCGACCGCCAACAGCCCCGGACTGGCGGCATTTGTTGACGCGGCCCAGTACGGACGCAGCGACCGGTACGCGGCCGTCTCGGTAGGCTGGGACGGGACGGTCATTAATGCGGCATCAGTCAAGGGAGTAACGGCTGAAGTGGCCGAACAGGTGGCAATAGCCTTGGCGATGAGGGACCCCGAACGGAGGGAGGGGAGCTCCGAGACCCGCTGCTTACCTCCAACGAAATAACGACGCACTACCAGCTGTCAAGGAGGGCCTACCCACTCCCCCACGCTAAACTGAATAGACCACAGTCGTCTATATTGCGAATGCTCCAGACAGGGTCGTTCCCTTCGAGAGGCAGACTGAGCCTTTACTCACCAGACATAGAGCCACACTGTCCGGATTGCGGTGAATCGTACTGCTCGCTATCGCACATGCTTTGGCAATGCTCCGCGTTAAGCGGCACCGAGTTGAGCACAGAACAAGACTGGGAAGACGCACTGCGAAGCGGCGACCACCAGACACAACTCCGGGCCGTCCAGAGGGCTCACGAAAGGGCGGAGGCTCACGGGCTTCCCGTCCCAACGTGGGTGCGGCCCGCGACTCCTACCCACCACTGAACCAAAAGTGGGTGGGGAGGGGTTCCTCCGGACTTAATAAAGTTATTTCCTCCTCGTCCGGTTACGTTTTCGTTCCGGTCAAAAATATCGTTTTTTTTTTCGTTTTTCGTTTTCGTTTTTCGTTCCGTTCCGACACTCTGCATAGAACTGCTTACAAGTAGCAAAAAATAGATAATTCGGCGCATAAAAGACATTTATTCAAGTGGTCATGGTGCTGACTTCAACAAACGCTAACAAACGACAATGAAATGAACTTAGAAGAAAGTGTCGTGTAATGTTTCTTTAAACCGGTTAATACCATTGATGGACGCAGCACTTTCAAGAAGGTGATTCCACTTGTGCATTGTACAAATGAGTAAAATATATGCCTGGGGCCGTATTCTGAATTGTGTCGCCAAAGGTGATAGTATCACTAGTGCCCTAATTTTGTCGCCTTTTCCGTCTGCTGCGGTGTTATTGGCTGGTTGAACATTTCCGGTTTGTATAACCAGCCAATCACCACCGCAGGATACAGTGAAGGCGACAAAACTACATCACCAGCGATACTCTCGCCTTCGGCGACACATTTGAAAATACGGCCCGAGGTCTCGACCACCGAACGCGTTTCTTCGCTGTTATGTCTGTATACGCCTCGTGGATGGATGGATGATATGAGCGTCCCCTTTGTAACGGGGCGGTGACATGTGCGCCACCAGGCGTGGCGCACATGTCACCGCGCACCCGAGTGGCGCACCGGGCACCATGCGTGGCGCACCCGAGTGCACCAGGCGTGGCGCACTCGGGTGACGTGGCGCGTGGAGCGCGCCACGCCACCCGAGTGCCTGGCGGGCGCGAAGAGTCGGGGTGTATGGCTCTGCTTGGCACCGAGTTCCCGATTGTGTCCACGGAACGCCTGGCGAGCCGCCCGTACCACCAACAGCACCGTCGGGTGTAGGCCCGAGCGCATAGCTTTTTTCATGCAAGCCGACGGAAGCGCTACTGGTGGCGACCCCGACAAGTTCTCAAGGGGGAGCAGGCAGCCGTCCGCCGTAGCTTTTTACGACTTTATTCGCGCTCAACGTTTAGTTCGCTATGTCGCAGCGAAATAAGCAACTTTCTTTGAATGTGTGGGGTGGCCGAAGCTTCAAGGGATGTCGAATAACAATTAAAAGCCACCCAAACACGACCTCTTCCTGTACGCAGGCGTTTAACCAGGATTTGGATTTAGCGGGGTGGGAGGGTTCATACCCATGGCGTTACCGAACATGAAGGGGGAGGGCGGATACGTGTTGGTCAGCTGGAATATTTTTTTCCTTTTGGGAACTGGAAGGGGACGGGGAAGGGGTAATATCCTTCTGGCTGAGGTTTGAGAAGGCTGTTGAGGAGGAGGGGGTAAACAAAACCCTGCTTCTACATTCAACGTGCTCACACAGAAGGCTTGCTCCATAGCTTGGGACCACTTGTGCGTGACCTGTTTTCATCTTTGTTGACTTACCTCACCTGCCTTGCTGACGCAAAATGCGTCTTGCAGCAAAAAGTCAGGTACTGTTGCCTGCCACGAAAGCAAAAAGAAAAAGAAAGAGGGGCAATCGCGAACACGTGTCACATGAGACTTCATTGGAAGTACATTGATTAGGCTTGTTTTTTTTTGTTTCTTTGTATTCTTTCGTTTTTTTTTTTCGTTTCTGTGCATGTATATATTGTCACGAGCCTTCAGGGGCGTTGTAGGGTTGCTGGTAGCTGGGGGGCTAGCTTCGGCCAAAAGACGTCCGTCGGGGCTGGCTCTCAAGCGGGGAAGAAGCGCGCGGTCTTCTTTGTTCTCGTCGGCTAGCGCCATTTCAGTCTTCGACCCACTACACGCAGGTGGCATAATCCCCCTTCGCGGAAAAAAAAACAGTATTGCCTGGATGCCACAACACAGTCCGAAACACACGAACGGAAACTACTAAAGGAGCAAGAGCTACAAACGCGCAACGTAAGGTTTCATGCGCACAACATGAACAACATCAGAACTCGGTGGGCTTTGGTTCCTGGTCTGTGTCTGCGGCGTCCTATGCGGGACCACCTCGTAGTTCACGTCGCTGATGCGGCGTAGGACTGTATAAGGACCAAAGTACCGGCTTAGTAGCTTCTCACAGAGGCCGCGGCGACGCACGGGGGTCCACACCCATACTTGGTCTCCGGGGTTGTAGGATACTGCTCGGCGACCGATGTTGTAGCGCCGGGCGTCTGCTTGCTGCTGCTGACCGATGTGGAGCCGTGCGAGCTGCCTAGCTTCCTCGGCACGCTCTGCAAATTCCTCTGCGTCAGGCGTCAGCCGGTCAGCGTCTTGACATGGCAGCATAGCGTCCAGCATAGTCTGCACTTCTCGACCGTAAAGAAGGCGAAATGGTGTAAATCGCGTCGTCTCTTGCGCTGCGGTGTTATACGCGAAGGTCACGTAAGGCAAGATCCGGTCCCATGTTTTATGTTGAACGTCGATGTACATGGAGATCATGTCTGTAACGGTCTTGCGATATCTAGTGTTACTGAGTTCAAAGACTTCTTCTGTAAGCTGCGCGGTGAATGCTGTCCCCCTGTCCGTGATCACAGTGGATGGAGCACCGTGCCGCAGTACGATGTGGCGCATGAAGAATTGCGCTACTTCAGAAGCCGTAGCTCGTGGTATTGCCTGGGTCTCGGCATAGCGCGTTAAATAATCAGTAGCGACGATTACCCATTTGTTTCCAACGGCAGACAAAGGAAATGGTCCGAGAATGTCCATGCCCACTTGGTCGAAGGGTGTGCGAGGAGGTTCAATTGGCTGAAGCAAGCCAGCCGGCTTAAGGGAAGGTGTCTTTCGGCGCTGGCATTCACGACAGCTTTTTACGTAGTCTTTGACGCTGGCCGAAAGCCCAGGCCAATAATACATCTCACTCACTCTGGCGAGTGTTCGCGAGAAGCCTAAATGGCCAGATGTGGGCTCGTCGTGGCAAGCAAAGAGCACGTCGTCTCGCATGTCCCTTGGCACTACGAGGAGGTAGGCACGGCTGTTCGAACGGGCGTTCTTCTTATACAATACGTTGTCTCGCATACAGAAAGACGTCATGGAGCGGGAAAGATGACGTGGTATGGTGGCATCGCGGCCCTCTAGGTGGTCTATGATCGGTCGGAGGTCCGCGTCGTCTCGCTGCCGTCTGATCAAGTCCGCTGAGCTAATGGCGCCAAGGAAACCATCATCGTCATCGTCCTCTGCTTCCCGACTGACCGGGTGCATAGGTGCGCGCGACAATGTGTCAGCGTCCTCGTGCTTACGGCCAGACTTATACACGATGGTGACGTCAAATTCTTGTACCCGCAAGCTCCACCGTGCGAGTCGTCCTGAGGGGTCGCGCATGCTTGCCAACCAACAAAGCGCATGGTGCTCCGTCACTACTTTGAAAGGACGACCATAAAGGTAGGGGCGAAACTTGGTGATCGCCCACACGACTGCGAGGCACTCTTTCTCCGTAGCCGAATAATTCGCCTCAGCACGGGATAGGGAGCGGCTGGCATAGGCTATGACTCTTTCGGCACCATCCTGACGCTGGACGAGCACAGCGCCAAGACCAATGTTACTGGCGTCGGTGTGCACCTCTGTATCAGCATCATCGTCAAAATGAGCGAGAACGGGTGCTGTTTGCATTCGCTGTCGTAGTTCAGCAAAGGCAGCCTGTTGCTCATTATCCCAGACAAAAGGCGTGTCGTCACGTGTAAGGCGTGTGAGGGGTTCAGCGATCCTCGAAAAGCCGTGGATGAACCTGCGATAGTAGGCGCACAAACCAAGGAAGCGACGGACGGCCTTCTTATCGGTAGGAGCAGGAAATGCGGCTACAGCGGCAAGCTTGTCTGGATCAGGCCGGACACCTTCGGCGCTTACCACATGCCCGAGAAACTTGAGCTCCTCATAGCCAAAGTGACACTTCTCTGGCTTAAGTGTAAGATCAGCCGACTGGATAGCTGTTAGCACAGTCCGCAGGCGGTGGAGATGCTGCTCGAACGTTTCAGAAAAAACTACGACATCGTCCAGATAGACAAGACAAGTCTGCCACTTCAGTCCACTGAGTACAGTGTCCATCATGCGCTGGAATGTTGCTGGCGCTGAGCACAAACCAAAAGGAAGCACTCGAAATTCGCAGAGACCGTCTGGAGTTACGAAGGCTGTTTTCTCGCGGTCTCGCTCGTCTACCTCGATTTGCCAATACCCGCTTTTTAGATCGAGAGAAGAAAAATAGCGGGCATGCCGTAGTCTGTCCAACGAATCATCGATACGTGGCAGCGGGTACACGTCCTTTTTAGTCACGTTGTTAAGCTTTCGATAGTCGACGCAGAAACGTAGCGTTCCATCTTTCTTTTTCACTAGGACTACCGGAGACGACCACGGGCTGTTGGAAGGTTCGATGACGCCGTCATCAAGCATCTCTCGGACCTGCGTACGTATGGCTTCACGTTCTTTTGCCGACACGCGGTAAGGCTGCTGGTGTATCGGTCGCGCATCCTCGTACGTGATGATCCTATGCCGAGTGATGGAAGTCTGGCGCACCTTTGAAGAACTTGCGAAGCAGGTTCTAAATTCCAGCAAGAGTTTCCGCATGGACGTCTGGTTATCAATTGACAGACCCGGATTTATGTCGACGTGACTCAGAGCTTCGTCTGCGTTCTCGATCACTTCCGACGTGAAACAGCCGCTAACGTTCGCTACTTCGTCTGCAAACGCTATCGAAGTGCCACGGAAGAGGTGCCGATGCTCGTTGCTAAAGTTGGTAACCAGCAATTGCGATCGGCCGTCACGGAGCTGTATAACACTTCTCGCCACACAGACACCTTGCTTCAGTAGGTGCTCCAAGTTGGTCTCAGCCACCGCTTCACCATCGGGCAAGCCACAGCATGTAACATCGACCATGACACTTGTTCGTGGAGGAAGCGTTACGCTCTCTGCAGTGACACGAAGCACGTCGGCACGCCGTTGGTCGTCCTGGAAGTCGATTGCTCGCCTGGCCGAGAATGTGATACGACGCTCTTGGAGATCAATAACAGCACCGTACTCCTGCAGGAAATCAACTCCAAGAATAACGTCGCGGGAGCATTCGCGAAGGACCAGGCAGTTGGCTACGAATGTATATCTGTCAGTTTGAACTCTAATCGTGCAGGCGCCCAGTGGGTTTACGACGTGGCCACCCGCCGTCCGAATCTGCGTATTATGCCAAGGCGTGATTACTTTCTTCAGCTGCGTCGCGATTTTCCCGCTCAAAATGGAATAGTCTGCACCGGTGTCCACTAATGCACTAACCGCGTATCCGTCAATCGTCACTGGTATGTCAAGAGAAAGCCGGTCGTCGCGTGAAAGAGTAGGCGCCGGAGGATCGGGAGATTTTCGATTCTGCGTCAATCGGAGGTCTTCAGCATTTCGATCGTCAGCGACCCCGCCCCCAGAGGTCGCTTCGGTTAGTTTTCCCGGCGGGGACTGGGGGACCGCGCGGTAGGATACCGCTGCGGCGGCGATGAAAATCGCCTCGGCGATGGTGAGCGCGACTGTCGCCCTGCAGGCGGCTGGTGGTGCTGCTGAGAAAGGTAGTCCTCAATGTCCCGAGGCCGCTGGCCGTATCGAGGTGGCGGCGAGTACGCAGAAAAGCCACGCAGTCCAAGGCGGCGGTATGGGCACTGGCGGTACAAGTGGTCAGCTTCGCCGCAGTGGTAGCAGAGGGGCCGACGATCAGGGGTGCGCCAAACATCCGACTTGCGAGGGGGCATTCGTCGATCGTCGATGTACTGTACCGCCTGCTCCGAACGATAGGCGACAGGGGCGGCATGGACGAAGGTGCCGTAGTACGGCATCGGCTGTGCCGGCTGGAGTGCCACTGTCGGAGGTACACGAGTGAACTGCGGCGGAGGAGAAGCAGGACGGCTCAGGGCCTCTGCGTAGGATGCACGAGGGTAGTCAGCCGGAGCTTGCGGTGTGTTTTGGCGAGGCAGGGTGTCGCGTTGCTCACGGAGAACCTGATGCAGCTCTTCCTTGATGACGTTCGCAACAGAGTTGACGGTGGGCGAAGGTGTTGCGGCGCACTTTTGCAACTCCTCACGCACTATGGAACTTGCCACTCTGCAAAATAAAGATCATTTGGTAGTCAGCGCTCTTTCTTCTCTGTCGCATTTTTCCTATCTTCGCGCGCTGTAAAACTCGCCATCATGAACGAAAACCAACTAGTCCAAGCTGCTACACTTGAAAGAGAGAGAGAGAGAGAAACGAGAAAATAGGGGTAACTTAGAGGGCTTCTATTTCCTTTAACGTGTGAGCTATTTTGGATGGTACCTCACACTTAGCCCAGTACGCAATCCCGCTGAAAAGTTGTTGCATAGCTTGAAAAAAAGACGTGCCGCGGCGGTAAAGTAAATAAGACAGCAGAAGCGCTCTTTATGTCCTATATTTGATTTTACCGTTGATCCATATCTTTGCTTCAAAGGAAGCATAATTTGGGTTCTGCTCTCAGATTTTTTTTTAGTTGTTTGGTAGCAGTCACACACATGCGCTGTGCCTTCCTTACCGCACCCCTCACCACCCCATCATATTTCCCTTTTAACAATTGTGCACATACGCTCATTCGTCTTCCTCCCTATTTTACGATTTACACTAGTTCTAATAATAAGACAGGAAACTCCATGTGTGCTCGATATGCATGCATCCCCTCATTCCTGTTACTAGAAGAAAAAATTAATATTGCAACAGAGTGGCAGTTTGGGCATGTTCGTATACCATTTTGAAAGCAGAAGCGCACAGAACACGGACGAGAGAGCTTGAAGGAAGTTTGAAACCAATACAAGACTAAAAATAGCTTCGGTGCGTGCTGAGCATTTCATATACGGAATACTGAGGGAAGATTCTGGCCCTCAAACCACGTCTACTGTACGTCTTCCATGAAAATTACAATATTTGCGCAGGCTCATAAAGCTCTAAAACAATGTGGTGCACTGCAGGCCCCCACAGAAGACGCATAATGACGAAATCTCTGTAAATTGACCAAGAAATTCGGTAACAGTTTAAAGTTTGCATATTCATGCGTACACCTTGATGATAGAACAAAACCCATGGCAGCCTGGCTGTCACGCCCATTTAACTTGACCATTTATGGTGACTTGTATGGCAATTGCCATACAAGTCACCATAAGAAGCTAAGTGAGCGAAAAATCTCATATACCACATATACCACGTATCCGATAATCTCGTATGAATCATACGAGAATACGTATGACTCATATGTGTTCATACGAGGTTATTGGACATGTGGCATGAGGTCTTCGTTCCATTTTACGTTCCTGATGCGCGCTTCACATTTCCTTGATTCCCACTGTACGTGGGAACTGCCAATTTTTCTTTCTTGTTTTAGAATTGTGCCCTTGCCACATTGCTGTTCCTGTACCTTAATAATAGTACACGTCATTTAAGCGGAGTGGTAAGCCAGACAATGCAGCCCAACATTACGTGTTGCTTGCGCATTATGTAGCGATCTTGATAGCACTGATTACATACGTGATATCATCGCATAATAATCAATTATTATTATGGGACATTCCCTGTTCTAAATCGTATTTTGCGATCTGTTCATTGATAGGAACGTGTATGTTGACGTCCCGACCATATGGGCCCGCGCATGCTCCACTCCGAGTATTTAAAGAACACCGACACGGGCTGTGTGCGAGAGGACGTCGGGAGAAGAGGTAGTTGTCGCTACTCATAAAGAAGCGAAAAATCTAGGAACTTTAATAGAAACCTAGTGATTTTAAAACGCTTGCACAAAGTGACGTGATATGTGCTTAGACCAACTTAGGTTATTTGTTTTTTCTACGCCAAGATACCTACACGATTCCGCTTGATATAGCGCAGTATTGTTCAGTGCCTATGGGAAATGTACGTGAGATTGTTCACGGGAGCACGTGCAAAAATTTACGTTTTGACACGCTGGCAGCACGAATGACACGATGAGCAGTGCGCGAGGACACTAGCAGCTCCTGAGCTGCTCGCTTAGGAGCGTATCGGAATACGATGCACCCGTCGTATCACCAAGGCCACACCCTCAGCAGTCGGTAGTGACGGAAGTACTGCGGACCATGGAGGCGGAGCACGCTGGCAGCAGGAAACGCACGATGAGCAGTGCGCGAGGACACTAGCAGCTCCTGAGCTGCTCGCTTAGGAGCGTATCGGAATACGATGCACCCGTCGTATCACCAAGGCCACGCCCTCAGCAGTCGGTAGTGACGGAAGTACTGCGGACCTTGGAGGCGGAGCACGCTGGCAGCATGAATGGCACGATGAGCAGTGCGCGAGGACACTTGCAGCTCCTGAGCTGCTCGCTTAGGAGCGTATCGGAAGACGATGCACCCGTCGTATCACCAAGGCCACGCCCTCAGCAGTCGGTAGTGACGGAAGTACTGCAGACCTTGGAGGCAGAGCACGCTGGCAGCATGAACGCACGATGAGCAGTGCGCGAGGACACTAGCAGCTCCTGAGCTGCTCGCTTAGGAGCGTATCGGAATACGATGCACCCGTCGTATCACCAAGGCCACGCCCTCAGCAGTCGGTAGTGACGGAAGTACTGCGGACCTTGGAGGCGGCGCACGCTGGCAGCAGGAACGCACGATGAGCAGTGCGCGAGGACACTAGCAGCTCCTGAGCTGCTCGCTTAGGAGCGTATCGGAATACGATGCACCCGTCGTATCACCAAGGCCACGCCCTCAGCAGTCGGTAGTGACGGAAGTACTGCGGACCTTGGAGGCGGAGCACGCTGGCAGCAGGAAACGCACGATGAGCAGTGCGCGAGGACACTAGCAGCTCCTGAGCTGCTCGCTTAGGAGCGTATCGGAAGACGATGCACCCGTCGTATCACCAAGGCCACGCCCTCAGCAGTCGGTAGTGACGGAAGTACTGCGGACCTTGGAGGCGGCGCACGCTGGCAGCAGGAACGCACGATGAGCAGTGCGCGAGGACACTAGCAGCTCCTGAGCTGCTCGCTTAGGAGCGTATCGAAAGACGATGCACCCGTCGTATCACCAAGGCCACGCCCTCAGCAGTCGGTAATGACGGAAGTACTGCGGACCTTGGAGGCGGAGCACGCTGGCAGCAGGAAACGCACGATGAGCAGTGCGCGAGGACACTAGCAGCTCCTGAGCTGCTCGCTTAGGAGCGTATCGGAATACGATGCACCCGTCGTATCACCAAGGCCACGCCCTCAGCAGTCGGTAGTGACGGAAGTACTGCAGACCTTGGAGGTGGCGCACGCTGGCAGCAGGAAACGCACGATGAGCAGTGCACGAGGACACTAGCAGCTCCTGAGCTGCTCGCTTAGGAGCGTATCGGAAGACGATGCACCCGTCGTATCACCAAGGCCACGCCCTCAGCAGTCGGTAGTGACGGAAGTACTGCGGACCTTGGAGGCGGAGCACGCTGGCAGCAGGAAACGCACGATGAGCAGTGCGCGAGGACACTAGCAGCTCCTGAGCTGCTCGCTTAGGAGCGTATCGGAATACGATGCACCCGTCGTATCACCAAGGCCACGCCCTCAGCAGTCGGTTGTGACGAAAGTACTGCGGACCTTGGAGGCGGCGCACGCTGGCAGCATGAATGGCACAATGAGCAGTGCGCGAGGACACTAGCAGCTCCTGAGCTGCTCGCTTAGGAGCGTATCGGAATACGATGCACCCGTCGTATCACCAAGGCCACGCCCTCAGCAGTCGGTAGTGACGGAAGTACTGCGGACCTTGGAGGCGGCGCACGCTGGCAGCACGAAAGGCACGATGAGCAGTGCACGGGGAGACAAGTATATCTTGAGGTACTTGCTCAGGAGCGCATCGAAATACGATGTAACAGACGCAGCAGCAAGGCCACGCCCTCGGCAGTCGGCAGTGCCGTACTCGAGCATACTCAGCATCATGGCCGCGAGTCGTTAGCTGGTTCATCATCATCATCATCATCATCATCATCATAATCATCATCATCATCATCATCATCATTTATTGTCCCTTAAGGGTCCTTGATGGGGCATTACATAAGGGGGGGGGAAGCAGCGAAATATACATACAAGGTCACATTTAAAAAGAAAAAGAGGCATGTTAGCTCTGTACACTGCTACGAAACCGGAAATTAAAACAAAAAAAGACACATGCCAAGTGGTTCTGCATGTGTGATGACAAAGTATTTGCGTTGTGGTTTCACAAGCACAAAACAAAGGAAACATAGTAAGCATCATAGTACGTGTTTACAAAATGATTGGTGAACTGGTTTTGGAAGAAAAGTGGTTTCGTTACACATTGTTACGGAGGCGCAGACAATGAAAGCGTATTACTTTGCAGGCACATTATTAAAAAAGAATGAAAATGAAGAGGTACAGGGCAAAATAGTTATACACTAGGAAAAAGGAGCAGCTCGTAGTAAGCTTCCAGTTTCATGTTTGAGTTGGTGAAGTAAAGCAGTCTACTGTGGAACAGTTTCATTTTGTCAAGTGAGCTGATACCAACTGCCTAAATTTCGAACTCTCGCGTTGATGGACGATTGCTTCAGGAAGCGAGTTCCACTCTTCTATGGCCAAGGGTAAGAAGGACTTATTAAATGCGGTTGTAGAGCCAGTTATACGCTGCACACTCATGGAATTAAAAAGTCAACGTGATGTTCGCACAGGTGGCATTAAAATAGATGTTCGAATGTCGGGATGATTATGATACAGGTTATGAAACAGTGCTAGACGCAGCGTTTTTCTTCGTTGGGCTAAGGAGTCGAGACCGAGGGATGATTTGATGGCACTAACGCTGACCCAACTACTATATTCAGAACTGATGAAACGGGCGGCCCTATTCTAATAATTCAATTAAGTAATTTTGATGTGGGCTCCATATAGCGCAGGCATATTCAAGTTTAGGTCTGACATATACCTCATAAGCAAGTTTTCTAATGGAACTCGGGGATAAAGAAAGGGCTGTTCTTCGTGACCCGCTCGCACATCCACCACGGGAACGGTCAACAGGGCCTGCTCTGGAACACTCATTCACCGCAGGGAAACACCAAGCTCGTCCCGGCTGGTCTAATGGCACCAGCTCTTTGCGTCTGCTTCGTTAACTCGAACGTACTGCTTCTGGTCACTGGCCCCGCCCGCTCTGTTCTTGTTTTTCTTGTTCGCCTGACAATTTGTACCTCGCGTACACTGTGGCGGATTGGTCAAGAATTGGGTGCTAAATGAATGTAAAACTTAGGAATGCAGTAATCCACACAGAAAAGGCGAAGAGGTATTGAGGATCGCGATGCGACATAGAGAGGAAGAGAGAGAGGGATGATTGGCGGAAGACAGGAAGGTTAACCGGGATGGAAATATCCAGTTTGCTACCCTGCACTGGGGAAGGGGTGAAGGGAGACAGAAAGGGATGGAAGAAAAGAATAAAGGGAGAAAGAGAGAGGTCAAATCGCGCGCACACACAAGCACGGCATGTGTCAGAGACGGTTCACGAGGCCCGTTGCGCGCAAAAACTTGAGGACAGCCTTCGTGGCTTTCCGCTGCGAGACACTATCGGTCCGGCATTCCCATATGGTTTGCTCAGACAGCGGTCGACCATCAAGGCGTGACAATTCGGCGAGAGTCTGTCGCTGGGAGCAGTACCCAGGGCAGTCGCAGAGGACGTGCGCAATCGTTTCCTCGCTGCCGCAGTGAATACAGGCAGCACTGTCTGCCAGTCCAATGCGATAGCCGGAACTTCTTGTGAATGACGTGCCTAGCCACAGGCGGCAAAGTATGTCGTTTCACAGCGGGTAAGCCCACGCGGAACTCGAAGTTGTAGTGATGGGTCGAGGCGGTGTAGACGGGTATGTATAACTTCACGTTCATCGTAGTTTAGCGCAAAGGAAACACACACAGTAGAGAAGGACCACAAACAACAAAGGCTCTACTAACAACTGATTTATTGAAGGTTGAAAAGACCGCTTTTATACATCCAGAGATCTGCGCAGGCGTACCACAACAGGAAATTTGAATATCGGCAAACAGAAGGTTATCACACCAGGCGCGATAGGAATTTGATTTCAGCATTGTATAATATAACCAGGAGTGTTACACTGCGCTATAGCCATATCACGCGCAAGCGAGAAGTTTACTTACCGCATCCGTTCTTGACAGTGGGATGGTTTGCAGCACTCCAATTTCGTGAGCACGTTTCGCAGCATTATCTGCGTGCTCGTTGCCGATTATTCCAGAGTGGCCTGGCAGCCACTGAAACGTGATGTCATGGCCTTTGTCGGTTAATTGATGATAGAGCTGTCGTGTTTGAAGCACTAATTGGTCTTGCGGCCCGCTACGTAAGGCCGATAAAAGGCACTGAAGGGCTGACTTGGAATCTGTAAAGATGGCCCATTTCTGAAGTGGCTCTCCATCGATCACGCTAAGTGCGGTGCGTAGTGCCTCAAGCTCCACGGCAGTCGATGCTGTGTCATGAGACGTCTTGAATAGTACATCTACTCCTTTGGCAGGGAAGGTCACAGCTCCTGCAGATCTGCCTGCAGCAGCAGGCAGATCTGCAGCAGCATTATTATTATTTGGCAATTTGGCAACATTATTTGGCAATTTGAATCGATCTGCCTGTCGGCGTTCCGAAGCCCACGCGCTTGTCCATGCAGCCCATGCAGCGCAAGACAGCAGGGCAGCCGTTTGGCGTGCACTGACCACGTGCGCGCAGTACTCTATTGTATATCGGTGGCCCCTCGCCTCCGAGGGGACGACTACGCAGACCGTCGTTGACCGGCGAAGAAGGGCCCCCCCGCCACTCGCACACTAATGACCTGTCAATCAGGCGAGTTGAATGAAGATGCCCACTCGGCGACCACGAGAAAGGGTTTGGTCATCGCTCTCTCCGGTGCATTAATTGCGAGAGGGATATCTTTGGGCAGAGCAAGAAATGAAATGAGGTGCCGGAGAAATGGTCTCACAAACACGCCCCGATTCCGCAGACAGCGAATCAGCGGAGACGTGTCCGTATTTAAGCGAGGAGTATTGAGAGGCACAGGGTTCCTTCCAGTCGCTTGGCTGTTATGGCGTAGAAGCCGATCATCGTATCGCTCTAGTTATTAGCGTGGCTCTGTATCGGCTGGCCACCTAACCTTAGCCGCTTCGCCTAGTTGAGATGCGCGCTTACCGTCCGCAACGTAGGCATCGGGACTTCGGCTCGAGATAGTTAAAACTGCTCGAGTTTGCCATCAAGCACTAGCTCCTTGGGAACGCTGCAACTCCGTCAAACTCAATGCTGTGCCGTACCAGACTGTGCCGCACCAGACCGTCGTGGACCCTTCAGCGCTGCCGGTCATCAACACGTATGCCACCACCCGTTTCTATTCCCCAACTCTCGGCCTGAACTTTCATGAATTTTGTAGATTGTACTTCTGTATTGTTCTCATTGCCCTATTTACTCTTTGTTAGTTATTTTTCTTAGTTGTTTGTTATTTTCGCGCAGTAACATTTTGTCAAGCTCTTTCATCGCGATTAAGTGCATAATTGTTAGCTGAGTGAAGTGTTGTTCACTTTGTATTCTTTCCGCTGCCCTATCACTATAGATTAAATTGTTGTTTTGTTTTCCAACCCACGACTCCGATCCTTTCACTGTGTCTACTTGCGTACGGAACGACCGAAACTGCCGTCGTTCCCTTCGCCGACTTCGCGCCGGGGAGCTTGAACGGCGGCCCTGTAACACTGGTAGACGTATAATTTCTGGAATTGGAACAGTGACTGAAAACCTTTCACGTTATGTAGACAGCCTCATCAACACCATTCCGTCCAGATTTTCTTCTTTCATTAAATATACGAATCATTTTCTAACAGATATTCTTGAGCTCCAGGTTCCTCAAAATTCATTTCTCGTTAGGTTAGATGTTACGTCACTCTATACTAATATTCCTCACTCAGATGGCATCGAGGCAGTTATCGGCGCGTACAACGATTGCGATGACGACAAACCAGTGTCTGCATCCGCGTTAGCTACATTGCTTAAGCTCATTCTAGAACTTAATGATTTCGAATTTGATGGAACACATTACGTTCAACTAAGCGGTACATCTATGGGCACAGGAATCGGACCAAACTATGCAAATATATTTATGGGGATCCTCGAAAACCAGTTTCTTGCAAACCATGATTACAAACCATTTTTCTACAAGCGGTTCATCGATGACATTTTTCTTATCTGGCACCATAGTAAATCACAACTTCTATCTTTCATAGCAGATTTTAATAATGCTCATCCGGCAATTTCTTTTTCGTATTCGTATTCACCTGTAAACATAAACTTCCTTGATGTCACTGTCACTCTAAGCAATGGGAAGCTGATAACTATTCTTTACAGGAAACCCACGGATCGGCAGCAATATCTTCACTTTAGCAGTAGTCACGTAAAGCACAATAAAACTAGAACTCCCTACAGCCAGGCAGTTCGTTTCAAAAGAATATGCTCTGATAGCAGCGAATTTTCCCGCACCTGTGTACAACTTCGGAGCGCACTCGAAAAACAGAGGTGTCCGAGCAGAATTATAACAGACGCCATCAAACGC
Organism: Hyalomma asiaticum; assembly: GCA_013339685.2. Classification (NCBI taxonomy): domain Eukaryota; kingdom Metazoa; phylum Arthropoda; class Arachnida; order Ixodida; family Ixodidae; genus Hyalomma; species Hyalomma asiaticum. Next base: position 78,053,257 of record CM023489.1, read on the forward strand.
GCAGAAGACCTGGATCGTTCAGATCTGCTGAGTACTAACAAAATATCCAAAGAAACTTCGCGTTCTAACCTAATTTTGACACATGCGGCATCAGCTCCAAATGTCAACCATATTTTAAGGAAACATTTCAACATTTGAGTACAGAGCGAGCGACTCAAAGGAATCTTCACGGAACAACCACGCGTGGTATTCGCAATGCCCACGGACTATAGGGGGCGCAATGGGCGATCCAAGATGGCTGCCCGGAGGAGGGTCGACCCGTCTGAAGAGCGTCTGCTAGCATGTGCAAAGATAGGATGTGCGGACATAAGCCCCATGCCGCTTTCCCCGGATGAAGTCACGAGCGGCTCTGAAGTGTATATCAGACCAAAATACTTGCTTAAATCACAGACACCACCGAATGCCCGCAACCTTAATATTTGCTGCGACGTGAAAGGCTGTTTCAGCCTGTGTGCGTGCACCAACGATGTGTTGCGAGATTCTGTGCATTTTAAGGAAAACCAGTGCGTGTAACGGAATTGGCGTATGAACTAGACGATGCTCCGAGGTACGTACCGAGCCTGCCTGGCGTATTTCGTGCTGTAGTGCGCATCTAGCGGCTAATGCTATGGATTTGCTGCTGGGCACCGCGCGTTGAACGTGCATGACGATGGTTTTAAAACATGTAGCGCCGTCACCGTTACTTTCGCGGTCAGGAACGCGGACTTCGCAGAAAGCAATCGCGTCTTTGTGGCGTTGAACTCCTCAATCAGTCGCACTTGGGCAGAAACCAAGCCAAGTCGACATTTATCAGCCGGACGCTCCTGAATCTAGTCCCGTTTTTGCTACCGCGGCGCATCGATCCGATCGCAGCTTTGTGCTATCCGGATGCGCTATCAATCGAAATCCACGCATCAGAATCGAACTTCTAGGTCCCACCTGAGTGCTGTCGTTCCGGTCGAGAGCTGCTTGAACTCAGCCTAATTGATTCAATTGTTGGATCGCATGCCAGCGACGTCGTTCTCGATCGTTATCATAAGGCTCGATTTCGGTCAAAAGGCCCGTGTAGGCTGTCGATTCGGCATCCGCACGGCAGCTGTTCCAATTGCTCGCGGGCTATTTCTTTGTGAATTCCCCCGGCGAATCGTATCAACGTTTCAATTATGTCAATTTGACGAAGTAGCTAACTCTTACGGCGAGCCATGCGGTTTAAACTCGCATTTAAGGTGTCTGTTGCGGTAGTAAGATGACGAAATCTGCTACTGTCTGCGTGGAAAAAAAATAAACATGTCCCTTGCCATTTACTTAAGTGATGTTGGGGCTACATATAAATGGACGCCCCAATCATGGCATTTCACCTCTCCTTAAGGCATGTGATTTGCGCTTCACAACATGTTTTTGTTAAGAATGTGTCCCTGTTGTCCCGCGGCATGCTCTCTTACTGCGCAGTCTGTATACTGACATCACTTGCCTTTCATGAGCAGCAATGTAAAGTGACACTTTCTCATTCAACTCAGTAAAACTGCTTTGGTCAAATTCCACTCTGAATGGTTGCTTGGAGTCCTGCTTTGCAACATCAAGATCAGTGTTTGTGCCAGATGTGGAAAAAGCATTTTTTTTCGACATTTCTGATGTTCAAAATTTTATTGGGTTGTATTAAAATGTGTACATTTAAACTAGCCTGCAAGCTCATTTTTATGGCCACAAGGCAGTTTTCTGCAGATTTACCTTAACAGAGATACCTAGTGGGCAGACGACGATAATCAAATCAAGTTTATTTTCATTCTGTCATACACAAAGGACTGTGGCAAAAAGCTCTGATTGAAACACTTGACTAGTTTGCAGCACCGCACAAAAAGAAAATAGTCACAGCAGTAACAGCACACCGATAAGTAAAAATAATAATTTTAAACTTCACAGGTAATGTACAGCAAGGCATACACAATAATGAAGTACAAATGTAAAACTTATACTAGTAGTGCAAGGTGATAAAATGACATATTTGCACAGAAGTGCTGCTAGAGATAAGAACGTAGTGCATGGGATGTCCCGTCTTTGTCAGCCAGCCTGGCACATTAATTGCCGTAATTGCAAACTGTCTCATGACAGCAATAAAGTAGAAATGCCTACGAATGGCGGTGGTAGTGTGGCTGTGGTGCTCGGCTTAATTTTAATAAGAATGTGCGCTCGATCCTAGCCATGATGGTCACCTTTTCAGTAGAAGTGAATATTCTCGAGGCCCATATGCTGTGTGCTATCAGTGCACGTTAAAGAACTCCAGGTGGTCAAAATTTTCAGAGCCCTCCACTACAGTGTGCCTCAATGGTATTGTTGGTTGGCATGTGAAACCCCTGCTATTATAAACATGTCTAAGAATCCACCACTTCAGCACTGACACGTAATTGTACTCTGCAGCTGCATCAAAAAACTTGAGAAACTGGCAAGGAAAAGCAGTGTTTTTTTTTTTTTTTTCATGTCGATGATTTTGTTGCAACATAGAAGGGTCCTTCATTGAGGGGAACAGCGTGTGTGGCTTGTGCTCTGCTGCAGCTACCTGAAGTGTCGACAGTTGGATGCAGGATGAAAAATGTCTGCTTGTGGCATCACCTCTCGATGGTTGAAATAGCCAGGCATAGCTTACTCCGACACAAAAATGACACACGAGAAGACAAAAAATGGTGGACAGGATGTGTGTGCTTGTCTGTTCAGGCTTGTTTTTTGGTTTATCATTTCGATGTTTGAGCAGGCGTGCTGAAATAGCCAACTATGCTCAACCAAGTAGGCCACTGCGTGCTGGACCTGCACCCCTACATGGCAAAATGGCTTCTCTTTTCGGTCAGTCTACTGCTTCTAACCACACATATTTCATACGATAATCAATTGAACTGCTCCTCTCCACTTGTTGGCACCATGAGGAGCCGGCGCACTGCTTTGACTGCTCACACGCATGTTCCCTTTCGTGAAAGACCCCCTTGTGTACTAAGCAAAACAATGTGAAACAAGGATGGTTGAAAAACATGAACCACGCCATGCAGCGCTGACTAGCAAATGACTTAATTGTGGCAAAAGACATACATAAATACATGCGGAACATTGCCCCACGTCATAAGCAAAACACAAACCCCAGAATAAAAAATACTGAAATAACCATATAAACACAAAAGAATAAATGGAAAGGTCATCATTACATGATACTCTCTGCGCATGGCAAAAGTGGTAATTCATGGCATGTTAACAGAAAGACACAATTTCATTGTCTGAGAGTACAAGAGACCAACACACACTTATCTTTTAACAGTGCAATGTTATGGGCCTCAAAATTGCTTCTTGCTAGCATGTCTCATTTTAAAAAATGGGGGCAACAACCACAATCTTGCTGTGAACACCAAGACAACTACTGACGGCTCTAGCTACATTGTTGTCATACTCATGAAGCCTGTCATTTAAACACCCACCAGTCCGGCCACATCAACACCACATAAATATTTAACACACTGGCCTATCTGCGTCAGTTTGTGAACGAGTTTATATAGGCAGGGTACTACAGTGCATCTGTGAAGCTTGCTTTTGCACATTGTTATTGTTACTCAATCGTTCATCACATTTACACTAGTTTATTTCTTTTACCATGTTCTGTGCAACTGAAGCCAGCATGTGATAAGGACAACCAGCTCCTATCAGTGCAATCACCCGCGGGGCCAGTTGGTGTGCATTCAGAAGTGGTACAGCGTAAATAAACGAGACACAAGAAGGGGAGAGCAGACGAACCTCCTCTTCTTGTGTCTTGTCTCCTTTCTTCTTCTTGTGTCTCGTTTATTTATGCTTTGCCACTGTAGATGATCACCTGTGCATGATTACTATACTCATAGAGTGCATGCATGATTTTTTGAGTGCGTTGGGTATGCACAGCTTAGTGTTTCTGCCTTTTATTAACTTCAAATGGATGGCTTCATGATTGAGCTCTTCTAGTGTACAGGCTACATTACAAACATCACATAAATGAAATATAGCAAACATGACATACAAGGCATACTTTGCAGATTACTACAGATATCACAGAAATGCACTGTCGTCCTGTGAGACATAACAATTTAAAACCGTCGCTGACAACAGAACAAGGATGTGCTCTTAACTACTTTATTCAAGTGTCTCTTTGGCTGCATCACATATTATGTACAACAGGCATAGTATAAAAACATACCACCTGAAAGAGCTGCAGACACTCGAACTTGTTTCCAGGCGAGTGCTAACAACCAAAAAGAGCTGTACAAGCTGGCCTCATCATTTGCCTTAATTGCAAGTAAATACTTGAAGAGCTGAGCTTATCAACTACGTTAAAAGGCCAAAAGCAATGCTGCTTGGCAGCATGAAAACTTGCGGGACAAGGCACTGAGGCCAGCAAATAACAGATGCAAGGAGGTGTGCTACCTGCTTCCCAACCTATCACCGATTCTGCTCATTGAAAGTAGGCACAGAGTTGTTTTGAATTTCTGGAGACAGCGCATATGTCTGATGGCCATTCAGGCTTACCTAGCATTACTTCCTTATGCTAAATCAGCCATTTTCTTTGGCCAAAGCTACTACATCCACCAGCCTTTTATAGTACCACCTTTGCTTGGCGACATCTCAAAAAGACCACTTACTTCTGCCTTAGCCAATCAATACTTATCACTAAATTCCTTTGGTGAAGCCACGGTGTCTACAATTGTATGTTATAATTATGAACATGTAATATTTTTGCAGTAATACCATACCTCTGAAATTTAATTTCAGTAGCAATTACCCTGGTGTTCCATTTATGATCGAAATTTGTCCTCAATTTAAAGTGTGATTGTACATTTTTGTCAACTTGCTCATTGCCTCTGGTTGTTCCGAGTACTTGTTAATAAAAATAAATTGTTTCTCAATCGATCAGCACTCGTGTAATTTTCATCGTCATAAGTTTTTTTTCTCTTTCGTTTCATTTGGTTCTATTGGTTACACTGTAAATGCATAGCAAAAGAAAAAAGCCACAGGAAGACAGCTGTTGGGGCTTTTGACCCCTTGATCTCTTGGGCAGCCAGAAAGTGAACGTTCCATTTTGCTTCCCACAGTTGCCTAGTAACACTGCGCCATACTTGCAAATAATAATTAACGTGCAAAGCTTTTAGTGTCACGATCATTAGGGAGAGTGGCTCATGTGAAACCGAATGCTTGCTTTTCAAATGATCTGAAAGTTCTGCTTAAAGAGCTCTGCACAGACATAGTATGTACAAAATAAGTGTACAAATAACTGGAATGACACACTACCCAAAATGAAAAGACAGTGTCTGAAATGCTTTTTGAGAAGTTTTGTGGAAACTGTGCCACACGATAAACTAGAATGACTGGTGATGCAGTGACTAATATGGAATTTGTAGTGCACCCAGGTTTTTTCCACGACCCAGGTGGTGCAAACATTTAGAGGGTATTTTTGCAAGTCTGAATGAACACGCATTACAGAAATGAAAATGTTGTCCTACATTTCACATTATTTATTGTGATATCTATATTGCACTCGGGTTTTCATTACACAGCATGTTATCATACACTCATTACACAAATGAAAACGTTATGCTGCATCTCACATTATTTACTGCGATATCTCTTTTGTACTCGGGGTTTCAATACACAGCATGTTGTCATATCGTGCATCGTAGCTGTGTTTAGTGTAGTGCATTTATTTTTGTTATACACACCACATTTTTAAAATCTACAAGACTATGTTGACATTGCCTCTATGTAAATGTAATAATTTCTATTTTGTCTATAAATAATATGTGTTTATGTGAAAATACAAGTGTTTATATGTTGTAATGTCACAGCGGCCTGCACTCATTGATTACTTATGACGCTATGTGTTTCTAAAACTACTAACGTTTCAAGTAAACCTTCCATTTTAAGTTCAGCGCTGCGTTTGTCTTGTGCCTTTTTGAGTCCTAGAGTTCGTGCTGCCTATTTAGCCATGCTTTGTAGAGCTATGAGCCTGGATGGTGCCCTTAGGCTGCAATTCGGTGACCAAAAAGCCATGGGTGGTGTCCCCAGATGGCACATAGGTTAGCATGGCTCTAGCACATAATCCATTGTAGAGAACGCCTGAAAGGAATCCTGGTAATTGTCCTATCGATAGTGGCACGGACAACCAGGGCGCCATAAGCGGTGGCTCTTGCTCGTGCAGAAGCCATGGTGCACATGGAAATAGAAATCCAGTAAACCCTACGGCCATGGCACGGTGTTGCACTGTAGCTGCCATAGGAACAGGATCTTCATAAGCTGTGCCAATGTAATAAGGAAATGTGACAGTAAGCTGCCGTGTCAGTCGTTCCTGTTTATTTCCCATTTGGTCCCCATCATTGCGGCTGCTCCAGTGCTTTGGTCAACTCCGGTGTCAACTGCACACGCCATCCTCACAGTAAATAAGGTTTCTATAACAACATTTCTTGAAGTGTCAGAAACTCATGGTAATTGTTTACGTCATTTCATTTTATTTCTGTACTGTAGTGAATTGTTTATTTTTGATAGCTCAAAGGCCACTGAGGGGGCTTTACATGAAGGGTGGGTGTGTGCATGTTATTTAACATAGGTTAGTTCTTTGACAATGTGTTTAAAATGAAGAGGGTTCTCGTAGTCAAGAGTTCAACGAAAGTTCGTCTGGTCAGGCATTGCATGAGGTGATATATGGTCACTGACCAAGTCTGATGTCATCTCAAGAGGGTTCTCATGAAGCATAGTTGAATTGGGATGGTCATTCCAGTCTCTTGAGGTTTGCACAAAGAATGAAGATGAGTCATGGTTTGTCCTGGAGGAGGATACATGGTGTTGTCGGGGTTGGTGCAGTTTGAATGGCGAAGGACTGGCAAAATGTTGGGAGTCCGGGGACGTACATGGGAGAACTTGTGGAATACTACAAGACGGGACACTTTTCAGTGAAGTACAAGGTTAGGTAGGTTAGCTTGCAATGTTTGCTGGTACGGAAGTGTATGAACGATCAGAGGAAATAAACTATGCTGTGCAATTTTGAATTCTTATAACATGTTAATATGGTTAGTTTTGTGGGGATCCCAAACTACACATGCGTTCTTTCTACAATCGTTAGCCAGGACTGTTGTACTCCTTGGTCACTCAATGATTTGAACATTGTACAAGCAATTACAAAAAGCCAGGAGATGTTGCAGCTGTAGTTTTCAAAGCCTGCTGTCCTGAGAGACTGTGTGAAATAAAGCAAAACAAAAGCCAATTAACCAATTTAGAGAAGCCAATGACTTTAATGATAAAGCTTTGAGTAGATGTGCTTGAATAAGGGCTGTAGGCAAGCGTGTGTGCACTCATGCTAGGTAATAGGAACAATCTTCCAGTAAGCTCTCTTGTAAAGGCTTTATTAAATGAAAGCATGTATACATACATATAGAATAAAAGCAAGGCTGCCAGATTTTATGTAGTTTACATACACCATACACATTCTAGTCATGAACACATCCACAGAGTTTAACCATAGTACTTTCTGAAGTTAGTAACATATACCTCGAGATTTTATTACAGATGTTAGTGCACTGTTGCAGCTATTTGAACCGCCTTTGCACAACTAATCTCTGACATTATGCCGCGGATGCAGCTGCCACAGATATTAGCAGGTGCCAGCAGCCTCCTTATGGTGAATGTCCGCATTTGAGAAAAACTGCGACGCGATATTCCAATCGAACAGTCATGCTCGGACATAGCCATGCACAGTCTTCTCTTGGGTGTTCCACGTTCAGCACACACAAAAATGATTCTCGAAATTTAAGTACGCATATGCATACTCTTCACAGCATCTAAGAATTCGTTCGGATGGTATTGGTGGAGTTTAGAAACACAGCGCCCCGGCTTACCGCGACTGCACGTTTCGCTACTTTAAAGCGGCGCACATGTAACACAAGACGATGTACTGAGCAGGACTATGAATCAAGTTGGATCAGCTGGGTTTTATTAACATGGATATAAACGAATGCCATCGCTAAATCACGCTTAATCTCCAACGGAATGCGACTGCTGGACACCCCGCGACACGGTCGGTCTGTACTTGTTCCCATTGCATATGGGACGAACGCGGCCCCGCGGATGACTGAACACTCACCACAGAGATTCATAACAGCGCCTTCCTGACGAATGATAAAGCTCCCTATTTTAATGCGAGACATTTCCATTACGAAGGCCCTCGTACTGCTTAGTTATCAAGCAGGAGATCGCGAGCTCACGCGACTCCCCCGCATGCAATGTTATGGGCTTCGATCGTGCAATAAAAGAACACCAACCGATAATACGCACAAGCGAAACAGCGTGAATTTCTACAGAAAAGTTTAGACAACAGCCTTTCACTTACTACGTAGCTTGAAAAAAACTCGCGGAGCTGGAACATGTACGGTGTGGGCTTTTGTTTGCAGCGCGGCTTGCCCGAGGAGCTTCACCATGTATTTCCACGAAAGCTTCGCGTCTCGCAAGAAAGAATAAGGTTTATCCCGTCACGGGGCCCAGATTTATTCACTGCTGCACGAAACATTCGAGGTTGTCGTGTTCTTTTTCCTTGCCAACGCGCTAACAATCGGGCTAGCACACACGAACAGGGCAGCGGCGGCCAGGGCTGCCATTTTGTCGTCTGCTAACCTTGCTCCGGAGGGTTCTCCTCCAATCCGTTTGATGGCGTGACAGTCTACGGGCATTGCCAATACCGACGATCGCGGAACCTTCATTATTTACTGACCTCATCTAAAACCACGCGCTCATGTCATGAAGGTTGTCATCCCTGCAACAAACCACGCTGCAAAGTGCGCGGATATGACATCTAAAACAGTTTCAAGTAGCTCATCCGACTTTTCATTAACAATAAATGGTGACTACACATGCGACACTACTAACGTCGTCTATCTTCTCGAGTGTTCGACATGCAAAGTTCAATACATAGGTCAAACGGAGACAAGTTTCAGAATTCGTTTTAATAATCATCGTGCGCATGCCACAAGCCTCCCCCATCTACCATTATCAAAGCATGTCAGTACGCCTGGTCACGGTTTCGACAAAATTAGGGCCACCATCATCCAGTCACGCTTCAAAACAAATCGCGATAGGGAAGTCAGGGAATCCTTCTTGACCCATAAATTTAACACCATTCGTTCAGGCATCAATGAGGACATGGCAAAGGTCACCTGTCTCGCACTATAATGACATGGCGTTTTGAGTTATCCTTTTTTGTCATCTTTTGTCATTTCTGCGCGATATCTTAGGCGCTGTTTTCACATGTTTTGCCCACCATACTGTGTACCACGTGGTGAGACGCATTGAAAATTTGAAACTTGTATGCTCATGCACCAATCACATGTCGGTCATGTCGGCCATGTACCTATCACATGTCGGTCATGTACCTATCACATGTCGGTCGCGAAATCTTTTGGGATGAATAATCAATTTTTATCAATTTTTATCAATTTTTATTCCGATTGTACTAGCTGCTGTACCTGCTGCACTAAGTATTATGACGCGTGAGCCCATAAAAGCGGCTGCGTTGCAACAGACCTACTTACTCTGACGAAGGCCGTGCCACGGTCGAAACGTCAGTAAAATACCTTCCTTTTCAATGTGTGCTTCCTGCAAGTTCTTTCAATATATATATATATATATATATATATATATATATATATATATATATATATATATATATATATATATATTCTTTACTAGTCTCACTCCTTCATTTTTCTTTTTCTTTCTTGTGGCGAGGCTTACCGTCCCCTCTCCCCTTTCTTTTCTGGCGGCCTTTCAACCACGGCGGCATTTTTAACCACTGCGCTCCCCAAAACAAGCAGCCACTTAAGGCAGTAGCGCACCCAGGATCTCTGCCAGGGGGGGGGGGGGGTTCAATTTTTCACGAAGTGCCGGGCATGCGATTACACAGTTGTTGCGTGTGTAAAAAAAAGTAAATAAAATGCCAAATACTAGTAACATCAATGATGATTATTTTTATTATTTTTCGGCATTTCGCAGAGATATTAGCGCCACATTCTTCCAGGACAAAGGAGCAGTTACGGAGTGGGAGGGGGTTAGGTCGGCCTCAGGGGGGATTACAACCCCCGAAATACCCTCCGTCGGTGCGCCACTGACTTAAGGCCATGTTCGTCGCTGGACGTGTCGTTAGGCTTACAATGGCTTTCCCAGGATCGTCTCGATGCAGTAGGTCGAAAGGCACTCCTTGTTTTTACTTTATTTATTTGTTTTTTTTTGTCAGTGCCATCGTGAATCCGGTCACGTGCCCATCACCTCTGTTCTTTCCGTCAGTTCCTCAAAATTGCCGCCGTACGCGCATTCGGAGAAAACGTGTTGGTGCCCCTCTGCCCCCTCCCATCTTTCCCCACTCACTTAGCAAATAGTATCCGCCCTTTCTCCTATGCCTAATAAACAAACAGGAGAAAACGAAATATTGTCTTGAGAAAGGTCAGGCTCTGACCGAAACGTTGACCAATAAATGAAATATTACTGAAGTGCTACGTCTCATGCGGCAGCCGAAGCTGCCTACTTCGACAAACCACACACACACACACACACACACACACACACACACACACACACACACACACACACACACACACACACACACACACACACACACACACACACACACACACACACACACACACACACACACACACACACACACACACACACACACACACACACACACACACACACACACACACACACACACACACACACACACACACACACACACACACACACACACACACACACACACACACACACACACACACACACACACACACACACACACACAGAACTGAACTAATGAAGACGAGCGACAACGGTCAAGATCAGAAAGGCAACTCGCACTCACGTTCTTTGACAACGACGATTGGTAAATCCGCACTCTGCCCTTCATAAGTCGCGGTTACATTGCATTGCCCTATGTCATCAAATTGACCAGCTTACAGCGCAAACGGGGACGAAGACGAAGGAAAGAGAAGGTGACAACACGAGCGCTGGTCATGGTTTCTTGGTCATGTTTCGCGCCGAACTTTTAGACTCCGCTCGGTCACCTTGTCTTTCCTTCGTCTTCGTCCCCGTTTGCGCTGTAAGCTGGTCAATATGAATTATCACCAACTCGCCCAGATTTCCGTTCTCGTTCTATGTCATCAATTTTCTCGCCTGTGTACGTCTTGAGAACAATATGAGTTGGTTCACAATTCACATGCGGAAGCGTTTCTTTGTACACACCTTCAGGTACAACTGTCGCTGCGGCCCCCGTGTCCGCCTGCAGTAACAATTTCTGGCCCTCCACTATTGCAGTCACCACATAGCCGTTCTTCACAGATGTGTCGACTGCGCATTTCTTGACTTTCTCCGATGACTCCATTACTGCATGTGCCTTCAGCTCTCATCAGACACATGTTTCAAAGGTGTCCAGGTTTTGAACATAGCTTGCACGAGTAGTTTTTGTACCATCAATTTTCTGGTGCATGCGTCGTGCCGCAGCGGTAACATATTTGTTTCTTGGTCATGTTTCGCGCCGAACTTTTAGACTCCGCTCGGTCGCGGTCGCTTCGCTGATGCTCGGTTTTCATTTTCACTGCGTTTATGCTCCCCGCCCTGCGGCTGTTTCTTTCGCAGTCAATTCACTGTCAAGAACTATTTCGCATTCCTATTCAAACGTGAGTGCGTCAGCCGTGATTCTGCGTTTCTTCACTTCGAATCCTAGCTACCAATCTCTCGCGTAAGGCATCCGGGAGAAATTCCCCAAAGTTATACTTCCTGGCTAGGTGCTTCAACTCTACTACGAAATCTCCGACACTTTCGTGCTCAAGTTGCACTCGACAGTTTAATTTGCACCTTTCTGCAGTTATAGACGTCTTCAGGCTGTAGTGTCTTTTCAAGAGCTCTTTTACTTCCGCGAAGGTCTTACCTCGTGGCAGCAATGGAACAACCAAGTTCTTGAGAATTTCATGTGCTTCTGCACCAATTACTGTCACGAAAACCGACAACTTCTCCTCTTTCGCTATCTCGACGTAATGCTCAAATCGTGACGATTCGAGGTTCTGAACCTTAGGGCCGTACTCGTCGAGTCTGCCGAGCCGGGACATGGCTTGGTAGGAGAAGTAAATGTTACTCGTTTGACTTTCGGATCCCTTGCTCGTCCATGGTAGCGATGCCTTCGGTAGTAGCGTGGCCTCGTCGAGCCACTACATCCTGGTTGATGGCGTTCACTAGGCCACGTTACGGCGGTCCCACCCTCGTCGCCAGATGAGCTAACGCAGACGAGCGACAACGGTCCAGGAGTAGGAAGGCAACCCGCTTTATTGCCAAGAACGAGTTGTTCTTGTACAAAGAACGCTATGAAGTCACAGGGCCGTGTCAAATCTTTAATCGCACGATAACACAAGACGTCACACCAGAGCTTGCGCTACGACAGCAACACCCGGAAATTTCTCTTTGGTTAACTTTTCCGTAACATTCACGAGTGACTGTCGCAGTTTCTGATCTGGAATATGGGCCACTTGGACGTTAGAGGAGGGTAGAACACGGCTAAGGGCTTCACTTATGCAAGGTATATACCCGCGCGCTTTTGATCTTTTTGTTTATTGGGATGTAAGGAACCCCGGAAATAAATAATTATAATTATTCATTGGGTGCCTTCTGTTAACCTTTTGCAGCGTGCATAAATCTTTCTGTGTATCTTTCAACTAAGTTCACTTGCTAGTACCGCGCCTTCCTGTGGTATACGGTCATACGCGCTGTTTTTCCGCGCTTCATTTCATAATGAACTCTGACAAAGTGGAACGAAACAGCGCAAAAGCAGACGGTGCACCATGGAGAGAAGGACACAACAACAGCGCCGACTTACAACACGTGTTTTGTTTGTTAGAACTACGTAATATATGCTGCGCGGTCAATAACCAAACAAAGAACAAAACTGACAAACATATGAAATCATCATTGCCACATGCAACGCAAGAACTTCACCGTGCAAGATAATATAACTCATTTTCAGACAAATGCTTATGGCTTTTGTTCTTTCTTTGGTTATTGACCGCGCAGTATATATTGCGCAGTTCTGACTAACAAAATATGTGTTGCAAGTCGGCGTTGTCGTTGTGTGCTTCTCTCCATGGTGCACCGTCTGCTTTCGCGCTGTTTCGTTCTAGCATGTCTCACCAACACGCCCAAGCTTCCACCTAAGCTGCACGTTTACAAACTCGCCCAACTGTCCTTGTAAGTAACACTAAAAGGTTGGTCGGCATCACGCATCGACACCAAGCTATGGTAACCGCACAGGTTATTGCGGTATATTAACAGGGTGCGTGTTGAAGCGTTTGAGAAACATGGCGTAGCAAGCGTGTACACTTTGAAGTTTGAACCGATGGCCACTGCTCACTGCTGTTAAAAATTTTCGATTTCGTCTACCTTGCTCCGACTGCAACGTTATTGTTTGCTACCTGCACTATTTCCATTTTCTCTGCTGCTCTCTGAATTCTTTTCCCGGCTCCTTCGCATTTAATCTTGACGAGGCATTTTTCGCGGGACAGCGCTTCCCTTTTCCTGTCCCGGTGGTATCTGTCAGACAGGAATGACAGCGAAAAGGTCTGGGCGTCGCCAGAAATACAAGACAACGCGTTCTGAGTGGTAGCGGTAACGACAAAACGCCACTTGGTGACGGCACCAAAATAGACAAGAAAATAAATACAGTACCAGCAAGCATCCTCTGTTATTTTCTCTGGCCAGGTTGAACCGTAGCTTGATCCTCCACATAGCTCTGTATCTCCACGATTTGAACGTGAGTGCGGAAGTTTGATATGGGAATTGAATCCATTGCCAAGACGCGCTAGCCTTATTTTCTCCTCAATTTTATGTATATCTCAACACGGTGCTTTGACATTGTCATTCCCTCAAATGCTTTGATGCTGACAGAGAGGAAATGCACTTTTGATCGGTCGTACGATATCTGCGCTTCCAAAACAGCATTGGTTTCAAGCGCCAAGACGAATGACCCAATAGTTGTGCGTGTCCGTGTCCTTGTTCAGTGTCTGGTTATTAGCGCGTCTGTAGTGTCGTTCTGAGCGTGTGCGTTTCTCACGTCTGTAGTGTTACACACACACGCACGCACACACACGCAGGCACACACACACACACACACACACACACACACACACACACACACACACACACACACACGCAGGCACACACACACACACACACACACACACAAAACCGAGGCAGCGTTGAAGGTAATGATGTCAAAAACGCAGGGTGGCCCTCATGGGAATCCGCTGAAGCTTCTTAAAATTCATTTTCAGGAAAATTAAATTGCTTGCAACTGCCTGGTTTGGAATATATTATTGGAATACCGTTGCGAACATATATTGCCAATTTTGTTGAGATCCGAGAACACTGGAAAATCGCCGAAGTTGCCGTTTAAGCATTGATATTGAACTACAAAACACGAGTACTGACTTAAACCTTGAAAGTATTAAAATAGCTCTAAAACCACGACTATTCGCAACAGTCTAGCGATGAAGTAGGAGCTAAAGATTAGCAGCCGCTCTTTAGAATGCGTGAAGGGACGCGTATATCTAGGGCATTTAATAACATGGGGGCGTATCCACGAAAAGGAGACCCTCCGTAGAATAAGCATAGGCTGAGTGGCTGTAAGTATGTGTAAAGTGAAAGGTATGTAAACACTGCATTCTACCGGTTCTAACCTTCGGTGCAGAAGCCTGGAGGCTAACGAAAAACTCGAGACGAAGTTACGGAGCGCGCAACGTGCAGTGCAACGGATAATGATCGGTGCGTCGTTAAAGCCACACTTAAGTGCTGAACGATTTTTCGCGTATCGCTGAATTACCTTTTCATTATGCCAGCAGCACCACTGTTTTCACGAGAGAACGCTTGCTTAGCGAAAAAAGCGCACAAAAATTAAATACAGGTGGCAACGCCACCTACATGTTCCCGCACCACCTCGCTGCAATTTTGAGGGCGCGGCGCACAATATTATTTTCCGCTAAGCGTGTATCACATCGTGTTGTAAGGGGGCCAGATACTTAACATAGCAAATTCTATCAATTTTCAGCCAGGCAATGCGGCCGAAATACGAAGGAGATGCTTTTGAACCTGTGACGTCACGCTTACATTTGGGTGCCCAGGTTTGGGTGTGAAATTCGAAAGGCAATGACTGCTGCCACGCGCGTCGACGTAGACGTTCCCACACAGGATGCCAATTCAAAATTGGAACTCCAACCTCCGTTTTCCCTTCTAACTGAACCTATGGTGGCGAAATCAATGACATAAGTGCTGTCAAATAAAAATCTATCGGCCTAAACGACGGAGCAAGATAAGACAGGAGCGGCGACTCCGCTCATCCTGGAGGGACACATTCTGCAAAGCCGCTTCCTGTTTCACATTTCGTTCGAGAGATCGCGCTCTGGTTCTAACATAAATATAAATAAATATAAATAAATATAAATAAATATAAATAAATAAATAAATATGATATTGTCTTATTCGCGGACAGTCGAGATGATATACAACGGCTGGTGAATATATGCGGGAAGGAAGGCGAGGCTCTAGGACTAGGATTTGGTGTAACAAAATGCGGACTGATGGTATTCAATGATCCCAACGACCAGGCGGTATCCATACAGGGCCAAGAAATACCCAGAGTAAGCGAATACAAGTACCTTGGCGTATGGGTAAATGAGGGTGATAGATACATGAAGGTACACGAAAAAGCCTTGGCAGCAAAGGGAAAGAGGAACGAAGCAATAATGAAGCACAGAGCGTTATGGGGACACAATAGGTACGAGGTGCTTATGGGTCTGTGGAAAGGGGTAATGGTACCGGGGCTTACATTTGGGAACTCAGTGGTGTGCATGAGCCAGAGATACAATCAGGAATGGATGTGAATCAAAGAACTGTGGGACGCCTCGCGTTGGGTGCCCACGGGAAAACGACAAACGAGGCTGTAAAGGGCGATATGGGATGGGCGAGTTTTGAGGCAAGGGAAGCGCAGAGCAAAATAAGGTTTGAAGAGAGGCTAAGGAATATGAAAGAGAGTAGGTGGGCAGTGAAGGTGTTCCGCTATTTATATAGAAAGAGAGTTGACACGCAGTGGAGAAAGAGAACTAGGAGGCTCACCAGTAAACATATGGCTCTAAGAGAACTGACAACAAAGAGCGTAAAGGGAAAAGTCAGAGAGGCGGAGAAGATTTACTGGAGGGCAGCGATGGAAAAAAACCGACTCTGAATAACTACCGAGAGGGCAAAAACGAAATAAAGAGGGAGGCATTTTATGATAATTCAAGAGGAAGCGCTTTATTGTTTGAAGCGAGATCGGGCTGCCTTAGAACGCGTATTTATAAAGCGAAATTCAGTAAAGAAGAAGAAAAATGCACATGCTGTGAGGAAGATAGGGAAACGACGGAGCATGTTCTGATTGAATGCGGAAATATCCACCCAGGTGTACGTTTGGGCACCACCCTACAGGAAGCCTTGGGTTTTAGGGCGAACAACGGGAAGCTGAACATAGCCGCGATAGAAATAAGTATGAGACGGTTAGAATACTGGTGGCAGAAAACTAGAGAGAACAGACAAAAATAATTATAAAAAAATATGGACTTTCTGCCATAAGAAGCAGGGAACTGGGCTATGAATTTCCGTTTTTGCTATAGTATGATCGATTTGATTGAAGTAAATTTAAAAGGCATGAGGAAAATTTAAAGAGAGGGGAAAAAAAAATTCTACGAGCCTGGTGGCGCACAAGTCGCCGCCCCGTTACAAAGGGGACGCTCATAGCATCCATCCATCCATCCATCCATCCATCCAAATAGAGTTACTGTATATTTATGCTAGCATCGCTGTAGCGTATACAGTAACTCTAAACATAAATAGAGTTACTTTATAGGCTATACTGTAAAGGTTCTAAACATAAAATGCGTAGGCGTGGCGTGCGTCCCGTGTCCAACCGAAGGAGCAGAGGCGTGGGCCGAGCAAGCACGGGTGTGACGGCTACCCCTTTTCGCTTAAACGATGTAACGTCATCGTAATAAAAATAAAAATAGAAAATATAATAATGTTGTCGCCCAAAATGGCGACAGCTCCTTAAGTTATTTTTACATCAATAAAAAAAAAGCACGGGTGTGGGTCGTTGCCATGGCAATGGTGCGCTCCTGCTGCCCCGTTTTGTCGTCTGCTGCGCGCATGAAATGATACTCGCAGCACACACAGCTCTCACAGTTCACGAAGAGACGCTAGTAGAAGAAACAAGGCCACATAGCAGTTTATTTGATTACTTTCATTATTCATACACATGAAATTCATAACACTTGTCTAATGATGTCCATGAAATTATATAACGCACAGGAAATAAACGAGATACGGAACACCGAAGGCGAGGCTAGGAAAACGGCAGGGGAATGCCGCGGCCGGTGTTAAGCAATGACGAACGGCAGTGAAAGGAGGACCTTCAAAAGGAAGTAGCGTTTAACACTATCTTTTGTACGCCTCCATCACCTGCCAAGATGCTTCGTCTATTTCTTTTTTTCTCGAGATGCCTTTTGTGTCGCCCTGGTCTCTTGCTAGCAAAATTGCCGCATTCTCATTAGGACACAATAATGAAGAATTGAAGCTACCGTTTCTTGCTTATAGGTGTCACAAAGGAAGGTGACGTTATGTGTCTCTGCCACATGATCGAGTGTTTCTTCGCAGACACTTGCGGACATTGCAATGGGAATAGAAGTAGCCCTCGGCCGCGTGGAGTAGCTGGTAGGGATGGACGTTTGGATAAGTTAACCTGCCGCTTGTATTCGTGGCCATCAGGCTCGAATGGTTTTGGGGACCATGCTTGAAATTGTCGCGCACATATTTTGTTCTTTGCCTTCAGTGACCGTTTACTTGCCGGAATCTTCTGTTGCCACAAGGTGCAGAAGTTGCGGATCCGATGGTACTGCGAACAGCGTGCAGCTCTCTCGTCCTTTTGCATATCCTGATTTGCACCCGCGAACAAAACAATGTATGTTTGCCTCTCCTGCTGCTGCACATCTTCATGCTTCAATACGCCTTGTCTCGCTTAAGCAAACACACTGGGCACTTTATGAACAAACCGCGAAACGCGAAGATCTTATGCCTTCACTTCCGTGATTAATTTACACAGACGTGAACAAATACTTCTGTCGTTCCGTCTGTTTCCTCTCAAAGCATGAAAATACGTTTCGCAAAAGTGGGGAAAAAGCAGTACTACATGTTTATTTACGTTTTCTTGCGCGCATATGTTCTTTTTTTTTCTTTTAGGGTCTCATTGCTGAAAAACTGAGATGACCGAGAGCCTCAATTTGAAGCAGACGGCATGCTTTCTAGCAGACGACAGGCACGCCGCGCTGCCGCCTCCTCCCACCGCCAGTCAGCGCATGCGCACATGAACGCAAGCTTCTGAAAGGTTTCCATTTGTCTCGACAGATGACGCCACAGTATGCACATAACGCCTATCTAAAACTGTAAATAACGTAGAATCAAAGTTTGCAGCTCGTATTTAAATGACAAACAAATAACAAACATGTTGTATTCTGTTTCGGTTTTTATTTTGAGTTCTTATCCCCCAGGTGGCACCTCTATTCTTTGTTATATAGGGTGCCTTGATGCCCGCGCGCATCGAGGCACTCTATTGTTATATATATGTCATCGTATGTAAATAAAGAGGGCTTTTTGTACATAGGAACAGCTGCAGTCTTGTCTCCCACCTTCTTCAATACCAAAAAACATAGCGGCAAAAGTAGAGGAAAAAGCAGGCAGTACATCAGGCAAGGACTGGGGGTATAGTGAGCTAGTACGTGTAATGACTAAAGAAATAAGAAAAGAAAAGAAAACTATTTGCTGGAAAGGAAAGAGAAAGCCAAAATGATGGTGGAACAAGGAAATCCGGGAAGCGATCGAGAAGCGACGTCAAGCATCAAGGGAGCACAGACAGGCAAAAAGGGAGAAGCGGCCGCAAGTCGAAGTCAACGAAAGATGGGAAATATATTTAGAGAAAAAATCCATTGTACAAAAATTGGTCGAGGCAAAAATTAAAGGTGAAAGCGAACGCTGGGTGACAAAAATTCATGACAAAAAGAAGGCCGCGCCTAGGATATTTTGGAGTCACATAAAAGCGCTAGGTGAAAAGTCTGCCACATTGCAACAGCATATTGTTGATGAAAGAGGAAATCAATTGGAAGGGTACGAAGCGTTGGGTTACATCCAGAAGGTAACAGCCGGTTCGTTTAAAAAGATCGTCCAAGAGATTCCCCCAGTGGATAAAACCATGACAGAGAGCGAAACTATGGAAGAACTAGAACTTGAGAATTTCAACTGGAAAAAGGCCGAAGGGAAAATTCGAAAGCGCACTGCTCCGGGTTTGGATGGGGTCTCCGTCAGCCTCATTAACAAATTAGGACAGAACACTAAAGAAGCACTATTGAAAGCCATCGAAAAATGCTTGCAGGAGAGGCAAATACCGGACAGTTGGCGAAAAAGCAGAATGAGCTTAATCTATAAATGCAAGGGGGAAAAGAATAACATTCGCTCGTATAGACCGCTAACCATTATATCGGCATTATACAGGCTGGCTATGCAAGCAGTAGAATTAAAAATGGAAGCGCAGGCAGAACGTAACAATATTATGGGAGAACTTCAGAATGGATTTCGAGTAGACAGACGGTTAGACGATAACCTATTTGTTCTTACTCAGTGTATAGATATACCTAAAATAGGAAGCAGGCCCTTGTATGTGGCTATTCTGGCATCACTGGGGCGTATGACAACGTTAATCAGGAAATATTGTGGGAAACATTGGAAGGAATGGGCATCGGCGACGATTGTGTACAGCTTTTGATGGAGATATATCGAGAAAGTACAGTTTGCATAGAATGGGAAGGAATCAGTAGCATAGAGAACGTTGATATTAGCAAGGGGCTTAGGCAGGGATGTCCTTTGTCGCCGCTGTTATTCATGCTGTACATGGCTACAATGGAAAAAGCGCTAGGAGATAGCAACATCGATTTTAATCTGTCACACGAACAGGGCGGCGTGATGATTGAGCAGATGCTTTCAGGTTTATTTTATGCTGACGATATTGTCTTATTTGCGGGCAGTCGAGATTATATAGAACGGCTGGTGAATATATGCGGAGAGGATGGCGAGGCTCTAGGACTAGGATTTAGTGTAACAAAATGTGGATTGATGGTATTCAGTGGTCCCAACGATCAGACGGTGTCCGTACAGGGCCAAGAAATACCGAGAGTAAGCGAATACAAGTACCTCGGGGTATGGGTACATGCGGGTGATGAGTACATGGAGTTACGCGAAAAAGCCTTGGCAGCAAAGGGAAAGAGGAACGCTGCAATAATGAAGCACAGAGCGTTATGTGGATACTGTAGGTACGAGGTGCTTAGGGGTCTGTGGAAAGGGGTGATGGCACAGGGGCGTACATTTGGAAACGCAGTGGTGTGCATGAGGCCAGAGATACAATCAGGAATGGATGTGAATCAAAGAACTGTGGGACGCCTCGCGTTAGGTGCTCACGGGAAAATAACAAATGAGGCTGTAAAGGACGACATGGGATGAGCGAGTTTTGAGGCAAGGGAAGGCAGGAGCAAAATAAGGTTTGTAGAGAGGGTAAGGAATATGAAAGAGTGTAGATGGGCAGTGAAGGTGTTCCGCTATTTAAGTGCGTTGACACGCAGTGGAGAAAGAGAACTAGGAGGCTCACCAGTAAACATACGGCTCTAAGAGAACTGACAACAAAGAGCGTAAAGGGAAAAGTCAGAGAGGCGGAGATTTACTGGATGGCAGCGGTGAAAAAAAAGACCCACTCTGTATAACTACCGAGAGGGAAATAACGAAATAAAGAGGGAGGCATTTTATGATAATTCAAGAAAAAGCGCTTTACTGCATGAAGCGAGGTCGGGCTGCCTTAGAACGTGTAGTTATAACGCGAAATTCAGAAAAGAAGAAAAATGCACATGCTGTGAGGAAGATAGGGAAACGACGGGGCATATTCTGATTGAATGCGGAAATGTCCACCCAGGTGTACGTTTGGGCACTAGGGGCAGAGAACTGGGCTATGAATTTACGTTTTTTCTATTCGATTCAATTGAAGTAGATTTAAAAGGTAGGAGGACAACTTAAACAGAGAGGGGAAAATAGCTCTTAAATTTTTTTTACGAGCCTAGTGGCGTACATGTCACCGCCCCGTTACAAAGGGGGCGCTCATAGCATCCATCCTTCCCATACATATTTTGATTGAATGTACACATGTCCACCCAGGTGTAGCTGTGCACACCACCCTGCAGGAGGTCATGGGTCTGAGAGATAGCACGGTAAACCTGAACCTGTCCGCGATATAGATAAGTAAAAGGCGCTTAGAGTATTCGTGGCGCCAAGGTATGGAACAAACAGAAACGCAAGGTAGTTGGAGTAGGATTGTTACGTCACAACAAGACGACAATAGATAAAATAGGTAGGCGAGGAGAAAAATTAGTTGTGAAAATATGTGTGATTCGGGAAAAGAAACGTTTGTAGAGGGGAACAAAGATAAAACTAGAGCTTGGTGGCCCGCGGGCTACCGGCCCGTTATAAAGGGGACGCTCCTAATATCCATTCATCCATCCAGTATTCTTAGTAATCACAGGGGAAGGACGTGCGTAGCGAGAGCTCCCGGAAGACGCCAGTTGATAAGTGTTTCTGCATGATCTTTCCTTGCATTTTTACATATTGTATAGTAGAAGCAAGTAGTCTTTTCTTTCTTGGTATGCTTTTCTTTGTGTCCAGTACTTTACCCGCGTACGGGTTTTCTTTTTCCTTTCTAGACCACGTGATAGGTATTTTAAGTTGCTGTCGTTTGAGTGTTAAGTTGTATTGGATGAGCTTTTTTTTGTTTTTTTGCTCGCTGGCAGATTTTTCTCCTTTTTACCTTCTTAGACCAGATAAGAGAGGAAAGTAGTCTTTTCCTGTGCGTCCAGCACTTCCCCGAGCTCGGGTCTGCCTTTCTTTTTTTCCTTCTTTTTTTGTTCAAGACCACGTGGTCGTCCTTTACCGGCGCTGATGTTTGTGTGAGTTGCAGAAGGTTGTCTTGGGTGATAAGAAGATCAGTCGTGGGAAGTAAACTGAAGAGCTTTAATGGCGCTTTTACTTCTAATTTTATTTGTGCACGCTGTCGTTGCACAAGGCGGGAGAACTGCCTTTGTGCATTGAGGATATATCGGGACATTTAGTTTTCAGTACGTTTGCAGCCTACTGATTTATCGTATATGTGCATTTTTCGTGCGCTGTACTGGATGAATTAGCAAAATATACGTTTGAAACCTAGGGCAGTGTAGTGTGGCAGTAATAAGGGCATGAGGTGTGCGTGGTAAATTTTTGAGAGGCCTCGTTCATCGCGCTAATCATGGCGAAAAATACGGTGAAGTAGGCGTCAAAGTAGGTGTTTGCGCAGATGATGGGGCATGCGAAGTAGAAGTGTCATGCAGCCAGAGTGCGATTATGGCGAAATTCCAGCAAATGGAGGAAACCCAGACCGTCTCATTAAAGCGAGTAGGCGAGCTGGAGGACGCTTTAGAGGCGGAACACCACATGAGAAAGGAGATGGGTGAAAGGCTCAAAGCAACCGAGGAGCAGCTGACAAAGGTTACCAAGCAGGATAAGAAAGAGTCAGGTGACTATCATGGGGAGAGAACGTCCTTGAGCCCACAAGAAAAGTCGACAAAAGGAGCACAAAAACCGGGGTATAGCTACAGTGAAGCTCTGATAAAAGGGCGGGCGGACAAAAGACCACCTGCATATTGAAACTATTCAGTGCACATAAAAGACACAGACACAGAGAAGAAAGACACACGAGCGCTAAATAGTTTAAATATGGATACCTACCAACTAGCCCAGCTATCAATCTTACCACCTGCATGTCACCATGAAAGTCAGTCCAAATGTACAGAGCTCACAAAGGCAGCAGGGCAGCTGGAAAATGCAGGAGACTCAAACTTGGCTGGATGCTCGGAAACGATTCGGGAGAGTCTGAAAGGCGACCGAAAGGTATCTATAGGGACATTTTCAGGAAAAATGTTGGGGACAGTAATGCAACAGGCCAGCGAAGAGCTGACTCGTAGAGATCAGAGGCGCAATTTGGTTGTAATAGCCGGCGGTGTTGAACGGAAGGACCCCAGAAATAGAGAAGAGGTTAACAAAAGGAGTAGATGAGTTGCGGGAAGTGTCCCCCCAGGTGCAAATTGTGGTGTGCACAATCCCCGAGGTACCCTTGAAAGACCGAAACCTGCAAAGAGCAGTTGTCACCGCCAACGAAACGATTTGGCGGGTCATAAACAGAGAAGTGCACAGATGGGGTGGTTTCCAAAGAGATGGAATCCACTTTGGCCGTAAACTTGGGCATGAGGTGGGCTGGCGCCTAGCAGGACGCGCAGTAGCCTTTTTAGGGGGCACACGAGCCCTCCGGTGTCCACGGTAGAAAGGGAAGAAACATCTATGAGGGACCCTTTGGAACACAGAATTGATAACAAAGGGAGAAGGGCAAAGGTGAAAGAGAGAAAGAAATTGCAGCGTGGTTTAATAAGCTACATAAATATGCAAGGTGGCAGAAAACCGACAAAATGGTTAGAAATAGAGGAACAGTTGAACAGAGAACAGATAGCGGTGTACGCCGTTACAGAAACGCACCTTCGGGACTCGGAAGAGCCACCAATTATTGCAAATTATGTGTGGGAAGGGTGCAACAGGACAAAATCAGAAAGAAAAGGTGGGGGAATCGGTATGCTAATTCATCGGGAAGCAAACTGGTGTAGGGTTACTTCGACATGTGAAGAGCACCTCTGGGTATTTGGAACAGTAAGCTGGAAGAAAACTATGTTGGGTGTAGTTTACATGTGGACTGGAAATAACTGCAAAGAGAAAATCAGGAGTTAGTAAATTGAATAAGCAAGGATATTCAGATATTTGGTAACGGGACCGAAATAATCCTGTTAGGGGATATGAATGCTCATGTGTATGACCTCGACGGGTATACATATTATAACGGGAGGTTGATGCAAGAGTTCTGCGAACAACATAGTCTCAATGTAGTGAACATGAGTCCTAAGTGTGATGGGCAGGTCACATGGGAGGTCGGAAACAGGCAGTCAACAATCGATTACTGGCTCATGGCAGAAGGAATTCACGACAAGTTGAGACATATGAGCATAGATGAGGAAGGGAGTAGCCGCTTGGGAAGTGACCATAAACGCATAACTTTGCGAATGGGCTATGTAGATCGTAAAGAGAGCATCGAATTAAAGTCGGGCAACTCTTTTCTAAGTGAAAAACAAATTAGGAACGTAGTCGCAACAATCGAGGACATAGTGAGCAGAACAAAAGGCAAAGTGTGGGATTATAATCAGCTTCTCAATCTAATAAGGACTGAAATTACGAAAGAAAAACAAAAGAGTTGCTGGAGAGGAAAGCGAAAGCCAAAACGATGGTGCAACTGGGAAATTCAGGACGCAATTGAGAATCGACGGGAAGCATCTCGAATATATAGGCAGGCAAAAAAGGAGCAGAGGCCACAAGACGAAGTCAAGAAAAAATGGGAAACATATCTCGAGAAAAAAGCCCTGGTACAAAGTTTAGTTGAAGCCAAGATTAAAGGCCAAAGTGAACGTTGGATATCGGACATTCGCGAAAAGAAGGACGCATCTATGCTTTTTTGGAACCACCTGCAATCGCTGGGGAAGAAAACTGTAACTATGCAACGGCATATTGCGGATGAAGAAGGAAATAAATTGGAGGGGTACGACGCATTGACTTATATTCGAAACGCAACAGCCGATTCCTGTAAGAAGCATGACGAGGCTCCCTTTACGACGTGTAACAGTAGCAAGGAAGACCAAGTGGAAGAACTAGTTCTGGAAAATCTCATTTGGAAGAAGGCTGAGGAAAAGATTCTCAAACGCAGAGCCACAAGATTAGATGGGGTTAGCATTACTGTAATAAATGAGCTCGGAAGAAACAGCAAAGAAGCCCTATTAAAACCAATTGAAAAAAGCTTACAGGACAGGCAAACACCGGACATTTGGCGTCAAAGTAGGATGAACTTCATTTATAAGGGCAAGAGAGAGAAAAATAATATTCGCTCATATAAACCACCAACCATTAATTACATCAGTACTCTACAGGTTAGCGATGCAGGCAATTAAATTAAAAATGCAGATGTGGACAGAGCATGATGGCACTTTTGGCGAACTGCGAAATAGATTTCGAGTCGACAGGAGATTAGATGATAACCTTTTTGCGCTAACGCAGTGTATAGAAATAGCCGGAAAAGAGAACAGACCTTTACATTTGGCATTTTTGCACATTAAGGAAGCGTACGACAATGTAAATCAAAATATTTTATGGGACATAATGAAAGAGGATGGTATAGGGGATTTAAAGGTGAACATTTGACAGAGATCTGTCTGGTTGGGACGAAATTAAAGGTGAAAAACAGGGGGGACACCAACCAAATTGTAATCATTTAAAAGTAAAATTTTTTTTAATGTTTAGAAGTAAATTTTACTTTTAAATGATTACAATTTGGTTGGTGTCCCCCCTGTTTTTCACCTTTGGTATAGGGGATGACTGTATAGAGCTCCTAAAGGTAATATAGCGGAAGTATAGTATGTGCGGAATGGCAAGGTATGGCGAGTAATGGTATAATGCAGGTTGTTGATATAGATATATGATTGAGGCAGGTTGTCCCCACTATTAGTCATGCTTTAGATGAGGAGAATGAAGAAAGCATTCGAGACGAGCAATATTGCTTTTAAGCTGTCACACAAGCAGACAGGTATAGCGGTAGAACAAAAGCTCCCTGGGTTGTTTTATGCAGACGATATTGTGCTATTCGCAGACAGTCGAACATATCTGCAGGGGCTGGTTGATATATATGGTCGGGGAAGTGAAGATTTAGGGCTAAAATTTAGTGTAAAAAATGCGATTGGATGATATTCGATGGCAGCAATGACCAGATAATATCAATACAGGGCGAGAGATACCCAGAGTACGAGAGTACAATACTCTGGATATGGATAAATGATGGGAATAGATACATGGAAGTACAAGAAAAAGCTATGATCGTTAAAGGAAAGAGGAACTCCGCAATAATGAAGCATAGAGCGCTATGGGGTCACAACAGGTACGAGGTAATTCGAGGTTTGTGGAAAGGTGTAATGGTTCCAGGCACTTACATTCGGAAACTCAGTGGTGTGCATGAGGTCAGATGGTACAATCAGGGCTGGACGTGAATCAGAGGACGGTCGGACCGTCTCGCACTTGGGCGCCCATGGGAAGACCACAAATGAGGCTGTTAAGGGGCAATGGGATGGTCTGACTTTGAGGGAAGGGAAGCTCAGAGTAAAATTAGGTACGAACAGAGATTAAGGAATATGAAAGAAATAGACTGGGCAGCGAAAGTATTCAGATATTTGTACTAGAAGAACGTTGACTCACAATGGAGAAGAGAACTAGGAGGCTTACCAGTAAGCATACATCCAGCAACGAAACGGATGGGACGAAAAAGAGCGTTAAGAGCATGGTCAGAGCGGCGGAGAACTCGGATTGGATAGCAAGAATGGAGAAGAAACCGGCATTGAACAACTACCGAAAAGGGAAAGACGAAATCAAGAGAGAAAAATTTTACGATAATTCAAAGGGAAGCGCTTTACTGTTTGAGGCAAGGTCCGGTTGCCTGAGAACCCGAAGTTACAGAGCGAAATTCAATAAAGAAGGGGAGACATGTACGTGCTGTGGAAAAGCTAGGGAAACGACAGACCATATTTTGATTGAATGTATAGGTGTCCACCCTGGTGTATCTGTGAACACTACTGTGCAGGAGGTCATGGGTTTTAGGGATAGCACGGGAAAGCTGAACATGTCGGCGATAGAGATAAGTAAAGCGCGCTTAGAGTATTGGTGGCGCCAAGGTATGGAGCAAAGAAAAACGCGAGGTAGTCCGGGTAAGATTGTCACTTCACAGCGGAACGATAATAGATAAAATAGGTAGGCAAGGAGAAAAATTAGTTGTGAAATTATGTGTGATTCGGGAAAATAAACGTTTCTAGAGGAAAAAAAAATAAAGGTAGTGCTTCGTGGCCCGCGGGATACCGCCCCGTTATAAAGGGGACGCTCCTAACATCGATCCATCCATCCAACGGAGTGGAAGGAGAAAGCATGGGCGAAAGCGCGGAATGGGGCGGAGGTAGAGAGCGAAGGAATGAACTAGAGCTCCGGCGTCCGCGTTGCACGATTTGTCTCGAGGCGCAACGTTAAAAGGTGGGGGAGTCGGCGCTCCTGTTTTATCTTGCTCCGTGGCTTAAACCGATTCATTGCTTTTCTTTTGTGTAGCTTTAAGTGATAGGAAGCGAGCAGAATGGATCAGGGAATAGACAGGAGGTCCTGATATCCATATATCCATCAAAAGGAATAATTGACCTCGGCGGCACATGTGATGCAAAGCACATATAAAAATTATGAGACACTTAAGGTTCGCCTTAAAGGGCAACTCCGGCGGCTTTTTCACCATGCTCTGATATAAATTTGTTTTCAATGGTAATGATAGTCCTGTAGCAGCCATGATGGTTCAGTCTGCTCAGAAATACACCAATAATTGTAAATAACCGACTGAAAGGCGTGTTCAAACCGACACAGAAACGTGCAGCGTATGCGATGACGTCACAGCCTTCCCGCCATCAGAAATATGGAGCTGGTGCCAGAAAAATGACAGTAGCGATGTAATTCGATGATGTTTTGAGTTATAGCAGCTTTTCTGAACTTGGCAGCGACGATTTGAGCGCTGAAGTATCTCCGTTTTGCTTTTGACGCCCGCTGGCTCGGGTAGGCAGCGCTGAAGGTGATGACGTCAAAAACGCACGGTGGTCCATGTGGGAATGCGTTAAATGTTTTTAAAATACATTTCCAGGAAAACTAAGTAACTTGCCGCCGCCTAGCTTGGTATATGTTATTAGAGTGCCGAGGAGAATATATATTGAAAATTTAATTGAGATCTGTGGACAGAGAAAAATCGTCGGAGTTGCCCTTTAAGAGTTGAATGCGATAGCGATGCGTGGCCCCATTCTCATCGCGCTCTTTCGCTTGCCATGCTCTTATCTCGCCTAGCCACATGACTGTCTTGACACCACGCTTGTTATTGCATGTCTTACTTGTGGATTTTAGGTTGTGAATTACTGCAATGCAAAGGGCAAAATACCAAGTGGCGATGCGCCATCAGAACTCGCCGATGAAGGAGGCACAGCAGCTCGCGTGAAACTTGTACACAGCACCTAATCTACCACGAACGTGTCAACCTGGCGTCTCGCGAGCACAGGCGCAAGCACAAGCGACCACGCCCGTAAGCCAAAGTGCGAGCGCCTTCCTGCGTGCTCCATGCATGCGGCACAAAGAAACACGGCGCCGTGGGCCCTTCGCCCCATCTCGTGGGTGACAGTACAGCCTCTGCCACGCTGAAGCATCTCGAAGGTGTGCGTATCACTAACGGGAAATGGCGTGTATAAATGGCTCGCCGTTAGTGTATTGCACGATGTATGCGGGTTAGCCGAGCCCGTAGCGCATCGTTCGCCGGAGCGAGGGACCGCACTTTCTATTCTCACTAGGACCGAGTGCTTTTCTTATTTCTTTGCATCTACCTCGAATTTATGCTAACGGACAGCGCTGATTTTTCGGTCATAACCAACGACGCCGGCGCCGGAATTTCTGCTAAACGAATGCTTTAATGCTATCGCGTCCAAGAGGCGGTCTACCTCTCGGAAGACATTTTTTGATTGTGATAAAAGTGTGAAGATCGTGCGTCGCATTTAAGGGAACGAGTACGCTTTTACCGCTCCCCCCCCCCCCCCCCCCGCACACACCCACACCCCCACACACACACAAAAGAGCAATTATGCTTTCAATTTTTCTCTGAAACGTTTACCCAACAACGTGTTTGTCAGCTTACACATATAACAGAACCGGCCCAAGTAGGCATACCTGCTCTGCTGAAAAACAATTATGTATGTGCTGCAATTATACTTCGCCCTATGAGATACCTTCTTAGAGCGGGAAAGAGCAATTCATTCTTCTTTTCGCCGCTTTCGGAGTGGCGCAGGTGGAGCTGCCTTCGAATTTGTCAGCCCTGTGGCGCTGTCTTGTTTTCACATGTCCGATGCGCACCGTATCACGCCGACTTTTCCTCGCCTCTCCTTCTCGTCACCACTGGAATGTCATCCTTGGCCCTGGTTCCTGATGAGCAGAGGCCTCCCACGCCCAAAGGGGTTGCTCGGGGAGACGACGACGCCTCGCGGCCAGTAACCATTGTTGTCAGCGTCTTTACACGTAGAAAAGGAACGACTTCGTAGATGAAGGAATTCTATTTCGATAATTTCTACTGACTTTCTGGAGAGACCTCTGCACGCTGAGACACTTCGAAATGTACGCTTTCTATTGAGACAAAAAAAATGGCAGAGCGATGGAGGACGGTAGCCTGTCCCTTTAACACGTGGACAGTACGAACGACAGAATGGATACCAAGGGAGGGAAAGCATAGCAGAGGAAGAAAAAAAAGAGGTGGAGTGTTGAAGTTAAGAAATTCGCAGGCATAAAGTGGAACCAACTCGCTCGAGACAGGACAGATTCGAAATCGTTGGTATCGCCCTGCAGTGGACTTAAAGGTGCCTGGTAATTATAATGGTGAATTCCACTTAACCTGTCTTCCATTTAATACACTGCTATTAGACCGACGACGTTAGACAAATCGTGGCGAAGGTTGACATTTTCGACGTTGTTCTCGCGCGTATTATGAAAATCCTGTCTTCGCTTCAAGTTTACTTTTTATTATTTTACGACATTTGCAGGACACCTCGACATTTCGAACATTAATGCTGTATTCCATATTACTCTATTTTGTGTCGCTTTATTTTCTGTGCGATATTCAGTAAGAACAAAAAGAAAGATGCAAATGTCAGTGCTTCACTTAAATTTCTCACTGTTCGCGTTTCGTATAGTTTTTTATGCCGTACGTACCTTGGGATTCGGAGCTCTTGCGTCGACTTCAGTCCATTTTCTCAATGCCATTATTCTTTAAGCCTTCTACCTTCTTTCTGTTTTATTACGATGCCTTTCATTTACAGTGACTTAAAAAATGTGCCTCTTATGTAGCCTTGGATGTCATCCCGCTTCACTTGCCTTTAATTAAAATGCTCAATCTGTGAAAGGCTGCTTAGGGCTTAACGATTGGCTTGCTCTATTGTCTCTTTCCTGTGATCATTTTTCGTTGAACTATATTCTCTGACCTACCGGAGTTAACATTATTATAGCGAGCTTCCATACGGGGCAAACCTCAAGTGGTTTCAACAACTCTCAATCTCGTGGCAATATGGAGAAATGGGCTAAATAATGTGGGAAGCTTGCTCTGGTGGTGCAAAACCGCACTTACTGCAGATCTGAAGGCCAACCTAGCTTCCCCGAGCCTCTACAAAGCTGTACTAAGTTACATGATTTGTCAGAACAGCTGTTACATCGTTTTCGCGGGAACATGTCACATGACTGTGAAGTAACGTTACATAATCAAGGTTCAAATCGGGTTGGCGGCAAATGTCCGCTTTCAACGTCTTATGTGGTTACACCGTCTCCAGTATCGGCCCACCATTTTATGTCGGCGAGAAGCGGCATAACGAAAATATTAATGTCTCCACTGCGATTGGCTAAAACTGCCTTGCCTACTAAGCGGTCTGGAAGAGACTATAGAAAGTTAAGACATGCCTGTTTAGTACATCGCACATTAATTTCTGGCGCGCTTCTGGCATGCAATTATCACAATATAATGCCTTTCTGGGCTTTTCCCAAGCATTTTACTTAACCATTTATGAAAATCGTAAGCTCTGGGTGAATTCATCTCGCATTAGCTAATACTTCCTAACATTAGGATAACGTTGGCTAGTGCTCGTGTGTTAAGCCTACTGTTTGCTAACTACGTTGACACTGAGCGTCTGCTCTAATTACATTAACACCACCTTGAATATCTTTAATTTAATAAAGCTCCTTATAGCTAAGCCATTCGTAAATCCGCGAACTCTAGCTCCTGGTTCATACCAAATGCGGATATGAACCAGAAGGGATGTTAGCGTTCAGTCCTATGACAATTTAATTTCTCGTGATGTTAGGCTGCGAAAAGTTCCGGGTTCGAACTCCTAGGTCCCTGGCTCGACAACAAAAGATCTCGTGTTCA
This sequence comes from Hyalomma asiaticum, assembly GCA_013339685.2. Classification (NCBI taxonomy): domain Eukaryota; kingdom Metazoa; phylum Arthropoda; class Arachnida; order Ixodida; family Ixodidae; genus Hyalomma; species Hyalomma asiaticum. Next base: position 78,084,557 of record CM023489.1, read on the forward strand.
GCCTTTACGTCTCTTAGGCGATATAATGACAACAACAGAGACACGAACTCAGTTTGAACCAGTGCTGTTCCTCCAAAACAGGAACCACAGCTCGTTCTTCGTGCCTTCCCTATTTTGCAACGAGTTCCCGTTACAAGTTCCTTTAACGCGAAAGGAACGGGTTCCAGTTCCACTTCGAAAATTAGAACGTGGCGTTCCATTAACGTTATATTTTCATTTTTAAAATTTAGAATAATGTTGGATAATCCCGAGGCGAAATTAAGCAAACAAG